>JAOPSE010000007.1:58387575-58987575 GCA_029449295.1 Zea luxurians
CGGCAAAAAATTCTTGGATTTTTGCGAGGATCACAACATCCGGGTGGACTGGGCCGCCGTAGCTCATCCCATGTCGAATGGGCAAGTAGAGCGTGCCAATGGCATGATCCTACAAGGGCTCAAGCCTCGGATCTACAACAACCATCAACAAGTTCGGCAAGCGATGGATGAAGGAACTCCCCTCGGTGGTCTGGAGCCTGAGGACGACGCCAAGCCGAGCCACGGGTTTCACGCCGTTCTTCCTGGTCTACGGGGCCGAGGCCGTCCTGCCCACGGACCTGGAATACGGCTCCCCGAGGACGAGGGCCTACAACGAAGAAAGCAACCAAGCTAGCCGAGAAGACTCGCTGGACCAGCTGGACGAGGCTCGGGACAGGGCCTTACTACACTCGGCGCGATACCAGCAGTCCTTGCGACGCTACCACGCCCGAGGGGTCCGACCCCGAGATCTCCAGGTGGGCGATCTGGTGCTTCGGCTGCGGCAGGACGCCCGAGGGAGGCACAAGCTCACGCCCCCCTGGGAGGGGCCGTTCATCATCGCCAAAGTCCTAAAGCCCGGAACGTACAAGCTGGCCAACAGTCAGGGCGAGGTCTACGGCAACGCTTGGAACATCCAACAGCTACGTCGCTTCTACCCTTAAGATGTTTCCAAGTTATTCATATACCTCGCACCCACGCAAAGTTTAGTCAACAAGGAAGGGTCGGCCTCGCCTCGGCAAAGCCCGACCCTCCCTCGGGGGCTAAAAGGGGGGAAACCCCCTCTGCGTCAAAATTTTCCTCGAAAAGAAAATCTCTTTTACCAGAACATCTTTCGTGCTTTTTGACTACTTCGAAAAGTGGGTCCTGGAAACGACGGGGTACACGTAAGCAGTCAAGGCTGACCGAGCCGAGGGACTCCTACGCCTCCGGGATACGGATACCTCACTCATCACCTTCTGCGATAAGTAACTCGCGCTCGGATAAGGTGAATCCGCGGATCGAACGAGTCTTTACGTACGGAAGCTCTTCTGTCGAAGCGATTCTTCGAGCCTTCTCGACCGAGTCGGTGACAGGGCCTCATGGACGGGTAAAAGTACGCGTAAGCGGCGAGGCCGACCGAGCCGAGGGACTCCCATGCCTCCGGGATACGGATACCTCACTCATCACCTTCCGCGAGAAGCAACTCTTGCTCGCACTAACATCCCTGCTACCGACAAAAAGTCCAGATACTCGAAACAAGAGGAAAAGAGACGCAGCTTTATAACGCAGCAAGGGTGTGTGTTCTGGCCTCGACGGCCGCACAGGGCCCACGCTACAAGACGATTTGACCCTGCAGGCTCGGATCTTGACGCTGGAAGAGGGCGATGACACCCTCGGCGTCGACAGCACCTTCGGCAAGGCCCGACCTAGCCTCGGACGGCGACGCGGTCCGAAGGCCTCCGCTCCGAAGGACGACGTCATCACCACGCTCGAGCAATCTCTGCCAGGGACTTCTCCGAGAACCCGGCCCGAGCGGACGGCTCGACCGGCCACCTCCGGGGCCTCGGCCGACCGCCTTCCGAGGGCGCCAGCTCGGTCCGAAGCCTCGGCTGATCAACTTCGACGACAATCCTGCCAACGGACAACCTGGCTAGGCTCCGGCCAACCAGGTTTCATTCCCGAGCCAACTCCGCCTCTGCTCGTGCTGATATCGCTACCCCTGGCCTCGGCTCGTCGAAGAGCGGCCGAGGGGTCTCTTAAACTAAGCTAGAGGAGCCCCGGACAACAGGTCCGACCGAGCCGAGGGATTCCTACACCTCCGGGATACGGATACCTCACTCGTCACCTTGACACGGGGCAACTCACGCTTGGTGAAGCGGTTCAGACAATCAGCGGACGAGTCTTAGTGCTCGGAAATGAGGAAAAAACACGGCTCCGTGCCGTGGTTACATACATGTTCAGGCCCCGAAAGCCGAAATGAACAAAAAACCCGGCACTCGAAGTGCCATTACAAACGGAACTCCGGTTCCGTCCCCGCGGGTACGGACAACCTCCCCGCCAGGGAAGCCCGTGGAGCAACAAGCTCTAGGCGAATCACCAGCAAACGCGGGACGCCCCTAAGCACCCCGGCAGATCCTCGCAGCCGTCCTCGCCGCGAATGCGAGGAGGAAGACGGAATGTTGCATCCTAGCTGGGCAGCAACAGTTCTCCTTCCCCGGCATGACTGGAGGATGTCTCCGCCGTGGGGCTAAAAGGCGATTGCCACCACCAGAAGCTGGAAAATGAGGTGGCCCGCCGACCCGCGTAGGAGGTGGGGCCCCGGCTCGCCTCGCTCCCCGCCCCGGCGAGGATGACGAACACCCTCAACGCTGAGGGCGGGGCCGGGACCGCAGCCCGGTTTGCCCCTCCCCATTCGGGAGCTGGAGGCCACCATCTTGGGTGATCACCAGCGGAGGGGAGCCGCTGGGCTGTGTGATGAAAATCCTTGAAGCCGAACGATGGCTGAAAGGTACCAACTCCCACGGAGTTGCGTTCCTCCAACGATGGGGCGAAAAGACGGCGGTTTCCCCCATCCGGGGGCTTGGAAGATGGAGAGACACAATGCATAGGGGAGGAAGGAGACATGGTCGCCTTACGAAGGGGGTCGCCCTCCTTTTAAAGGCAACTCCCCCTGCTTGCACCCTCAACCGTCACGGGCTGAGTCTTCTCCAACACGCCTCCAAAGTCCTCCCCTGCGGCGCGGGGGCTGGGGCCCGCCTGTCATGCAGACCGGCTCCAAGCAGAAGAAGCCGAACCGTCGCGCACGACGCACGCAACCGCCCAGCGGTTACAAGTAATCCTCCGCTTTCGCCCAGACCAGCGGGCGAAAGGGGCAGGCGGCCATGCAGGCGGCATGCAACCGCGCCAAGTGGACGCGCCTCTCCGACTCCTGACAGGCCAGCGCGACGGCTCAAGCCCACGCGTCGTGCAACTGGCGCGCCGGGTGCTGCATGCGAGCCGCTGTGCCACTCGCTCCACCACCGCACCTCCTCGATTGCGGAACTGATGCCGCGATTCGAGGCGACCCAGCCCGCGACCCAGCAGCGCCAGCCTGGCGCAGCGGTCAAACGCGGTCAAAAATGGGCCGGCAGTAATGACGGTGGCAGGCGCGCGAGAGCAGCGGTCACGCCATCTGCCAAGCTCATGTCCCATCCGGAGGCAGCAAGAGAACCCCCTCTCACGGCGTGAAGACGACGCGCCCGTGGACCCGTACCTCGAACGGCTCGCGCACGCGCAACGGCAACCTCGCCAACTACTCACCCCGGCGCATTAACTCCGCGGCTCGACGGACAGCGCTACGGGCGGGAGCGGCTGGCGACGTTTCGCCTTCGCCAAAACAACCACACCGAAAAAGGTACGCCACGACGTTCAATTTCGAATCCTTTTTCCCTTTTCCTTCTTTCTCTATCTCTTGCAACAGGGACCGGGAAAGGGGATACCCCCAAAGGGATCCTTCCCCGTGAAGGAACTAGGCTCCGAGCCTCCCTACTGATCAGGGGTTCGAAGGCTGGCCCCCCGAGGGGTTCAACAGCCGCCTCAGATCGCGTGGGCCCGACACCCACTACTGGTCAGGGGTTCGAAGGTCGGCCTCCCGAAAGGTTCCACGACCGCCTCAGGCTACTCGGGCTCCGCGCCCATTACTGATCAGGGGTTCGAAGGCTGGCCTGTCGAAGGGTTCACAGTCGCCTCAGACGCCGAGCGAGGGATGACCAGGGGTACGTTCGATACATAACCAAGGCTCGGGCTGCGCTCCCGAGGTACCCTAGGACATTTCCGAGACCAGCGGGAACGACTCTGTAACGGAATCCCATCGGAGGGAGGCAACGAGCCCTCGGACCCCGTCGCTAGGGGACCGGGTCCGGCAGATCACCCGCAGGTACTTTTGGGCGTGCCTCCGGGCCCCTAGCCGACCCCCAACGAACGGGGCACGAACGTCCACTCGGATTACCCGATTGCAGCTCACCGGAGACACCATGTTCGGTGCCCATCGAGGGTAACATGGCGCACTCCCCCCCCTCCTCCTTGCGGAAAGGCGACGTAGGGGCGTATATAAAAAAGCCGAGTCTATCCCTGATCGTCCTCTCGCTCCGTGCGGAGGCTCGGGGGCTGCTCTCGCAAACCCGGCTCCGGCCAAACCGTTGACAGCGTCAACATACCAGCCCGAGAACTTGGGCCCCGGCAGTGCACCTGGGCTACGCCCTGCTCGCATGAGGGAACCGCCAGACCAGCCGAGGCATTACGCAAGGCATTAAGACCTCGAAGGAGTGAAACCACTCCTCCGAGGCCTCGGGGGCTACACCCGGCGGGTGCGCTCGCGCACACCCACCGGAACAAAGTACCACCGAGAAAGGCTGGTCCCCTTGCAAAAAAGTGCGACGCAAGCCTCCAAGCGAGTGTTAACACTCTCTTCGAGGCTCGGGGGCTACTGTCGGGGACCATAATTAGGGGTACCCTCAAGACGCCTAATTCTCAGCTGGTAACCCCCATCAGCATAAAGCTGCAGAGGCCTGATGGGTTTGATTAAGTCAGGGATCAGTCCATACGAGCGACTTGATCACGCCACGCCCGAGCCTAGCCTCGGGCGAGGGCAGCCGACCCTAAGATGACTCCGTCTCGCCTGAGGTCTCCTCTTTCACGGCAGACGCATCACCGGCTCGCCCGAGGCCCCGCCTTCGATAAGAAGTAACCCTGACTAAATCACCGCGCCAACCGACCAAATCCCTGGGGCCTTCAACGCAAAAGGTAAGACTGACGGGTAGCCAGGCTTGGCCAAAAGCGCCAGAGGAAGCTCCGCCCGACCCAGGGCTCGGACTCGGGCTAAGGCCCCGGAAGACGGCGAACTCCGCCTCGCCCGACCCAGGGCTCGGACTCGGGATAAGGCCCCGGAAGACGGCGAACTCCGCTCCGCCCGACCCAGGGCTCGGACTCGGGCTAAGGCCCCGGAAGACGGCGAACTCCGCCTCGCCCGACCCAGGGCTCGGACTCGGGATAAGGCCCCGGAAGACGGCGAACTCCGCTCCGCCCGACCCAGGGCTCGGACTCGGGCTAAGGCCCCGGAAGACGGCGAACTCCGCTCCGCCCGACCCAGGGCTCGGACTCGGGCTAAGGCCCCAGAAGACGGCGAACTCCGCCTCGCCCGACCCAGGGCTCGGACTCAGGCTAAGGCCCCGGAAGACGACGACCTCCGCCTCGCCCGACCCAGGGCTCGGACTCCGCCTCGGCCTCTGTCGAACGACCTCCGCCTCGCCCGACCCAGGAGTTCGGGCTCGGCCTCTGTCATGCAGGACGGACTCGACCTCGACTTCGGAGGAGCCTCCATGTCGCCCGACCTAGGACACAAGACCGCCACGTCAACAGGAAGCGTCATCATCACCCTGCCCTGAGCCGACTTGGGTCGCAGAGAACAAGACTGGCGTCCCATCTGGCCAGCTACGCCAGATAGGCAATGATGGCGCCCCGCTAGACCATGACGACGGCGGCTCACAGCTCCCTTACGAAGGCAGGAGGACGTCAGCAAGGGCCCAGCCACTCCGACAGCTGTCCCTCCGTCCGGCTCTGTTACTCCTCCAACAGCCACGACGCCACACCAACAGGGTGCCAAGATCTCTCCGGCTGCCACCTCGGCATGTACTTAGGGCGCTAGCTCTCCCTCGCTAGACACGTAGCACCTTGCTACACCCCCATTTTGTACACCTGGATCCTCTCCTTACGACTATAAAAGGAAGGACCAGGGCCTTCTTAGAGAAGGTTGGCCTCGCGGGGACGAAGGGCAGGGGCAGGCGCTCTCTCGGGGCCGCCCGCTCCCCTCACCTCGCGTGGACGCTTGTAACCCCCTACTGCAAGCGCACCCGACCTGGGCGCGGGACGAACACGAAGGCCGCGGGAATTCTCCGACTCCCTCACGACCCGGCTCCGGCCGCCTCGCTCTCTCTCCCTCTCTCTCTCCCCCCTTCGCGCTCGCCCACGCGCTCGACCCATCTGGGCTGGGGCACGCGGCACACTCACTCGTCGGCTCGGGGACCCCCCGGTCTCGGAACGCCGACAATAAGTGACAAAGTTTTACATTAATAACAAAAAAGTACATCCTAATTATAATTTAAGCGGGAACTGAGAGCACCTAGAGGGGGGTGAATAGGTGATCCTGTAAAAATCAAACACTAATATCACAAAACTTAGTTATGAGTGTTAGTACGGCTAAGTAGCTTGAAGCGAGTTCTTGTGAACACAAACAGTCACAGAGAGATCAACACAAGACACACGATTTTTATCCCGTGGTTTGGCCAAGTAACACTTGCCTACTTCCACGTTATGGCGTCCCAATGGACGAGGGTTGCACTCAACCCCTTTCAAGTGATCTAATGATCAACTTGAATACCACGGTATTTTCCTTAGAGTATTTTCCCGTTTGCGAGGAATCTCCACAACTTGGAGTCTCTCGCCCTTACAACAAAGATCACAATGAAAGCACAGAGTAAGGTTGGGAGAAGCAACACACGCAAGACTCAAATACGCAGCACACCCACGCACACAAGTGAAGACTCGAGCTCAAATGAAACACAGGGAGTTCGTGACTCGAATGGAGCTCAATTCTCTAACACAACAAAGCGAATGCGCGGGAATAGAGTCTGGATGCCTTAGAATACTTAGTGAATGC
Source organism: Zea luxurians (assembly GCA_029449295.1). Taxonomy (NCBI): domain Eukaryota; kingdom Viridiplantae; phylum Streptophyta; class Magnoliopsida; order Poales; family Poaceae; genus Zea; species Zea luxurians. Next base: position 58,394,228 of record JAOPSE010000007.1, read on the forward strand.
TTGGGTGACTCCTCCATGCACCTAGGGGTCCCTTTTATAGCTCCAAGGCAGCTAGGAGCCGTTGGAGGCCAACTTGGAAGGCCAAACTTGCCTTCTGTCGGGTGGTGCACCGGACAGTCCGGTGCACCACCACAGTCCCTGTAGGTGTCCGGTGCACGATCGCCTTCCAAATCAGGTGTATCCGACCGTTGCAACTTCGGGCCCATTAGCGCACCGGACAATGTCCGGTGCACACCGGACAGTCCGGTGCCCCCGCCGACCGTTGGAGCTGCCACGCGTCGCGCAAAGATTGCATGGCCGACCGTTGGCGCTGGCGACCATTGGCTCACCGGACAGTCCGGTGCACCACCGGACAGTCCGATGAATTATAGCCACATCGCCCCTTTGCTTTTCTCGAGGGTGACGAGTTCGCCGCGGATGACTCACCGGACAGTCCGGTGCACCAACAGACGGTCCGGTGAATTATAGTCGTACGTCGCCGTTGATTCCCGAGAGTGGCCTTCTCACCGGAGACCAGCCTGGCGCACCGGACACTGTCCGGTGCTGAGAGCACCTAGAGGGGGGTGAATAAGTGATCCTATAAAACTTGAAACTTAGTGCCACAAAAACTTGATTCGGAGTTAGCACAATAAGGCCAAGTGGCTAGAGAGGAGTCTTAGCAAAACACAATAACCACAAAGAGATCAACACAGAGATGGCACAGTGGTTTATCTCGTGGTTCGGCCAAGTCCAATACTTGCCTACTCCACGTTGTGGCGTCCCAACGGACGAGGGTTGCACTCAACCCCTCTCAAGCGGTCCAAAGACCCACTTGAATACCATGGTGTTTTGCTTGCACTTTACTATATCCCGCTTGCGAGGAATCTCCACAACTTGGAGCCTCTCGCCCTTACAAAGATGTTCACAAAGAAGCACGGAAGTAAGGATGGGATGAGCAACGCACACAAGACACAAAATCAGAGCAACACACGCACACACGAGCTCTCAACACAACTCAAAGAGTTCACTACTCAAATGGAGCTCTAGTTGCTATCACAAAGAATCGAATGCGCGGAATTGGAGTCTTGGTGCTTAGGAATGCTTAGAGTATGCTTGGTGTACTCCTCCATGCGCCTAGGGGTCCCTTTTATAGCCCCAAGGCAGCTAGGAACCGTTGAGAGCATTCCAGGAAGGCAATTCTTGCCTTCTGTCGATTGGCGCACCGGACACTGTCCGGTGCGGATTTCTTTCCTTCTGTGGCGCAGTCGACCGTTGAAGATCCAGAGCCGTTGGCGCACCGGACACTGTCCGGTGCACATCGGACAGTCCGGTGCCCCCTTGGGACCGTTGGCTCGGCCACGCATCACGCGCGGAATCCTCGGCCGACCGTTGGCCCGGCTGACCGTTGGCTCACCGGACAGTCCAGTGATTTATAGCCGTACGCCGTTAATCGCTTCCCGAGAGCGATGACTTCGCTTGTGAATGGCTCACCGGACAGTCCGGTGCACCACCGGACAGTCAGGTGATTTATAACCGTACGCCGTTGATCGCTTCCCGAGAGCAGCCAGTTGACAGTCGCCAGCCTGGCGCACCGGACACTGTCCGGTGCACCCAGACTGCGCAGATTCTTGGCTGCTTAGCCAAGTCTTTTCCAAAATGGTATTTTCCTGTTTCTAGCACTTGGACACAATACATTAGTCTCCAAAACAATGTACTAAGTCTTAGAAACATACCTTTACTCTTGATTTGCACTTTGTCCATCAATTGGCATAGATTAACACTTAAGCACTTGTGTTGGCACTCAATCACCAAAATACTTAGAAATGGCCCAAGGGCACATTTCCCTTTCAATCTCCCCCTTTTTGGTGATTTATGCCAACACAACAAAAAGCAACTAAAGAAGTGCAACATCATTGCAAATGAAAACACAAATTTGTTTTGATTCGAATTTGGCATATTTGGATCATTCTTTGCTACCACTTGGTTTTGTTTTTGCAAATCAACCTTAATTTCCTATCTATTAGTCAAACACCATTGTCGAGACATTAAGAGAGTTGTTCCAAGAGAAATTGATCAAAGATTTCAAAAACTCCCCCTTTTCCCATAATCAACTATTGTTGGGGACTTGTTCTCAAATGCTAAGAATTAAGAACAAGGCAACATAAAAAGTGTTAAATGTTAAGCTCCTTCGTTCTTAAAAACATTATATCCCTTCGGATATAATGAATCTTGAACGAAGGTTGCAAAGGAAAAGATTCTCATAAGATTGATTAACGATTAAAAAAGAATACATACATGAAATACAAATAATGGCTTGAGTATTATCATGAACTTATCTTTATTGCCAAATTCATGAAAACAAATTACAAATGTACCTTCGGATTGTTGGAAAGTAAGGATGCAGACGTGATGCGAAAAAGCGTATGCCAAGTCAGCGTGAACAGTACGGGAGTGCTGTTCATATATTTATAGGCACGGGACGCAGCCCGTGTAAAATTACATTGATGCCCTTTACATTTGATAATAACTTTATGGCAATCCTTCGAGGTTTAACTTGACTTTTCATCCTTAGGTGGGTTCCTCCTTTCCTTCGTCATGCCGAAACTTTTCTATACGTAGCTTCGTGATCGTCCTATCTATCGTCGTGATCGCTCTATACCCCAGTCAAGCTTCGTCTTGACCATGCTCTTGTACACTCGCACCCTGACTCCGAAGATACCTGTTCACATGTTTCACTCAGAAAATATTGTCAAATCATGTTTTTGAGGAGCTTCGAAAGCCGAAGGCCCCCAACAGTAGCCCCTCGCGATATTAATTTACTGCAATGATAAATTCATATTGCGACGTGGACGAAGGCTTTGAGCCGAAGGTCCGAAAAAACACCTTCCTTCTGCTAGAATAGCAGCAGTCATTGACAGACTGGGCCCTCCAGTTTCCGACACACTAGGTGTATAAATAAGGGCTCGCCACAAGTTTATTTGGCATGCTCTCTTGCCATCCGCTTTTAGTCACCCGAAAAAAATTTTAGCCTGCACGCAACAGCACTTGCTCGGTTTTAGATTTTTAAGCTTCGGTTTCGAGTGTGTTTTGTCAGCATTTTCGAAGATGCCTGAGGATAAGAAGGCCGTTGGTGGTTCGAAGCTAAGCCTTTCTGAGGAAATGCACCTGGGTTTTCTTGAATCAATGTCGAAGACTAATACGGAGAAGATTACCAGGGAGATTTTGGAGGGTTTATCTGAAGATACTGGCGACAGTGATAGTTACGATGTGGATAGTGGTGGTGAAGATTCCGAAGATCGACCGTGGCGACCAAGCCATGCAGTTTTTGGTAAGTCTAGCATTAAGGAAAACCATCTTGTCAATATGAGAGGGAGATACTTTCGGGACTTGTCTATTGTGAGGGCTGACGAAGGAGAGAAAACTTGTCCAACTCCCGAGGAAAATGAGGTCGTGATATTCCGAAGCTTCTTGAAAGCTGGATTACGATTTCCCTTGAGTAATTTTGTTGTAGAAGTATTGAAGACATTTGAAATCTACCTTCACCAGCTTATCCCCGAAGCAATCATAAGGATGAACATTTTCGTGTGGGCCGTGAGAAGCCAAGGTTTGGAGCCTAACGCAAAGAGCTTCTGTAACATACACGAGCTATTGTATGAGACAAAGCCCTCGGGCAAAGAGCAGTATCATAACAACTTTGGCTGCTACAGCTTCGGCGCTCGGTCGGAGTCAAGCTGCCCTGTGCCAACCTTTCGGAAGACGTGGCCCGGTGACTGGATGACAGAATGGTTTTACGTGAAAAACGACCTGAAATCTCGTGAAGATATCAAGGGTATCATTATGCGCCCTATCTGGTAATGCTTCGGCCTCCGAAAGCCGAAGGTGGAAATGGATGAAGCAGCCGAAGAATGCCAGAGAGCCTTCGGCGTGGTTTGCTCTTTTATTGGGACAAGGGATTTGGTCCAAGAGCATATTGCCTTCAGAGTTTGGCCACTTGCAGAAAAGTGGGAAATGCTGAAAGAGACCGTCAAGGAACCTGACGAAGGCGGGCTAGTTAGGCTAAAATACACATTCAAATACGGAGATAAGTTTGTTGAACCAGATGATGACTGGTTGAAAAGTATTGAGGCCATAAGTGACGAATTGCTTGGGGTGTATTCGAAGGCCGAAGATACTGCACTATCAGCGGCCTTCGGAGGCCGAAAGAAGAAGAGGCTTAACCGAGTATTTGATGCAATTGGGTTTATCTACCCCGACTACCATTACCCATCGCGAGGCCAAAAAAGGAAAAATACTTCTCCTACAAAGGAAATTGCTTCAGCTGCTCCTAGTGAGCCAGCGCCGAAGAGGAAAAAGGTAAAGGTGCTCACACACCCTCCACGTTATATTGAGCCGGCCATAGTGCCTGAGTTTATTGGTGAGGCCTCTTCAGCCACCGAAGCCAGAGAACCAACTCCAGTGGCAAAAATCGAGGAAATGGCCGAAGTACCAGCAGCAGAGAAAACAAGGGAACCGAGGACTGAAGAAGCAAAAACATTAGAAATTTTAAGTCCTTCAACAAAAATCCAAAAGAGTCGAGCAGCGACCCCGAAAAGAAAAAGGATGGTTAATGTGCTAGATGTTTTGGAAACAATTAAATCTTCGAGCATAACTCCGAAGAAAACTGTTGAAGCTTCTGAAGTGTCTACTGAAGCCTTTGTTACTGAAGCTTTGAAGCAACAATTTGTAACTGAAGCTAGGCCTTCAGAGCCCACCAAGGTAAAACATTTGAAAGCTGAAGAAACAAAATTGACAGAGGCAACTTTGGAAACCGAAAAAAACAAAAATGACAGAGCCAATTTTGGTTGAGGAAATTGACACTACCGTCCCCGAAGCATCTTCCAAAATACGTGATTATATTGCGCGACATGCTTCGGGAAAAAAAATTATCTGAAGAAGAGATCTTTGAAGCTAATCACTATGCCCGAGAACTGAAGTATCCGAAGGGGGCCGTAGTGTTCAATGGGACAAACGAAGATGACTTCCTGTACTGCCTCCCAGACAATAAAGAATTATCTGTCTACCGGGAAATGGCTAGAAGCATGGGATTCCCGAAGCTTGAAGCTGGCCTTTGCGCCATGACGAAGGAGGATCTTGCAGATAGTCTTGCATATAATAGTCTAAAGGTACAAAGATTGTAAATTTTGTGAATTTTGAATTAGTCTTTTGCTGCTATGTTAATCCATTCATTCTTTTGAATAGGGCTTAATACTCAGCAATGCCTTAAGGGCACAAAAGAATGCTGAAGACGAGAGCTGCACTATTGCTCTTAACAACCTTCGAACAGAGGTTATCAGGCTAAGAAACGAAGCCTTGGAAAAGGACAAGATTCTGCTTACATTGGTGGATAAAATGAAGGAAGACGAAGCTAGCTCTAAAACTCAAGCCGAAGCTCAGAAGCGTGAAATCGAAGATCTTCGGAAACAATTAGCCCGAGCTAAAGAAGAACGCATTCTTGAAGAAACAAAACGAGAACTAAGTGATCAATGGGCAAATCATTTGGAAATAAATGTTGAAGAGCTTCGTGCTTCGAAGAAAAGGTGCTATGATAAATCCATAGAATGTGTTAAAAAGATAAAATCCAGCTTCGCCAGCGTCGGCGCATTTTCTAGTGAAGAAAATTTCACAAGAGGGAATCCAGAAGGCCCGATTGAATGGATCAGTCACGAAGCTGAGGCCTTCGAGGAAATCTTGAATAGTCGCGGGGACATTTGTGCTTTTTCAGGCGCCAGAGGAATTGTTACTGTTTTGGAGAAGAAAGGGTGCGAACATGTGAAATCTTTAGCACAGTCTGAAGCTGCTTTATCATCTGAAGATATCAAAGACCCTTCAGCCGAAGCAAGCCAGGTCGGTGGAAAATTTTTCACCGACATTTGGGACAATGGCGGCCGAGAAATGGCTCAAGAAATCATTCAGAGAAGCGAAAAAGGCATCCATGACGCTAGGAAGGTAGCGGAGGCTGCTGAAAAAAGCACAGGGCCCGAAGGGCAAATAGGTATTAGTTAGTGGCTTTTATTCTGTTGTGATTTTTTATTTTAAACTTTGTTCGCGATTCTGTAATAGTAATATAGTCGTATCCTCTCCTCCCTCAGAACCTGCTGAGGCAGCTCCGGACCCCCCCCCCCCCCGAAGGGGGACGACGAAATTAGACAAATGGCCGAAGCCATCATGGACAAAGTTGTCAATCAGCTACTAAACGAAGCTGCAGAAGTAGTTCTTAGGGAAGATTAAGTGCTAATGTAAAAATACTTAGAACATGACATGTGTAAAACTTTGTAACTTTGAATGTAATATATAATCTATTCATGGTCCAATTCTTTACGATGCATGAAATTTTACATACATACCGTTTTTTGAGCCTTCGGCGAAAAAACACCTTCCCTTCTTTTCATGCTTCGTGAAGAAAATCCTTTATGTATCACAAGAATTTCCATACTTCTCTGATGAAGAATATCCAAGCTTCGTGCAAACATTCTTCGAAGCTATAAAAAAGTTTTATGTTGCCTCTCTGACGAAGCTATACTTCTTCTCAATTTATCTTGTGCTTTAGCACGATTTTCTCTTTTTCCAAAACATTCTTCGAAGATCAATACTGTGTCCCCTTCTCGTTCTTCATGCAATATGATGTATGATGCTTATGTTATGCAAAATGGTGCGATGATGTTATGCTATGCAAAATGATATTTATGCCGAAGATACACACATCTCTGCAATAGAGCACATAATCTTTTTATCTCAGCGCTGACTTTTCGCTGTAAGCCTCCCTTAGGAGCTTCTTCGCCTTCTACTTTCAGCGAAATCAGCGTTTATTTTTCGCTGTAAGCCTCCCTTAGGAGCTTCTTCGCCTTTTACTTTCAGCGGAATCAGCGTTTATTTTTCGCTGTAAGCCTCCCTTAGGAGCTTCTTCGCCTTTTACTTTCAGCGGAATCAGCGTTTATTTTTCGCTGTAAGCTCTGCATTCCCTTTGGAACGACTTTTGAGCAGAAAACTTACACTGCGCTCCTTTAGGAACGACTTTTTACTACTTCGAAGAAGTTACAATGTGTTCCTTAAAACAAGTTTTTGATAATTCGAAGGTTCTCCATGCCACCATAAGTTCTTGTGCCTTAGTAACTTAAGCCTATGGAAAAGATATATTTTCATTATGATAATAACCTAAACTTTTACAAGAATTTGAAAAACCGTTAAAAGACATTTAAACTTCCCATAACTGTTCTTTACTACAAAGAAAGTAAAACTGAATGCGAAAATGCAAAAAGCTGCTGTCGAGGTAGGATATTTTCAGTAAATGTGCTTCGACTCTGGCACAGTGCTATTGACTGTACGAGCTTCGGACTCCTCCCTGAAGTCCCTCTGGGGATGAGAGTGCTAGCTCCCTTCTGGCTGCGGAGCTCGTTGTATTGGTGGTGGCGGTGGAAGCTGTTGCCAGGAAGCTTGGGGTTGGCTTGCCGAAGCAACAGAGGCTGCAGGGTGATTGCCTACATATTCTGGAATATAAGGCGAATGGTACGAAGCAGTATGCATGACCTGCTTCGGCTGGCTCTGTTGTGCAGCAGCTTCTGCTAGCTCCTTTTGCTTCTGGATGGTAATGTGGCACATCCTGGTGGTGTGGCCCTTGCCTTCACTACAGAATAGGCAGTAAATTTTTCTTGGTTGATCTCCAAATCTTCCCCCGAAGCCCCTGGCGCCTCTGCCCCTTGGCGCTGGCGGCCGGAAGGAGCTTTGCTGTTGCCCCGAAGCTTGCGAGGAGCACTGTGGCCTTTGCTGTTGACTCCCTTTGTCGTCATTTTGAGTAGAATTGTGAATTGACCTGACGTGCCTTGGATAAAATCTTCCTCCGAAGCCCCTAGTCATTTCAGAGAACTTGAGAGCTTCCTCCCTTCTTTGGCGAAAATCATTGTCAGCTCGAATGTACTCGTCCATCTTCTGGAGCAGCTTCTCTAGAGTTTGAGGAGGCTTCCTGGCAAAGTACTGAGCTGCAGGTCCTGGCCGAAGCCCCTTGATCATGGCCTCAATGACAATTTTATTGGGCACTGTTGGTGCCTGTGCCCTCAGACGTAGGAACCTTCGGACATATGCCTGAAGGTATTCTTCGTGATCCTGGGTGCACTGGAATAAAGCTTGAGCAGTGACTGGCTTCGTCTGAAACCCTTGGAAACTGGTTATCAACATATCCTTCAACTTTTGCCATGAGGTGATTGTCCCTGGCCTAAGGGAGGAGTACCAAGTTTGTGCAACGCTCCTGACAGCCATGACGAAGGACTTTGCCATGACCGCCGTGTTGCCACCGTACGAAGATATAGTTGCCTCATAGCTCATCAAGAATTGTTTCGGGTCTGAATGACCATCATACATGGGGAGCTAGGGCAGCTTGTAAGACTGTGGCCAAGGAATAGCCTGCAGTTCTGTTGGCAAGGGAGAAGCATCATCAAAAGCAAAATTTCCGTGATGGAAATCTTCATACCAGTCTCCCTCGTTGTAGAAGCCCTCTTCATGAAGCTCTCTGCGCGGGGGCCTTTGGTTCTAATCATCTTGAGCAAGATGTCGAAGCTCTTCAGAGGCCTCGTCTATCTGCCTTTGAAGACCAGCTAGACGAGCCATCTTCTCCTTCTTCCGTTGGACCTGTTGATTGATCATTTCTAAATTTTGGATTTCTTGATCCAAGTCATCCTCCGGAGGCGTTGGACTAGTGACCTTCCTCTTCTGGCTTTGGGCCTCCCTAAGAGAAACGACATCTTGATTGGGGTCCAACGGCTGCAGAGTGGCAGCCCCTGTCGCTGAAGCTTTTTTAGGCGGCATGACGAAGGTGACACTTGCCGAAGGTGTTCAGAACTTCAAAAAATGGGCGTGAGTTCATCGGAGGTGGGCGCCAATGTTGGGGACTTGTTCTCAAATGCTAAGAATTAAGAACAAGGCAACATAAAAAGTGTTAAATGTTAAGCTCCTTCGTCCTTAAAAACATTATATCCCTTCGGATATAATGAATCTTGAACGAAGGTTGCAAAGGAAAAGATTCTCATAAGATTGATTAACGATTAAAAAAGAATACATACATGAAATACAAATAATGGCTTGAGTATTATCATGAACTTATCTTTATTGCCAAATTCATGAAAACAAATTACAAATGTACCTTCGGATTGTTGGAAAGTAAGGATGCAGACGTGATGCGAAAAAGCGTATGCCAAGTCAGCGTGAACAGTACGGGAGTGCTGTTCATATATTTATAGGCACGGGACGCAGCCCGTGTAAAATTACATTGATGCCCTTTACATTTGATAATAACTTTATGGCAATCCTTCGAGGTTTAACTTGACTTTTCATCCTTAGGTGGGTTCCTCCTTTCCTTCGTCATGCTGAAACTTTTCTGTACGTAGCTTCGTGATCGTCCTATCTTTCGTCGTGATCGCTCTATACCCCAGTCAAGCTTCGTCTTGACCATGCTCTTGTACACTCGCACCCTGACTCCGAAGATACCTGTTCACATGTTTCACTCGGAAAATATTGTCAAATCATGTTTTTGAGGAGCTTCGGAAGCCGAAGGCCCCCAACAACTATTCTCCCCATAAGAGGCCAACTTTTGACAAAAGAGACAACAAGAGAGTTTTGACAAACCAAAAGCTCTATTCTACTATTTTCAAAATTCTCAAGTGGTAGCTGATCCATTTATTGCTTTGGCCTTATTTTCTCCCCCTTTGGCATCAAGCACCAAAACGGGATCAATCTTGGCCCCTTAAACCCCATTTCCTCACCAAAATCTTCAAATAAGAGTACAAAGGCAATAAGGATATTGATATGAACTTGGAGTAAGTTACCCTCTCATCGGAGTGCAGTGGAAGTCTTGCATGGTCCAAGTCCACCTTTTCCCTTTCAATCCACCTTTGAGACTCCTTTGTTGAGGTCGATGTGTCCGTCAGTTCCCATCGGAGTCTTTGCGGGCTTGGCGTCCTTCATCCCAAACCTCTTTAGCAAGTCTTGCATGTACTTCGTTTGGGAGATGAAAGTGCCGTCCTTGAGTTGCTTCACTTGGAACCCAAGGAAGTAGTTCAACTCGCCCATCATTGACATCTCGAATTTCTGCGTCATCACCCTGCTAAACTCTTCACAAGAATTTTGATTAGTAGAACCAAATATTATGTCATCGACATAAATTTGGCACACAAATAAGTCACCATCACAAGTCTTAGTGAATAAAGTCGGATCGGCTTTCCCAACCTTGAAAGCATTAGCAATTAAAAAGTCTCTAAGGCATTCATACCATGCTCTTGGGGCTTGCTTAAGTCCATAGAGCGCCTTAGAGAGCTTACATACGTGGTCGGGGTACCGTTCATCCTCGAAGCCAGGGGGTTGCTCCACGTACACCTCCTCCTTGATTGGCCCGTTGAGGAAAGCGCTCTTCACATCCATTTGGAACAACCTGAAAGAATGGTGAGCGGCATATGCTAGCAAAATACGAATGGACTCTAGCCTAGCCACAGGAGCAAAAGTCTCCTCAAAGTCCAAACCTGCGACTTAGGCATAACCTTTTGCCACAAGTCGAGCCTTGTTCCTTATCACCACCCCGTGCTCGTCTTGTTTGTTGCGGAACACCCACTTGGTTCCCACAACATTTTGCTTGGGACGAGGCACCAGTGTCCAAACTTCATTTCTCTTGAAATTATTGAGCTCCTCTTGCATGGCCAACACCCAGTCCGGATCTAGCAAGGCCTCTTCTACCCTGAAAGGCTCAATAGAAGAGACAAAGGAGTAATGCTCACAAAAATTAACTAATCTAGAATGAGTAGTTACTCCCTTGCTAATGTCACCCAAAATTTGGTCAACGGGATGATTCCTTTGAATCGTTGCTCGAACTTGGGTTGGAGGTGCCGGTTGTGCTTCTTCCTCCATCACATGATCATCTTGTGCTCCCCCTTGATCACACGCCTCCTCTTGATGAACTTGTTCGTCATCTTGAGTTGGGGGATGCACCATTGTTGAGGAAGAGGGTTGATCTTGCTGCTTTTGTTCCTGTGGCCGCACTTCTCCAATCGCCATGGTGCGTATAGCGGTCGTTGGAACATCTTCTTCATCTACATCATCAAGATCAACAACTTGCTCTCTTGGAGAGCCATTAGTCTCATCAAATACAACGTCGCTAGAGACTTCAACCAAACCCGATGATTTGTTGAAGACTCTATACGCCTTTGTATTTGAGTCATAACCTAACAAAAACCCTTCTACAGCTTTGGGAGCAAATTTGGAATTCCTACCCTTCTTTACTAGAATATAACATTTGCTCCCAAATACATGAAAGTAAGACACATTGGGTTTGTTACCGGTTAGGAGTTCGTATGAAGTCTTCTTGAGGAGGCGATGAAGGTAGACCCAGTTTATGGCGTGGCAAGTCGTGTTCACAGCTTCCGACCAAAACCGCTCGGGCGTCTTGAATTCTCCAAGCATCGTCCTCGCCATGTCTATAAGCGTCCTGTTCTTCCTCTCTACCACACCATTTTGCTGTGGTGTGTAGGGAGCGGAGAACTCGTGCTTGATTCCTTCCTCCTCAAGGTACTCCTCCACTTGAAGATTCTTGAACTCGAACCCGTTGTCGGCTTGTCGCTCCTTATCTTCTTCACCTTGAGCTCGAACTCATTTTGAGCTCTCCTTAGGAAGCGCTTGAGGGTCCCTTGGGTTTCAGATTTATCCTGCAAAAAGAATACCCAAGTGAAGCGGGAAAAATCATCAACAATTACTAAACCATACTTACTTCCCCCGATGCTTAGGTAGGCGACGGGTCCGAAGAGGTCCATATGCAGCAGCTCCAGGGGTCTTGATGTGGTCATCACATTTTTGGTGTGATGAGCACTTCCCACTTGTTTACCTGCTTGACAAGCTGCACAAGGTCTATTTTTTTCGAAATGCACATTACTTAGACCTAACACATGTTCTCCCTTTAGAAGTTTGTGAAGGTTCTTCATCCCCACATGTGCTAGACGGTGATGCCACAGCCAGCCCATGCAAGTCTTAGCAATTAAGCATGCATCTATACCGGCCTCCTCTTTTGCAAAATCAACTAAATAAAGTTTGTCGTCTAGTACACCCTTAAAAGCTAGTGAACCATCACACCTTCTAAAGACAGACACGTCTACATTTGTGAATAAGCAGTTATATCCCATATTACAAAGCTGACTCACAGACAACAAGTTATATCCAAGCGACTCAACTAAAAACACATTGGAAATGGAGTGCTCGGATGAAATAGCTATTTTTCCAAACCCTTTCACCTTGCCTTGATTCCCGTCACCGAATATGATTGAGTCTTGGGAATCTTTGTTCTTGACGTAGGAGGTGAACATCTTCTTCTCCCCCGTCATGTGGTTTGTGCATCCGCTGTCAATAATCCAGCTTGATTCCCCGAATGCATAAACTTGCAAGATAAGTGTTGGGGACTTGTTCTCAAACGCTAAGAGTTAAGAACAAGGCAACATAAAAGTGTTAAATGTCAAAGTCCTTCGTCCTTCGAAGCATTATCTCCCTTCGGATATAATGAATTCCGGATGAAGGTCATGAAGGACAAACCTTCATGAGCACAATAAATGATGAAGAAGGATTCATACACAAGATATGGAAAAGTAATATAAACACTTTAAATGTTATTATTAACTTATTTTAACTTGCATTACTGTATTCACAATGACAGATTATGAATGTACCTTTGGCTCGAAGAAAAGCAGGGGTACAAGCGTGACGTGAGAGCAAACGCCAAGTCAACGTGGAGTACTGTTCATCTATTTATAGGCAAGGGACGCAGCCCATGTAGAATTACATTCATGCCCTTTATATTTGCTAATAACGCTATAGTAATTCTTCGAGGTCTAATTTGCCTTTTCATCTTTAAGTCGGTTCCCCTTTTCTACTGTCATGCCGAAGCTTTCCTGTGCACAGCTTCGTGATCACCTTGTCCTTCATCATAATCACCTTTCGTCTCGCTCAGGCTTCGTCCTAACCATGCTCTGTATGCTCATGATCCGAATCCGAAAATACCTGTTCACATATTTCACTTGGAAAACATTATCAAATCATGTTTTTGAGGACCTTCGGAAGCCAAAGGCCCCCAACAGTAGCCCCTCGCAATATCAATTTGCTAGAATAATAAATTCAGATTGCGATATAGACGAAGGCCTTAAGCCGAAGGTCCGAAAAAACACCTTCCCTTTGCTAGAATAGCAATAGTCAATGACAAGTGGGGCCCTGCCACTTGCAACGTACTGGGCGTATAAATAAGAACGCACCGCCAGCACATTTAGCACGCTTTCTTGCCGCCGGCTCCTGCCTTCCTAATTTTTAGCTCTTTGCACACCAACGCTTGCCTGGCTTTTTACATTTTTAAGCTTCGTCTTTGAGAGCACTTTCCTAGCATTTTCGAAGATGTCTGAAAACAAGAAAATTGTCGCTGAGTCGAAGCTAAGCCTTTTCCGAAGAGATGAATCTCGGCTTCCTTGAATCAATAGCAAAGACAAATACAGAGAAGATTACTATGGAGATTTTAGAGGGTTTGTCTGAAGACACTGGTGATAGTGACAGCTATGATGTGGAAAGTGGCGGTGAAGATTCTGAAGATCGACCTTGGCGACCAAGCCATGCAGTTTTTGGAAAATCAAGCATTAAACAAAGCCATCTTGTCAATATGAGGGGCAGATATTTTCGGGATTTATCTAATGTAAGGGCTGATGAAGGAGAGAAAACTTGTCCGACTCCTGAGGAAAATGAAGTCGTGATATTCTGAAGCTTCTTTAAGGCTGGACTTCGGTTTCCTTTGAGCAGTTTCATGGTAGAAGTTTTGAAGATATTTGAAATCTACCTACATCAAATTACTCCTGAAGCAATCATAAGGATGGGAATCTTCGTATGGGCCGTGAAGAGCCAAGGTTTGGAACCAAATGCAAAAAGTTTCTGCAATATGCATGAGTTATTGTATGAGACAAAACCATGGGGTAAGGAGCAATATCACAACAATTTTGGCTGTTATAGCTTCGGTGCCCGCTCTGGGTCAAGCTGTCCCGTGCAAACTTTTCGGAAAAGATGGCCTGGGGACTGGATGAAGGAATGGTTCTATGTGAAAAACGACTTGAAAACGCGAGAAGATATTAAAGGTATCATTATGCACCTTATCTGGCAGCGCTTCGGCCTTCGGAAACCGAAGGTGGAAATTGACGAAGCAGCCGAAGAATGCCGGAGAGCCTTCGGAGTAGTTTGCTCTTTCATCGGGACAAGAGATCTGATCCAAGAACACATTGCCTTCAGAGTATGGCCACTTGCAGATAAGTGGGAAATGCCAAAGGAAACCGTCAGCGAACCTAACGAAGGTGGACTAGTTAGGTTAAAATTCACCTTCAAATATGGAGATAAGTTCGTCGAGCCAGATGACGACTGGCTGAAAAGTATTGAGGCCGTAAGCGATGAGCTGCTTGGGCCATACTCGAAGGCAGAAGATACTGCACTATCCGCAGCCTTCGGAGGCCGGAAGAAGAAAAGGCTCAACCGAGTATTTGATGCCATTGGGTTCGTGTATCCTGACTACCGTTACCCAACACGGGGTCAAAAAAGGAAAGATACGGCGTCTACGAACGAAGCCGCCTCAGCCGCTCTTAGTGAGCCAGCGCCGAAGAGGAAAAAGATAAAGGTTCTTACACACCGTCCACGCTATATTGAACCGGCCATAGTGCCCGAGTTTGTCGGTGAATCCTCTTCGGCCCCCGAAGCCAAAGAGGTGACTCCCCTGAAGAATATTGAAGAGCCGGTCACAATGCCGGAGACAAAGAAAATAGAAGAGCCGAAGGCTGAAGAAACAATGACATCTGAAATTTTAAGTCCTTCAGCAAAAGTTGAAGTACCAAAAAGCCAAAAGGGTCCAGCATTGACCCCCAAAAGAAAAAGGATGGTTAATGTACTGGATGTATTGGAGACAATAATGTCTTCAAGCACTACTCCGAAGAAAATTGCCGAAACTCCCGAAGTGCAAATCGAAGCCTTTGAGGCCGAAGCTTCAAAGCACCAAGCTAAAACTGAAGCTGGGTCTTCAGAGCCCGCCAAGGTAAAATTCTTGGAAACCAAAGAAACAGAAACAGCAGAACAAATCTTTGTTGAAGAAAGTGGCACTGCCGCCCCCGAAGCCTTTTCTGAAGCTTCCGATTATATTTTACGACATGCTTCGGGAAGGAGTTGACTGAAAAAGAAAAGTAGGAGGCTCAGTTCTATGCCCAAAGACTGAAATATCCCAAGGGGGCGTTGATATTCAACGGCAGCGGAGAAGAAGACTTCTTGTATTGTCTCCCTGACAGCAAGGAGATTTCAGTCTGTCGGGAGATGAGCAAAAGCTTCGGATTCCCAACACTAGAAGACGGGCTCTCAGTGTTGTCAAAGAACGAGCTGGCTGACAGCTTAGCATACAATAGTTTAAAGGTGAAAAAATGAAATCTTTGTATTATTTCTTGAAACCAAAATTTTTCATTTGCTTAAACTTATTTAACAAACATTTTTTTTCCAGGGTCTTATACTTAGCAATGCCCTCAGGGCACAAAAAGATGTCGAAGACGAAGGGTGTACCATAGCCTTGAGCAACCTTCGTTCCGAAGTAATTGAACTAAGGAACGAAGGTCTCGAAAAAGATAAAATATTGCACTCGTTATTGAATAAAATAAAAGAAGACGAAGCTGCTTTCAAAACTCAAGCCGAAGCTCAGAAGCGCGAAATTGAAGATCTTCGGAAACAACTGGTCAGAGCTAAAGAAGAGTGCACACTTGAAGAAACAAAACGAGAAATTAGTGAACAATGGGCCAATCATTTAGAAAGAAACGTTGAAGAGCTTCGTGCATCCAAGAAAAAGTGTTATGAAAAATCTATAGAATGTGTTAAGAAAATAAGAACCAGCTTCGCCAGCGTCGGCGCATTCTCAAGTGAAGAGGACTTCATAAGGGGTGACCCCGAAGGCCCAATTGGATGGATCAGCCACGAAGCTAAAGCTTTTGAAGAAGTTTTGAATAGCCGTGGAGACATATGTGCCTTTACGGGTGCCAGGGGGATTGCCACTATTTTGGAGAGAAAAGGCTGTGACCATGTAAAATTTTTGGCACAATCCGAAACCGCCTTGTCTTTTGACGATATAAAAGACCCCTCGGCCGAAGCGAGCCTGGTTGGTGGAAAATTTTTCACCGACATCTGGGACAATGGTGGCCGGGAGATGGCCCAAGAAATTATACGAAAGAGCGTGAAAGGTATTCATGACGCTAGAAAAGTAGCAGAGACCGCTGAGAAGAGTGCAGATGTCGAAGTGCAAATAGGTATTGACTAGCAGTTTTTGGCTCTGTTGTAATTTTTGATTTCGAACTTGTTTACGCTTTGTAACACAGCCGCACTTTCTCGCCCCTCAGAGCCTGCCAAGCCATCGGCGGACCCCCACGTGAAGGGGGACGACGAAATTAGAAAAATGGCTGAAGCTATCATGGATAAAGTTGTTGATCAACTACTGAACGAAGCTGCAGAAGTTGTTCTAAGGGAAAACTAGATGTTATTGTAAAAACATTTGGAATGTAATATTTATTGAACATATGTAATATTTTGTAACTTTGAATGTAATATATAAGCTATTTATGGTTCAATTCTTTACGATGCATGAAACTTTACGTACATACCGTTTTTTGAGCCTTCGGCGAAAAAAAACACCTTCCCTTCTTTTCATGCTTCGTAAATAATATCCGTATTTTCATAAAAACGTCCAATCTTCGTAAAATCAATAACCGATAAATCTTTTCATTTCGGAGTTTGACGAAGGTATGCTTCTTCAAAATTTACTTTTTTGTGCCTTGGCACTGTTTCTTCGAAACAATCTCCAAATATCAACATTGATCCCCTTCTTGCGTCATTGATGCAATATGATGTATGATGTTATGATATGCAAATGATGTGATGATGTGATGTTATGCAAAATGATATTTGCCGAAGATCGACATTTATTTTTCACTCTAAGCCTCCCTTAGGAGCTTCTTCGCCTTTTACTTCAGCGGAATCAGCGTTTATTTTTCGCTGTAAGCCTCCCTTAGGAGCTTCTTCGCCTTTTACTTTCAGCGTTATCAGCGTTTATTTTTTGCTGTAAGCCTCCCTTAGGAGCTTCTTCGCCTTTTATTTTCAGCGGTATCAGCGTTTATTTTTCGCTGTAGGCTCTGCATTCCCTTCGGAACGACTTTTGAGCAGAAAACTTACGCTACGCTCCCTTAGGAACGACTTTTTGTTATTTCGGAAATTCCCCTTGTAACCATAAATCTTATGCTTCGGCAACTCCGCTACTCTGTGGAGAAGGTATATCTTTACTGTGGCAAAAACGAAACTATTACAAGAGATTTAAAAAATGACAAAAATACTTAGGCTTTCAATAATTGTTCCTTATTAAAAAAGAAAATGATACTGAATGTAAAAACTGCTGCCGAAGTAGGATATTTGTTAGTAAATATGCTTCGATTCTGGCATAGTACTATTGACTGTGCGAGCTTTGGACTCTTCTCTGAAGTCCCGTTGGAGGTGGGGATGCTGACTCCCTTCTGGCTGGTGGCCTTGTTGCATTGGTGGTGGAGGGGGAAGCTGTTGCCAGGATGCCTGAGGTTGGCTGGCCGAAGCGACAGAAGCTGCAGGGTGGTTGCCTACATACTCTGGAATGTATGGCGAATGGTACGAAGCAGTGTGCATAACTTGCTTCGGCTGGCTCTATTGGGCCGCAGCTTCTGCTATCTCCTTTTGTTTCTGGATGGTAACATGGCACATCCTGGTGGTATGGCCCTTGTTCTCACCGCAGAATAGGCAATAAATCTTCCTGGGCTAATCCCCAAATCTCCCTCCGAAGCCCCTAGCATCTCTGCCCCTTGGAGCTGGAGGTCAAGGATAGCTCTACTGCTGCCCCGAAGCCTGGGAGGAATATTGCAGCCTCTGCTGCTGGCTTCCCCTGTCATCATTCTGAGTGGAATGAATCGATCTGACATGTCTGGGATGAATTCTCCCTCCGAAGCCCCTGGCTATTTCGGAGAACCTGTAAGCTTCCTCCCTTCTCTGTCGAAAATCATTGTCAACGCGGATGTATTCATCCATCTTCTGAAGCAATTTCTCCAGAGTCTGAGGGGGCTTTCTGGCGAAGTATTAGGCTGAAGGTCCCGGCCGAAGCCCCTTAATCATGGCCTCAATGACAATTTCATTAGGCACTGTTGGCGCTTGTGCCCTCAAGCGTAAAAATCTTCGGACATACGCCTGAAGATACTCTTCGTGATCTTGGGTGCACTGGAATAAAGCTTGAGCGGTAACCGGCTTCGTTTGAAACCCTTGGAAGCTGGTGATCAGCATATCCTTCAGCTTCTGCCATGATGTGATCGTTCCTGGCCGAAGGGAGGAGTACCAGGTTTGTGCAACATTCTTGACAGCCATGACGAAAGACTTCGCCATGACTGCAGTATTGCCACCATAGGAAGATATTGTTGCTTCGTAGCTCATCAGAAACTGCTTTGGATCTGAATGACCGTCGTACATGGGGAGTTGAGGTGGCTTGTAGGACGGGGGCTAAGGTGTAGCCTGCAGTTCTGCTGATAGAGGAGAAGCATCATCAAAGGCAAAATTTCCATGATGGAAATTCTCATACCAGTCATCTTCGTTGAAGAAGCCCTCTTGATGAAGCTCTCTATACTGAGGCCTTCGGTTCTGCTCATCTTGAGTAAGATGGCGAACTTCTTCAGAGGCTTCGTCTATCTGCCTTTGCAGATCAGCCAGCCTAGCCATCTTTTCCTTCTTCCTTTGCACCTGCTGATGGAGCATCTCCATATTTCTGATCTCTTGGTCCAAGTCGTCCTCCTGAGGCGTTGGACTGATGGCCTTCCTTTTCTGGCTTCGGGCCTCCCAAAGAGAGAGAGTGTCCTGGTTGGGGTCCAGCGGCTGCAGAGCGGTAGCCCCTGTTGCTGAAGCTTTCTTTGGCGGCATTACGAAGGTCTACGCTTGCCGAGGGTGTTCGAAACTCAAAATAGTGGGAGTGAGTTCACCGAAGGTGGGCGCCAATGTTGGGGACTTGTTCTCAAACGCTAAGAGTTAAGAACAAGGCAACATAAAAGTGTTAAATGTCAAAGTCCTTCGTCCTTCGAAGCATTATCTCCCTTCGGATATAATGAATTCCGGACGAAGGTCATGAAGGACAAACCTTCATGAGCACAATAAATGATGAAGAAGGATTCATACACAAGATATGGAAAAGTAATATAAACACTTTAAATGTTATTATTAACTTATTTTAACTTGCATTACTGTATTCACAATGACATATTATGAATGTACCTTTGGCTCGAAGAAAAGCAGGGGTACAAGCGTGACGTGAGAGCAAACGCCAAGTCAACGTGAACAGTACGGGAGTACTGTTCATCTATTTATAGGCAAGGGACGCAGCCCATGTAGAATTACATTCATGCCCTTTATATTTGCTAATAACACTATAGTAATTCTTCGAGGTCTAATTTGCCTTTTCATCTTTAAGTCGGTTCCCCTTTTCTACTGTCATGCCGAAGCTTTCCTGTGCACAGCTTCGTGATCACCTTGTCCTTCGTCATAATCACCTTTCGTCTCGCTCAGGCTTCGTCCTAACCATGCTCTGTATGCTCATGATCCGAATCCGAAAATACTTGTTCACATATTTCACTTGGAAAACATTATCAAATCATGTTTTTGAGGACCTTCGGAAGCCGAAGGCCCCCAACAAGAAGTTAGGCTTGGGTCTTAGGTACCCCACTCTTGTTGGGTCCTACAAGGTTAGTGACAATAGTCTTAGGGACCCAAATGCAAGTTTTATGTCCCTTGCATTTTGCCCCTAATTTTCTATCAACCACTTTCTTGTCCTTTCTACAAATAGCAAAGGAAGCATTGCAAGCATGATAAATTGTCGAAGGTTCATTAATTTCCCTAGGAACATTAGCAACATTTCTCCTAGGCATATGATGAATGACATTTCTCCTAGGCATATCTCTACCATCCACATAGGAAGAACTTGAAGCACTCATTGCATTTGAATTGTAAGCATTACAACTCCTATCATTATGAACATTTCTAGAGAATTTCCTATCATAAATAAATGCATGATTCTTTTGAGTACTATTAGCCATAGGGGCCTTCCCTTTCTCCTTGGCGGGAATGGGAGCCTTATGGCTTGTTAAGTTCTTGACTTCCCTCTTGAAGCCAAGTCCATCCTTAATTGAGGGATGCCTACCAATCATGTAGGCATCCCTTGCAAATTTTAGTTTATCAAATTCACTTTTGCTAGTCTTAAGTTGAGCATTAAGACTAGCCACTTCATCATTTAGTTTAGAGATTGAAACTAGGTGTTCACTACAAGAATCAATATTGAAATCCTTACACCTATTGCAAATTACAACATGTTCTACACAAGATGTTGATTTATTAGCTATTTCTAACTTAGCATTCAAGTCATCATTTATGCTCTTTAAGCTAGAAATAGAGTCATGGCATGTAGACAATTCACAAGAAAGCATTTCATTCCGTTTAACTTCTAAAGCAAGAGATTTTTGTGCCTCTACAAATTTATCATGTTTTTCATACAAAAGATCCTCTTGCTTTTCTAACAATCTATTTTTATCATTCAAAGCATCAATCAATTCATTAATCTTATCTATTTTAGTTCTATCTAGGCCCTTGAATAAACATGAGTAGTCTATTTCATCATCGCTATATTCTTCATCACTTGAGGAAGCATAAGTACTAGTATTGTTTCGAGTACATACCTTCTTTTCCCTTGCCATGAGGCAGCTGTGATGCTCGTTGGGGAAGAGCAACGCTTTGTTGAAGGCTGAGGCGGCAAGTCCTTCGTCGTCGGATGAAGAGCAATCCGAGTCCCACTCCTTGCCAAGATGTGCCTCGCCCTTAGCCTTCTTGTACTTCTTCTTTTCCCTCTTCTTCTCTTGTTCCTGGTCACTATCATTATCGGGACAATTAGCGATAAAATGACCAATCTTACCGCACTTGAAGCAAGAGTTTCCCTTTGTCTTGTTCTTCTTAGGATGCTCCTTACGGCCCTTTAGCGCCGTCTTGAAGCGCTTGATGATGAGGGCCATCTCTTCCTCATTTAGTTCCGCCGCCTCAACTTGCGCCACCTTGCTAGGTAGTGCCTCCTTGCTACTCGTTGCCTTGAGAGCAATGGCTTGAGGCTCATGAATTGGACCATTCAACGCATCGTCGACGTATCTTGCCTCCTTGATCATCATCCGTCCGCTTACAAACTTCCCAAGTACTTCTTCGGGCGACATCTTGGTGTTCCTAGGATTCTCACGAATATTGTTTACAAGATGTGGATCAAGGACAGTAAAAGACCTTAGCATTAGGCGGACGACGTCGTGGTCTGTCCATCGTGTGCTTCCATAGCTCCTTATTTTGTTGATGAGGGTCTTGAACCGGTTGTACGTTTGGGTTGGCTCCTCTCCCCTGATCATCGCGAATCTCCCAAGTTCGCCTTCCACCAACTCCATCTTGGTGAGCATGGTGACGTCATTTCCCTCATGTGATATCTTGAGGGTGTCCCAGATCTGCTTGGCATTGTCCAAGCCGCTCACCTTATTGTATTCTTCCCTGCACAAAGATGCTAAAAGGACAGTAGTAGCTTGTGCATTTTTATGGATTTGCTCATTAATGAATAAGGGGCTATCCGTGTTATCAAATTGCATTTTGTTTTCCACTATCTCCCATATACTTGGATGGAGAGAGAACAAGTGACTACGCATTTTGTGACTCCAAAATCCGTAGTCCTGTCCATCAAAGTGTGGAGGTTTGCCAAGAGGAATGGAAAGCAAATGTGTATTTGAACTATGCGGAACACGAGAATAATCAAAAGAGAAGTTTGAGTTAACCGTCTTCTTTTTCTCGTAGTCGTTGTCGTCGTCCTTTTGGGAAGAAGAGGACTCGTCGCTGTCATCGTAGTAGATGATCTCCGTGATGCGCCTCATTTTCTTCTTCTTCCCGTCTTTTCTTTTGTGGCCTGACCCCGAGTCAGTAGGCTTGTCATCCTTTGGATCATTGACGAAGGACTCCTTCTCCTTATCATTGACCACCATCCCCTTGCCCTTAGGATCCATCTCTTCGGGCGATTAGTCCCTTACGTGAAGAGAACGGCTTTGATACCAATTGAGAGCACCTAGAGAGGGGGTGAATAGGTGATCCTGTAAAACTTAAAACTTAGTGCCACAAAAACTTGATTCGGAGTTAGCACAATAAGGCCAAGTGGCTAGAGAGGAGTCTTAGCAAAACACAATAACCACAAAGAGATCAACACAGAGACGGCACAGTGGTTTATCCCGTGGTTCGGCCAAGTCCAATACTTGCCTACTCCACGTTGTGGCGTCCCAACGGACGAGGGTTGCACTCAACCCCTCTCAAGCGGTCCAAAGACCCACTTGAATACCATGGTGTTTTGCTTGCACTTTACTATATCCCACTTGCGAGGAATCTCCACAACTTGGAGCCTCTCGCCCTTACAAAGATGTTCACAAAGAAGCACGGAAGTAAGGATGGGATGAGCAACGCACACAAGACACAAAATCAGAGCAACACACGCACACACGAGCTCTCAACACAACTCAAAGAGTTCACTACTCAAATGGAGCTCTAGTTGCTATCACAAAGAATCGAATGCGCGGAATTGGAATCTTGGTGCTTAGGAATGCTTAGAGTATGCTTGGTGTACTCCTCCATGCGCCTAGGGGTCCCTTTTATAGCCCCAAGGCAGCTATGAATCGTTGAGAGCATTCCAGGAAGGCAATTCTTGCCTTCTATCGACTGGCGCACCGGACAGTCCGGTGCACCACCAGACACTGTCCGGTGCGGATTTCTTTCCTTCTGTGGCGCAGTCGACCATTGAAGATCCAGAGCCGTTGGCGCACCGGACATTGTCCGGTGCACACCGGACAGTCCGGTGCCCCATTGTGACCGTTGGCTCGGCCACGCGTCACGCGCGGAATCCTCGGCCGACCGTTGGCCTAGCTGACCGTTGGCTCACCGGACAGTCCGGTGATTTATAGGGCCTGTTTGGTTCAGCTTTTTTCTGACCAGCTTTTCTAAGAATCTAGCTGTGGGGAGAATCTGGCTGTGTAGAGAATCTAAGTATTATTAGGATTACGTGTGTAGGAAAATAAAGGTGTTCATAGGACTCAGGATCTAGAAAGTGACGGATTCCTACTATTGCAACGACTCAACTGATTATGTGTTTATGTTAATTATGAATGGTTTTTACTCAAATGAATTTTATAGAAGCTGACTGAAAAGCTGAGCGTTTGGCAGTCCGCAGCAGCTTTTGGTGGCCAGAAGCTCCAAAAAGCTGAAACAAACAGGGGCATAGTCGTACGTCGTTAATCGCTTCCCGAGAGCGATGACTTCACCTGTGAATGGCTCACCGGACAGTCCGGTGCACCACCGGACAGTCCGGTGATTTATAGCCGTACGCCGTTGATCGCTTCCCGAGAGCAGCCAGTTGACAGTCGCCAGCCTGGCGCACCGGACACTGTCCGGTGCACCACCGGACAGTCCGGTGCACCCAGACTACGTAGATTCTTGGCTGCTTAGCCAAGTCTTTTCCAAAATGGTATTTTCCTGTTTCTAGCACTTGGACATAATACATTAGTCTCCAAAACAATGTACTAAGTCTTAGAAACATAACTTTACTCTTGATTTGCACTTTGTCCATCAATTGGCATAGATTAACACTTAAGCACTTGTGTTGGCACTCAATCACCAAAATACTTAGAAATGGCCCAAGGGCACATTTCCCTTTCAGGTGCACCACCGGACAGTCCGGTGTGCCAAGCCGAGCTGGAGTTTGCTGCACATAGCCAACTCTTTTTCCATTTCTTTTCTCCCTGTTTCTAGCACTTAGACAAAATATGTTAGTACTCAAAACAATGTACTAAGTTTAGAAACGTACCTTTATCTTTGATTTGCACTTCTCACTTTACTTGGCACATGAGAACTTAATTAAACATGTTGGGCACTTAATCACCAAAACATTATAGAAATTGCCCAAGGGCACATTTCCCTTTCAATCTCCCCCTTTTTGGTGATTTATGCCAACACATAAAAAAGCAACGAAAATAAGTGCAACATCAACGCAAATGAGTACCAAATTGTTTTTTACTATAATTTGGCATATTTGGATCATTCTTTGCCACCACTTGGTTTGTTTTTGCAAATCAAATTCATTTTCCTATCTCTAAGTCAAACTCACTTGTTTGGGCACAAAGAGAGATAATTCAAGAGTGAAATTGATCAAGTGCCAAAACTCCTCCTTTTTCCCATGATAAAAAATTCTCCCCCACAAGAGACTAAATTTTGCAATAAGAGTATTTTGGAAAAATCAAAAGTTCTAACTCTATTGTTTTCAAAATTCACAAGTGGTAGCTGATCCATTTGCTTTGGCCTTAATTTCTCCCCCTTTGGCATTAAGCACCAAAACGGGATCATTCTTGGCCCTTTAATCCTATTGCCTCACCAAAAATGTCAATTAAGAGCAAAAAGGCAATAAGAGCATAAGTATGAACTTGGAAGTAAATACACCAATATCGGAGTGCAGTGGAAGTCTTTGCAATGTCCAAGTCCATTTTCCCTTTCAATGCACCTTTGAGACTACATCAAGAGTATTCAAACACATAGGTTAGTCTCAAAGGGTCAAGTTGTAGCACATCTCCCCCTTAATATGTGCATCACTTGCAAATGGACTTGTGAGGTCCGAGGATCATGTGTACAACTTGAGCACCACAAATAAACAATAATGGATTTAAATGCATAAAGTAACATGATCAAAGGCATAGAACACATGTATGCTATAGATCAATCTAAGTTACGCGAATCTAAGACATTTAGCTCACTATGCAACCTGCAAAAAGTTTTCTCATCCAACGGCTTGGTAAAGATATCGGCTAGGTGGTTCTCGGTGCAAATATGGTACACCTCGATATCTCCCTTTTGCTGGTGGTCTCTCAGAAAGTGATGCCGGATGTCTATGTGCTTAGTGCGACTATGTTCAACAGGATTATCCGCCATGCGGATTGCACTCTCATTGTCACATAGGAGTGGGACTTTGCTCAGATTGTAGCCAAAGTCCCGGAGGGTTTGCCTCATCCAAAGTAGTTGCGCGCAACACTGTCCTGCGGCAACATACTCGGCCTCAGCAGTGGATAGGGCAACAGATGTTTGTTTCTTTGAACTCCACGATACCAGGGACCTTCCTAGAAATTGGCACGTCCCAGATGTGCTCTTCCTATCAACCTTGCACCCGGCATAATCGGAGTCTAAATATCCAATCAAGTCAAAGGTAGACCCCTTTAGATACCCGATCCTGAAGCAAGGCGTAGCAACTAAATACCTAAGAATTCGCTTAACAGCCACAAGGTGACATTCCTTGGGGTCGGATTGAAATCTAGCACACATGCAAACACTAAGCATAATGTCCGGTCTAATAGCACATAAACAAAGTAATGACCCTATCATAGACCGATATGCCTTTTGATCAACGGACTTACCTCCTTTGTTGAGGTCGACATGTCTGTCGGTTCCCATCGGTGTTTTCGCGGGCTTGGCGTCCTTCATTCCAAACCTCTTGAGAAGATCTTGAGTCTACTTCGTTTGGGAGAGGAAGGTGCCATCCTTGAGTTGCTTCACTTGGAACCCAAGGAAGTAGGTCAACTCGCCCATCATTGACATCTCGAACTTTTGTGTCATCACCCTGCTAAACTCCTCACAAGACTTTTGATTAGTAGAACCAAATATTATGTCATCGACATAAATTTGGCACACAAAAAGATCACCATCACAAGTCTTAGTGAAAAGAGTGGGATCGGCTTTCCCAACCTTGAAAGCATTAGCAATTAAGAAATCTCTAAGGCATTCATACCATGCTCTTGGGGCTTGCTTAAGTCCATAGAGCGCCTTAGAGAGCTTAAATACTTGGTCGAGGTACCTATCATCCTCAAAGCCAGGGGTTGTTCCACGTATACCTCCTCCTTGATTGGCCCGTTGAGGAAAGCACTCTTCACATCCATTTGAAACAACCTGAAAGAGTGGTGAGCGGCATAGGCTAATAATATTCGAATAGACTCTAGCCTAGCCACAGGAGCAAAAGTCTCCTCGAAATCCAAACCTGCGACTTGGGCATAACCTTTTGCCACAAGTCGAGCCTTGTTTCTTGTCACCACCCCGTGCTCGTCTTGCTTGTTGCGGAACACCCACTTGGTTCCCACAACATTTTGCTTTAGACGTGGCACCAGGCTCCAAACTTCATTCCTCTTGAAGTTGTTGAGCTCTTCCTGCATGGCTAACACCCAATCCGGATCCTGCAAGGCCTCTTCTACCCTGAAAGGCTCAATAGAAGAGACAAACGAGTAATGCTCACAGAAGTTAGCTAATCTTGAGCGAGTTGTTACTCCCTTGCTTATGTCACCCAGAATCTGATCGACGGGATGATTTCTTTGGATTGTTGCTCAGACTTGAGTTGGAGGGACCAGTGGTGCTTCTTCCTCCATAACTTGTTCTTCTTGTGCTCCCCCTTGATCATGCGCCTCTTCTTGAGGAACCTGTCCATCATCTTGAGTTGGGGGATGCACCATTGTAGAGGAAGATGGTTGATCTTGCTCCTATTGTTCCTGTGGTCGCACATCACCTATCGCCATCTTGCGCATTGCGGCCGTCGGAACATCATCTTCATCTATGTCATCAAGATCAACTTGCTCTCTTGGAGAGCCATTAGTCTCATCAAATACAACATCGCTAGAGACTTCAACCAAACCCGATGATTTATTGAAGACTCTATACGCCTTTGTATTTGAGTCATATCCTAGTAAAAACCCTTCTACTGCCTTGGGAGCAAATTTAGAATGTCTACCTTTCTTCACCAGAATGTAACATTTGCTCCCAAATACACGAAAGTGAGAAACGTTGGGTTTGTTACCGGTAAGGAGTTCATACGAGGTCTTCTTGAGAAGGTGATGTAGGTAGAGCTGGTTTATGGCATGGCAAGCTGTGTTCACAGCTTCCGACTAAAATCGCTCGGGCGTCTTGAATTCTCCAAGCATCGTTCTCGCCATGTCGATAAGCGTCCTATTCTTCCTCTCTACCACACCGTTTTGCTGTGGTGTGTAGGGAGCAGAGAACTCGTGCTTGATGCCTTCTTCCTCAAGATACTCCTCCACTTGCAGATTGTTGAACTCGGACCCGTTATCGCTTCTTATCTTTTTCACCTTGAGCTCAAATTCGTTTTGAGCCCTCCTTAGAAAGCGCTTTAGGGTCCCTTGGGTTTCTGACTTATCCTGCAAACAACACCCAAGTGAAGCGGGAAAAATCATCAACAATTACAAGACCATACTTACTTCCCCCGATGCTAAGGTAGGCAACGTGTTCGAAGAGGTCCATGTGAAGAAGCTCCAGTGGTCTTGATGTTGTCATCACATTCTTGCTATGATGAGTGCTTTCCACTTGTTTCCCTGCCTCACAAGCTGCACAAGGTCTATCTTTCTCGAAACAAACATTGGTTAGTCCTAACACATGTTCTCCCTTTAGAAGTTTATGTAGGTTCTTCATCCCAACATGTGCTAGACGACGATGCCACAGCCAGCCCATACTAGTCTTAGCTATTAAGCATGCATCTAGATCGCCCTCCTCTTTTGAAAATTCAACTAAGTAGAGTTTGCCATCTAATACACCCTTAAAAGCTAATGAACCATCACTCCTTCTAAAGATAGATACATCAACATTTGTAAAAAGACAATTGTAACCCATGTGACACAATTGACTTACAGATAGGAGGTTGTATCCTAATGACTCTACTAAAAATACATTTGAAATAGAGTGCTCGCTTGTGATGGCTATTTTTCCCAAACCTTTGACCTTGCCTTGATTCCCATCTCCAAAGATAATTGTATCCTGTGAATCCTTGTTCTTGACGTAGGAGGTGAACATCTTCTTCTCCCCCGTCATGTGGTTTGTGCATCCGCTATCGATAATCAAGCTTGAGCCCCTGGATGCATAAACCTGCAAGGAATTTAAGCTTGGGTTTTAGGTACCCAACTCTTGTTGGGTCCTACAAGGTTAGTCAAAATAACTTTTGGAACCCAAATACAAGTTTTATCTCCCTTGCATTTGGATCCCAACTTCTTAGCAACCACTTTTGTATTTCTACATGAAAGAACAAAAGAAGCATTACAAGCATGGTAAATAGTAGAGGGTCCATTGCACATTTTTCTAGGAGAATGAGACACAACATTATTTCTCCTAGGCCTACTTCTACCATGAACAAAAGTAGAACTAGAGGCAAACATAGCATGTGAGTTATAAGCAGCATGATCATAACTCCTATTGTAATGAGTGCGACTAGCAATTTTCCTATCATAAATAAAGGCATGGTTTCTTTGGGGATTACTAGCCATAGGAGCCTTCCCTTTCTCCTTGTTGAGAACAGAAGTCCTTTGACTTGTTAAGTTCTTGGCTTCCTTTTGAAAACCAAGCCCATCCTTAATTGAGGGGTGTCTACCTTAGTGTAGGCATCCCTAGCAAACTTTAATTTATCAAAATCACTTTTGCAAGTCTTAAGTTGAGCATTAAGACTTGCCACCTCATCATTTAATTTAGTAATAGCAATAAGATGTTCATTACAAGTATCAACATCAAAGTCTTTACATCTATTGCAAATAACAACATGCTCTACACATGAACTAGATTTGTTAACTTCCTCAAGCTTAGCATTTAAATCATCATTTAAAATCTTTAAACTAGAGATAGATTCATGGCAAGCAGATAACTCAGAAGATAGCATTTCATTTCTCTTAGTTTCTAAAGCAAGAGACTTTTGTACACTAACAAATTTGTCATGTTCCTCATATAAAATGTCTTCTTGCTTCTCTAGCAATCTATCTTTTTCATTTAGAGCATCAATTAATTCATTAATTTTCTCTACTTTGGCTCTATCTAAACCTTTAATAAGCTAGAGTAATCTACTTCATCATCGGAAGAATCATCATCGCTAGAAGTAGTGTACTTAGGGGTTTCTAGAACACTTACCTTCTTCTCCTTGGCCATGAGGCAAGTGTGGCATTCGTTGGGGAAGAGCGAAGACTTATTGAAGGACGAGGCTGCCAGTCCTTCATCGTCGGAATCGGATGAAGAGCAGTCTGAATCCCATTCTTTTCCAAGGTGTGCTCGCCCTTGGCCTTCTTGTAAACTTTCTTCTTCTCCCTCTTCCCATACTTTTCTTGTTCCTGGTCATTATCATTATCGGGGCATTGAGCAATAAAATGACCAGTCTTACCACATTTGAAGCAGGAGCGCTTTCCTTTGTTTTATTCTTGTTGGGGTACTCCTTGCGTCCTTTAAGTGCGGTCTTGAAGTGCTTGATGATAAGCGCCATTTCATCTTCATTGAGTTTGGCAGCCTCTACTTGAGCTACCTTGCTTGGTAGCGCCTCCTTGCTGCTTGTTGCTTTGAGAGCAACGGGCTGTGGCTCGTAGATGGGTAGTGGACCGTTCAAAGCGTCATCCACGTATCGCGCTTCCTTCACCATCATGCGCCCGCTCACAAACTTTCCAAGGATCTCCTCGAGCGTCATCTTTGTGTACCTAGGATTTTCATGGATAAGATTCACAAGATGAGGGTCAATAATTGTAAAGGACCTGAGCATGAGTCGGACGACGTCGTGGTCCGTCCATCTTGTGCTTCCATAGCTTCTAATCTTGTTGACCAGGGTCTTGAGCCTGTTGTAGGTTTGAGTTGGCTCCTCCCCTAATCATCGCAAATCTCCCCAGCTTGCCTTCCACCAACTCCATTTTGGTGATCATGGTGGCGTCATTTCCCTCATGAAATATCTTGAGGGTGTCCCAGATCTGCTTTGCATTCTCCAAGCCGCTAACCATGTTATATTCATCCCTGCACAGAGATGCTAGCAAAACAGTAGTGGCTTGGGCATTTTTATGAATTTGCTCATTAATAAACACAGGGTTATCCGTATTATCGAAATGCATTCTATTTTCAACTATTTCCCAAATGCTAGGATGGAGAGAAAATAGATGACTACACATTTTATGACTCCAAAATGAGTAGTCCTCTCCATCAAAGTGTGGAGGTTTTCCTAGAGGAATAGAAAGTAAATGTGCATTCGAATTGTACAGCATGCGGGAATAATCAAAGGAATAGTTTTGATTAACCGTCTTTTTCTTTGACGAAGAATGTCATCATCGTCGTCTCTTGGTGAAGAAGAAGATGCATCACTGTCATAGTAGACGATCTTCTTGATGCGCCTCTTCTTCCCGTCCTTCTTCTTGTGACTCGAGCTAGAGTCGGTTGGCTTGTCGTCTCTAGGCTCGTTGAGGAAGGACTCCTTTTCCTTATCGTTGACCACCATCCCCTTTCCCTTAGGATCCATCTCTTCGGGCGGTTAGTCCCTTAGATGAAGAGTACGGCTCCGATACCAATTGAGAGCACCTAGAGGGGGGTGAATAGGTGATCCTGTAAAAATCAAACACTAATAGCCACAAAACTTAGTTATGAGTGTTAGTACGGCTAAGTAGCTTGAAGCGAGTTCTTGTGAACACAAACAGTCACAGAGAGATCAACATAAGACACGCGATTTTTATCCCGTGGTTCGGCCAAGTAACACTTGCCTACTTCCACGTTGTGGCGTCCCAATGGACGAGGGTTGCACTCAACCCCTTTCAAGTGATCCAATGATCAACTTGAATACCATGGTATTTTCCTTAGAGTATTTTCCCATTTGCGAGGAATCTCCACAACTTGGAGTCTCTCGCCCTTACAACAAAGATCACAATGAAAGCACGAAGTAAGATTGGGAGAAGCAACACACGCAAGACTCAAATACGCAGCACACCCACGCACACAAGTGAAGACTCGAGCTCAAATGACAACACAGGGAGTTCGTGACTTGAATGGAGCTCAAATCTCTAACACAACAAAGCAAATGCACGGGAGTAGAGTCTGGATGCCTTAGAATACTTAGTGAATGCTTGGGTGACTCCTGAAAGTCGCCTAGAGGGGGGGTGGATAGGCGAAACCTGAAAATTAAATCTTTATCCCCCAACTAGATCCTCTGATTAGTGGTTAGAACAAGATATACAATTATCGGAGTATAAAAACTAAGTCCTTTGCTTGAAAAGAGTATTGCTTTCAAATAATGCAGAATTGATAAATCAATACCAATAAGTCTATGAGAATAAAGCAAGAGGGCTTAGATAAGAAGAGCAATAGGACAAGTTCTTTCTTGCAAGGTGTTACTTCACTAAATGAGAATTTAACTTAAAGCAACACCAAATAATGTTAGCAATGAATAGAGTAAGAAAAACTTGGAACGGGAGAGAACAAACAAATCACAAGCAATAAGCACACGAGACACGAGTGATTTGTTTTACCGAGGTTCGGCCCTCGAAGGCCTAGTCCCCGTTGAGGAGTCCACTAAGGATGGGTCTCTTTCAACCCTTTCCCTCTTTCTCCACCGATCACCAAAGACCAGAGAGCTCTTCTTCTTCTCAAGGATCACTTAAGACCCCACAAGGATCACCACACTCTTTGGTGTCTCTTGCTAGCTTTACAAGCCTCTAAAACTTTGGAGGAAGTTCGATGAGAGTCAAAACTCCACACGCAAATGAACACAAAGATGTAGCACACACTATGTCTCAATGAATCTCACAAGGCACTAGTGCTAAACTCAAATGAGTAGCTCTCTCTTGCTTGCTCTCTCTTGTGTGGCACTTGTGTTGGTTGTAGTGGTCTAAATCTTGTGTATAGGATGGATCAATGAATAGAGGTGGTTGGGAGGGCTTGAGTATGTCAACTAGATGACTTGGAATGTTGCTTGGGCTCCCACACCTTGAAGTGGTCGGTTGGGGTGGTATTTATAGCCACCAACCAATTGTAGCCGTTGGAGAAGTCTGCTGGCGATGGGCGCACCGGACAGTTCGGTGCGCCACCGGACAGTGTCCGGTGTGCCACCACGTCATCCTCCCGTTAGGGCTTGGAGCTAGTCGACCGTTGGAGGCTTTGTCCTCATGTGGCACCGGACAGTCCGGTGCGACACCGGACAGTCCGGTGCCCCTCTGACCGTCTGCTCTGACATCTGAATTGCACTGTTCACTTTGCAGAGTCAACCGTTGCCCGCAGATAGCCGTTGCTCCGCTGGCGCACCGGACAGTCCAGTGGCACACCGGACAGTCCGGTGAATTATAGCGAAGGTGCGCCTGGGAAACCCGAAGGTGAAGAGTTTGAAGTCGATCTTCCCTGGTGCACCGGACACTGTCCGGTGGCACACCGGACAGTCCGGTGCGCCAGACCAGGGAGCACTTCGATTTCCTTTGCTCCTTTCTTCTTGAACCCTTTTTAATCTTTGTATTGGCTTTGAGTTGAACCTTAGGCACCTGTAGAACATATACTCTAGAGCAAACTAGTTAGTCCAATTATTTGGGTTGGGCATTTCAACCACCAAAAACATTTAGGAAAAGGTTTAAAGCTTATTTCCCTTTCAATCTCCCCCTTTTTGGTGATTGATGCCAACACACATCAAAGCAAATATATAAGTGAATAATTGAACTAGTTTGCATAAGGTAAGCACAAAGGTTGCTTGGAATGAAACCAATATTATTTCAATAGATATGCATGGATTGTTCTCTTCTTAAAATGTTTTGGACCACGCTTGCACCACAAGTTTTGTTTTTGCAAATTCTTTATAAAATTCTTTTCAAAAACCTTTTGCAAGTAGTCAAAGGTACATGAATAAGATTGAATGAAGCATTTTCAAGTTTTGAGATTTTCTCCCCCTGTTTCAAATGCTTTTCCTTTGACTAAACAAAACTCCCCCTGTAGAACATATGCTCCGATACCAATTGAAAGGGAAATAGGCTTTAAACCTTTTCCTAAATGATTTTAGTGGTTGAAATGCCTAACACAAATAATTGGACTAACTAGTTTGCTCTAGAGTATATGTTCTACAGGTGCCAAAGGTTCAACACAAAGCCAATACAAAGATTAAAAAGGGTTCAAGAAGAAAGGAGGAAAGGAAACCGAAATGCTCCCTGGTCTGGCGCACCGGGACTGTTCGGTGTGCCACCGGACAGTGTCCGGTCCACCAGGGAGGATCGACTTCAAACTCTTCACCTTCGGGTTTCCCAGGCGCACCTCCGCTATAATTCACCGGACTGTCCGGTGTGCCACCGGACTGTCCGGTGCGCCAGCGGAGCAACGGTCATCTGCGCGCAACGGTCGACTCTGCAAAGCAAACAGTGCAAATCAGATGTCAGAGCAGCGGTCAGAGGGGCACCGGACTATCCGGTGTCGCACTGGACTGTCCGGTGCCACATGAGGACAAAGCCTCCAACGATCGACCAGCTCTGAGCCCTAACGGGAGGATGACGTGGTGGTGCACCGGACACTGTCCGGTGACGCACCGGACTGTCCGGTGTGCCCATTGCCAGCAGACTTCTCCAACGGCTACAATTTTGGTTGGTGGCTATAAATACCACCCCAACCGACCACTTCAAGGGGTGGGAGCCCAAGCAACATTTCAAGTCATCTAGTTGACATACTCAAGCCCTCCCAATCACCTCTATTCATTGATCCATCCTATACACAAGATTTAGACCACTACAACCAACACAAGTGCCACACAAGAGAGAGCAAGCAAGAGAGAGCTACTCATTTGAGTTTAGCACTAGTGCCTTGTGAGATTCATTGAGAGATAGTGTGTGCTACATCTTTGTGTTCATTTGCGCGTGGAGTTTTGACTCCCATTGAACTTCCTCCAAAGTTTTGGAGGCTTGTAAAGCTAGCAAGAGACACCAAAGAGTGTGGTGATCCTTGTGGGGTCTTAAGTGATCCTTGAGAAGAAGAAGAGCTCTCCGATCTTTGGTGATCGGTGGAGAAAGAGGGAAAGGGTTGAAAGAGACCCGTCCTTAGTGGACTCCTCAACGGGGACTAGGCCTTCGAGGGCCGAACCTCGGTAAAACAAATCACCCGTGTCTCGTGTGCTTATTGCTTGTGATTTGTTTGTTCTCTCTCGTTCCAAGTTTTTCTTGCTCTATTCATTGCTAACATTATTTGGTGTTGCTTTAAGTTAAATTCTCATTTAGTGAAGTAACACCTTGCAAGAAAGAACTTGTGCTATTGCTCTTCTTATCTAAGCCCTCTTGCTTTATTCTCATAGACTTATTGGTATTGATTTATCAATTCCACATTATTTGAAAGCAATACTCTTTTCAAGCAAAGGACTTAGTTTTTATACTCCGATAATTGTATATCTTGTTCTAACCACTAATCAGAGGATCTAGTTGGGGGATAAAGTTTTAATTTTTAGGTTTCGCCTATCCACCCCCCCTCTAGGCGACTTTCAATTGGTATCAGAGCTAGGCACTTCATATTGAGTCTAACAGCTCGAAGTGATGGCTCGAAGAAGATCCCAAAAGAATAAGAAGGCCAAGGAGGTAACTCTTGAGATTTTGCTTGATGATTGTTCTAATTATGCTTCATGGTCTACTAGTGTGATAAATGCCTTTAGAATCGTAGACTCCCGATTAGAACAAATTATAGACAAGAGTATCATGCCCTCCAATTATGATAGAAAGAATATTTCCGAGGAAGATCAAAGATGTTTAAGCTTAAATTATCTTGCTTTTGACATCTTAGGTAATTCTCTTAGCAAAGAAGATTATCATGCCTTCATAATTAATTATAATGAATCTTTTCATGATGCGCATGATATTTGGACTAGAATCAAAATCAAATTTGATGAGTCCAAACATGATAGTTCATTTTGTGCTTCTACTTCTTTTAGTCATTGTGAAACTAACCCTTTGAAGGAAGAAGAAAATGAACGATGGAGACCAAACGATGAATCCACCTCTCTAATAAGTTTGTCTTCCTATTTCGATTCCCACATATGTTGTGTGGCTAATAAAAATGATAGCAGAAGCACAAATGAGGATGAGGAGGAAGAAAGAAGCTTCATGCAACTCTACGCTCGCCTAAACCAAGAAGAGAAGGTGGTCATCATCAAACTTCTAGAAAGAGCGAGAGAGCAAAGCGAAGCTCGTCAAAGGCTAGAAAATATTCTCTCCATGAAAATGCAATGCTTTGACGAGTTGACTAAAGAACATGAGGAGCTAAAGTGCTCTCATGTTGATTTGGTCCAAAGGTATGAAACTATTTCAATTGAGCAAGATAACGCTTTACATTGTATCGCTCAATTAGTAAATAGGAATGCCTTGCTTAAGGACCAAGTAGAAAAGCTAAAAGATGAAAATCTAGCTTTTCAAGAAAAATATGATATGCTTCTATGTTCTCATGAAAATCTTATGGATGATCATATCATATTGAATTTGGCTCATGAGGTTGTGATAGAAAACTTAAAATCCCAACAACCTCACTCATGCACATGTATTCAAATTGAAACTACATTACCATGTGCTAATGCTTGTTGTCCGTCAACAAGCAAATCTTCCTTTGAGCTACAATTTGCAGGAACAAATGATGATACATATCAAAAGCTCAAAGAAGAAAATGAGAGGCTAACAATGAGCTTGACACAACTAAAAGGGAAGTGCATTGCTCAACCTTCTCAAGATAACCGTGATCACATGGTGAAGAAGCTTGAGACGGGAACAACCGTGGCACGTACTAAATC
The DNA here is from genome assembly GCA_029449295.1 of Zea luxurians. Taxonomy (NCBI): domain Eukaryota; kingdom Viridiplantae; phylum Streptophyta; class Magnoliopsida; order Poales; family Poaceae; genus Zea; species Zea luxurians. Next base: position 58,429,956 of record JAOPSE010000007.1, read on the forward strand.
CCTTGAAGAAAATGTCAAGGACTTGAGGATTTCCAGGAGGAAGGAACAAAAGAAGAAAATCAATACCTCTTCCAAAAGCCTCAACCACGCCTCCATAAAAGGTAACATCCAAGGTAATAATCAAGTCTCACTTCACACTAAGAAAAGTAAGAAGTGTAGTGAATGCTTTGAAAAGGGGCACTCGATTAGGTCATGTCCCTATATTAAAAATGATTTGATTATTGACAAGGATGATAAAGTTTGTTTTAAATGCTCCAAGAAGGGACACTTATTTAGATCTTGTCCCCATTTAAAACAAAAAGGCATAAGGTTAGAAAAGAAAATATTCACTAACCATGTAGCAAGCAAGAAACAAGGAAGGAAGAAATCTTCAAGGCTTGAAGATCGCCTATGCTACATATGCCGAAAGAAGGGACATCAATGTAAAGATTGTCCCATTGGTAACAACCCCACTCCTAGATTGTCAATTAATTCTCATGTAACTAGGCAACCCAAAATTGCAACTTGTGCTAGAAAGGTAATGAGTTTACCTAGTTCTAACACAAAGGATGTTTGGGCTCCTAGATCTTTGTTGACTAACCTTGATGGACCCATCAAGAGATGGGTACCAAAATATGCTTGACAAGCTTTTCAGGAGAAGGAGATGATATGAAGCCTTGGGGTGCTTGAGAAAGTTAATTCAATTTAACTCAAGCTATCAATCTTCAATGATCTATATATCCAAGATTGACCCAAAGTTATTTCAAATTGTTATGTCTAAAACTCATATCATCTCGGGGAAGATATTGATGTTGTAGGAAATAAAGAATTATCCTAAGCGGAAAGATCGAGGCCTACAACATGAAGGAAAGCCAAAGTATGGTAACACTTATGTTTTTAAGTGCAAGCATCTTAAATTATGATTTCTCATGTGTCTTGTGTAGTCACATAGAAAAAGAAGCACTTTAAATGTCTTTATAATTATGTCACCATTCTTTGGAGAAATTCCTCTCATATGGTAGATTGCATAATCATCATTTCTATACTATGGCAATCTACATGCTTTAAATCATTGCAAATACCTCATGGCATGTTTTACACTAATTATCTTATTATTGCCATGATTCTAGATATAGAGAGATATTTCAAGTTCTTAAAAGAATAAAGTGTCATGTAAGGAATTCAAATCCTTAGGACACTTATAAAAGGAAAATTCTCTCTATAACTAGAATAGTGAGACTAATGATTTTATCTAAGTAACCCAAGTAGCCTCACTTGTAGAGAATAAGTTTCTCTTTGGAGATGCGTAATCGAACATGAAAAGAAAAATCAATCTAATGATTTATGATGTATTTCTACTTGCGTAAATTGGATATGATTCTTTCACATTTATTGCTCTCCTTGTCATGAATTAGATTTATTCCCATAATCTTAAAGGATTATTTATGCTTGTTTTATGAGTTAAAATTGAGCATAACATCATCTATGGATAATCTAGTTCATGCTATGAAGTTTCCATGTTTTAGTAATCTAGCTTTTCATTCCTTATCAAAAATGATTACAAAAATGGAAACTAGTGCTTGTGTTACTAACAAAGTATCTCTTGAGCCCACTTATGAATATCTACAAAAGAAAAAGTGCACAAGCCTCATGGGTTGCTCTTCACCCAAAGGAAGAAAGGTAAAAGCAAAAGTATGGGAACTCATCTTCTTAATCAAATTTAGTTCCCATCTCAATGGCTATTTTTAATCTAAATTATCATATTCTACCCATGTGAGGAATAGATTCTTTATTGGACCTAAATCAGCTAGACGTGCATTCAATCTCATTCTTTTAAATACTCATGTCCATTAGAATCTAATTCATGCCTTTGCGATATATATATATATATATATATATATATATATATATATATATATATATACACACATTATCATATTGATTTGCTTCCAAGTAATGATTACTAAATTCAATATGATGAAGTAAAATTTCCAATGATTGATTAAAATGCTTAAAAAGTGCATATTCCTCTTTCTCAAATGAAATGCACTAATGTTAAGGATTTTACTTCATGTCTGTGTGACTTATGAATGATGAATTGTTTATATTTCCTATCTAAAGAGATCATCTTTCATCATATACTCCCTTGTGCTATTAACATCTTTCTTAAGTATTTTCAATAAGTTTGAAAGGAAAAAGAAACAACTACAAAGGGAGGACTCTCAAATGAAAGGGGAGGACATCAAGAACAACAACTTGGATAATAAGATCTACAAAACAATCAATGGTGTGGTTGTGAGTATTCTAAATCCTTTCATAATGAGAATACCAGGCCTAAGTTGTTTATTGCAAATTTTATGAGCCTTGATCAAGATGTATAATGCTTCTCCCTATTTGTCTTTTAAGTAAATGCATCCAATTCATTCAAATTCTTGATGTATATCTTTAGGGGGGGTCTCTTTCTATATCTTGATTATGTTGAAACTATCACTTTATGTTGGTAATTTCATATAGTCTCTTGCATGAGAATGAGTTTCTCATGATGTATGCTACTATTTTTCAATTCTTATCTTTCACTCTAAAGTAGCATATTTGCTGGATTCTCCTACTCTAAGCTTAATTGATAATCTGATGCATATGTTGTTCTTTTGATCACATATGTTATTTGTTTGATCATTGAATGACTTCAATTAACAATCATGTTTCTTAGTGTCGTATATACTACCAATCGATATCTCTCTTGATATGCACTAAGTTAAAAGGAGAATGCATGATACATTTATGCAATTTGTGATCCATTTGATATATGCTAACAATAACTTGGAAAAAGATCACTAGTTGTAGAACTCTCTCTTGTGCAAAATACTTCCATATATTGTCTTAAGTATAGGTCTTAAGCAACTAAGACAAAGGACAAAGCACAATGAAGAGAGCATCTCTATGTGAAGGTACAAAATGGTAAAACTACTTCCATTCATTTTCACATGTACCTAAATCTTCCTTCTCTATACATTCTTTGCATATCTTGTATAAAAGGAAGAGAAAGCATGTCCCTGCATTAACCTTGCTTCATGCCTAGTTTAACTTCTCAAAATCTCACTCCTGCATTAATGCATCTTTGTTTAAACTAGATGAAGTGATTTAATTGTCAAAGAGCTTAAAGCTTAACCATGTAACGAGGATAAGTTGCCTTTGTTCCAAAGGTGGATGGTCCTTAAGCCTCTTTGAAATCCTTAAGGGTAAATGCTTGAGATGTTTTAACATGCTTTCATAAGTGCATAACCTGTTATGAGCATCACACTTATACTATGACACAATGCACTTCACGTTCTGTATGATGTAAGTATGTTCTCATTAACCTAATTATGTGCCATTGGCATTTAAGGCCAAAATATGTGTTCCTTTCCATGCACACATTTAGGGGGAGCAATCTATATTATACAGAACTATGATCATGCTTAATTTGACATATCCTTTGATCATATCTCTTTTATATCTATGACTAATGTGTTTTCAAGTGAATTCTCATGCTTAGTCATAGAATTAAAAGGGAAATGGAGTATTCGGCAAAGACGACGCTTCCACTCAACTCCATCGGTATTATCCACTCCTTGCCGGTATTCCGCATAGTTTTTCACTTTGGTATAAACTTCACTCATATTTTAATTGTTTGCCAAAGGGAGAGAGAAAGTAAAGGGCTTATATTTCACTCAAGCATCCGTTTTTGGCGATTCATGCCAAAGGGGGAGAGAGTATTAGCCCAAAGCAAAAGGACCGCACCACCACCAATTTCAAAAAATGTAGTCTTTTAATTAGTGTTAAAAGAAGTCCTTCAATTGGTATCTTATTTTGATATAATTTCAAATTGGTATACCTTCTTCAAAATTAATATCTAAAACCCTCTTGAACACTAAGAGGAGGATTTCATTAAGGGGGAGTTTTGTTTAGTCAAAGGAAAAGCATTTGAAACAGGGGGAGAAAATCTCAAAACTTGAAAATGCTTCATTCAATCTTATTCATGTACCTTTGACTACTTGCAAAAGGTTTTTGAAAAGAATTTTACAAAGAATTTGCAAAAACAAAACTTGTGGTGCAAGCGTGGTCCAAAACATTTTAAGAAGAGAACAATCCATGCATATCTATTGAAATAATATTGGTTTCATTCCAAGCAACCTTTGCACTTACCTTATGCAAACTAGTTCAATTATTCACTTATATATTTGCTTTGATGTGTGTTGGCATCAATCACCAAAAAGGGGGAGATTGAAAGGGAAATAGGCTTTAAACCTTTTCCTAAATGATTTTGGTGGTTGAAATGCACAACACAAATAATTGGACTAACTAGTTTGCTCTAGAGTATATGTTCTACAGGTGCCAAAGGTTCAACTCAAAGCCAATACAAAGATTAAAAAGGGTTCAAGAAGAAAGGAGGAAAGGAAACTGAAGTGCTCCCTAGTCTGGCGCACTGGACTGTCCGGTGCACCAGGGAGGATCGACTTCAAACTCTTCACCTTCGGGTTTCCCAGGCGCACCTCCGCTATAATTCACCGGACTGTATGGTGTGCCACCGGACTGTCCGGTGCGCCAGCGGAGCAACGGTCATCTGCGCGCAACGGTCGACTCTGCAAAGCAAATAGTGCAAATCAGATGTCAGAGCAGCGGTCAGAGGGGCACTGGACTGTCCGGTGCCACATGAGGACAAAGCCTCCAACGGTCAACCAGCTCCGAGCCCTAACGTGAGGATGACGTGGCGGCGCACCGGACTGTCCGGTGCGCCCATCGTCAGCAGACTTCTCCAACGGCTACAATTTTGGTTGGTGGCTATAAATACCACCCCAACCGACCACTTCAAGGGGTGGGAGCCCAAGCAACATTCCAAGTCATCTAGTTGACATACTCAAGCCCTCCCAACCACCTCTATTCATTGATCCATCCTATACACAAGATTTAGACCACTACAACCAACACAAGTGCCACACAAGAGAGAGCAAGCAAGAGAGAGCTACTCATTTGAGTTTAGCACTAGTGCCTTGTGAGATTCATTGAGAGATAGTGTGTGCTACATCTTTGTGTTCATTTGCGCGTGGAGTTTTGACTCCCATTGAACTTCCTCCAAAGTTTTAGAGGCTTGTAAAGCTAGCAAGAGACACCAAAGAGTGTGGTGATCCTTGTGGGGTCTTAAGTGATCCTTGAGAAGAAGAAGAGCTCTCTGGTCTTTGGTGATCGGTGGAGAAAGAGGGAAAGGGTTGAAAGAGACCTGTCCTTAGTGGACTCCTCAACGGGGACTAGGCCTTCGAGGGCCGAACCTCGGTAAAACAAATCACCCGTGTCTCGTGTGCTTATTGCTTGTGATTTGTTTGTTCTCTCCCGTTCCAAGTTTTTCTTGCTCTATTCATTGCTAACATTATTTGGTATTGCTTTAAGTTAAATTCTCATTTAGTGAAGTAACACCTTGCAAGAAAGAACTTGTGCTATTGCTCTTCTTATCTAAGCCCTCTTGCTTTATTCTCATAGACTTATTGGTATTGATTTATCAATTCCGCATTATTTGAAAGCAATACTCTTTTCAAGCAAAGGACTTAGTTTTTATACTCCGATAATTGTATATCTTGTTCTAACCACTAATCAGAGGATCTAGTTGGAGGATAAAGTTTTAATTTTCAGGTTTCGCCTATCCATCCCCCTCTAGGTGACTTTCAACTCCTCCATGCGCCTAGGGGTCCCTTTTATAGCTCCAAGGCAGCTAGGAGCCGTTGGAGGCCAACTTGGAAGGCCAAACTTGCCTTCTGTCGGGTGGTGCACCGGACAGTTCGGTGCACCACCGGACAGTCCCTGTAGCTGTCCAGTGCACGATCGCCTTCCAAATCAGGCGCATCCGACCGTTGCAACTCCGGGCCCGTTGGCGCACCGGACACTGTCTGGTGCACACCGGACAGTCTGGTGCCCCCGCCGACCGTTGGAGCTGCCACGCGTCGCGCGAAGATTGCGCGGGCGACCGTTGGCGCTGGCGACCGTTGGCTCACCGGACAGTCCGGTGCACCACCGGACAGTCCGGTGAATTATAGCCACGTCGCCCCTTTGCTTTTCCCGAGGGCGACGAGTTCGCCCCGGATGACTCACCGGACAGTCCGGTGCACCACCAGACGGTCCGGTGAATTATAGTCATACGCCGCCGTTGATTCTCGAGAGCAGTCTTTTCACTAGAGACCAGCCTCGCGCACCGGACAGTCCGGTGTGCCAAGCCGAGCTGGAGTTTGATGCACATAGCCAACTCTTTTTCCATTTCTTTTCTCCTTGTTTCTAGCACTTAGACAAAATATGTTAGTACTCAAAACAATATACTAAGTCTAGAAACGTACCTTTATCTTTGATTTGCACTTCTCACTTTACTTGGCACATGAGAACTTAATTAAACATGTTGGGCACTTAATCACTAAAATATTATAGAAATTGCCCAAGGGCACATTTCCCTTTCAGGGACATGGATCCTCGTTGTAGATTTATCCTCGTTAGGAACGGGGCTAGGGTAGAAATATCCCCTGCAAGCGTTCATGGGGATCCCCTTGAAAAAAATTCATCACGGAGTTGGGGATGGAGAGCTATTCCTCTACGGGCAATTCCCCATTGCCATCCCTAAGTGTGGTGAGAGATTACCAAGAAGATGACCGGATTTCATTGTGTATATGCACTAATCATAGCGCGAGTGTAATGTTATGCAATATGTCTCTTGGCTTGGAGTGCATAGGTATACAACACAAAGGCGGTGGTCGACATCGAAGATATAAGTCATGCGAGTTTATGTCGATGGACTAGGAGTGGTGAAGGATGAATGTCGAGCTTAAACAGGGTGATTGGAGAAACTAAAGGACAAACCATTGGCGGCTGATACCTGGGGTCATTGTCGAGTGTAATAGTACATGTAGGAGTAGAGCGTGCTGACAAAATCAAAGCGAGGGGTTGATTAAGTCAAGCGAAGGCGTTAGAAGACTTGGCGATTGAGCAATTAAGAGGCAACATATGTCATGATCAGTAGATCATGGAGAGAGCATAGAGAATATACTACTCCAGAGTAGTTTGGTGGTTTAGAAACTAGAGGTGTCATATGTGAAGATCCAACGAGCCTCTTCTCTCTAGCACATTGTTTTATTTTATCATTGTACGTTTTCCCTTCCTCTTATTTCTATTGAGATTCATAGATGATTTAGACACTGCACTAATTATTTATCTTTGTAATTCGACTCTGTAACTGATGAATGTTATGGGAATGGAAGACCTTACCTCTTGTGAGTTGTTTGTTGAGTTCTTATTGCTCTTTTTTTCCTCGTGTCCAGTTTTCATAGCCCAATCTTGTGGGTTGTTTTGCCAAGTCTTAATTGCACCTTTTCTTTTGGAGCCCTATCTTCACTTTTTTTTGTATGTTTTAGTACTCCAATTAGTCTGTGTGTTTTTGGTTTGTACAATGCACTCTACAGTATAAATCACTATATAAACAATACACTCTACAGTATAAATCAGTGTTTTACACGATTATATGTACGGTCTATTAGAGACATTCTTATTTTACCTCGGTTGAACTTGAGAGAGCACAATTTTTCGATTTTGGAGATTTTTCGTATCATGTTCGGTTCCCTTGCTAGTTCGAATGCTCCGCTTTATTCATCGATCACTACCGAAAATATACACACATTGTTTATGGTCGTGAGGTACTTGTTTGCCATTTTCGATATCTGAATCGTTTGGCTGAAATTTTAAAAAGCAAACCAAGATCATCGAGAGAGATAGAGAGAGAGAAAATATTATCTCTCACTCACCCTTTCTTTTGTCGCCAGCCTCCGCTTAACCATTGTGCATTTTGACGGACACATTTCGGTCTTCGTCACCTAACTCATCCCACCTGGGTTTAATATTATTTAACTGGAGATGCACAGTCCTTGCTGGGAACAACGCTGTCTCCATCACTCCAGGGACAGCTTTTCTGAATAAAGGCAACAGTAAGGTGCCGTTTGGTTCACATATTTGTAACGTAATGGGTAACTAATAACGTTAAATCATGTTTGTTTTAGTCCAACCGTAATCAGATATCATACTAAAATTTGATACCAGCCTATTCAAATTTGTTACCGCCAGTAATCGAGCGTAAACCATTACCATTACCATTTGCGTTACATTTCTTAAACCAAACAGCACCTTAAATTAATTGCTGAACTTTGCCTAATAATGCACCTCCTAACCCATGGGTTATCAGGAATAATAAAAAAAATCTAGGTTCGTGATGGGAATTGGTCGGCGCGGGAGGATCCTTTCAGCGCTGAATCAGACGGATGGGCACGCACATTCCAGAGCGAGAATGGGGGGTGGCAGGTAGGTGGCGACTTTGCGCTGCAAAGATCCACGGCGCTGACATGGAGCTGCGTAGGCTGTGAAAGCAAGCAGGCAGGACATGCCCGCCAACCGCCATGGTTGGTCTCCATCGATCATCCGTGGCTAGCTAGCTACCTTGACACTTCACGAAATAAAGTGGTGCTTTATTGTTTATTATTTCGCGAAAAAGAGAGATCTTGCCGGCCGTGGACGGGGAATGAACGGGGGGTGGCCAGGCCAGGCCATGGATGCAGCGACAGAAGGCCTTCTCGCCCTCGGTTTTCTGAGCCCGATCAAGCTGTCCCCTCTCGCCTGTCCCGGCCGGGCCGGGGAGGCTTAGCCCGGAAGCAAGGGCCGCAAAAGGTGGCGGTTTATCACGAGTAAACTAGAGCCCGGCCGGTCCCGGTTTGCGCAGTGAAAACGATGATCACTCGGCGCACCTGCATTCTGATTTCTGATGATGCAATTAAAAGCAAAAAAAAACATATAGATGGCCCTACAGCTACAGGTCTCCGCGCGCGACCCCGGTTGCTGGTGGGGTGACACGGACATGGTTGCGTGCACGGCTCTCAGCTCACGCGCGCTCAGGTTAACGTCAGTGACCGGCTGGCAGCTGGGACGAGCGGGAGCAGGCCCGGGGGTGGGGGTGGGGGTGGCGAAGCTTCTTCTTCCGGGATGGCGAGAGGGCCGGCGGCGACCTTTCCAGCCGCAAGCGTTCTGTGTGTGTGGTTGTTTACTGGAGGAGGAGATAATGTTAGTTAAGCCGAGTTCACCAATGGGGTCAGGTTTCTTAGTCCAGAAACGAACAGCCTCTGCATTTTGCTAAGCCTGGCATCGGTGTCATGCGCACGCTCGCAGCGGCCAGGTTAGGAGTAGACCGCGTTATTTTCGGAATATTTTGGTGCTACTGGACGGTTGGATTGAATGGCCCAATATTTCAGTTGGGGCATGTTTGAAGGGGCGAAAAAAAATGTTTCAGTAGGAGTTCGTGCGTGCAGGAAGCCGTCTCGCGGTTTCGGACATGGAAAGGTCGTGGTGTGCCATGTGTGTGTGGGCGTGGGCGGGTGGGATCACTACACCAAAATCATACACTTCCTACGGTTTTTTATTTTCCTACAGCTTTTATAACAAATTGTAAGAAATAAATAACTTCCGAGAGGCAACTGGTAGCTCTAGAAAATAAACATAACTTCCTACGGTATTTTTTAAAAGCTGTCGGAAGTTAAAAAAACCGTAGGAAGTTAGCTAACTTCCTACGGTCTCCTCTAGGAAGTTAGGTTTCAGCTGTTGACCAGTCAAAAGAAAAAGCTAACTTCCTACGGCTCGCTCTAGGAAGTTAGCTGCCGAGCTAATTTCCTACGACCTCCTCTAGGAAGTTAGGTTTCAGTTATTGACCAGTCAAACGAAAAGCTAACTTCCTACGGCTGGCTCTAGGAAGTTAGCTGCCCAGCTAACTTCCTACGGCCTCCTCTAGGAAGTTATGTTTCAGCTGTTGACTAGTCAAACAAAAAGCTAACTTCCTACGGCCAGCTCTAGGAAGTTATATTTCAGCTTTTGACCAGTCAAACGAAAAGCTAACTTCCTACGGCCGGCTCTAGGAAGTTACTTAACTTCCTAGAGTAAATGTACAAACTCTAGGAAGTTACGTAACTTCCTACGGCTTTACTCTAGTAAGTTATTTTTTATTTTAAACCTCTCCTCAACCTTATCTCTTCTCTCACCTTTCTCAACCCCATCTCTCTCGCGTTTGTCCCTTCCATGGAGCTGCCCACCGTCGGCCGCCCCCGCCGCGCACGCCACCGGCCGCCCCCCGCTGCGGCCGCCCCCGGCCCAGTCCGCCGCGAACGCCCCGGCCCCGGCCGCCGCAGACGCCGCTGCTCTCGGCCCCATCCACCGCGGCCGCCCTCGCCTAGGCCCGCCTCTGGCCCCGCTAGCCACCCCCGCCGCCCATGCCGCGGCCGCCCCCGCCTCGGCCCACAACCGGCCCCGCCCACCGCCCCCGGCCCCGAATCCAAATACTCGTCAGGTACCCGGTTCCACAGCGCAGCAAGACGCACGAGCGTAGCGAGGATCTCCTCGGCCGCTGGTTGCGGGCCCACCGGGCCCCACGGGACAGCGTCGTCGTCGCAACCAAAGGGAGCAACAGCCCTCAGATCCTGCCTGTACTTTGGTTGCTTGTATGTATTGTGAATTTTGTGATGGAGCAGTGAACTCAACTTGGTGCTTTGTTTGGTGACGCTATGCTGGGAGAATAGGTCGTGGGGCCTTCATGGTAGATGACGTGGATTCACGGCGGGCCGTCATCTCTCGATTCACGGAACATCGCAGCGGCAATCGATGGCAGGTGGTCAATTGGTAGACCTTTTTGTTCTGTGTTCACTCTGCAAAACCTCATATTTGCTCTTATGCTTAGATGCTCGCTAGTGTGGTTGTGTCTTTAGGAATTGATTGTTTAATTCGAACGCTTGTTACTTCTGCTCTAGGCATGATCTAAGTTTTTGTAATACAGATTGCATAAATAGTCACCCTTAATGACGATACATAGATGTTAGTAGAGTTTTTCCTCGAATAATTGTTGTTGCGTACTTAGCTTCGACTATGAGCTCTTTTCATTCATACCTAATGTGTGACTTGTTCGTTTTGATCTTGTGCAGTTTGCGTAGGCTGGGTGTGGACTACATCGACCTCTACCAGATACACTGGCCGGATCGGTCTCTGACTTATCTTGTGTCCTTACGTCGCATTTTATTGCATGTCTCTACAACCTGAGGTCTTAACCACTGTTTTTTCTACTTGCAGGTATGTTCCAATGTTTAGGGAGACAGAGTATGATCCGAACTGCCAGTACACGTCTGTTCCAATGGAAGAGCAATAGATGCTAGCAAGGTAATGTCGTCGAGGTGTTGTTTTTAACTTTCCAATCTTAATGAAAAAGTTCAGGCTGCATATTTATGAATCGTTGGTGTTAGATTAGGTACATTAGCCTTAGCAATGAGACACCATATGGTTTGATGAAATTTCTTCAGTTGAGTAAGGATTCTCAGTTGCTTCCAAAGCTACTGACACTGCAGGTAAGTAGCACAGTTTGATCTAATCTGTAGTACTATAATCGCTCTCCATATTTCTTCACATGTGTTTTTGCAGAACTTGTATAATTTGCTGTGCCGAAATTTTGATTCTGGATTGGCAGAATGCTGCCATCATGAGAGGTATGCTTGACATGGTCAGAAGCCCTGACTGTTGTCTTCAATGTCTCTAATCTTCTCATGTATGGTCCTGGCATGAGTTGGTAATGCATATTGGCTTTTTTTACTCTCTATGACTATGATACAACGATACATAGCTCTCTTGCATGTTCGAAAAAATATTGACATCTGTTTAGTTTAAAGAAGAATGGCATTGTCATATCGTATTTGCTCTTGCTTAAGATATTTTTCCAAATTGTATTCTGTTTTGACTCAATTTATACAATTGTTTTTCTTCTGAACTTCCATTGTTGAACTATGGCATTTGCAGAATCAGCTTGCTGGCTTACAGCCCAATGGCAATGGGTATACTTTCAAGAAAGTATCACTTATCTGATAATTGTGGTCCACCAGACGCAAGAATGAATCTTTTCAAAGGTACTGTGTTCTAAAATTTTTAAAAGGTTTATACTCTAGTTCCAATCCTCTCTTTCATTTTAGTTTGGTTCCACTGACATTAGCGTTCCTCCTCCTTTGTAGGGAGATACTCTTAGGTGAATCCTTGTACAAACTGCATTTGTAATGAGACTTTTATTATGACTATGTATGAGATATTGTCTCTTATTAGTACTGGATGATGAGGTGTGTCTTATTATGACTATGGATGAGACTTTTGTGATGTAATTGATGAGACTATGGATGAGACTTTTGTGATGTAATTGATGAGACTATGGATTTAAATATTGTTATGTGATTGTGTGTGAGATGTTTTATGAGAAAATATGTTGTGCTATATAGCTGTTGATATATTTGTTATGTTGAGGAATGTGGTGTAAAATAAAAATAAACAGCATTTGTAATGCTGGTCAAATTAACTTCCTAGAGGCTTATTAAGCCCTAGGAAGTTAGCCAGCTAACTTCCTAGGGGCTACAGTCACCAGTAGGAAGTTAGTCAGCTGACGGCGCTGACGGTGTGAATCTACTAACTTTCGAGAATCTACTAACTTCCGAGAGGCTTTTTTGGCTGTAGGAAGTTAGCTAACTTCCTAGAGGCACTACTACAGCATACCTCTGCACAGGCGGTCCGGTTAGCCTCTACACAGGCGGTTCCAGGAACCGCTTGTGGTGCACCGCCTGTGATGTAAAACAACATCACAGGCGGTCAATCAAAAACCGCCTATGAAAAACACAGATTACAGGCGGTCCAGTTCAAAGGAACCGCCTGTGATAGACACACATCACAGGCGGTTTCTTATCCTAGCCGCTTGTGATAGACACACATCACAGGCGGTTTTTTATATAAGTCCGAGTGCATACAATATAAATCACAGACGGTTTTCATTATATAGATTCATATATATAGAATTTTCAAACACAAAATATACACAGATTTCATACACAGATTATACACAGATTCACACAGATTGCATACACAGATTTCATACACATATTACAAGTTCCATAACATGTATAATACACAGATTCATCCACATATCAAGTTCCATCGTCATACACAGATTTATACACATATCAAGTTCCATATACAACTAAACATCTCAAAGTTCCATAGACAACTAAACATCTAAAGTTCCTAACTAAAGACCTAAACACTGTGTGATATTGTGTACAAACTTAGTTCTGGGAATTTTTGCAAATTTCCATTTGTATTGTAGAATAGCCCTTGTTGATGAAGAACTTCACGGCGCATAAAGTAAAGCAAGTCTCTTACAACCTTAGCAACGCCGACGGAAACCATATCTCTTTCTAACCATTCAGCATTAATCTTGGATTTAGGAACCTGCAATGAAAGCAAAAAGCAAGCGGTGCTAAGAGTAATGTGATGAGCAACATTAATATAACATAAAAATTGCAACATAGACAATGATAGCGAACTTACATCCTCACGATTGACCATGTAATGGAAGGTGACACGACACCATTCGCATACATAATAACCGCACAGGACAGTACCCGGAGGTTGTTTGTCACCATATGGAAATAATGATATTGACAAATTAGGCTTGTCCTCTGGATGTTCGCCGCCAAGATCTTTCCAATAAAAACGGTATGCACTGCATATAAGAATAGCATTGTGAGATTAAGAATACATTTGTTAAGTTGTAATAAGTACAAGTGTGCAATAATAATCATACTTCTCTAAAATCTTCAAGAAGTCATTATACGTAGCCTTTTCCATTCTCAGTGAGTCGAAGACCACGACTTTACCATCCTTTGGAAAGATTATGATACAAATGTAGTGGTCACTATATAGACATAGACGAAAACACATGTTAAGATCACGATTGCCATAATTTATAGTTCAAAATTAAACCATGTCGATAACTTACTTAAAGTGGTGCGGAGCTATTATTAAGTCCTTGCCATGTTGTACATGATTATACATGGCTCGTCCAATGTATGCCGCCATTACCTTCATTTTGTTTCTCTGCTTCTGTTTGACGGCTTTCTCAAATTCAGCATCGTCCAAGTCTTTGTATTCTTCTCCATGCCTGCGAGCAACTACTTTGTAGCGAGCTTGGGATATCATCAATGGGTCAAGAAACCCTGTCTTAAGTTGTTTCTTCTTATCATCCATGTATTGCATCCTACGTGTAATAGTGTTAATCGTTAGACTCTCGTTTATGTGTGTGTGTACAAAACTAATAAATATGAAAGTTTAGAGGTACTTACAAGCAAAAGAGGGTTAAGTAGTTGGTTTCCATCCTTTGTCGGTGGTACAACGACCAGAGATCGTCAAAGAATAAATGCCGCACAGGATCTATATGATCATTGCTCCAAAATGCATCTTCTGGCACAACAAATGTGAAGTCCTCGAGTTTGTATTTGTTGCTAGCCACCATGTACCACTCATGCATTCTAATCTCCGGAGTCGACAACTTAGAAAGTTGCACCGTCGTCAAGAACGACCTCTCATTCACAAATTTTGGAGGAACATCCTCCTTCTTGTATACCGAGATATTGGTTTTAAGACGTAATGATTCTTGAGTATGAATCATTCCATCTTCTTCCCATACTTCGAAATTGTCTATTTGGGACCGTTTGCCTACTCCATGAGATGCCGATTCCGCTTTTGATTGATTTGTCATAACTCTCTGCAATTTATGCAGGTAGCGTGCCACTGATTCTGACGGTTTCTTGACATCGTCAGTGGCGATTCGCTTATGAATTTTCTTTGAAATAGTTGGCCCTTCAACATTGGTGCCAACCTTTGGTTCCTTTTTGATGTTGAGGTCGACATTCTGAGGAACAATTTTGTCTACGTCCCCCTCGTCGAGTTCCTTCGCAAGAGGCGATATGATTGTTTCAACGATTTTTTTGAAGGTCGGTGTCAGATCTTCCTGCACCATGGGGTGTGGAATGATCGAACTATCTTTTTGTTGCATTGGTGTTGAATTCGGCTCATCACCCAACTTGATGTCGCGTCGATGCCAAAGGACCAACTCGTTCATTGCCTCCTGCAAAGTTATGATCCCCTCAACTGGAAAATCTATCTCCCAATCTTCACAACCACTGTCTGTGATTTCTAGAACTTGGACCACAGCATAGTGTGGCGGGACAGGATTATCCTTGTAGTTAACAAGTTCTGGTTTTACCAAACCAGTAGCAGCTTGCTTTGTTTTTGTCCCAGATCGATTGATTGGAATATGAAGAAAGCAAGGCTTGTCCTCAACAATATCGTCTACAGGGTACTTGGTCAACTCTTGCACAGATCCTACGCTGCTAGGGACTATAGGTGGACTCATGTGGCTTGGCTTGAGTTCAAATGATATGCATTCTGTTTTCTTCATTTTGTTCATCACGTCATTAATAGCCTTTTGTACCCTTTCATCAATAGTCTCTTCAAGGGTCCTTTTCGACTTCTCGTGTTTCCTATATGACGATGCATACTCTGGAAAAGCCTCTCTCCAGGAAATCTTAGAAGAAATTCCCCGAGCCCGTCCAGTGTGTTCAGGATTGCCTAGTGCTGCAGTTAGTATGTCATTCTCCCTCCGAGGCTTAAATTCTCCTTTTTTTCTCTTATCTGTATATTCTTGAATTTTTGTCAAAACTTCGCCTACCAATTCTGGATGCAAAAGTTTGCCGTCCTCACTCAAACCTGCCCGACCTAAGATCCAACGAATAGCTCGCTCATCGATATCTTTTAACACTGGGTCCAAAGTGTCGTTAGCTATAGCTTCCTCGATTATCCTGTTCCACTTCACAACTTTATGGTGATATCCGGTTGACCCCAGGCGATGGGGGTGTTTGTTCATCTTCGCTCTCTGAGAATTAGTTTCGCCCAGTTCTTTGGCCTTCAGTTCGGTCTTCTGACGAACAAATTCCTCCCACTGAGCTTGAGTGATTTTCCCCATTTTCTTGGGCGGAGGAACCTTATTCTTCTTAACAAATTCCCTATTCATCTCGGCCTTCCACCCACGAAACATCTTGGCCATAGCAGAGAGCATCGACTTCTTTATTGCATCCTCTGTGCCTTTTGGGAACTTGAATGACTCAGACAACTTAGCCCATAGCTTATTGCGGGTGTCTTCATCTAAATCCTTCCATTTTTGAAGTGTGATTGGCACTATATCTCTAACAGTAGACCCGCAGGAATTTCGAAACTTTGTAACCACGTCAAGTGGTTCTTCAGGAAACCCCTCTGCATTTAGTTTTGTTACGTACATAACTGCACCTTCTTTCATCTGATTCGGACCTCATCGCCCTCGTTTCCGCTTATGTGAAACGGATGATTCAGGCATCGGAGCATCCTCCGTGTTTCGTGTAGAACATGCATCCTCTTTCTTCTCTTCATTTGAAATCTATATAGTGAAACAATTAATGGCCTTTCATATATGAACATTATTTTAGAATATAGTCGACATATTTCTATTTACCTCTTCATCGTTGGGAATATAGTCGGCATCAAGCTCATCTGATGTTTTTTTCTTACTTGGAGGTATAGGAGTACAAGGATTGTCGTCACTAGAACTATCCTCCACGCTCCCTTCACCGGAGCTGCTCGTTGTCTGCCATTCAAGTTTGGTCGCGTCTTCATCAACTTTGTTAGACGCACCGGTGCAGACCACATCCATACTAGGCTGCTCGTTGTCTGCCATTCAAGCTGGTTCCATCGATAAAGGGATATACTGTTAGTCTGATATACTGGTTCCATCAATAAGGGAACTTGGAGAAAAGGTGATTCAAAAGAAATCGAGCCCAAACCCGCCTCCGGGGCAGGATCGGGTCGGGAAGCAAGCTCGCAGATAGAAGTGCACTTTCCAATGCAGTTAGACAGAGAAGGCATGGCTATGATGTTATAATGCTGAAGGACCCCAAGAAGAGATTATGCCCTGTAGTCTACCACCTCCCGTTATTTGTGGGCTTCACCGAGGGCGAGAAACATTTGGTGACATCAAACGACCTTCGGGCTGGGGACGTCTGCGAGCTTGTTAAGGGGCCAGACGATGGTGAGCCGGTGTACTCTGTCCGGATGTGTGGTCACAAAATTTAAAGCCGCCCCGGCTTCATCTGTGCGCTTCTCTTCTCTTATGTCGGCTACTAAGATCACTTAGCACCCCACCTAAGAGAAGAGAAGCACACACATGCAGCCGGGGCGGCTGCAAAATTTTGTGACCACACATCCGGACATAGTACACCGGCTCACCATCGTCTGGCCCCTTAACAAGCTCGCAGACGTCTTCAGCCCGAAGGTCGTTTGCTATCACCAAATGTTTCCAGCCATCGGTGAAGCCCACAAATAACTGGAGGTGGTAGACTACAGGGTTTAATCTCTTCTTGGGGTCCTTCAGCATTATAACATCACAGTCATGCCTTCTCTGCCTAACTGCATTGGAAAGTGCACTTCTATCTGTGAGCTTGCTTCCCGACCCGATTCAGGCATTCCGCCGATGCCATTCTCCATATAAGTCCCAAATAGAGAATAGGGATGAGGTAGTCAAGATTGTAGGCGCTAGTGCTCAACTTCTAGCATATATAGATATGGACACAAGTCCAAATTTGGTGCTACTCGGCACCATCGATATCACTAGGAAAAAAAAATACATCAAAGAGATCCACTTCCCAATAGTACTCGAAGATAGTTCATTGACTTGACACTCTCTAAGAGGTTCATACAAAATACATTATCTCTAAGAGTGAAACCTACGATACTCATATAGAGTGAAACATCAACAACCCCTTGACTGGTCGCTATCATATTCAATTCCAAAATATTTTCCCAATATGTCGGCTTGAGTAAGGAGATCTGGGCTTGGGAGTTCCTCCAAATCATCTGCAGCTTCATCATCTTCAGCATATTGCAGGGCTTCATCTTGAATAATTTTAGCCCTCTTGGAGTCAGCATAATGGACAGAGCACACTTCTCAAGCATGTCGCATACATCTCCAATTTGAAACAAAGTGGTCTTAAGTGTGTACACTGATTCCGGTTCACTAGTATCCACAACCCCATCAGTCACTAGACTGCGAATGATGTCAACATGTGTCTCGATGACTCAAACTGAGCTCTCAACCATGTCAAGTGGCTCTTTTTCCATCTCTAAAACTGAAAATGGCCAAGTCTCACAATCAAAATTGAGATCGCAACAAAGGCAGGGATCAGAGGGAAAACAAGGATGTGGCTTATAGGGCAAAAAGAGGGGTCCAAATAACATTGTCATGGCTATGAACAAGTCAAAGATGGGAGATAAGAACAAGTCTTATAACATAGGGTTGGGAAGCAAAGATAGGTAGTCAAAAAACTAAGAAGGGAGATAAGAACAAGTCTTATAACATAGGGAGATAATAACATTGTCATGGCTATGTACTTCCATGATGTATGTGGCCATAAGCACATTTGCCCTAATGATTATCAAACAAAGATAGGTAGTCAAAAAACACTAAAAATAGACTTGTTGCCCCAATCACTATGGAGATTTTCTTATAACTGAATATGTAAGTGAAAAAACATTTAATCAGAAGGGATAAAAATAGATCCCAATCGATGGAGGGACACAAAATTCTTCATTCGAAGGATACTAACACCTTAATGGTATACAAACATTTAATCAGAAGGGATAAAAGAAATAAAAAAATTGATACATGAGAAGTAATTGACAACCAAGCAATAAGCATATGATTCATGGATAGCCAAACAAGTAATTGACAACCAAGCAATAAGCAATAAGCATATTGACAACCAAACAAAATATGTAAGTGAAAACACAAACAGTAATTATTCTAAGAACTGATAATCAGGGATAGCCATTGATTAACACATTAATGTGTTTGAACCATTGATTAACCTAAGCATTTGATTAACCTAACCATTTGATTAACCTAAGCTATGATTCAAACACATATATATCCAGCTGTGTATTCAAACACATATATGATTCAAACACAAGTAATCTGCCATCAATTAACATATATGATTCAAACACATATATGATTGAAACACATATAGGAAATTCGAGCCATGAACTTAGAAGAAATGAACCTGAACTTTGACCTTACTACGAGAGGAAGAAGAAAGAGCTTGGGGACAACGGCGCTCGGGGAAGGTGAAGGGGACGACGGCGCTCGGGGAAGGTGAAGGGGACGACGGCGCTCGGGGAAGGTGAAGGGGACGACGACGCTCGGGGAAGGTGAAGGGGACGGCGGCGCTCGGGGAAGGTGAAGGGGACGGCGTTGCTCGGGCGCTCGGGGAAGGCGGCGCTCGGGCTCGGGGACGGGGACGGCGGCGCTCGGGCTCGGGGACGGGGACGGCGGCGCTCAAGCTCGGGGACGGCGGCGCTCGGGTTCGTGCTCGGGGACGGGGACACGGCGGCAGCCTGGCGGCGCTCGGGTTCGTGCTCGGGCGGGATCAGAGTTAGGGTTCCTATCGCGAGCCTTTTATATATTGTAAAGAATCCCAGGCGGATATTTAGCAAAACCGCCTGTGATAGACAACATCACAGGCGGTTGTTAATTCTGACCGCCTGTGATAAATTAACTTCACAGGCGGTCGACGTAAAAAACCGCCTGTGATGTTGTCTATCACAGGCGGTTTTGCTAAATATCCGCCTGTGATGTGTGTACACTATAAAAGGACTCGCCCCCACGGGTTCCAGAACCCTAACTCCCAGAACCTTCACAGCACTGTAGCGGCGGCGGGTTTTTTTTGAGATCTACAGGGAGAAGGTTTTGTTTTTGAGTTTATTGATTGATTTCAATAGTTTATGCATATATATGATCTCCATTTGTTTTCTTTCTCATTTTGATGCGATTTTTGCCTCAATTTTGTAACATAGACCGAATTTGAAGAAAAGCTTTGGAATTCAAGATTTGGACTTATAATAGTTGATCTAGTTTAAAGATTCTTTAAAAACACAGTTGTCTCACCTCAAGGTACCTATTGTTGCAATGTTTGTTTCATTTTCATGCACATCAATTCGTTTCATGTTTTATGGATGAATTCAATTAATTAATGATTTTATTGATGTTAATCAATATAAGGATAGGTAATGGACCGAGGTTGGATGTATAATGTGCCAAGACCACATCCGTTGTATATTCGAAATTTGAGAAGCTTTATTGAAGCGGCCAACAAGCACGCGAATTTGCGAAAGAGCAAGGAGATATTATGTCCGTGCATCGACTGTGATAATAAGATAGCTTGGAGAGATACAGGAGTAATCCAATCACATCTGCTAAAAAGAGGGTTTAAAGACAATTACACGATATGGTCAGAACATGGTGAGTTGGATCCGTCTGAAGTGCCTGGTAATGACGAGAGAGTTGTCGGAATTTTAGATCTTAAAGTTGATGGTAAAGTGGATAATGTGGATGCTAATCAAGATTTTGAAGAATTTGATTGCGAAGAGATGTTGCGCCATATGGAACCAGAAATGTTGAGTTCTGTGGGATCGCAGAAAGGGCTATCTAAAATGGAGGGACTGGAAAGTGCTTCAAAAGAACCTTTATATGATGAATCAAATGGTTGTGACAAAGAGTTTACTACACTGCGTACAGTTCTAGAACTTCTGAAGTTGAAGGCTAGCGTCGGATGGTCTGATACTAGCTTCACAGATCTTTTGAATTTTCTGTCTCAATTACTACCAAAACCCAACAAACTACCAACAAGCACTTATAAAGCGAAGAAGCTTATATCTCCCATAGCTCTGGGTGTGCAAAAAATTCATGCATGTCCGAACCATTGTATTCTGTATCGTGGCGATTTTGAGAACGCATCAAGATGCCCAGTTTGCAATGTCAGTCGATACAAGAAGAGCTACAATCAAGACTGTGTAAAAAAATTCCCGAAGAAAAATAAAAACAAGAAATCCACTATTGGACCTGAAAGTGACGATGACACTTTGGATGGCATGGATGGGAAAAAGAAGTCAAAGAACCCAGCTTTGGTGATGTGGTATCTTCCAGTAATTGATCGCTTAAAACGTTTGTTCTCAAATCCTAGGGAGGCTGAGCTTATGCGTTGGCATGCTAAAAATCGCAAGCAGAATAACAAACAGATTCGACACCCTGCTGATGCATCACAATGGAAAAATTTCGATCTTATGTATCCTAAGTTTGCCAAAGAAACCAGAAATGTAAGATTTGCTTTGGGTACAGACGGAATGAATCCATTTGGTGAAAAAAGAAGTGTACATAGCACCTGGCCCGTGACTTTAACGATGTACAACCTTCCATCATGGTTGTGTCACAAAAGAAAGTACATTATGTTGACTATTCTTATTCAAGGTCCGAAATCAGCTGGTGTTGATATTGATGTGTTCCTAGAACCTCTTATGGAAGATATGACAAAGTTCTGGAATGAAGGAGTTAGAATATGGGATGAGTATTGCCATGAGTATTTCAACTTAAGAGCAATTATATTTGTTACCATCCATGATTCTCCCGGTGGCGCCACACTATCAGGGCAAAAGACTAAAGGAAAGAATGGTTGTGTAGTGTGCGTCGATGGAACTGCTTCCATGTACCTTAAATCATCCAAGAAGTTGGTGTTCATGGGACACAGACGGTTCTTGATGAAGCAGCATAAGTACCGAAAGATGAAAGCGGAATTTAACAATCAACTAGAAAGTGAAGGTGCACCAAAGTCTTATAGTGGGAAACTTGTTTTTGAAATTGTGAAGAACATTCATGTTGTATTCGGAAAGGGAAAAAACAAAGGAGAAAAGAGAAAGAGAACTGACCCTTCAACTTACACAACTTTCAAGAAGCAATCAATTTTTTTCAAGTACCTCCCATACTGGAAGGATATGGAAATTTGCCACAGCATTGATTTGATGCATGTAACAAAAAATGTTTTTGACAGCATCATTGGAACCTTGCTGGGCATGCCGAGTAAGACAAAAGACGGACTCAAATCACGCAATGATCTAGTAGATCTTCAAATCAGACCGGAACTTCATCCAGTGGATAGTGGCAAAGGGAAGCCTTACCTCCCCCCAGCTAGCTACAACTTGTCAGTTGAGGAGAGAACAAAGATTTGCAAATGTTTGCGTGGGGTCAAAGTGCCCACAGGTTTCTCATCCAATATCAGCAGACTAGTCAGGATGAAGGACTTGTCTCTATTTGGCTACAACTCTCATGACTGCCATGTGATGATGACGGTGTTCCTCCCAATTGCGGTAAGAGCCCTCAAAACAGAGCATGTCAAAGTTGTCATCACACGCTTGTGTTACTTTTTCAATGCGGTTTCACAAAAAGTAATAGCTTTAGAAGACTTGGACTATCTAAAGGCATACATCATCGAGACTATGTGCAAGCTTGAAATGTGTTTTCCTCCATCATTTTTTGATATGCAAGTACACCTAATCATACATCTCATGGATCAGATAAAAATATTAGGGTCACTATATTTACATCATATGTTTCAGTTGGAGCGATACCTGGGAGTATTAAAAGGTTATGTGCGAAATCGCGCTCACCCAGAGGGTTCAATCATGGAGGGATACACTACAGAAGAAGTGATTGAGAGCTGTATAGATTACATCAGTGACGGGACAATGATAGGTGTGCCTGTACCTAAACATGAGGGTAAACTATGTGGGAGAGGGAGAATGGGCAAGAAAACTTTTCGTGTTGAGGATTACAAGCTAGTACATTGTGCTCATGGTAGTGTACTACAACATCTCACGATAGCCGAGCCTTACATAGAGGAACACCTGGATGAGCTTCGTAAAGAAAATCAGAACCGCACAGAGGACTGGATCATGAGGGAGCACAAACATCGTTTCAGCGAATGGTTAATGGACAAAAACATCCCATGCGGAGACTCTTTGGAAGAGAAAACAATGAAGAATTTGGCTTCTAGGCCATTGTGTTTTGTGACATCATGGCAAGCATATGACATCAATGGGTACACATTCTACACTAAATCAAAAGACATGAAAAGTGTTGCACAAAATAGCGGTGTTCGTATCGATGCTTTTGACCTACATGGACAGAAGACCACATATTTTGGATTCATAGAGAAAATATGGGAACTTGATTATGGCCCAAGCATGAAAATACCCTTATTTAAGTGCCAATGGGTACAACATCCCATGGGGGTGATAGTGGATAACTACGGACTCACACTGGTAGACTTAAAGAAAGTAGGATATAAAGATGACCCGTGGGTTCTCGCCGAATGTGTTGCACAAGTGTTCTATGTACTCGATCCAGCAGATGAGAAGATGCATGTAGTTATTTCTGGAAAGCAAAAAATTGTTGGAGTTGAGAATGTGGGAGACCAAGATGAGGAATACAATAAGTATGAAGAGATGTTCGTCTTTAACGGTCCAGAGAGAATCAAGCGTGTGGAAAAGAAAATTGATAAGAACTTAAAGCCATACATGCGGAAAAATGGTAGTTCATGAAAAATTGTATGAATCAAATTGTACTTGTTATCATGTATGATTGACTACGAATTGTGGTTGCCAATTAATTTAAAATCTCTCTAGTTATCTATGTGTGCTATTATAATTCATTTAAATTGTATTTGCATATTATTGTTAAAAATTAAATATTAATTCATTTAAATTGTATTTGCATATTTCTGTTAAAAATTAAATATTAATTCATTTAAATTGTATTTGCATATTTCTGTTAAAAATTAAAATTATTTTTACAATCACAGGCGGTTTTTTCTTAGGGTCCGTTTGTGAAAAGGATAGAGCACCACAGGCGGTCCTAAACAAAAACCGCTTGTGATACTATTACATCACAGGCGTACTGAACCGCCTGGGACATCACAGGCGGTTTTCTAACCGAAACGCCTGTGATGTAAAAAGCCTACCGTTTGTATAGAGCCAAATTGTACTAGTGAGGGCTCTAGGAAGTTAAGCTAACTTCCGACAAAAAATTTCCGAGAGCCAAACTTCCGACGGGATGGCTTAACTTCCGAGAGTTTAGCTAACTTCCTACAGTTTAGACCTAACTTCCTAGAGTTTAGGCTCTAGGAAGTTTACTATTTTGGCGTAGTGGGTGGGGAGGATTTGATTTCGTTTTGTTTCCGGACTAGTTACGATTTTAGTGGACCCTGTTGGGAGAAAAAAAAATTGAAAATTTCAGAAGAGGAGACGATGGTGCATGTACCGTAAGTGCTGTGTCTGGTACATGCGGCGTGGTTCGGAGTTGCATGTGAAACTTGTGCACCGTCTGCAGGTCACGGGCATGCAGTACATAAGTGGAGGTAGTACACAAATGTGTGGTACCCGGTGCATCTCTTGTGCGTACGTACTCCAGGACCTGGACCAACGACCAACATGTCTGCCTGTTTTTTTAGTCTTTTTTAATAAATATTGCATGTTTACACTTATGGCATGACTATTACCATGTTACTCCCTCCGTTCCTTTTTATTTATCACGTTTTAGTTTAGAAATAGACTTTCTTTTTATTTATCACGTTTTAGTTTAAAAATAGACTAACGAGTGACAAATATTAAAGAACGGAGGTAATAATAATTTAGAGGTAGCTACCGTGGCCTATGACATCGAGGTTACATGATATCAAGTCACCGAAGACGTAGATTTTAGCGGTGACACCTAAGAATAAGGGTAAATTAGGCAATCTAATTTTGTCCCTATTATATGGCCTCCATTTCTTTTCTATTCAAAACATATACAAAGGGCCAAACTATTTTATGTGCAATTATGACTTGACTAAGCGTTGCTATCCCTATCGTAAAAAGGAGTTATACAACCTAGGTTCCAAACCTATTCACTAGCCTATAACAAAGCTAAGAATATAAAACATATAAACAAGATAACACAATATAAATACAAAATCTTAAATATAATAGAGATACAAACTCTCGTTGATGTGCCAGTATGTCCACTAAGGTATCAAGAAACACGCAAGCTTCCACCTAATCCTTGTTAGAGCCCCACGCAAGGGAATGCCGACGCGAGGGCCAAGCCCCTGGTTAGGTAACTTCATTGAAAACCTCAGGACTTCTCCACGTGTAAGTGGTGCTCCGACTTCAACCTCTCCTAGATGCTCTCTGTCGTCTCCGCTATCGAATTTCTGGCTGAAACGTCACGGGACTTGTTCCGTCCAGTATACGATGCCGCGGGCACACCTTGAAAGCAGTTGGTGTAACATAGCAAGATTTACGACCCATCTCTGTAGGACTACAATGCCACGCGCAAGCATCAAGAGATACAATGTTGCGCATAAACAACAATAATTGGAGGTGCCTATTCCTCGCTTTTAATCACTAGACATATCCTAGAGCAATCGCTTAAACGGCGGTCTAATTAAGCAAAACACTTCACAAAAGCAAATACACTGTCGAGTGATATTTGAGCACTTAGGCTTCCACACATCCTCAAATGGCTGGCTGGGATGATATATTAGCTCCCCGAGTCCAAAACTAGCCACGGGAAGCAAAGCAGAAATTTTGCGTGGTAGATCATCACGCAGACACTCAAAGTGCCCAACATATGGTAACAGTCCCATAAAAAAGTGAACGTGAAATAAAAAAGGGGCTAAAATACGAAGAAGTTCGGTATGTCTGCACGGTGCGTTGTTTGGCTTGTGAATCGTCTGCGTCCCTTTTCACCGTGTGGTACCTGCCACGTGAAGAAGCAGTGCTCCGGACGTACTATATATATATATGTGTGTATCGTCTGGTTTGAATGGGACCAGTAATTTTGCGACAAAACAAAGCACTACGGCGCAATGATGCATGCTTGTACCGAGACTGCATGGCACGGCTCACACGTGCTAACCCAAAGCAGTACAGTAGGACGTACTAGTACTAATGATGCAGATGCAGCCACGCCAAACCCTGGATGAATGATGACGCTTTTCCTGAATCCTGACTCGGCCACATTTATCTCACAGACCTTTGCTAACGCGACATGATGACTGGCAGCGTCTCAGTCTAGGAGATTTCTCATTGTCTCCGCAAAAAAAAAAAAAAAAAATCTTGAGTGGAAACCAAAAGATACTTTGGCGAGAAGCCGGAGAAGACGTCGCGGCTTGGAGTAGCCGGCCGTCGTCGTCGCCGCATTTCCTCCGCTCCGCACCCCCAATAATTCGTGCCTCTACCTCTGGCTGGAGGACCATTTCGCGACGGCGGGCCGGCGGCGCGATACGTCCACCTCGTCGCATTCAACGCGCGGTTGGGTCTCGTCGTCTCCCCTCGCATCAGCAGGTAGCCGCCGTGCGGGTTGTGCTCGGTGCGTGCAGCGTGAAAATTGCCCTTGGGATGCAAGAGTAAATGCGGTTCTCTGTATCTCGACTAGCAGGCTGCTGCCTGCGTCGAAACCTGCGCTGCCTTTTCTTCCTCGCCGCTGGGAAGATGGAGGGAGATCTCGCCCGGCGGAGGTTGTGCGGTCCCCCTGCTCCCGTGGATGTTTCTCGGAGCTCCGATCCCCAGCCAAAGAAACGTGGACGTGGACCTTTCAAAAAAGAAAGAAATAAAGAAAGAGTAGACAGACAGCCCATGAAGAAACCGCAGCGCGAAGCTCATCTGAAAAAGGAAACGGAAAGTAATAGCAGCCCAGTTTAGTTACGGGCTGAAACACGTGCTGTGCTCCTCCTGCATCGATACATGGGCCAGGCTGTAGCATACAGCCCACGAGAGATCACGCGCGGACTCGTAATAGTTTGCGTTGTCACCGCGCAGGCATAGCAAATGTTTCTTAACAACAATTAGGATCTTTAATTAGTTTTGGTTTAAAAACAAATAGGAGTATAATCCGATTCAGTAACTCAGTTTTTTTAGTGTAAAAAATCTAGTCAAGAGCCCATTACAATCCGTCCCTAATGCATGGCCGCTCATGCACTCCTCCCCCCTGGACACCGGGCCTCAAGCGCCTTGCCATCAAACACGGGGCCCTGCTTCTGGATCTTGCATACAACCAGCAAGCAAGATCGCACCAATCGTCGAGCTGCTTGCCAACTAAAGTAACCCAACAAGACCCTCCGCTGCTCTCGTGTATCAATCTGCTGCTGCCTTGGTCCACCTTGTTCCAGGCCGGCCGGTGTCAGGGCCGGTCCTGACATTTCGGGGGTCATAAGCAAAAATTTATATAGAGGCCCCATACCTCTACTACAACTTAAAGCTGGAGCGAGGGCGTCCACCACTCACCGTGCCCCCGCTCCAGCCCCCGCCCGCAACGTCTTCCTCCCGGCAATCCCGCCCCCACCCACGCCATCCCTTCCATGCATCCCGCCCGCGCCGTCCCTCCCTGCAATCCCGCCCCCGCCAGCGCCGTGTCCCCGCCGCGCATCTTTCCCACCTCTTTCTTTCCCTTGCTCTGCTAACGCGCCACCGGTCCGTCGGTTGCCGCCTATCCTGCTTGCTCGCGCGGCCACTGTTCATGGCGATGGTGGATGAAGGCGGCAAAGGAGAGGCGCAGCCGCCTGGATTAGACCCAAGAACCCGCCGATCTGCGGCGACTAGGGCGACCGGCGACATGGATGGCGGTGGCCGAGGAGAGGAGTGGGAGGGCCCCCCCGGCTACGTGCTCTCGCTCCCGGCGGTGGCGCTGCCCCTGCCCGTCGCCGTCTCCTGCCTGGACGCCACCGTCCGGCGCAAGGGGCGCAGCCATATCCGCCACCGTGGCCATCCGTCGGGCTGGTGGGCCTTTTGGCTCCCCGTCCCCGCGCCGGAGGAGGCAAAGGGGCCGGTTCCCCCATCGTCGGCGGCCAATAATCCGACCGAGGAGGGCCGTTCCTGTCCTCGTCACCAGCGCCTGCCCGTGCGCCAGGCCCCGCCGCCCCGGCCCCCGGTCCACACACTCCCACGCCTGCAGAGGAGAGGTCAGCGAAGAGGGTCAGGATGTGCCTGCAGTGCGGCGCGGCGGTGACGCCGCAGTGGAGGTCGGGGCTAATGGGGCAGGGCACGCTCTGCAACGCCTGCCGGGTCCGGCTCAAGGCGGCCGGGGTACTGCGGGATCAGGTGAAGCACCGCCCCACGCCAGCGACCGCCAGGACGCCCGCCCGGCCGCCCCTGGACAGCTCGGCCTCGGAGTCGTCGCCCGACAGCCCGATCTTGGAGCCTGGGTCAGTTCCCGATGTTTACCTGGTGAGGAAGAAGCCTCTGAAACGGGGGAGACCCCCGCCGCCTCCGAGGACGGTACCCGCGGCGGCGCCGCCGCTAGCGCCAGCGGTATACCTCGTCAAGAAGAAGAAGAAATCGGCTTCGGCGAGGAAGCCGTGGTGGCCCCCGAAGTCAGCGAAGCAGTGCTTGCACTGTGGGTCGTCGTCGACGCTGCAGTGGCGGGAAGGGCCGCAGCACGCTGTGCAACGCGTGCGGCGTGCGGTACAGGCAGGGCCGGTTGCTGCCGGAGTACCGGCCGCTGGCGAGCCCCACCTTCGAGCCGTTGGAGCACGCCAACAAGCACAGCCAGGTGATGCAGCTCCACCGGCAGCGGAAGAGCCAGGGCCAGCACCACCCTCTGCCAGTGGAGCATCCGCGAGCCATGGACATCCTCCAGTTTCCCCAGCGGTGGCAGGTGAAGGAGTACCAGCCGACGCCGGTCCACCAGCCTTTGCCGCATCCTGATAAGGAAATGATTTCTTGTTTGTGAAAAAAAAACAGGAAGTACCTCTGTCATCCATCGAAGAGAGGACGACCTGCATCTGCCTTTTCTTCTCGGCTCACTGGTGCAGGCCATGCAAGAGCTTCACCCCGACTCTACTCCAGGCCTACACGGCGCTCTGGAGCGCTGGCAAGAGCATCGAGATAATCTTCGTGTCGCTGGACCGCGATGAGGCCAGCTTCCGGGACCACTTCCAGGGCATGCCGTGGCTCGCGGTACCGTTCGACGCTGCTGGCCTACTACGGCAGAAGCTGTGCGCGCGCTTCGCCATCGAGCGTATCCCGGCGCTGATCCCTCTGTCAGCGTCAGCGACGCCGTCCAGCGGGCTGGGATGTGGAGAGGACGCGGTGAGGCTGGTTGGCGAGTATGGAGTAGATGCGTACCCGTTCAGTGCGCAGAGGAGGAGGGAGCTGGAGAGCATGGACGATGCCAGGAGAGGAGGAGGCCGGCTTCAGGAGCTTCTTGGCTGCGAGGAGAGATACTATGTCATCAGTGCAGATGACATAAAGGTAAATGAACAAAAAAACTCGTGAAATTTCTCATTAACCAAAACTACTTCCATAAGTACTACTACGCAGTTGTTGTGTTGGTGATTGTGATGCCATACTAAGTGCGCCCTCCTTTGCATTTTTTTTCATTCTGACCATTTAGTCAACTTGGTTTAGTTTTACAGTTTAATTTCTCCTATGACAATGTTTTTTTTCTTTTCAGATTCCTATAGCTGACCTTGCTGGCAAGACAGTCGGCCTGTACTTTGGAGCACACTGGTGCCCACCTTGCCATGTCTTCACCAAACAGCTCAAGGAGGTGTATAACGAGCTGAAAATCTTGAGACCGGTAAGCTTCAAGGTCATCTTCGTCTCGATAGACCGCAGCAAGGGGGAATTCCAAGCAAGCATGAGTTCAATGCCATGGCTTGCCATCCCTTATTCTGACGCTGCAAGGAAAAAGCTTACAAGAATCTTCGCTGTCAAGGGTATCCCAGGACTCCTGATACTTGGTCTAGACGGTAAAGCTCTAAAAACAGATGTCCATCGCCCCGAGCTCCTCCCCACCTACGCATGCCCCTCCCCCGCCCCGTACTCGGCACGCCGCCGCACCCCCCCACCCCCACCCCGCTGCCGCGCCATCCCCGCCCACAGGTGTCCTCGGCAGTGCAACGCGTGACGGTTCATATTTCTTCTCTTTCTTCTCGTCTCCCTGTTTGCGGTCTCCCGGGAGGCCGGGCTGCTGGCCCATCCCGCCGAGAGAACCTTATCCCATCTCCGGCGGCCGTGAATTAGGGTTTCTTTATCCAAGTTCATGTTTGGGATTTTTTTCAGGACAGACAAACCTAATATTAATGAATGAATGTAATGGACTACATGGCTTCTGCCATGCAGATCAAGAGGTAGCATTAGCTGCCACATCTGATCCATCTACTTTTTTTTCATTTGACCGGAATTAATTTATATTTGGAGATGGTATTAATTTATGTTTTTATCGTCTTATAGCATAGCCTAATATTTTCTTGCCAGATGTACTTATCCTTTTCAGTGTACGTGCAAAACCTTTTGGAAGTGCAAGTCTATGCAATGTCTAACTCCTTAACATCCAAAATTGGTGGTACTAATAAAGAAAATTATGGAGATGTTAGTGATATGAATTCTGATTCGTATTACAGAAGCTTTGGAAGAGATGGTTCTATGGGGTTAATAGGATTGGAGAATCTCGAAAATACTTGCTTTATGAACAATTCAATTCATAAAGGCGAAATGATTCTAGCAGATGATACATGCAGAATCTTGGAAATACTAGCAGATGAGTACCGGAGCAACCATCTAGCTCGAAATGATTCTGTTATAGTTGATACATGCCATGTAAGTTTAAATGCCCCTATTTTTTATACTCAACTCTTCCTGAAACAGTGACATATTTGTAGTTCTTTCGTGCTTGTAACCTCATCAGGTGTAATAAAATAAAAGGTATCAAGGCGCCTAGGATCACGCCTAAAAACGTCATCAGGTACGAAATCTAGAGCCTGAAGCTTGGTTCAAGGGGTTGTTGGTAGATTTAGCAGCTATACTGATACCTTTTATTTTATTACACCTGAAGCTTGGTACTGGTCTGAGTATCTTTATCTCAAAAAGGAATCCCTCACTGGTAGTCACATTGCTTCTGCTGCCGATTGTTTGTGGACAAGTTTTTAATGCTAATTTTGTTTTTATGTAGTTGTTATCTCAGATGTGAAATGCGATGACCTAAAAGAGGAGGGCAAGGTACAGCAAACTAAAAGGTTAGATGATTTCACTTTTCCAATTGCTTTGGTTCTGCTGTTCGATTTCGAGGGGCAACATTTGATGCTGGTTTTGTTAACATGTAGTTGTTGGTTCAAATGTGAAATGTGATGAACCAAAGCAGGAGTAAGTTGCCAATAAAGTTGGGGAACCGAAGGAGTGTGACAAATGTGAAATTTAATTTTTGCACTGTTCCTTGTTTGCGCGTAATTCGAAATTTACTGTTAGCCATTGTTCCTGAACAGTCCTTGATTTTATTTCTTGAATGTGCACCTGATTCATCTAATGTAATCATGGAACCACATGTTGTGGAGTTGTTTTGGTTAAGAGCTACAATGATCCTAAGGCGGATGTTTTGTACGCTGCCACTTAATTTTGTGTACCTTCTACATTTCATTTTGCATCTGTAATGTTGTTTGCTGATTACAAGATAAAAAATGTTTACCAACCATTGATAATTTGGGACTCACTAAGCAAAGCCAAAGATAATTGTTTAAACAACTATCGATCTACCTATGTGATATATAGAAACCATAGCAACACACAAACATCAATGTAATCGTTGTACACTAACATTTATCGAATAATTTATTTGCCGTCGCATCGCACGGGCACATACCTAGTAACTATATATGTATATATCATTTACACATCTACTAAATATATATATCAGTAAAAAAAGTGCATATAATATTACACATTATTATTTATAATATATCATTGGCTGAAATAATAAAAACTTACTTATCACTTCTCATCTTATAAAATTTCTTCTAACATTTTTTGATAAAAAACATCGATTATACTATTGATATCGATATCATTCAATAGCTTCTTCTCAATGCATAAAGACGCCAAACCATTTAACCTTTCTTGACTCATTGCTGATCTTAAATAATTCTTCAGTAACTTCAATTTTGAGAAGCTTCTTTCAGCAGATGCAACAATAATAGGCACAATAAATAATATTCTATAAGCAATAGATGCATTAGGATAACAATCCACATCTATGATATGCTCAAAAATCTCCATAGCAGACAATGCGTCGTTAGGCAAAGTAAACTTTAGAATATTCGATTTAGAAATCAAATCATTTAACTCAACATCACATGAACCATCATGAGAGAAAGTGTTCGCAAATTTAGTGCAACACACTTCAAGTTCTCTATCGTTTAGTGACCTTAGTGTGCTTGAGCTCAATAAAAACCCAGATATACCTTTAAACATGAAGAGTTCTTCAAATCTGGTCCTCGAAAAAGTGCTCGCCATGTCAACTAATACCAAAAAATAGTTGACTTCAAAAGCTCCCTCATTTTCTAGAATTTCTTCATGGAACCTACTTTCATCCAATTGTTTCTTTCTCACCGCTTTACGCTTTACTAGAAATGATGCATTTACACTAATATCTTTAGCAATGGTTACCAGCGAGCAACGGCTAGGGATTTTGTGAATAGAATAAATGTATATCATACATATATATATAAGGGTATATATATATTTGGGCTAGACTGGGAGCTCTAATTAGGGATGAAAACGGTCGGAAACGGTATTTATTTGGTAATCAGTTTTTTCTTTGTTTGCGAATAAATAGGATATAGAATATATAATATAAATTTGTATTCTTGTTTTTAACATCTAGCTTGTTAAGATTCATAAAAGGTAAACCTCAAATTCATCCTACATTTTCTCAAATAATAGATATAAACTTCGTTATGGATTCGGAAACAAATTCGGTAATTTTTTCAACTTTTTATGTTGTAGCGAGCAAATAATACATAAAACAACTTATATAATATTTTATTTATATTTGTACTAATGTGCTTGATAACATAAGGAAAGATAAACATCAAATTTTATACATATCTATTTTAAAATATTAAATTTGTTTTAACAGTTCGAATTACCACTTTCATTCCTAGCTCTAATAACTTTAGAGACCCTGAACGGCGGCATACACTACCTACCCCTCAGAGCCGGGCCTGGTCGTCGTGCATGGCCAGGGCCGCTCGCCGTCTCCCTTTCCCCTCGCCGCCGCATATCAGGTCCACGACCGAGCTGGTGTGGACGTGCGAGTAGAGAGACGTGTATCGCTGCGCGAGTCTACGGTTTCGTGCAGCCAGGCTGCTGCGTCGAGCCAGAGTGCCCCCGTCGCTATTGCGTCGCTGGGAAGAGGATTAATAGCGAACACGGCATGAAGCGACGCCAGAGTTCCGTCAGTCTGCCGTATCTCAGCTTCATCAGTCAAGAAGAAGGTCAGGTGCAGCGTGCAGTCGTGCACCGGCTAGGTGTCAATGGCAACCAAACAGTGGCGAACTTGGTTGGAGCCGGAGGTCGTGGTCCATTTTCATGCTCACGGTACTCCCATCTTATTTTCTGGCTGTGAACTTGCTCTCCTGGGCAAGTGGATCTAACGGGAAAGTGGAAAGAGGGCAAACAAAGTTTATCGTGGGATGACAAAAGGTCTGTTAATCTGGTCTCTCAAGGGCACTGTACAAGGGTGTTTATAAGTACTCGAGCGACCACCCGTCCCTTGTTTTATGCCCTCGAGTACCCGATCTATCCCCAGAATATTCCCACAAGAGAAGGTTACAGACTGTCATTAAAGAAAATGCTATTACAGACGTGACCCGTAATACACTTATCCATGCGGGGCCTGTTACAGTGGGTCGAATCCCACCTGGACCTCCCAACCGCGGTGAGGACGTGAGACTGGTAGACTTCGGCAGAACCTTCGTCTTGCCACAGAGAGGACGAAGGGGGACCACGTCGGTCTTCATCCGATCGATGCCTCCGGCTTGATCGGGCGCGTTCTGTGGATGTGGTCTTAGCCGGTGCGGCGGGACGACGACGGTATCGAGCGAAGGGTAGCGTGTTCGCCTTCGCCCCAACATTTGCCCTCCGAGGGGCCAGTTCGACGAAGTCATCTGGTGCCGAAGACGTCGCTAGATGGTGGAGACACTGCCCTCGCTCGAAGTGGTCCCGCGGGGGTTTTTGAGATGTGACCGTTGATGGACGTGTTACTGTTGGACTACGGGTTTCCCGAAGCGCCGCGTCCTGTCTATAAAAGGGGGCGGTGCGGCCGAGGCTATCTCTTACCCGTTGCGTGCGCCGTGGAAACCCTAACCTTTTCAACCCGCTCGCCTGCCCTCCTGCTTCGGAAATCTGGTCCGCGTCAAGCAGACCGCACGCCCCCACCGACGGTACGTAGCAATGTCTTCTTCCTCATCTGCTGCGAGTGCGTCGTCAGCCGGTCCGTCCTCCGAGGATACCCTAAGTGATTTGGTGGCGACGGAGTTGCAGCCGGGCCACACCGTGGAGTTCGGCACTTCGAGGATTTCCTCGGTTTGCGTGCAGGAGATGCAACAGCTTGGATACTTCGGCGACGATGTTGGGCGGGCTCCAGGCGCCGAGGAGATACCCGAGCCTGAAGGCGAATTGGTTGTGCTCGAGGCGTTTTTCATTGCCGGCCTTCGCCTCCCGGCACATCGTTTCGTAGTGGAGGTTTTGCGGAGATTTGGCGTGCAGGTCCACCAGTTGACACCTAACGCCGTGGTTGCCCTTGCGAAGTATGTTTGGGCTGTTGCGTCATACGGCGGTCAGTCGTCTGTGGAAGTCTTCGCCAAGAACTATTGTCTGCACTGGCAAAAGAAGAAAATAGGAAATAAGATTGCACAATTTGGATCGTACACCATCACACCGAGGACTTGGAAGACTTCGGCGGAAGTTGTGGAAATAGTCCATTGTGCTCGGAACAAGTGGGGCAACTGGTGGGACTATTGGTTTTATGTCTCTGGTGGGGAAGTTGAAGATCTCCCTAGGCTCCCTGCCGCCATCATGTGCTCTCACTGTTATGTGGTGTTCCCGCCGTTTGAGGTGGCGGAGGATGATGAGGACGAAGGGGCCCTTCGGTACGCTGTCCGCATGAGTAGCGGACACGATCTTGTTGAAGAATTCATTGCATATGGAGTGTGGCTCTTGGCACACGGATGGGTACTTGGCGAAGTATGCCCTCGCAGGATGCTGTCATTGGGCGATCAGTTGGTGCGAAGTCCTGCCTTCGCCTTGGATCTGCGGGGTCGGAACCCGGCCGTGTTTGTGCGTGAAGTGGAGGCCGAGGCCTCAAGGATTGTAGGGCGATACGTGCCGAGGACGGAGACCTTGCGGACTTGGGATATTCGCGGTTCTAATGTTCGTTTGAACTGCGTTTTTGAGTTGAACCGTCTGCCATATGGCGGTTACCCGGGAGACGACGACGCTGGTGTTGCCGACCGCCGGGGGAAAAGGGTGGCCGCTGCGGTCGATGAGGGCCCTTCGCGGGGAGCTGTGCCGGCCGCGACCACTAAAAAGAGGAAACTAGGTACTGCAGTTGAGGGGTTGGGGGTCTCCGACCGTTTTGCTGTCGGTTTGTTGGGAACTTGCGTGGCCCCCGGGGGGAGGATGTCTTCGCCTGAGCTTCGAGAATCTTCAGCACAAATGCTGGAGGTTACCGAGGGTCGCTGGCCTAGGAATGTTCAGATCCCCCGGA
This sequence comes from Zea luxurians, assembly GCA_029449295.1. NCBI lineage: Eukaryota > Viridiplantae > Streptophyta > Magnoliopsida > Poales > Poaceae > Zea > Zea luxurians. The sequence goes on from JAOPSE010000007.1 coordinate 58,465,327, forward strand.
CAGCCAGCGAAGACATGTGTACATCCCGATTAGCTCGTGAGTTAAAGAATTTTCCTTATGGGCGGAATATTGCTGTTGTTGTATCAGTAGTGATGGATAAGGATCGTCAAGACGCGGCGCGGAAGCGTCGAGCGTTTGCGAGGGTCGGGGACCCTAGTCGCGAGGTCAAGAAGGCGCGAGGAGTCGCGAAGTCTGTCGCCCCTGGCAGTAGCAAGCCACCGTCGGTTGTGAAACTCACCGCGCCCGACCCCAGCAAGCCTTCGTAGGGCACACAGTTCGTTGCTCCCGGATCTGGCAAGCCACTTCCTACCGAGGCCGCACAGGAGCGAGGGCCACCGTCCCCGCCGCGGACTGCCATGGCTATGGCGGGTGGGGCCGAAGTCTCCATGGATGTTTGCGTGGATGACTACCTTATGGGTAGTGTCATGATGTTCGACGCCCATACAGGGCGGAGACTTGTTGGTGAGTTTTTTGTAACGGGGTCTAGGTTTTTGACAAGATTATGATGCAGAGTCGGATGCTGGGCAACCGGCTGTTGTCCCAGCGCCGGTGGCGGTCGCGTCGGTCGCGGCGATGACCGAGGCGAAGGGGTCTTCGCAGGACCCCTGGTCCAGGTTTTGTGCCAGCGGCGAGATTACTTCGGCTGCCGCAGCCAAAGATGTGGCGGGCTCGGTTGCGCAACAGCTGAAGCATGCAACGCAGCAGCTGAAGCATGTAAGTCGTCTTGGATTTCAACAATTTGTTATTCTTACATGATTGCGAATTTGACGGTTTTTTGCGCCAGGCGGCCGCCTTTACCGATCATGTTGCGTCGGGCGCCCTGACCTCGGAGTTCGCTGCCGAGAGGCGACGACTCAAGGGTAGGATTGAACGCCTCCGGGCGCAGCATACTAAGGCGGTGTGGGACAAATCAGCCGCGGAGAACAAGACCCGCAAGCTGAAGGAGAGACTGACAGCTACGGAGGCTAAAAAGGAGGACCTTGGCCGCCAGCTGGCGGCAAAAAAGGAGGATGCGAACAAGGCCTGCGTGGAGGCCCAGGTCGCGCGTGCCGAGGCCAAGCTTGCGCGCGCTGAGGCCAATCTCACCATCCAACGCGCCGCGGAGGCGGAGGCAAAACACAGTAGCCTGCGCGGCTGTCTGGACAGGGCGGAGGCCTCTACCCGCATAGAGGTCGATCGAGCGCATGCATTGCTGGTGGACGCGTACCGGCAGCTTGGTGCGTGTACCGCCCCCTTTGATGCGTCTGGTAAAGAAGTGGGCCTCTGCTTTCTCGGGTGGTTGCAGGAGGAACTGTAGGTGCTGTCGACGATTGTGACGGGTCTCATGTCCTTCGCCTCGCTCGTCACCTGTGAAGGGGCCGTGAATGCCTTGTCCCGTGAGGGATGCAGGCACTTCGAAGTCTTTGACCGATCGGACGAAGACTTCGAATGTGGAATATTCCAAGTCAAAGACCCAGTGCTAAAGCGATCTGCTAGGGCGCTGTATGATAGGATGTGGGGCCCTCATGGCCATGATATTGTTCAGGAGAGGTCCGACCAGGCGATGGAGCAGGTACGGGTTTTTATTAATTAATTTTTTTGAACATGTGTTGCTATTTTTGTAGATGGCGCATGATGAGGAGGTCGAAGACCTCGGGGACCTGGAGAGCACGGTGCCTCTGGCAGTGGGTGCGAGGGCGAGGATCGAGGAGCCGCCGGCGCCGCCGATTGATGCTGGCGAGAGACCCGTGGAGGCCTCAGTGCCGATTGGTGAAGATACTTCGGTGGCGGTCGCGCCAGCTGCCGAAGACTAGGCGACGTCGGTCGGCCCTTCGCAGGTGGCGGGATAGTGCTAGGGGTGTTGGGTGTAGGATTTTGTTATTGTGATACTGAAACTCGGTTGCTGCGCAGGTTCCGACGTGTGGGCCTGCGCAGACAACCCCTGCTGACGTTATGAATTTTGTGGCGGCCGCTACCATAGTGTCTGCTGATTATAGTGTGTATGGTTCTGAATCTGAGTCTTTTTCGTTTGATGATGAGTTTGGGAGTCCGTTTTTCTGGAGCAAAGAGTCGTCGGGTGAAGATTTGGATTATTTTGTTGCGCTAGATGTGGCCACGGCGGAGTCCTTGCCGCGGTTGGAGGTTGGCGAGGTGTCTGATCTCCCCAGTGCGAGGATCGAACGCCGGCGACGAAAAGTGGTTTTGAAGCATAGTGTTGGTGAGATGTCGCGAAGTGGTAGGCGCCATCGGATGGGGGGGGAGCGGACCCGCCTTCGAGTAGATCAGTTTGGCAGACAAGATCTACTGTCTTCGCCGATTGGGACGAGTATTTGAAAGTCGCCTAGAGGGGGGGTGAATAGGGCGAAACTGAAATTCTCAAAAAATAATCACAACTACAAGCCGGGTTAGCGTTAGAAATATAATCGAGTCCGCGAGAGAGGGTGCAAAACAAATCGCAAGCGAATAAGAAGTGTGATACACGGATTTGTTTTACCGAGGTTCGGTTCTCGCAAACATGCTCCCCATTGAGGAGGCCACAAAGGCCGGGTCTCTTTCAACCCTTACCCTCTCTCAAACGGTCCCTCGGACCGAGTGAGCTTTCTCTTCTCAATCACTTGGAACACAAAGTTCCCACAAGGACCACCACAAGATTGGTGTCTCTTGTCTCAATTACAAGTGAGTTTGATTGCAATGAAGAATCAAAGAAAGAAGAAAGCAATCCAAGCGCAAGAGCTCGAAAGAACACAAGCAAATCACTCTCTCTAATCACTAGGGCGTTGTGTGGAATTTGGAGAGGATTTGATCTCTTTGGTGTGTCTAGAGTTGAATGCTAGAGCTCTTGTAAGTAGTTGGGAAGTGAAAAACTTGGATGACTTGAATGTGGGGTGGTTGGGGGTATTTATAGCCCCAACCACCAAACTAGCCGTTTGGTGAAGCTGTCTGTTCGATGGTGCACCGGACAGTCCGGTGCACACCGGACATGTCCGGTGCGACAGCTACGTCACCAAAGCCGTTGGGTTCCGACCGTTGGAGCTCTGTCTTCTGGGCCCGCCTGGATGTCCGGTGGCGCACCGGACATGCACTGTAGATTGTCCGGTGCGCCAGTATGGGCGTGCCTGACCTCTGCGCGCGCAGCGCGCGCATTTAATGCGTCGCAGGTAGCCGTTGGCGCCGAAATAGCCGTTGCCCCGCTGTTACACCAGACAGTCCGGTGTACACCGGACAGTCCGGTGAATTATTGTGGAGCAGCCAAAGTGAATTCCCGAGGCTGCCGAGTTCGCGAGGCCGCTCATCCTTGGAGCACCGGACATGTCCGGTGTACACCGGACAGTCCGGTGAATTATAGCGGAGTTGCCTCTGGAATTTCCCGAAGGTGACGAGTTTGGAGTCGGAGTCCTCTGGTGCACCGGACATGTCCGGTGGCACACCGGACAGTCCGGTGCGCCAGACCAGAGGTGCCTTCGGTAGTCCCTTGCTCCTTTGTTGAACCCAATACTTGGTCTTTTTATTGGCTAAATGTGAACCTTGGGCACCTGTATAACTTATACACTAGAGCAAACTAGTTAGTCCAAATGTTTGTGTTGGGCAATTCAACCACCAAAATTAATTAGGGACTAGGTGTAAGCCTAATTCCCTTTCAATCTCCCCCTTTTTGGTGATTGATGCCAACACAAACCAAAGCAAATATAAAAGTGCATAAATGAACTAGTTTGCATAATGTAAGTGCAAAGGTTGCTTGAAATTGAGCCAATATAAATACTTACAAGATATGCATGGATTGTTTCTTTGAAATTAACATTTTGGACCACGCTTGCACCACATGTTTTGTTTTTGCAAATTCTTATGTAAATTCTTTTCAAAGTCCTTTTGCACGATAGTCAAAGGTAAATGAATAAGATTTTGAGAAGCATTTTTCAAGTTTTGAAATTTTCTCCCTTTGTTCCAAATGCTTTTCCTTTGACTAAACAAAACTCCCCCTCAAATAAATTCTCCTCTTAGTGTTCAAGAGGGTTTTAAGATACCAAGTTTTGAAAATAATACTTGCTCCCCCTTTAGAACACATCAATTTGAAATTTTCCAATTGAAAACCATTAATTTTAAAATTAGGGTGGTGGTGCGGTCCTTTTGCTTTGGGCTCATACTTTCTCCCCCTTTGGCATGAATCGCCAAAAACGGATATTTTGAGTGAGATATAAGCCCTTTCCTAACTACTTTCTCCCCTTTGGCAAATAAAACATATGAGTGAAGATTATACCAAAGACGGAGAGTGATGCGGAGCGACGGCGAAGGATGAGTAGTAGAGTGGAGTGGAAGCCTTTGTCTTCGCCGAAGACTCCAATTCCCTTTCAATATACCTATGACTTGGTTTGAAATATACTTGAAGACACATTAGTCATAGCATATATAAAAGAGACATGATCAAAGGTATACTTATGAGCTATGTGTGCAAGTTTAGCAAAAGAAATTCCTAGAATCAAGAATATTGAGCTCATGCCTAAGTTTGGTAAAAGTTTGTTCATCAAGAGGCTTGGTAAAGATATCGGCTAATTGATCCTTAGTGTTAATGTATGAAATCTCGATATCCCCCTTTTGTTGGTGATCCCGAAGAAAATGATACCGAATGGCTATGTGCTTAGTGCGGCTATGCTCAACGGGATTATCCGCCATGCGGATTGCACTCTCATTATCACATAGAAGAGGAACTTTGGTTAATTTGTAACCATAGTCCCGCAGGGTTTGCCTCATCCAAAGCAATTGCGCGCAACAATGGCCTGCGGCAATATACTCGGCTTCGGCGGTAGAAAGAGCGACCGAATTTTGCTTTTTTGAAGCCCAAGACACCAAGGATCTTCCCAAGAACTGGCAAGTCCCCGATGTGCTATTTCTATTAATCTTACACCCCGCCCAATCGGCATCCGAATAACCAATCAAATCAAATGTGGATCCCCGAGGGTACCAAAGCCCAAACTTAGGAGTATAAGCCAAATATCTCAAGATTCGTTTTACGGCCGTAAGGTGTGATTCCTTAGGGTCGGCTTGGAATCTTGCACACATGCAAACGGAAAGCATAATGTCCGGTCGAGATGCACATAAATAAAGCAATGAACCAATCATCGACCGGTATACCTTTTGATCCACGGACTTACCTCCCATGTCGAGGTCGAGATGCCCATTTGTTCCCATGGGTGTCTTGATGGGCTTGGCATCCTTCATTCCAAACTTGCTTAGAATGTCTTGAGTATACTTCGTTTGGCTAATGAAAGTGCCCTCTTGGAGTTGCTTGACTTGGAATCCTAGAAAATATTTCAACTCCCCCATCATAGACATCTCGAATTTTTGTGTCATGATCCTACTAAATTCTTCACAAGTAGATACGTTAGTAGACCCAAATATGATATCATCAACATAAATTTGGCATACAAACAAATCATTGTCAAGAGTTTTAGTGAATAAAGTAGGATCGGCCTTGCCGACTTTGAAGCCATTTGCGATAAGGAAATCTCTAAGGCATTCATACCATGCTCTTGGGGCTTGCTTGAGCCCATAAAGCGCCTTAGAGAGCCTATAGACATGGTTAGGGTACTCACTGTCTTCAAAGCCGGGAGGTTGCTCAACATAGACCTCCTCCTTGATCGATCCGTTGAGGAAGGCACTCTTCACGTCCATTTGGTAAAGCTTGAAGCCATGGTAAGTAGCATAGGCCAATAATATACGAATTGACTCAAGCCTAGCTACGGGTGCATAGGTTTCACCAAAATCCAAACCTTTGACTTGTGAATACCCCTTGGCCACGAGTCGAGCTTTGTTCCTTGTCACCACACCATGCTCGTCTTGCTTGTTGCGGAAGACCCACTTGGTTCCTACAACATTTTGATTAGGACGTGGAACTAAATGCCATACCTCGTTCCTCGTGAAATTGTTGAGCTCCTCTTGCATCGCCATCACCCAATCCGAATCTTGTAGTGCTTCCTCTACCCTGTGTGGCTCAATAGAGGAAACAAAAGAGTAATGCTCACAAAAATGTGCAACACGAGATCGAGTAGTTACCCCCTTATGAATGTTGCCGAGGATGGTGTCGACGGGGTGATCTCGTTGGATTACTTGGTGGACGCTTGGGTGTGGCGGCCTTGGTTGTTCATCCTCCTTGTCTTGATCATTTGCATCTCCCCCTTGATCGATGCCGTCATCTTGAGGGGGCTCATCTATTTGATCTTCTCCTTCATCAACTTGAGCCTTGTCCTCATTTTAGGTTGGTGGAGATGCTTGCATAGAGGAGGATGGTTGATCTTGTGCATGTGGAGGCTCTTTGGATTCCTTAGGACACACATCCCCAATGGACATGTTCCTTAGCGCGATGCATGGAGCCTGTTCTTCACCTATCTCATCAAGATCAACTTGCTCTACTTGAGAGCCGTTAGTCTCGTCAAACACAACGTCACAAGAAACTTCAACAAGTCCTGAGGACTTGTTAAAGACTCTATATGCCCTTGTGTTTGAGTCATATCCTAGTAAAAAGCCTTCTACAATTTTAGGAGCAAATTTAGATTTTCTACCTCTCTTAATAAGAATAAAGCATTTGCTACCAAAAACTCTAAAATATGAAATATTGGGCTTTTTACCTGTTAGGAGTTCATAGGATGTCTTCTTGAGGATTTGGTGTAGATATAACCGGTTGATGGCGTAGCAAGCGGTGTTGACCGCCTCGGCCCAAAACCGATCCGGTGTCTTGTATTCATCAAGCATGGTTCTTGCCATGTCCAATAGAGTTCGATTCTTCCTCTCCACTACACCATTTTGTTGTGGAGTGTAGGGAGAAGAAAACTCATGCTTAATGCCCTCCTCCTCAAGGAAGCTTTCTATTTGTGAGTTCTTGAACTCCGTCCCATTGTCGCTTCTAATTTTCTTGATCCTTAAGTCGAACTCATTTTGAGCCCGTCTCAAGAATCCCTTTAAGGTTTCTTGGGTATGAGATTTTTCCTGCAAAAAGAACACCCAAGTGAAGCGAGAATAATCATCCACAATAACTAGACAGTACTTACTCCCGCCGATGCTTATGTAAGCGATCGGGCCGAATAAATCCATGTGTAGGAGCTCCAGTGGCCTGTCACCTGTCATGATGTTCTTGTGTGGATGATGAGTGCCAACTTGCTTCCCGGCTTGGCATGCGCTACAAATCTTGTCTTTCTCAAAATGAACATTTGTTAGTCCTAAAATGTGCTCTCCCTTTAGAAGCTTATGAAGATTCTTCATCCCAACGTGGGCTAGTCGGCGATGCCAGAGCCAACCCATGTTAGTCTTAGCAATTAAGCATGTGTCGAGTTCAGCTCTATCAAAATCTACCAAGTATAGCTGACCCTCTAACACACCCTTAAATGCTATTGAATCATCACTTCTTCTAAAGACAGTGACACCTACATCAGTAAAGAGACAGTTGTAGCCCATTTGACATAATTGAGATAAAGAAAGCAAATTGTAATCTAAAGAATCTACAAGAAAAACATTGGAAATAGTATGGTCAGGTGATATAGCAATTTTACCCAATCCTTTGACCAAACCTTGATTTCCATCCCCGAATGTGATAGCTCGTTGGGGATCTTGGTTTTTCTCATATGAGGAGAACATCTTCTTCTCCCATGTCATGTGGTTTGTGCACCCACTGTCGAGTATCCAACTTGAGCCCCCGGATGCATAAACCTACAAAACAATTTTAGTTCTTGACTTTAGGTACCCAAACGGTTTTGGGTCCTTTGGCATTAGAAACAAGAACTTTGGGTACCCAAACACAAGTCTTGGAACCCTTGTGTTTGCCCCCAACAAACTTGGCAACTACCTTGCCGGATTTGTTAGTAAGCACATAAGATGCATCAAAAGTTTTAAATGAAATACTATGATCATTTGATGCAATAGGAGTTTTCTTCTTAGGCAACTTGGCACGGGTTGGTTGCCTAGATCTAGATGCCTCACCCTTATACATAAAAGCATGGTTAGGGCCAGAGTGAGACTTCCTAGAATGAATTTTCTTAATTTTGCTCTCGGGATAACCGACAGGGTACAAAATGTAACCCTTATTATCCTAAGGCATGGGAGCCTTGCCCTTAACAAAGTTAGACAAGTTTTTAGGAGGGGCATTAAGTTTGACATTGTCTCCCCTTTGGAAGCCAATGCCATCCTTGATGCCAGGGCGTCTCCCATTATAGAGCATACTTCTAGCAAATTTAAACTTTTCATTTTCTAAGTTATGCTCGACAATTTTAGCATCTAATATTGCTATATGATCATTTTGTTGTTTAATTAAAGCCATGTGATCATGAATAGCATTGATATCAATATCTCTACATCTAGTACAAATAGAAGTGTGCTCAACGGTAGATGTAGAGGATTTGCAAGATTTTAATTCTACAACCTTAGCATGCAACATATCATTCTTGGTTCTAAGGTCGGAAATGGTAGTATTGCAAACATCAAAATCTTTAGCCTTAGCAATTAACTTTTCATTTTCAATTCTAAGGCTATCAAGAGAAATATTCAATTCATCAATCTTAGCAAGCAAATCAACATTATCATCTCTAGGATTGGAAATTGAATCAATACAAACATGGGAATCAACCTTAGTAATTAATTTAGCATTTTTATTTCTAAGGTTGTTAATGGTCTCATGGCAAGTGCTTAGCTCACTAGATAATTTTTCACATTTTTCAACTTGTAGAGCATAAGCATTTTTAACCTTAACATGCTTTTTATTTTCCTTGATTAGGAAGTCCTCTTGGGAGTCCAAGAGATCATCCTTCTCATGGATGGCACTAATCAATTCATTTAATTTTTCTTTTTGTTGCATGTTTAGGTCGGCAAAAAGGGTACGGAAATTATTTTCCTCATCACTAGCATTATCATCACTAGAGGATTCATATTTAGTGGAGGATTTAGATTTAACCTTCTTCCTTTTGCCGTCCTTTGCCATGAGGCACTTGTGGCCGACGTTGGGGAAGAGGAGTCCCTTGGTGACGGCGATGTTGGCGGCGTCCTCGTCGGATGAGGACTCGGTGGAGCTCTCGTCGGAGTCCCACTCCCGGCAAACATGGGCATCACCGCCCTTCTTCTTGTAGTACTTCTTCTTTTCTCTCCTCTTTCCCTTCTTGTCGTCGCCCCTGTCACTGTCACTAGATATAGGACATTTTGCAATAAAATGACCGGGCTTACCACACTTGTAGCACACTTTCTTGGAGCGGGGTTTGTAGTTCTTCCCCCTCCGTTGCTTGAGGATTTGGCGAAAGCTTTTGATGATTAAAGCCATCTCCTCATTGTCGAGCTTGGAGGCGTCAATTGGTTGTCTACTCGATGTAGACTCCTCCTTCTTCTCCTCCGTCGCCTTGAACGCCACCGGTTGAGCTTCGGACGTGGAGGGTTCGTCAAGCTCGTTGATCTTCTTTGAGCCTTTAATCATACATTCAAAGCTCACAAAATTCCCGATAACTTCCTCGGGAGTCATTAGTGTATATCTTGGGTTACCACGAATTAATTGAACTTGAGTAGGGTTAAGGAAAATAAGTGATCTCAAAATAACCTTAACCACTTCGTGGTCATCCCATTTCTTGCTCCCGAGGTTGCGCACTTGGTTCACCAAGGTTTTGAGCCGGTTGTACATATCTTGTGGCTCCTCCCCTTGGCGAAGACGAAAGCGACCGAGCTCCCCCTCGATCGTTTCTCGCTTGGTGATCTTGGTGAGTTCATCACCCTCGTGCGCGGTCTTGAGAAGGTCCCAAATTTCCTTTGCATTCTTCAACCCTTGCACCTTGTTGTATTCCTCCTTGCTTAGAGAGGCGAGGAGTATGGTTGTAGCTTAGGAGTTGAAGTGCTCGATTTGGGCCACTTCGTCCGTATCATAGTCTTCATCCCCTATGGATGGTACCTGTGCTCCAAACTCAACAACATTCCATATACTTTTGTGGAGTGAGGTTAGATGAAATTTCATTAAATCACTCCACCTAGCATAATCTTCGCCATCAAAAGTTGGCGGTTTGCCTAATGGAACGGAAAGTAATGGAGTATGTCTAGATGTACGAGGATAGTGTAAGGGGATCTTACTAAACTTCTTGCGCTCTTGGCGCTTAGAAGTTACGGACAGCGCATCGGAGTTGGAGGTCGATGTTGATGAAGTGTCGGTCTCGTAGTAGACCACCTTCCTCATCCTCTTGTGCTTGTCGCCTTTCCGATGCGACTTGTGGGAAGAAGATTTTTCCTTCTTCTCTTTGTGGTGTGAGGAAGAAGATCTTTTCTCCTTCCGTTTGGAGGAGTCCTTCTTCTTCTCCTACCTCTTGGTGCGGGACTCTTCCGATGAAGTGCTCCCTTGGCTCGTAGTGGGCTTGTCGCCGGTCTCCATCTCCCTCTTGGTGTGATCTCCCGACATCACTTCGAGCGGTTAGGCTCTAATGAAGCACCGGGCTCTGATACCAATTGAAAGTCACCTAAAGGGGGGGGGGTGAATAGGGCGAAACTGAAATTCTCAAAAAATAATCACAACTACAAGCCGGGTTAGCGTTAGAAATATAATCGAGTCCGTGAGAGAGGGTGCAAAACAAATCGCAAGCGAATAAGAAGTGTGATACGCGGATTTGTTTTACCGAGGTTCGGTTCTTGCAAACCTACTCCCCGTTGAGGAGGCCACAAAGGCCGGGTCTCTTTCAACCCTTACCCTCTCTCAAACGGTCCCTCGGACCGAGTGAGCTTTCTCTTATCAATCACTTGGAACACAAAGTTCCCACAAGGACCACCACAAGATTGGTGTCTCTTGCCTCAATTACAAGTGAGTTTGATCGCAATGAAGAATCAAAGAAAGAAGAAAGCAATCCAAGCGCAAGAGCTCGAAAGAACACAAGCAAATCACTCTCTCTAATCACTAGGGCGTTGTGTGGAATTTGGAGAGGATTTGATCTCTTTGGTGTGTCTAGAGTTGAATGCTAGAGCTCTTGTAAGTAGTTGGGAAGTGGAAAACTTGGATGACTTGAATGTGGGGTGGTTGGGGGTATTTATAGCCCCAACCACCAAACTAGCCGTTTGGTGAAGCTGTCTGTTCGATGGTGCACCGGACAGTCCGGTGCACACCGGACATGTCCGGTGCGATAGCCACGTCACCAAAGCCGTTGGGTTCCGACCGTTGGAGCTCTATCTTCTGGGCCCGCCTGGATGTCCGGTGGCGCACCGGACATGCACTGTAGATTGTCCGGTGCGCCAGTATGGGCGTCCCTGACCTCTGCACGCGCAGCGCGCGCATTTAATGCGTCGCAGGTAGCCGTTGGCGCCGAAATAGCCGTTGCCCCGCTGTTACACCGGACAGTCCGGTGTACACCGGACAGTCCGGTGTACACCGGACAGTCCGGTGAATTATAGCGGAGCAGCCAAAGTGAATTCCCGAGGCTGCCGAGTTCGCGAGGCCGCTCATCCTTGGAGCACCAGACATGTCCGGTGTACACCGGACAGTCCGGTGAATTATAGCGGAGTTGCCTCTGGAATTTCCCGAAGGTGACGAGTTTGGAGTCGGAGTCCTCTGGTGCACCGGACATGTCCGGTGGCACACCGGACAGTCCGGTGCGCCAGACCAGAGGTGCCTTCGGTAGTCCCTTGCTCCTTTGTTGAACCCAATACTTGGTCTTTTTATTGGCTAAATGTGAACCTTGGGCACCTGTATAACTTATACACTAGAGCAAACTAGTTAGTCCAAATGTTTGTGTTGGGCAATTCAACCACCAAAATTAATTAGGGACTAGGTGTAAGCCTAATTCCCTTTCAGTATTGGTGAAGGGGATCTGCGGAATCTTTTTGAGGGTGAGGAATTGAAAATAATGTTGTTCAATTATAGGGAGGCGGGCATCATTCCGAAGGTTGAGCCGATGTAGTATGTGGTGCCCTCGCGTTGTCCGACGGTGGTGGAGGGCGCAATTTGTCGGGGACCATAATTAGGGGTACCCCCAAGACTCCTAATCTCAGCTGGTAACCCCCATCAGCACAAAGCTGCAAAGGCCTGATGGGCGCGATTAAGGTCAAGGCTCAGTCCACTTAAGGGACACGATCTCGCCTCGCCTGAGCCCAGCTTCGGGCAAAGGCAGCCGACCCCAGAGGATTCACGTCTCGCCCGAGGGCCCCCTCAAGCAACGGGCACACCTTCGGCTCGCCCGAGGCCCAGTCTTCGCAGAGAAGCAACCTTGGCCAGATCGCCACACCAACCGACCGTATCACAGGAGCATTTAATGCAAGGATCGCCTGACACCTTATCCTGACGCGCGCTCTTCAGTCGATAGAGCCGATGTGACCGCAGTCACTTCGCCGCTCCACTGACCGACCTGACAAGAAAACAGCTCCGCCTGCCCCGCTCCGACTGCCGTGCCACTTGCCAGAGTGAGGTCGACAACGGCTAAGTCTAGCCTCGGGCGACATAGGAAGCTCCGCCTCGCCCGACCCCAGGGTTCGGCCCCCGTCTCGGCCTCGGAAGATGGACTTCGCCTCGCCCGACCCCAGGGCTCGGACTCAACCACGACTTAGAAGACGACGAACTCCGCCTCACCTGACCCCAGGGCTTGGACTCAGCCTCGGCTCCAGAAGACGATGGACTTCGCCTCGCCCGACCCCAGGGCTCGGACTCAACCTCGACCTCGGAGGAATCACCACCTCGCCCAAACTCGGGTCCGGACCGGCCACGTCGCCAGGGGGGCCATCATTACCCTGCCCCTAGCTAGCTCAGGCTACGGGGAACAAGACCGGCGTCCCATCTAGCTCGCCCCAGTAAACAAGTAATGATGACACCCCGCACGCTCCATGACGACGGCAGCTCCTAGCCCCTTACGTCAGCTAGGAGACGTCAACAAGGATCCGACAGCCCCGACAGCTGTACTTCCGCAGGGCTCCAGCGCTCCTCCGACGGCCACGACATCACATGAATAGGGTGCCAAAACCTCTCCGACTGCCACGACGGCATGTACTTAGGGCCCTAGCTCCTCTCTGCTAGACACGTTAGCACACTGCTACACCCCCATTGTACACCTGGACCCTCTCCTTACGCCTATAAAAGGAAGGTCCAGGGCTCTCGTACGAGAAGGTTGGCCGCGCGGGAGAACGGGCCGACGCATAAGGCTCTCGCTCGCTCTCTCTCCCACGCGAACGCTTGTAATCCCCTACTGCAAGCGCATCCATCCGCCCTGGGCGCAGAACAACATGAAGGTCGCAGTTTCCCCTTACTGTTCTCCCCCTTTGTGTCCTGTCTCGCGCCGACCCATCTGGGCTGGGACACGCAGCGACAATTTACTCGTCGGTCCAGGGACCCCTCGGGGTCGAAACGCCGACAGTTGGCGCGCCAGGTAGGGGCCTGCTGCGTGTTGACGAACAACTTCCCATCAAGCTCCAGATGGGTAGTCTCCAGCAACCTTTCCAACCTAGGACGATGCTCCGTTTTGGGAGTCTTGAGTTCATGTCCCTCGACGGCAGCTACGACATGATACTCCTTCCTCCGCCGCGCGACAGCGACAATGGCGGCCGTCAGCCTGCCCGCCGGCGGCGGAATCAACGACGTCTTCCCCACATGGCGGAAGAACAACATCCGGGTTTGTCCCATCACCTCCCCACCGACGGAGGAGGAGGCGAGGCAACCATGGCCAAGTAGGAGGCGGCACCGAGTCGGCTGTCGAGCAAGTCGATGGCGCCGGCACCCCAGCGAGGGACACGTCGGGCTTCGACCTTACGTCTGAGACGAAGACGAGCGCCGTTTCCCCGCAACACGCCAACCCCAAGTAGACGAACGACGCTAGCACGCTCGCGAAGGACTTGCTGGGCGTCGCCCTCTTACCTGGGACAACGGTGTAGTCCGCCCCTGACGCGACTTCGTCACCGCCCGTCGACCAAGAGGTACCGACCGATTCCCATCTCGTGCCTTTTGGATTCAGCTTCGACCCACCAAGCGACCTCGCTTTGGTGGAAGCCTTCATAGAGGCATGTACCAACCCTCCGGGGTACCATATGCGGTCGCCCTGGGACAGACTGACGGCCGTCTCGACCTACGGACCCTCGGGTTCCGAGGAAGATGATGAGCCCAATTTTTGTTGGGATTTCTCCGGGCTCGGTAACCCCAGTGCCATGCGGGACTTCATGACCGCATGCGACTACTGCCTCTCCGATTGTTCCGATGGTAGCCGCAGCTTCGGCGACGAGGACTGTGGCCCAAGTCGTGAATGTTTCCACATCGATCTAGGGGGTCCCGGCGAAGGCAACCATCTTGGTATGCCGGAAAACGGCGATCCCCCTAGGCCTGCGCCTCGTGTTGACATCCTTCGGGAGCTAGTTGTGGTCCCAGTCCCTGCGGGGGGTCAGGACGCACAGCTCGAGCAAATCCACGAGATGCAGGCCAGGCTCGACGAGGGAGCAGGAACACTTGAGCAGTTCCGGTGGAACACCGGGCAGGAATGAGCAGACCAAGCTCTGGCCGGAGAAGCGCATCATCTACCCCAGGGCATCCAGTACCGCATTGCCGACGACATTAGGGCAAGGCTGCCACCGGCTTCCAGTGGGGCCGGCCAAAACCTGGTAGCAGCAGCAATACTATTCCATGCGAGGCTGGGACCATCGACCACCGAAGGACGACGTATCCAGGGAGAGCTCAAGAATCTCCTGGAGGATGCCGCGGTCCGACAGGCCGAAAGCTCTGCCTCCCGAAGGCAGGGGTACCCCTCGGAGCATCGCGCCGCGACTTCCCACTTCGTGCGGGAAGCCTCGGTCCACACTGGGCGCACGCGCAACACGGCGCCTGCGGCCCCGGGTCGCCTCGGCAACGAGCACCACCACCACAACCGTCGAGCCCACCTCGACGAGAGGGTGCACCGAGGCTACCACCCCAGGCGTGGGGGACGCTACGACAGCGGGGAGGATCGGAGCCCCCCGCCCGAACCACCCGGTCCGCAGGCTTTCAGCCGGGCCATATGACGGGCGCCGTTCCTGACCCGGTTCCGAACCCCGACTACCATCACAAAGTACTTGGGAGAGACGAGGCCGAAACTGTGACTCGTGGACTACCGACTGGCCTGCCAGCTGGGTGGAACGGACGATGACAACCTCATCATCCGCAACCTCCCTCTGTTCCTCTCCGACACCGCTCGAGCCTGGCTGGAGCATCTGCCTCCGGGGCAGATCTCCAACTGGGATGACCTGCTCCAAGCCTTCTCCGGCAACTTTCAGGGCACGTACGTGTGCCCTGGCAACTCCTGGGATCTCCGAAGCTGCCGCCAGCAGTCGGGAGAGTCTCTCCGGGACTACATCCAGCGATTCTCGAAGCAGCGCACCGAGCTGCCCAACGTCACCGACTCAGACGTCATCGGCGCGTTCCTCACCGGCACCACCTGCCGCGACCTGGTGGGCAAGCTGGGTCGCAAGACCCCCACCAGGGCGAGCGAGCTGATAGACATCGCCACCAAGTTTGCCTCTGGCCAGGAGGCGGTTGAGGCCATCTTCCGAAAGGACAAGCAGCCCCAGGGCCGCCAGCCGGAAGACGTCCCTGAGGCGTCCGCTCAGCGCGACACCAAGAAGAAGAACAAGAAGAAGTCGCAAGCAAAACGCGACGCCACCGACACGGACCTTATCACCGCCGCTGAGTACAAGAACCCTCGGAAACCTCCTGGAGGTGCCAATCTCTTTGATAAGATGCTCAAGGAGCCGTGCCCCTACCATCAGGGGCCCGTCAAGCACACCCTTGAGGAGTGCGTCATGCTTCGATGCCACTTTCACAAGGCCAGGCCATCTGCAGAAGGTGGCAGGGCCCACAACAACGACAAGAAGGAGGATCACAAGGCAGAGGAGTTTCCCGAGGTCCACGACTGCTTCATGATCTATGGTGGGCAAGTGGCGAACGCCTCGGCTCGGCACCGCAAGCAAGAGCGTCGGGAGGTCTGCTCAGTAAAGGTGGCGGCGCCAGTCTACCTAGACTGGTCTAACAAGCCCATCACCTTCGACCAGGGCGACCACCCCGACCGTGTGCCGAGCCCGGGGAAATATCCGCTCGTTATCGACCCCGTCATCGGCAACGTCAGGCTCACCAAGGTCCTCATGGATGGAGGCAGCAGCCTCAACATCATCTACGCCGAGACCCCCGGGCTTCTACAGATCGATCTGTCCTCGATCCGGACAGGCGCGGCGCCTTTTCACGGGATCATCCTCGGGAAACGCGTCCAACCCCTTGGACAACTCGATCTGCCTGTCTGCTTCGGGACTCCCTCCAACTTCCGAAGGGAAACCCTCACGTTCGAGGTGGTCGGGTTCCGAGGAACCTACCACGCAGTACTGGGGAGGCCATGCTATGCCAAGTTCATGGCTATCCCCAACTACACCTACCTCAAGCTCAAAATGCCGGGCCCTAACAGGGTCATCACCGTCGGCCCCACGTACCGACACGCGTACGAATGCGACGTGGAGTGCGTGGAGTACGCCGAGGCCCTCGCTGAATCTGAGGCCCTCGTCGCCGACCTGGAGAGCCTCTCCAAGGAGGCGCCAGATGCGAAGCGCCACGCCGGCAACTTCGAGCCAGTAGAGACGGTTAAGTCCGTCCCTCTCGACCCCAGCAATGATGCCTCCAAGCAGATACGAATCGGCTCAGAGCTCGACCCCAAATAGGAAGCAGTGCTCATCGACTTTCTTCGCGCGAACGCCAAAGTCTTTGCGTGGAGTCCCTCGGACATGCCTGGCATACCGAGGGATGTCACCGAGCACTCGCTAGATATCCGAGCTGGAGCCCGACCCATGAAGCAGCCTCTGCGCCGATTCGACGAAGAAAAACGCAGAGCCATAAGCGAGGAGATCCACAAGCTGATGGCCGCAGGGTTTATCAAAGAGGTATTCCATCTCAAATGGCCTGCCAACCCTGTGCTTGTGAGAAAGAAAGGAGGGAAATGGCGGATGTGTGTAGACTACACTGGTCTAAACAAAGCATGTCCGAAGGTTCCCTACCCTCTGCCTCGCATCGATCAAATCGTGGATTCCACTGCTGGGTGCGAAACCCTGTCTTTCCTCGATGCCTACTCAGGGTATCACCAAATCAGGATGAAAGAGTCCGACCAGCTTGCGACTTCTTTCATCACACCTTTTAGCATGTACTGCTACGTTACTATGCCATTTGGTTTGAGGAATGCGAGTGCGACGTACCAAAGGTGCATGAACCACGTGTTCGGAGAGCACATTGGTCGGACCGTCGAGGCTTATGTCGACGACATCGTAGTCAAGACAAGGAAAGCCTCCGACCACCTCTCCAACCTTGAAACAACATTTAAGTGTCTCAAGGCGAAAGGCGTAAAACTCTACCCTGAGAAGTGCGTCTTTGGAGTCCCCCGAGGCATGCTCTTGGGGTTCATCGTCTCCGAGCGGGGCATCAAGGCCAACCCGGAGAAAATCGCGGCCGTCACCAACATGGGGCCCATCAAGGACTTGAAAGGCGTACAGAGGGTCATGGGATGCCTTGCGGCTCTGAGCCGCTTCATCTCACGCCTCAGCGAAAGAGGCCTACCTCTGTACCGTCTCTTAAGAAAGACCGAGTGCTTCACTTGGACCCCCGAGGCCAAGGAAGCCCTCGGGAACCTGAAGGCGCTCCTTACGAACGCACCCATCCTGGTGCCTTCCGCTGCCGGAGAAGCCCTCTTAATCTACGTCGCCGCTACCACTCAGGTGGTCAGCGCCGCGATCGTGGTCGAAAGGCGAGAAGAAGGGCATGCATTGCCCGTCCAGAGGCCGGTCTACTTCATCAGTGAGGTACTGTCCGAGACCAAGATCCGCTACCCACAAATTCAAAAGCTGCTGTACGCGGTGATTCTGACGCGGCGGAAGTTGCAACACTACTTCGAGTCTCATCCGGTGATTGTGGTGTCATCCTTCCCCCTGGGGGAGATCATCCAGTGCCGAGAGGCCTCAGGTAGGATTGCAAAGTGGGCGGTGGAAATCATGGGCGAGACAATCTAGTTTGCCCCTCGGAAGGCCATCAAGTCCCAAGTCTTGGCAGACTTTGTGGCTGAATGGGTCGACACCCAACTCCCGGCAGCTCCGATCCAACCGGAACTCTGGACCATGTTTTTCGACGGGTCGCTGATGAAAACAGGGGCAGGCGCGGGCCTGCTCTTCATCTCACCCCTCGGGAAGCACCTCCGCTACGTGCTGCGCCTCCATTTCCCGGCGTCCAACAATGTGGCCGAGTATGAGGCTCTGGTTAACGGGTTGCGCATCGCCATCGAGCTAGGGGTCCGACGCCTCGACGCTCGTGGCGACTCGCAGCTTGTCATCGACCAAGTCATGAAGAACTCCCATTGTCGTGACCCGAAGATGGAAGCCTACTGCAACAAAGTCCGGCGCCTAGAGGACAAGTTCTACGGGCTCGAGGTCAACTACGTCGCCCGGTGGTACAATGAGACTGCGGACGAGCTGGCGAAGATAGCTTCGGCGCGAACAACGGTTCCCCCGAACATCTTCTCCCGGGACCTACATCAACCCTCAGTCAAGACCAACAACACGCCCGAGCCCGAGAAGGTCTCGGCCCTGCCCGAGGCGCCCTCAGCTCAGCCCGAGGCGCCCTCAGCTCAGCCCGAGGCGCCCTCAGCTCAGCCCGAGGCGCCCTTGGCTCAGCCCGAGGCACCCTCGGCCCCCGAGGGTGAGGCACTGCACGTCGAGGGAGAGCGGAATGGGGTCCCGCATGATCGAGACTGGCAGACCTCGTACCTGCAATATCTCCACCGAGGAGAGCTGCCCCTTGACCGAGCCGAAGCTCGGCGACTGGCGCGGCGCGCCAAGTCATTCGTCTTGCTGGGTGACAGGAAGGAGCTCTACCACCACAGTCCCTCTGGCATCCTCCAGCGATGCATATCCATCGCCGAAGGCCAGGAGCTCTTACAAGAAATACACTCGGGGGCTTGCGGTCATCACGTAGCGCCTCGAGCCCTTGTTGGAAACGCTTTCCGACAAGGTTTCTACTGGCCGACCGCGGTGGCCGACGCCACTAGAATTGTCCGCACCTGCCAAGGGTGTCAATTCTACGCAAGGCAGACGCACCTACCCGCTCAGGCTCTGCAAACAATACCCATCACCTGGCCGTTTGCTGTGTGGGGTCTGGACCTCATCGGTCCCTTGCAGAAGGCTCCTGTGGGCTACACACACCTACTGGTTGCCATCGACAAATTCTCCAAGTGGATCGAGGTCCGACCCCTAAACAGAATCAGGTCCGAACAGGCGGTGGCATTCTTCACCAACATCATCCATCGCTTCGGGGTCCCGAACTCCATCATCACCGACAACGGCACCCAGTTCACCAACAAAAAGTTCCTGAACTTCTGCGAGGATCACCACATCTGGGTGGACTGGGCCGCCGTGGCACACCCCATGACGAATGGGCAGGTAGAACGTGCCAACGGCATGATTCTGCAAGGACTCAAGCCGAGGATCTACAACGACCTCCACAAGTTCGACAGGCGATGGATGAAGGAACTCCCCTTGGTGGTCTGGAGCCTGAGGACAACGCCGAGCCGAGCCACGGGATTCACACCGTTCTTTCTAGTCTATGGGGCCGAGGCCATCTTGCCCACAGACTTAGAATACGGTTCCCCGAGGACGAGGGCGTACGACGACCGACACAACCAGACCAACCGAGAAGACTCGCTGGACCAGCTGGAAGAGGCTCGGGACATGGCCTTACTACACTCGGCGCGGTATCAGCAGTCCCTGCGATGCTACCACGCCCGAGGGGTTCGGTCCCGAGACCTCCAGGTGGGCGACTTGGTGCTTCGGCTGCGACAAGACGCCCGAGGGCGCCACAAGCTCACGCCTCCCTGGGAAGGGCCATTCATCATCGCCAAGATTTTGAAACCCGGAACATACAAGCTGGCCAACAGTCAAGGCGAGGTCTACAGCAACGCTTGGAACATCCGACAGCTACGTCACTTCTACCCTTAAGATGTTTTCAAGTCGTTCATACACCTCGTTTACATACGCTAATAAAGTCTAACCATCAAGGAAGGGTCAGCCTTGCCTCGGCAAAGCCCGACCCTCCCTCGGGGGCTAGAAGGGGGGAACCCCCTCCGCGTCAAAATTTTCCTCGTAAAAAGTCTTTCTGCCAGAATATCTTTTGTGCTTTTTGACTACCTCGGTAGTGGGATCATGAAAACGACGGAGTACACGTAAGCAGGCAAGGCCAACCGAGCACATCGGTCACGGGTCAGTCAGCCGCAGGAGAAGGCGCGACGATCGATATGGCCGAAAGTGGGCCGACGGTAATGGTGGCGGCAGGCGGGCGGAAGCAACAGTCAAATCGCCTGCAGGCTCACGTCCCCTCCTGGGACAGCGAGAGAGCCCTCTCCCACGGCGTGAAGACGTCGCGCCCGTGTTTCGTTCCTCAAACGGCTCACGCACGCACAACGGCTGCCACGCGAACCACTCGTCCCGTCGCATTAACTCTACGGCAGGGCAGGCGGCACCTTTGGCAGGCGAAGCGGGCGACGCTTCACCTCTGCCATAATGACAGCGTCAAAAAAGGTACGCCACGTCATTCGATTTCGTATCCTTTTCCACTTCCTCTTTCTCTCTCTTGCCACAGGGACCAGGAAAGGGGATACTCTGAAAGGGATCCTTCTCCGCGAAGGAAGCGGGCCCCGAGGCCCCCTACTGATAAGAGGTTCAAAGGCTGGCCCCTCGGAAGGGTTCAATAGCCGCCTCAGAGCACTCGGGCTCTGCGCCCACTACTGGTCAAAGGTTCGAAGGCTGGCCCCTCGGAAGGGTTCAACGGCCGCCTCAGGCCACTCGGGCTCCGCGCCCACTACTGATCAGGGGTTCGTAGGCTGGCCCCCGAAGAGTTCGACAGCCGCCTCAGAGCACGTAGAGCGAGGGATGACCCTGGGTACGTTCGATACATAACCAAGGCTCGGGCTACGCTCCTGAGGTACCCTAGGACATTTCCAAGACCGACGGGAACGATTTTGTAATGGAATCCCACCAGAGGGAGGCATCGAGCCCTCGGACCCCGTCAAAAGGGGACCGGGTCCGGCGAATCACCCGCAGATACTTTTGGAGCGCGCCTCCGGGCCACTAGCCGACCCCTAACGAATGGGGCACGGGCGTCCACTCAGATTACCCGTTAGCAACTCACTAGAGACACCATGTTCGGCGCCATCCATGGGCAACATGGCGCTTTTCCCCCCTCCTCCTTGCAGAAAGGCGACGCAGGGGCGTATGAAAAAAGCCGAGTCTGTCCTTGACCGTCCTCTCGCTCTGTGTGGAGGCTCGGGGGCTGCTCTCGCAAACTCGGCTCCGGCCAAACCGTTGACAGCGTCAACATACCAACCCGAGAACTTTGGACTCGACTATGCACCCGGGCTATGGCTAGTTCACATGAGGGAACAACCAGACCGGCCGAAGCATCACGAAACACGCTAAGACCTCGAAGGAGTCAAACCACTCCTCCGAGGCCTCGGGGGCTACACCCGGCGGGTGCGCTCGCGCGCACCCACCGGAACGAAACGCAACCGAGAAAGGCCGGTCCCCTTGCAAAAAAGTGCGATAAAAGCCTCCAAGCGAGTATCAACACTCCCTTCGAGGCTCGGGGGCTACTGTCGGGGACCATAATTAGGGGTACCCCCAAGACTCCTAATCTCAGCTGGTAACCCCCATCAGCACAAAGCTGCAAAGGCCTGATGGGCGCGATTAAGGTCAAGGCTCAGTCCACTTAAGGACACGATCTCGCCTCGCCCGAGCCCAGCCTCGGGCAAAGGCAGCCAACCGCGGAGGATTCACGTCGTGCCCGAGGGCCCCCTCAAGCAACGGGCACACCTTTGGCTCGCCCGAGGCCAAGTCTTCGCAGAGAAGCAACCTTGGCCAGATCGCCACGCCAACCGACCGTATCGCAGGAGCATTTAATGCAAGGATCACCTGACACCTTATCCTGACGCGCGCTCTTCAGTCGACAGAGCCAAAGTGACCGCAGTCACTTCGCCGCTCCACTGACCGACCTGACAAGAAAACAGCGCCGCCTGCTCCGCTCCGACTGTCGTGCCACTTGCCAGAGTGAGGTCGACAGTGGCTAAGTCCAGCCTCGGGCGACATAGGAAGCTCCGCCTCGCCCGACCCCAGGGTTCGGCCCCCGTCTCGGCCTCGGAAGATGGACTTCGCCTCGCCCGACCCCAGGGCTCGGACTCAACCACGACTTAGAAGACGACGAACTCCGCCTCGCCCGACCCTAGGGCTCGGACTCAGCCTCGGCTCCAGAAGACGATGGACTCCGCTTCGCCCGACCCCAGGGCTCGGACTCAACCTCGACCTCGGAGGAATCGCCACCTCGCCCAAACTCGGGTCCGGACCGGCCACGTCGCCAGGGGGGCCATCATTACCCTGCCCCTAGCAAGCTCACGCTACGGGGAACAAGACCGGCATCCCATCTGGCTCGCCCCAGTAAACAAGTAATGATGACACCCCGCACGCTCCATGACGACGGTAGCTCCCAGCCCCTTACGTCAGCGAGGAGACGTTAGCAAGGATCCGACAACCCCGATAGCTGTACTTCCGCAGGGCTCCAGCGCTCCTCCGACGACCACGACATCACATGAACAGGGTGCCAAAACCTCTCGGACTGCCACGACGGCATGTACTTAGGGCCCTAGCTCCTCTCTGCTAGACACGTTAGCACACTGCTACACCCCCCATTGTACACCTGGACCCTCTCCTTACGCCTATAAAAGGAAGGTCCAGGGCTCTCGTACGAGAAGGTTGGCCGCGCGGGAGAACGGGCCGACGCATAAGGCTCTCGCTCTCTCTCCCGCGCGAACGCTTGTAATCCCCTACTGCAAGCGCATCCATCCGCCCTGGGCGCAGGACAACACGAAGGCCGTGCTTTCCCCTTACTGTTCTCCCCCCTTTGTGTCCCGTCTCGCGCCGACCCATCTGGGCTGGGACACGCAGCGACAATTTACTCGTCGGTCTAGGGACCCCCCGGGGTCGAAACACCGACACAATTGTATTTATTTGTGCAGTGGGTCTAGTGACCCTTCGCTAAGTGTATGTAATCTGCAACTTATATTGTAATGTGGCCTATTTCCCTTGTTTGAGTGATAGACTTCATATCACGCACTTGTTGTGCTTATCCGGCTGCACCCTTAGGCAACTTTTGCACAGAGTGTGTAACACCCCTGGTGTTACTATAACTAAAACTTGAGCATGACATCATAACATTGGTATTGCATATGTTTGACACACCTAGAGTGCATTCACTAGGCAAAAATTTCAAACAAGTTGTATTGTTTTAATGTTTTACAAATAGGACCCTGGTTAAAGGACTTAACCTTAAATAGTGATTAAAGGGGTAAAACTTAACCTAAGTTGAGAAAACCTAAAAGATTTAGGGTAAAAGTCATAAAATGACTCTAAGAACAAACTTGAATTCCTTTTATACCCCTGGGATACCAGAAACCCTAATTGGAAACCTTGAAAACCCTAAAACCAAACCCTAGGGACCTAAGTGCAAAATTAGTCCATCTTTGGACTAAAGTGCAGAAATCAAGTTAAATAAGTATCTTGAGTTATTTGGGTCACTTATATGAGAATTTGCAATCCAAAACTTGAAATTTGGACTTAAGTGCAAAAGTGCCTCACTTAACCTTTTTGGGGTTAAGTCTGGATTTCAGTGGTATTGGCTCAACTTTGGAGCCTTGTATCTTTCTGGATATATGGTTTTTGCCCTAGGTCACCACATCAAAGTTGAAGACCAATTATAGGAGAACAACTTTGCTAAAGAGTGTGAGCTTAGTTGTTATGAGAAATTTGGAGAAAAACCCAATCAAAGTCTGACTGTCAGGCTAGTTCATTCTGAAATTCAGCCTTTCAGTGTAACAGGGTCGACTTTGTGGGAGAATTAAACCTTGATCCAGTGACTTTTTGTGAATACACATTGTAGCAAAGTTGTAGAGGGATTATAGTTCTACAACTTTACTACAGAGAGTTGGCTTAGGTTTCACACAAAAATTTGAGAAAACTGGGCTCCAATGTGCTCTGTCAGTCACTCTGAACTGGTATTCACATGGTACAGTAACATGTATACTGAAGAAGATTATGTTCCTGCTCGTCGCCGGTAGCCGTCGCCGTTGATCGCGGCTCGTCACGATTCGTGCTCGGTGGTCATCGGATATGCACAGCCGGTATGAATCCTTGCCGCCGGTGAGCTGTAAGCCACTCCGGCCAGCTGTAGTGCTTTCCTCCCCTTGCTCTCCGCTCAGGGATAAGGATTTCACCGCCGTTGAGCCATCACCGGCGTCCGCCGCGTGGCTCTACCTTTCCACCTCGTCGCCGTGACTCCCTAACGCAGTCCCATCGCCGCCGGTGAGCTTGCCACGACCGAGGACACGCAGCCACACGCGCTAGTAATTTCTTCTCCACCTCCGACCGCCACCGCGCCATCCAAAATTCACGGGCCACCGCCCCGGCGCCTATAAATTGAGTGTGCCACAGGGTCCGTAAGGTAGTCAAGTACCTCGACACCCAGTATTGTCTCCAGTTGTTCACCGACGAGCTTGAATTCCACGTTTCCCCCAAATTGGTTTTCCGCCGCCGTAGAATTGAGCTCGCCGTGGTCAGCCCGTTTCAGGTCCGATCTCACCCTCGGTTCCCTTGTTTCAACGTCCTTGCTTCCTCTTAATGCTTGCCGAGCCATTGAATTGAACCGGGAGACCCCCAGTCGCCGGGAACACGATCATATTGCCGCTATGCTTACGGCCACCGTGGCCGGAGCTCCATAGTTCCCCAATAGTGCAATTAAGTTGGGGGAAACATTCATGGGGACTCGGATTTGGTCTCGGCCGAAGCTTAGCACCTGTCTTAGCCCCAATCGGCCGGCGTAGATCCTCGCCGGAGCGCGGCGGTGCGCGAGCGCTGTCGGGGACGTGAAACACAAAATAGACAGAAACCAGAGGGCCTTTTCGTGAAGTGTCAGTGACTTAGAAAAACAGTAACCGCACCCATCTCCAGTTAGGCAAAACGCCGAGGGCCTCTGCGCAAGTTCGCCTCGCGGGCGCGGGCGCGCGCGCGATTTCGCGCGGATCTGGGCCGTCTGGGCTGGTTTCAGCCCGTTACTATTGAAGCTTTTTCTTTTTCTTTTTCTTTTTCCGCAGAGCTTTAGAAATCTGTAGAAAATTATAGAAAAATCCTAAAAATATGAGACCAATTTTCCTAGGTTCCTTATTTTCCCTAGTATTTAATAAAAATAAACTCATGATTTTTAGATCAAATAGGGAATTTTAGGGTATTTAAAATAGCCTAAACCATTGATTCTGGATTTTTAGAAAATAAATAATAAGTCCAAAATTTCCCAAACTTTTTATGTGAGCTTTTCACATTAGTTAGAAGCCATGGGTAGAGTTTGGTTTGATTTGAACCTTGTTTGATCACTAAACCCAAAACCAACCCCCCTGCTCCATGAACTCCTTTACTGACTCCGGAAACCCTAGGTTCTCGGAGTACCGTGAAGGAAAGTTGTACTCAAGACTTAGATAATAAGTTTATATTATCTTTGCATCCTCATGAGCATCCCATGACATCCATTCTTATGCAAATATATGGTTATATTAGAGCACGAAGAAGAAGAAGAAGTCTCTGAAGAAGGGATACCACCAACCTCTGATCCTCAAGCAGGCAACTGCTTTTATTTCGATATTTGTGGATCCGAGCAGGACTCCCCTGATAACAAAGGCAAGCCCCGGTGCATGCAACCCTTTTCCTTGTGTTTTTAAATACTTTTCGCACACTTAAGTCTAGTGAAATGTGCATTAGGTTCATAAGAGTTACTTGAAACCCTTTGATGCATTGCTTTCCTTGATATCCATACCTTTATAGATACTTCTGCGAGTATCAAAATATGATTTACAAAAATGCTTAGCCTTGCTTAGATCTTGTGGATAGAGGTTATCCTCAGTCTAACCCGGGAGAGGATGGCTTCTACCTGCAAGAATATTTTCATTTGGAGCAATAGTGGGATCTTACTGCCAAGTTCCCTGTGATGCTCTTTCATCCTAAGGAACAGACACAATCCTAAGGATGGAAATACGTAAATTGAGACTTGGGGGTAGGAACAGGTGATGTTCTACCCAGGTTGGTTAAGGATTAACGCGTATGTAGGCGTGCTGACCGAGGACCCTTTAACTAGTCACATGCCTCGTCATGGGTAAGCCTTGCCTCGGGCAGACTAAGGCCGGAATAAGATAACACGAAATGGGAGTGGAGCGGTGGCGAGAGTAGCGTGTACCCTCCGTGGCAAGAGGCTGGACGGTGGTGTATCTGTGCTCTCGGTTTGCGTGAACCTGATCCGGTCTTAAGAACCCCGGTGGCGGGTTGACATATGCAAGGGTTAAGTGCTACATATGTCGTGTGATTGGAGATCCTCAGCTGAGTATAATCGATTCGGATCGCCGTACCTTCGCGGTTATGAAGACTTGGTCACTTCCCTGCAACCTAAAGTCAGGACGTGAACACTATGGATAAAAATGATGTTGTCTTGATGTGATGTGAAATTAGACTAGATGCAAATAGAGTCTATTAATACCTAATATGGCGTTAAAAGATTGAAAGTAAGGACTCACTTTAGTAAGCTACTTCCGCAAAAGTATAAGTTGATCTTTGGTAAAGCCTCTCCTTGATTCCTAATTATCCAGCATACCCTTGAGAGTCTTTTCCTTAGTCGGGTAAGACTTGCTGAGTAATTCCATACTCAGGGTTTATCCCTTTGTTGTTTTTAGGTGGGGAAGTAGCAGACTTTTGCTGCTTCTGTGCCAAGGTGGTTCCCAACGAAGAAAAACAAGACTGAAGTGCGGGAGGACTCGGTCCTCCATCTAGGATCTTTGTTTTTTTTAGCTTCTCGGGAGAAGTTTGTGTCTCCCTTGGTTGTATAATTATTACTTATATGCACTCACTTTTAGACTGGTCTGTAAATAAATAACTCGAGCTTGCTTTTGGAATAAATGTAAGTTTATGTAATTCGCTTCCGCATATCTTTATCTCCGATGGTCTGTAATGTCTGCAAGACGGGTGAAACGTTCCTGGTAAGGTCGGGAAAGATACCGAGCTTGTCAAGTAACTTAGGAACATCTACAGGGTGTCTGATGACAAGGACAACTGTAGGTGGGCCTGATTACTTGGGAGGTTCCGTCACAGCTGGTATCGGAGCGTAGCCCTTCTTTGCAGATATTATAAGGCATCATCAAAAAGATTTTCAAAAGTCTTACCTAAAGGTTCTTTTCTCTTCTTACCTAAGTATTCTGAAGAGTTTATCTTAAAGACCAGATAGGAAGAGTGCAACGCATAGAAGGTTGAATCGACCAAGGTTGATTCTGTACTTACTCATGCATCATGCTAAGAATTATGCTAATAAATTTTCCCCCTTAGAAAGATGCCGCCACGCACAAGGCTAACGACACGTAAGTCAACGGGACCAATTGGAGTACCCCGGCATCAACTAGCCCCTCGACACGAAAGCAGTAGCAGCGGAAGTAATGACCCTATAGGAGACCTGGAAGCCGAAGTGAGTCAACTTCAAGCAACGCTGCGACATAGGACCAATACTTGGATCGCAGACGGAGATAGAATCAATGAACTAAGAAGGGACATCCGTCACCTGCAGGATCAGCTGGCTGATCGGGACTTAGCACTTGACTGGGCAGTACAGTCTCATATGTTGGCATGTGCTAAGGAAGCGAGGGCTCAGGCCCGAATTAAAGAACTTAGCTCAGCTGTCGACAACCTGCAGGTCTACTGCAATACGTTGCATGAGGAAGTCCATGTGCTATACTCACAACTACACCCTAGTGAGCCTGCACACTCTGCTGAGACGGAAGCCGGACCCTCTCACGTTGCGGGACGCGCGTTGGGTGGGGAGTTAGATCTTTTTGAACCCCCTCCTTCTTTGAGGTTGGTTGACGTCTGGACTCCCACACCTGACAATGAAGCCGCCAAAAGCAACGGAAAGCAGGACTAATGGGGTAATAAAAGTAGAGTAGTGTATTGTAGGGTGTACTGTTGTATAATAGGTTAAACTTTTGTAAAATGGGTAATGTATCCTGTTATGTAATATCGAGTCTGTATCATTACTCTTTATAGTAATGTAAAATGGAAGGTTTTCTTTGGCACATTATGTTTATTCAAATGTTTTTGCCTCAGATGCCGACCAGGACTCGCGGACAGGACGCAGCCGGAACATCTGGGGGTCGGGATGTCACCCCGAATCCACCTCCAGTTCCACCCACGCTGGCCGAGGCAATTGCTGCCTTGGTGAACGCCACCGCCGACAATACCCGCTTCCTTAGGGAAATGGCGGGTCAGCAGCAGTTCCAGCAACAAGCAGGAAGAGGTTTTCAACAAGGTCCCCGTGAGACTACTTATCTGGACATCTCCGAAACTCGTCCACCTCTATTCATCAAAGCAGAAGACCCGCTCGAAGCCGACGAGTGGATACGAGTCATCGAACAGAAGTTTGGCCTTCTTCGTTGTTCGGAAACACAGAAGCCATTGTTCGCGGCACAGCAACTCCGAGGCCCTGCCAGTACTTGGTGGGGAAACTTTGTGGCTATCCAACCGGACAACCATCAAATTACATGGAACGAATTTAAAGCAGCCTTCCGCGAGCACTATATACCAGAGGGAGTGCTGCATCTGAAACAAGAAGAGTTTATGAAACTGAAACAAGGGGGAGATACTGTTAATCAGTATCTCAACAAGTTCAATCACCTGTCACAATATGCAATTGATCAGGTGAATACTGATTTGAAGAAGAAGAATTGTTTTATGAGAGGTCTAAATGACCGGATGCAGCGAAAAATGGCTGCATGTATTGATCTCACATATGGAAAGGCTGTCAGTACAGCCTTATCTGTGGAGGCAAAATACTCAAATTCTGGGAAAAATAAGGGATTCAGTGGTGATAGGCCTAGTCAGGGCCCGGCGAAGAGGCAACGGTTCATCATCCGACCTTCTAGCCAAAACCAAACTTTTTCTCGTCCACCAGCATTCCCTTTCAAGCAGCCCATAATTATTCGTCCCAACAAAGCCCCTACTGTCCAAAGTCAGCCGGGTGCCCCAGGCACTCGATTCCCTGCTCTGCCAAGTTCTTCAACTGGATGTTTTAACTGTGGCAAGTCTGGGCATTTTATTAAAGATTGCCCCTATCCTAGGCAAAATCAGTCTAATAATCAGCAAGGATCGGGGAATTCAGCTCCAGGCAAGGGAAGTACTTCGGGCAAGAATACCAAGAAGACGGGGCGAGTATATTACACTCAAGTGGCTACTACACCGGAGGGAGAGCCGGTGATGATGGGTATGTTTCCTGTGGCCAGTCATCCTGCAATTATTCTTTTTGATTCTGGTGCTTCGCATACCTTCATTAGCAAGACATTTGTGGAGCAACATCACATTGCATGTCATGAATCAAAAGAGGGATTTAAAATTCATTCGCCTGGGGGACACATTTTTACTAGAGAAGTGGCCTATGAAGTGCCAGTAACAATGGCCGAACGGAACTTTCCTGCTAACATGATTGTTCTAAGAGGCCAGGATATAGATGTAATTTTGGGTATGAATTGGTTAACCCAACAGAAGGCAATTCTCAACACTGAACTCAGAACCGTCAGGTTGAGCTATAATCAAGAAGAAATTCTTTTGTCTCTCCCCAAAACCAATCCAGCCAAAGCTTCTGGTAGGATATTTGAAGCCATTGTACCGGAAATCAAGAACATTCCGGTAGTATGTGAGTTTCCAGATGTATTTTCGGAAGATTTGCCTGGACTGCCCCCTGAAAGAGATGTAGAATTCGTAATTGAGCTAAAGCCCGGTACGGCTCCCATCTCCCGAAGATCGTACCGTATGCCCCCTAATGAGTTGGCAGAATTGAAGATTCAATTACAAGATCTGCTGAATAAGGGATTTATCCGGCCAAGCTCGTCCCCATGGGGTTGTCCCGCCATTTTTGTCAAGAAAAAGGATCAAACCTTGCGCATGTGCGTGGATTATCGACCCCTGAATGAGGTCACCATTAAGAATAAGTACCCTCTTCCAAGGATCGACATCTTATTTGATCAACTGACTGGGGCGAGGGTATTTTCCAAAATTGATCTCAGGTCGGGCTATCATCAAATCCGTATTCGGACCGAGGATATACCGAAGACCGCATTTACTACGCGGTATGGATTGTTTGAATACTTGGTAATGTCTTTCGGGCTCACCAATGCTCCTGCCCACTTCACCTATTTGATGAACTCGGTGTTCATGCCCGAGTTAGACAAGTTCGTGGTGGTCTTCATCGATGATATTTTGATATACTCTAAAAATGAAGAGGAGCATGCTCAGCATCTACGAATTGTATTGACGCGCCTGAGGGAACATCAGCTGTATGCCAAGTTCAGCAAGTGCGCGTTCTGGCTGGAGGAAATTCAATTTTTGGGGCACGTGTTATCAGCTAAAGGAATTGCGGTAGATCCTAGCAAGGTCAAGGATATTCTGGAGTGGAAACCCCCAACCACTGTTCACCAAGTCCGGAGTTTTCTTGGACTAGCTGGATATTATCGCAGATTCATACCAGATTTTTCTAAGCTTGTGAAGCCAATCACAAGTTTATTGAAGAATGATACTAAGTTCAATTGGTCTTCTAAATGTAATGAAGCCTTTGAGCAATTGAAGACACTATTAACCACTGCTCCGGTTTTGGCTCAACCGGACATCACTAAGCCTTTTGATGTATATTGTGATGCGTCAGGCAGTGGACTCGGCTGTGTGCTGATGCAAGAGGGCCGAGTAATTGTGTATGCTTCAAGGCAGTTACGCCGACATGAGGAGCATTATCCAACACATGATCTAGAGCTAGCTGCTGTGGTTCATGCCCTGAAAATATGGCGTCACTATCTGCTGGGAAATATCTGTCACATATATACAGATCATAAAAGTTTGAAGTATATATTTACCCAGGCAGAGTTAAATATGAGGCAAAGACGATGGCTTGAGCTCATTAAAGACTATGAACTGGAGATCCATTATCACCCAGGCAAGGCTAATGTGGTGGCAGATGCATTGAGTCGTAAGACTTCCTGCCACTGTCTTATGGTAAAGACCTCCGAAAACACTTTATGTCAAGAAATGGAGAAGTTAAACCTAGGGATAATCCAGCAAGGGACTCTGAATCAACTAAAGCTTGAGTCAACTATTTTGCAAAGGATAATTGATGCTCAAAAGGACAATTTGGGTATGAAGCACATACAAGAGAAGATAAGGGCTGGAACAGCCAAATGTTTCAAGGAAGACGATCAAGGTGTGTTATGGTTTAACAACCGCATAGTAGTGCCGAAGAGTGAAGAACTCCGCCAGCAAATCTTAGATGAAGCGCATCTTAGTCGCTATTCTATTCATCCGGGAAGCACTAAGATGTATCATGATCTAAAACAGCACTACTGGTGGACGAAGATGAAGATTGAAATTGCACGCTATGTGGCTAAGTGTGACACTTGCAGACGTGTCAAAGCCATACACATGAAAACTGCTGGTCCATTGCAATCTTTGCCAATCCCAACATGGAAATGGGAAGACATCAGCATGGACTTTATTGTGGGACTGCCCAGGACGGCCAAAGGGTATGATTCTATTTGGGTTATCGTTGATCGACTCACAAAAATTGCCCACTTCTTACCCGTCAGGGCCAAATATACGGTAGCCACTTATGCAGCATTATATATCAGCCGTATTCTCAGTTTGCATGGTATTCCAAAAACCATAGTGTCAGATCGTGGACCTCAATTCGTATCCAAGTTTTGGGAAGAACTTCATAAATCCTTGGGTACCAAATTGCTCCACAGTTCGGCCTATCATCCTCAAACCAGTGGACAGACTGAGAGAGTGAATCAAATCCTCGAGGATATGCTGCGGGCATGTGTTCTGGACTTCTCGCAAAAATGGGATGAATGTTTGCCCTTAGCGGAGTTTTCATATAATAACAGTTATCAAGAAAGTATCAAGATGGCACCTTTTGAAGCTTTATACGGACGTCGGTGTCGAACTCCGCTAAATTGGTCTGAACCTGGAGAAAAATACTTCTTTAGGCCTGATATGGTGAAAGAGGTCGAAGAAAAGGTTCAGAAAATTATTCATAATATGAAAGAAGCTCAGACTCGACAAAAGAGTTATGCAGACCGACGACGACAACCCTTATGTTTTCTGGTAGACGACTATGTCTACTTGAAAGTTTCACCAATGAAGGGTGTATCGCGTTTCGGGGTTAAAGGGAAGCTTGCACCCAGATACATTGGTCCATTCCTGGTGCTTGAACAATGTGGACCAGTGGCGTACCGACTCCAACTACCCGAAACATTGTCTGCTGTGCATAATGTGTTCCACGTGTCACAATTGAAGAAGTGTCTTCGAGTTCCCGATCGAACCGTTGAAGTGACTGATGTTGTCCTGGAACCAGATTTAACGTACTCGGAACATCCCATTCGAGTTCTGGATCAAAAGGACAGGGTTACCCGGAGAAAGACTCTCAAGTTTTATAAGATACAGTGGAACCAGCATTCGGAAGATGAGGCTACATGGGAAACCCAAGACTTCTTAGATAAGAATTTCCCAGGCTTTCTAGCCTCTTGTAAGTTGTAAAGTTTGTATAGCTGGGTAGTAAAGGAATGAACCCCCACACCACCCCTGCCTTGTACCAGAAATAAGGAAATAAAAATGTGACACATTTCCTTTTCCATTACTCACCCTAGGACTTTAAATCTCGGGACGAGATTCTTTTATGGGGGGAAGGATGTAACACCCCTGGTGTTACTATAACTAAAACTTGAGCATGACATCATAACATTGGTATTGCATATGTTTGACACACCTAGAGTGCATTCACTAGGCAAAAATTTCAAACAAGTTGTATTGTTTTAATGTTTTACAAATAGGACCCTGGTTAAAGGACTTAACCTTAAATAGTGATTAAAGGGGTAAAACTTAACCTAAGTTGAGAAAACCTAAAAGATTTAGGGTAAAAGTCATAAAATGACTCTAAGAACAAACTTGAATTCCTTTTATACCCCTGGGATACCAGAAACCCTAATTGGAAACCTGGAAAACCCTAAAACCAAACCCTAGGGACCTAAGTGCAAAATTAGTCCATCTTTGGACTAAAGTGCAGAAATCAAGTTAAATAAGTATCTTGAGTTATTTGGGTCACTTATATGAGAATTTGCAATCCAAAACTTGAAATTTGGACTTAAGTGCAAAAGTGCCTCACTTAACCTTTTTGGGGTTAAGTCTGGATTTCAGTGGTATTGGCTCAACTTTGGAGCCTTGTATCTTTCTGGATATAGGGTTTTTGCCCTAGGTCACCACATCAAAGTTGAAGACCAATTATAGGAGAACAACTTTGCTAAAGAGTGTGAGCTTAGTTGTTATGAGAAATTTGGAGAAAAACCCAATCAAAGTCTGACTGTCAGGCTAGTTCATTCTGAAATTCAGCCTTTCAGTGTAACAGGGTCGACTTTGTGGGAGAATTAAACCTTGATCCAGTGACTTTTTGTGAATACACATTGTAGCAAAGTTGTAGAGGGATTATAGTTCTACAACTTTACTACAGAGAGTTGGCTTAGGTTTCACACAAAAATTTGAGAAAACTGGGCTCCAATGTGCTGTGTCAGTCACTCTGAACTGGTATTCACATGGTACAGTAACAGGTATACTGAAGAAGATTATGTTCCTGCTCGTCGCCGGTAGCCGTCGCCGTTGATCGCGGCTCGTCACGATTCGTGCTCGGTGGTCATCGGATATGCACAGCCGGTATGAATCCTTGCCGCCCGTGAGCTGTAAGCCACTCCGGCCAGCTGTAGTGCTTTCCTCCCCTTGCTCTCCGCTCAGGGATAAGGATTTCACCGCCGTTGAGCCATCACCGGCGTCCGCCGCGTGGCTCTACCTTTCCACCTCGTCGCCGTGACTCCCTAACGCAGTCCCATCGCCGCCGGTGAGCTTGCCACGACCGAGGACACGCAGCCACACGCGCTAGTAATTTCTTCTCCACCTCCGACCGCCACCGCGCCATCCAAAATTCACGGGCCACCGCCCCGGCGCCTATAAATTGAGTGTGCCACAGGGTCCGTAAGGTAGTCAAGTACCTCGACACCCAGTATTGTCTCCAGTTGTTCACCGACGAGCTTGAATTCCACGTTTCCCCCAAATTGGTTTTCCGCCGCCGTAGAATTGAGCTCGCCGTGGTCAGCCCGTTTCAGGTCCGATCTCACCCTCGGTTCCCTTGTTTCAACGTCCTTGCTTCCTCTTAATGCTTGCCGAGCCATTGAATTGAACCGGGAGACCCCCAGTCGCCGGGAACACGATCATATTGCCGCTATGCTTACGGCCACCGTGGCCGGAGCTCCATAGTTCCCCAATAGTGCAATTAAGTTGGGGGAAACATTCATGGGGACTCGGATTTGGTCTCGGCCGAAGCTTAGCACCTGTCTTAGCCCCAATCGGCCGGCGTAGATCCTCGCCGGAGCGCGGCGGTGCGCGAGCGCCGTCGGGGACGTGAAACACAAAATAGACAGAAACCAGAGGGCCTTTTCGTGAAGTGTCAGTGACTTAGAAAAACAGTAACCGCACCCATCTCCAGTTAGGCAAAACGCCGAGGGCCTCTGCGCAAGTTCGCCTCGCGGGCGCGGGCGCGCGCGCGATTTCGCGCGGATCTGGGCCGTCTGGGCTGGTTTCAGCCCGTTACTATTGAAGCTTTTTCTTTTTCTTTTTCCGCAGAACTTTAGAAATCTGTAGAAAATTATAGAAAAATCCTAAAAATATGAGACCAATTTTCCTAGGTTCCTTATTTTCCCTAGTATTTAATAAAAATAAACTCATGATTTTTAGATCAAATAGGGAATTTTAGGGTATTTAAAATAGCCTAAACCATTGATTTTGGATTTTTAGAAAATAAATAATAAGTCCAAAATTTCCCAAACTTTTTACGTGAGCTTTTCACATTAGTTAGAAGCCATGGGTAGAGTTTGGTTTGATTTGAACCTTGTTTGATCACTAAACCCAAAACCAACCCCCCTGCTCCATGAACTCCTTTACTGACTCCGGAAACCCTAGGTTCTCGGAGTACCGTGAAGGAAAGTTGTACTCAAGACTTAGATAATAAGTTTATATTATCTTTGCATCCTCATGAGCATCCCATGACATCCATTCTTATGCAAATATATGGTTATATTAGAGCACGAAGAAGAAGAAGAAGTCTCTGAAGAAGGGATACCACCAACCTCTGATCCTCAAGCAGGCAACTGCTTTTATTTCGATATTTGTGGATCCGAGCAGGACTCCCCTGATAACAAAGGCAAGCCCCGGTGCATGCAACCCTTTTCCTTGTGTTTTTAAATACTTTTCGCACACTTAAGTCTAGTGAAATGTGCATTAGGTTCATAAGAGTTACTTGAAACCCTTTGATGCATTGCTTTCCTTGATATCCATACCTTTATAGATACTTCTGCGAAGTATCAAAATATGATTTACAAAAATGCTTAGCCTTGCTTAGATCTTGTGGATAGAGGTTATCCTCAGTCTAACCCGGGAGAGGATGGCTTCTACCTGCAAGAATATTTTCATTTGGAGCAATAGTGGGATCTTACTGCCAAGTTCCCTGTGATGCTCTTTCATCCTAAGGAACAGACACAATCCTAAGGATGGAAATACGTAAATTGAGACTTGGGGGTAGGAACAGGTGATGTTCTACCCAGGTTGGTTAAGGATTAACGCGTATGTAGGCGTGCTGACCGAGGACCCTTTAACTGGTCACATGCCTCGTCATGGGTAAGCCTTGCCTCGGGCAGACTAAGGCCGGAATAAGATAACACGAAATGGGAGTGGAGCGGTGGCGAGAGTAGCGTGTACCCTCCGTGGCAAGAGGCTGGACGGTGGTGTATCTGTGCTCTCGGTTTGCGTGAACCTGATCCGGTCTTAAGAACCCCGGTGGCGGGTTGACATATGCAAGGGTTAAGTGCTACATATGTCGTGTGATTGGAGATCCTCAGCTGAGTATAATCGATTCGGATCGCCGTACCTTCGCGGTTATGAAGACTTGGTCACTTCCCTGCAACCTAAAGTCAGGACGTGAACACTATGGATAAAAATGATGTTGTCTTGATGTGATGTGAAATTAGACTATATGCAAATAGAGTCTATTAATACCTAATATGGCGTTAAAAGATTGAAAGTAAGGACTCACTTTAGTAAGCTACTTCCGCAAAAGTATAAGTTGATCTTTGGTAAAGCCTCTCCTTGATTCCTAATTATCCAGCATACCCTTGAGAGTCTTTTCCTTAGTAAGGACTCACCTGTCTAGGATCTTTGTTTTTTTTAGCTTCTCGGGAGAAGTTTGTGTCTCCCTTGGTTGTATAATTATTACTTATATGCACTCACTTTTAGACTGGTCTGTAAATAAATAACTCGAGCTTGCTTTTGGAATAAATGTAAGTTTATGTAATTCGCTTCCGCATATCTTTATCTCCGATGGTCTGTAATGTCTGCAAGACGGGTGAAACGTTCCTGGTAAGGTCGGGAAAGATACCGAGCTTGTCAAGTAACTTAGGAACATCTACAGGGTGTCTGATGACAAGGACAACTGTAGGTGGGCCTGATTACTTGGGAGGTTCCGTCACAGAGTGTCTTTTAGTAAAAGACTTTGTATCACGCACCTGTTGTGCTTATCTGGCTGCACCCTTAGGCGACTTTTGCACATAGTGTCTTTTAGTAAAAGACTTCGTATCACGCACATGTTGTGCTTATCTGGCTGCACCCTTAGGCGACTTTTGCACAGAGTGTCTTTCAGTAAAAGACTTCGTATGACGCACTTGTTGTGCTTATCCGGCTGCACCTTTATGTGACTATTGCATGGAGTGTCTTTTAGTAAAAGACTTCGTAAGACGCACTTGTTGTGCTAGTCCGGCTGCACCCTCAGGCGACTTTTGTGCGGAGTGTGTCGCACGCGAGGGTAGTCTACGCTACCTATCGCAGTGACTTTGAATTGGTCGAATGTTGAAGACCGTCGAAGCGGTCTTTTTTGACATGGTTGCACTTGAGTTTTTGTTTTTGTGGGGGCTTTTACTGGTATATTACATGGCTCCGCCTCGTTAAAAACCTCACCCCCAGGAGGAAAAGAGTGCGGGCCGGGACAACATTGTTTGTTGAATTACAAGGGCGCGTGGGCCCTGAGAGTTAAACAAAAAATTTCTGAAGATTATCAATGTTCCAGGAATGCTGTAAGTCTTTGCCGGAAGGTGTTACCAGCCTTTGCGCGCTGGGGGATGCCTTCGTCTTGACAATGAATGGACCTTCCCATTTTGGCTCCAGCTTGCCCTGTGATTCTGTCCAGGTGGCCCAGACGAGTACAAGATCTTCTTTGTTGAATTCCCTTGGGACGACTGCGTTGTCGTGACAGGCCTTGGTTTGAGCCTGATATCTGTCGAGGGCCTGCAAGGCGAGGACGCGGTCTCCGTCGATGAGATCTTTGGAAGTTGTTTCGTCGACATCGAGGATTGCTGACGTGTTTGTCCTGGGCGATCCATGCTTTATCTCCTGCGGCGTCATGGCCTTCGATCCGTACAATAGGCGGAAAGGTGTGAACCCGGTTGCCCGACATTCTGTAGTGTTTAGGGCCCATACCACTTCAGGTAGTTAGTCGACCCATTTGCCCTTTTTATCATCGAGAAGTCTTTTCTTGATAGCGGTAAAATTTTTGCCATTGGCACGCTCAACGACACCGTTGGATTGTGGGTGATACACCGAGGCGAAGACAGGCTTGGTGCCGATGGAAAAGCAGAAATCCCTGATGTCTTGGCTATCAAACTATTTGCCGTTGTCAAATGTGAGTTCGGACAGGACTCCGAAGCGGCAAACAATGTTTTGCCAGAAGAATTTTTGTGCGGTCTTCGACGTTATAGTGGATACTGCCCTGGTCTCAATCCACTTTGTGAAATATTCGATGGCGACGAAGGCAAACTTGAGGTTAGCTTGGGCTGTAGGCAGTGGTCCGACGATGTCCAGCCCCCAGCGTTGAAGTGGCCATGTGTGGGCGATAAGTTTGGTGAATTGCGAGGGGCTGCCCGAGCGAGGGGAGAACTTTTGGCATGCTTCGCACGACCTCGTGACTCGATTGGCGGTGCAAATTATTGCGGGCCAGTAAAACCCTTGACGAATCACCTTGGCGGCGAGGGCCCTGGGTCTTGAGTGGGAGCCACAAGTTCCGCTGTGGACTTCGCGGAGGATTTTTATGCCTTCGATTTCAGTTATGCACTTTAGCATGGGCTGGCTGATCCCCTTTTTGTATAGCTGTCCCTCGACCACTGCGAAGTCCCGGCTTCTGTGCTTCAGTCGTTTGGCCTCGTTGCGATCGTTGGGATGATAGTGACCTTGCAGGTATAGAGTTATTGGGGCCCACCAGTCTTCGGCCATGATGAGATTGACAATGCGGTGGCCTTCTATGTCCTGTGTTATTTGCAAGCCTTCGGGGTTGCAGACAGCGGTGTGCCGATGACGTGATAGAACACGTCAGAGGGCAGGGCCTCGCCCTTGGCTGCTGCTTTGGCCAACGCGTCGACCTCTTCATTCTTGGCGCGGTCGACATGCTGCAGGGTGAAACCCTTGAATTGCTTCTCGAGGCTGCGGACGGTTGTGAGGTATTGCACGAGCGCTGGGTCTTTGGCTGAATATTCTTTCTCGACCTAGCCGGCGACTACTTTGGAGTTTGTTCTGATTATACAGGTGGTGACACCGAGTGCTCGTAATTTGCGGAGTCCTAAGATGATGGCTTCATACTCTGCTATGTTCATGGTGCATCTATCGAACTCCAAGGCGAAGCTTAGGCGGGCGGCGTATCTATATTTGACGCCTGTGGGTGACGTGATGATTGCCGTAGCGCCTGCCCCTGCATGGCACCACGCGCCGTCGTAGTGAATGGTCCATACTTTCTCTGGGGACTCTTCTTGTTGTCATGTTGGTCCCGTCCAGTCGACGATGAAGTCTGCCAGGACTTGTGACTTAATCGTTGTTCTGGGTTCAAAGGTGATGTGGTACCCAGAAAGTTTCGCTGCCCACTTGGCGATTCAGACGGATGCCTTCGGGTTCTGGAATAGTTCGCCCAGACCTCTATCCGAAGTGACCCATACTTTGAATGCTTCGAAGTAGTGGTGCAGCTTGCGAGATGCCATGACAACTGCGTATGAAATTTTTTCCAGCTCGGTCATGTTGCACTTGGAGGTCGTGAGGACTTCGAAGACAAAGTACACTGGGCACTGTCGGGTCGTGCCCTCTTTGTCCTGCTCTTGGACCAATGCTGCGCTGACTGCACATGGTGAGGCCACTATGTATAGCAGTAAGGGCAGCGAAGGGTCGGGACTAGCGAGGGTTGCCAAATCAGACAAGTGTTGCTTGAGCGACTTGAAGGCTGCCGCCTGCTCTGGTCCCAAAGTGAAGTCTTTTGCACCACGCAATGTCTTGAGGAAAGGTAGACTACGCTCTGCGGATTTTGAAATGAACCTGTTCAAGGCGGCCAATCTGCGTGTCAGTCGCTGGACATCCCTGGCGGACTACGGGGGTTTCATGTTGATGATTGCTTGGATTTTTGTCAGGTTGGCCTCAATCCCTCTATGCGACATCAGGTAGTCGAGTATCTTCCCCTGGCGGACTCCAAAGACACAATTTTCGGGGTTGAGCCGAAGTCGTGCATCCCGCATATTAGCGAATGTTTCGGCGAGGTCAGCCAGGTGATCCTCTTTGTTTTTGCTCGCGACGACAATGTCGTCCACGTAGGTGAAAATGTTGCGGCCTAATTGACTTTTGAGGACCCTTTTTGTGAGGCGGGAGAAGGTTGACCCGACGTTTTTGAGTCCTTCCGGCATTCTGATGAAGCAGTATGTGCCGAAGGGTGTGATAAAGCTTGTGCTGGCCTTGTCTTCCTCTTTCATGTAGATCTGGTGGTAACCGAAGAAGCAATCGAGGAGGGACATGACCTCGCATCCTACTGCGCTATCGACTATTTTATCGATCCGTGGCAGGGGGAAATTATCCTTGGGGCAGGCCTTATTGAGACTGGTGAAGTCGATACACATGTGCCACTTGTCGCTTTTCTTTTGCACCATGACCACGTTGGCGAACCATGTAGGGTAAGCAATCGGCTCGATGAAGTTGGCTTCCAACAGGCGGTGCACCTCGGATTTGGCGGCTTCGGTCTTCTCGTTGAACATTTTGCGCAGTCGTTGCTTTCTTGGGCGCACCGAGGGGTCGATGCCTAGGCCATGCTCTATGATGGTGCGGCTGACTCCAACCAGGTCGTGGGTGGACCAAGCGAAGACGTTCTTGTTTCGGGAGAGGCAGGAGATGAGTTTTTCCTCGTCTCGCGAGGTCAGGTCTTCGCTTATTACGACCGTCTGCTTAGGGGTGGCCGGGTCGAGGGGTACCGCCTTCGTTCCGTCGTTGCTTTGCAGCTGCGCCTTTACTTTTTCGTCGACGACTAGGTGGGTCCCTTCAAAGCCTTCACGTTATGCTGTGAGGCAGTGCATGTTCTGTTGTCCTGGGATGAAGTCTCTTTCAATGTTGCACGCGGTCTATTGGTTGCCATAGACTGTGAACACGCCTTGCGGACCCGGGATTTTCGTGCATAGGTAAAGTCCGTGAATGGCCGCTTCAAACTTGTTGATGGATCCCCGGCCCATTATGGCGTTGTACGGGTATACCATGTCGATGATGTCGAAGGTGACCTGCTGTAACACCCACTTGTAAATAGCTAGAAAAAAATACCAATAGAGAAAACAATTTCTCTTTATGTGAGTTTGACCTTTATGCATCATCACATGTGAACACTAAATTCAAAAAAAAACAAATAAGTAATAAAAGGATATACCATTAAAGTTTATGCATCATGCTGAGTTTTTATTTGGATGTGCATTTGTGCTTAATAAAATAAATATACCATTAATAGCATCCCAATGGATCCATAGAATTTAAAGTTTAACTTGAAAATAAAACCATGAAAATAGAGAAGGGAAAGGAATATTATTCAATACAAATAAAATTATCATTAAAATATCTGCACCACAGTTGATATGATCAAAATAAATAATTAGCCAGTATACAAAGTGCCACAAAGTTTGAATTTGAATTGAAGTTTGAATTTGAAAAAGAAATGAAACAGAAAATAAAAAGAAAAAGAGAAGAAACCTTACCTGGGCCGACTGTACCCATTCTGGCCCATCTCCTCCTTGTCCCCCGTGCAGCCCAGACTTGTCTTCGGCGCCGACACTTGGGGGCCACCGGTCAGCCATCCACCGTGTATGCACGCGTGACTCCGCGGCTGGACTGTGGGCCGCCCGGCCAGATCCTTGCGCGCGCGCCGACCGGACTCCTACCAACACACTGACCGGTGGGGCCGTTTGACCAGCCTCCGCGTTGCGGTCGTCTCCTCCGCGATTGTCGCGCAGCGCGGGCGGACCTCGCCGCCATGGCCTGCGTGGGACTCGCTCGGACCGTTGGGTGTTGACCAATATAAATGTGAGCGCTCGGTGCCGTGACTACTCCTCGCCCCACCTAGCCGTGTCCATCGCCGCCGATAGGATTCCAGTGCACGCCGCGCAGTGACAACCCCCATCGCCGCCCCTGACTCTCCTCTGCGCCATCATTCCGGTGTTGCCCGGTGGTCGGGGTAACTTCCCTGGGGCCGTGGAACGCGTCCGTGGCGGATTGAGGCCCGAAACGTCCCAACGGCGCGGGGAATTCCTCGCCGGAGTGGAGATAACACCGCCGAGCCGCCCCAACGCGTGAACAACCTGTCTGCGCGCCCGATTTCCGGTATTCTTCACCTTCTTCGTGTTCGCCATGGTCTTATGTCGGTGTAGCACAAGTAGATTACGAAATGGCGACAGGAATAGGGTGGGGGCTGCTCCGGTCATGGCGCTCCGTCGTGGAAGGGGCCAGCGCCGCCGCGGGCTGGCTTAGTTTGGGGGAAGCGATTCTGGCCGTTGGATCTGGTGCCAACGCATAGGATTAGATCCTGATACCGGTTCGGCGTGGGCGCGGGTGTGCCGTTCGATCGTGATCGGGCGGGCGTGGGTTAGATTCGGGATAATTAAATCGGGACCCCAGATTGCTGATCCGACGGACCAGATCTCATACCGCTTCATGGCTGGTAAGATCTAATCGCACCCACTAGTTTCTAATCCAACGGCCCATATTCATCGATACCCCTTCGCGGGTATCTTTTGCAAAAGAGACCCTCTGTTTTTTATATAATCAACCCGCCGTCCACCAGTGATATTCCCTGTGTCTCTGGATTCTTACCCCGAGCCCCCTGCGCTTTCCAGGATTTGAGGCCCAGTCCATAGCTCTTTAAATTCAGTTATTTAATTATAGAAATTACTTTTTAATACAAAATAATTGCTAGAACTTTGATAATTCATAGAAAATACATATGAACTCCAAATTAATTTATTCCAGTTCCTAAAATTTTGTAATTTTATTCTTTAGCACTT
The DNA here is from genome assembly GCA_029449295.1 of Zea luxurians. NCBI lineage: Eukaryota > Viridiplantae > Streptophyta > Magnoliopsida > Poales > Poaceae > Zea > Zea luxurians. The sequence goes on from JAOPSE010000007.1 coordinate 58,507,851, forward strand.
AGTGTCTCTGTTTTATCATGACAACAGTAAGAAAATTAATCTCACACTTAATCCTATTTTAAACACATAAAACCTTTGAAAATTCATAACTTAAATTCTATAACTCCAAAAATTATGATTCCTGTTCCTAGAATTTTATTTTAATGTGTAGATTATTACTGTGTATTTTATTTATATGTTTGGTGTAATGTTAATTTCTCTATATGCACTGTGCTTGTTTGTATTGTGGCGAGTAGAAGAGCCCGTTGCTGAGGATCCTGGTGAGCAGCAGGTTGAAGTAGCTGAGCAGGAGCTCATTGAAGGCAAGTTGTGCCCTTGACCACTTTTTACCCAATAATGTTCTTTAATATCACTTATCCATGCATAGGTTAATTTTGCTGGGACCCGATAGGTCACCCTAGATTGTTTATCTCATTACCTTGTTTACCCCTGAATCACTTGGGTAGTTTGCTATTGCTTTATATGGTTTTGGGATAATCATTTATTACCTCTATGTTCCAATTCTTTTTGTAATTCTATTTATGTTCATATTGAGATCATTAATGTTAATTGGAACATAGAGCTTAACTTGAGAACCACGTGCCACCACAAGGGTTTAATGGGATGCCCTTGGCTGACTAATTAGGAAAGCTAGTGGAAGACTACCTTACCCGAAAGGGGCAAGGGCAGTAGGGGAGTGGTTAGTGTAGGGAGGTCCTTGTTTGATTTTGCTGCGATGGCGGTTAGACAAGAACCCTGCATTGGAACTTCCTATAAACTGTAGCGGGTTTTCAGAAGCTAGTGGAACTTTGTAAAGGCCTCATAGTGTTGCCCTGCCGCGCTTCCTAGGTAGAGGTGTATGGGAAGTCGCGATCCCTTGGCAGATGGGTAACATGACTTGTGGGTAAAGGGTACAACCTCTGCAGAGTGTAAAACTGGTATACTAGCCGTGCTCGCGGTCATGAGCAGCTCAGGACTCTCTGATGTTTAAATTATGGAACTTAAATTCAATTTGGTCATTTGCATTGCATGGGATTATTATTAATTTTGTTCTATTACTTTATTTATGGTTTGGTATTCACTTACACTTAGTAACTGCTAATAAAATTTTGACCAACTACTTAAAAGCAATGCTCAGCTTTAACCCCTATCATTGATTAGCCTTACACACCACATGAACTCACACTTTGTGAGTTTATGTCCACTGGTTCCCCACAACTTGTTGAGCTATGATCATGTGTGAGCTCACCCTTGCTGTCTCACACCCCCCCCACAGGAGAAGAACAGGTGGTTCAGGAGGAGCCACAAGGCGAGGAGTATGATCTAATCTAGGTGGCGTTTCTCAGTTGACATTGGCGCCGACGATCCTTAGTTCGTTTTATTTTTATTATTTTATTTTGTAATAAGTCTTCTGCTATGTAATAAATACTCTGATGTTATTGGCATTTATCTCTATACACTCTGTTATTATATATGTTGTCTTCTTGGCGCATGTATGAGATGCACCTGGCTTTGTTCCTTAAAGCCGGGTGTGACAGAAGTGGTATCAGAGGAAATGTTGACTGTAGGACGAAACCTAGATAGAAATGGACAAAACCCTTACCTACTTACCTTACTCTGACTCATTCTATACTTATCTCATCTTGATCTTGTCTCACCTTTTGCTATTCTACTCTGATTAATCTTATCTTTTCTACTCTAAGACAAGATGGATTTCACACCTTGGGATCCTACCACTATGATCTTTTTAAGAGATAGGGAACCTAAGACAAAAATTTAAAACTATTTTCTTTAAAAATGTTGTTTGATTGTGCTGATGCTAAATGCCTAATTTGCTTCTTTGATTGATTGAATTATAGATGGACATCTTAGCATGTACCAACATAAGGTGTTGAATTAGCTTTAGTAGGTAAAATATTAATCTTCTTAGCTAATAAAATTCCCCAAAGTAACCTGCTTCGTAAATACCTACCTTGTCTACTATTTTCTTACCATATGTATCTAACTCAGATGGTCAATACCAGGCGGGGTGGTGGAATTGATTTGCCTCCCAATCGACACACTCGGAGAATATACAGACAACCCCAGCCACAACCTGCAGAGATGAACCCTCCTAATCCTCCACCAGGCGGAGTTGACCCACTGGTTGCTGCTCAGATGGCGGTGATGCAGCAAATGGCAGACACTATGTGTTGGGGGCCTTCGTCCTCCGAAGGTCCTCAAAAACATGATCTGACAATGTTTTCCAAGTGGATTATGTGAACAGATATCTTCGGACTCAGAATTATGAACGTGAAGTACGGTCAGGACGAAGCCTGAATCAGACGAAGGGGGATTAAAATGGAGGACGGGCTGATTACCAAGCTCCACGAAGGATGGTGCACAGCCGAAGCTGTGCGCAGGGAAGCTTCGTCGCAATAGCAGAGAGGGGAACCGACTTAAAGATGAAAAGACTACTTCGGCCTTGACAGATTTCCATAAGTCATTGGCAAATGTAATGGACATGAATGTAATTTTACGTGGGCTGCGTCCCGCGTCTATAAATAGATGAACAGTACTCCCGTACTGTTCACGCTGACTTGGCATTTGCTTTTGCGTCACGCTTGTACTTTTTACCTTCTCAGGACCGAAGGTACATTTGTAATTTGAAATCATTTCTATTTTTCCATGTTAATAAAATAGAAATGATTCTATGATGATGTCTATATTATATTTCATGCTTTATATGAATCCTTCGTCGTTACTTGTTATATTTACGAAGGTATGTCTCTCATGACCTTCATCCGAAACTCATTATTTCCCGAAGGGACATAATGTTTCGAAGGACAAAGGACTTTAACACTTAACACTTTTTATGTTGCCTTGTTCTTAACTCTTAGCATTTGAGAACAAGTCCCCAACATTGGCGCCCACCTCCGGTGAACTCACTTCCACTTCGAGTTTTTTGAACACCTTCGGAAGCTATAGACCTTCGCTATGGCGCCGAAGAAAGCTTCAGCGACTGGGGCTGCAGCACTGCAACCGCTGGACCCCAACCAGGAGACCGTTTCTCTTCGGGAGGCCCGAAGCCAGAAGAGGAAGGCCGTCAGCCCGACGCTTCAGGAGGATGAACTAGACCAAGAAATCAGGGATATGGAGATGCTTCATCAGCAGGTGCAGAGGAAAAAGGAAAAGATGGCCAGGCTAGCTGAGCTGCAAAGGCAGATAGACGAAGCTTCTGAAGAAGTCCGTCATCTTGCCCATGATGACCAGAACCGAAGGCCTCAACAAAAGGACCTTCATCAGGAGGGCTTCTTCAACGAAGATGACTGGTATGACAATTTCCATCATGGAAATTTTGTTTTTGATGATGCCTCTCCTCTGTCCGCTGAGCTGCAGGCTACACCCTGGCCTCCGTCCTATAAGCCACCCCAGCTTCCCATGTTTGACGGCCACTCAGACCCGAAACAGTTCTTGATGAGCTACGAAGCAACAGTGTCTTCGTATGGGGGCAATGCTGCAGTCATGGCAAAATCTTTCGTTATGGCCGTCAGGAGTGTTGCTCAGACCTGGTATTCCTCCCTTCGACCAGGAACGATCACTTCATGGCAGAAGCTGAAGGATATGTTGTTAACCAGCTTTCAAGGATTTCAGACGAAGCCGGTCACTGCTCAAGCCTTGTTCCAGTGCACTCAGGATCATGAAGAATACCTTCAGGCGTATGTCAGAAGGTTCTTGCGTTTGAGGGCGCAGGCACCAACGGTGCCCAATGAAATTGTCATCGAAGCCATGATCAAGGGGCTTCGTCCTGGACCTGCAGCTCAATACTTTGCTAGGAAGCCTCCGCAGACTCTGGAGAAGCTGCTCCAAAAGATGGACGAGTACATTCGTGCCGATAATGACTTTCGACAAAGAAGGGAGGAGGCCTTCAGATTTTCTGAAATGACCAGGGGCTTCGGAGGAAGATTCTATCCGAGGCATGTCAGGTCCATCCACAACTCCACTCAAAATGATGATAAGGGGAGCCAGCAGAACAGACCGCAGTGCTCCCCACAGGCTTCAGGGCAACAGCAAGCTTTCTTCCGGCCACCAGCTCCAAGAGGTAGAGGCGCCAGGGGCTTCGGCGGAAGATTTGGAGATCAACCAAGGAGGGTATTTTGCTTATTCTGTGGTGAAAACAAGGGCCATACCACCAGGATGTGCCATGTTACTATCCAGAAACAAAAGGAGCTAGCTGAAGCTGCAGCGCAACAGGGCCAGCCGAAGCAGGTCATGCATACTGCTTCGTACCATCAGCCTTACATCCCGGAATACGTGGGCAACCACCCTGCAGTTTCCGTAGCTTCGGCGAGTCAACCTCAAGCTTCATGGCAACAGCCCCCGCCCCCACCTCTGCTGCAACAAGGCCAATAGCCAGAAGGGAGCCAATATGTTCCGCACCAAAGGGATCTCAGAGAGCAATCTGAAGCTCGCACAGTCAATAGTACTGTGCCTGAGTCGAAGCACATTTATTGACAAATATCCTACTTTGATAGCAGTCTTTTCCGTTTAGTTCTATTTTTTGTGTGATAAAGAACATTTCAGTTTTCATGTAATAGTTTCGTGGTTGGTTATCAGGAAAACCTATCTTCTCCACAGGCTTAAGTTGCTGAAGCTTAAGAATTTGCGGTAACAAGGAGGACCTTCGAATTATTAAAAATCCTTCGAAGCAACAAAAAGTCATTCTAAGGAACGCAGAGTAAGTTGCCGAAGTTACAAAAAGCCGTTCCAAAGGGAGCGCAGTGTAAGTTTTTGCTCCAAAGACGTTCCTAAGGGAATGCAGAGCATACAGCGAAAAGTCAACGCTGATACCGCCTAAAGTAAAAGGCGAAGAAGCTCCAAAGACGTTCCTAAGGGAATGCAGAGCTTACAGCGAAAAGTCAACGCTGATACCGCCTAAGTAAAAGGCGAAGAAGCTCCAAAGACGTTCCTAAGGGAATGCAGAGCTTAAAAAGTTATTTTGTGTGTATCTTCGGAACAAACGTCATTTGCATAACATAACATCATCACATCATTTTGCATAACATAAGCATCATACATCATGTTGCATATGGCAAAAGAAGGGGACACAGTATCAACCTTCGAAAGGATGCTTTGACAAAGTGCAAGTTGTGTAAAGTCACGAGGGAATACAATGATAATCTTCGGAATGTAGCTTCGGAGAATGTTTTTACGAAGCATGGATGAGCTTCATCAGAGTAATATCAAAATTGTACAGCTTCGGAGAATGTTTTCACGAAGCGTGGATGTGATTCATCAGAATAGTTTTAACGGAGAATGTCTTCTTCACGAAGCATGAAAAGAAGGGAAGGTGTTTTTTCGCCGAAGGCTCAAAAATGGTATGTATGTAGAATTTCATGCATCGTAAAGAATTGAATAATGAAAAGAGACTTGTATATTACATTCAAATGTACAAAATATTACATAGATCACACTTCAAATGTTTTTTCTAATAACACCTAGTCTTCTCTTAATACTACTTCGGCAGCCTCATTTAGAAGTTGTTCAACAACTTTATCCATGATAGCTTCGGCCATTTGTTTAATTTCGTCATCCCCTTTTGTGTGAGGGTCACCAGACGATCCAGCAGGTTCTGAGGGAAGAGAATATTTCTGCATTACTATTACAAACCGCGAACAAAGTTTGAAATAAAAATTACAACACAATAAGAACGGCTAATTAATACCTATTTGCCCTTCGGGCTCTGTACTTTTTTCGGCAACTTCTGTCACTTTCCTAGCATCATGGATGCCTTTTTCACTCCTTTGAATGATTTCTTGCGCCATTTCTCGGCCGCCGTTGTCCCAGACATCAGTAAAGAATTTGCCACCAACCATGCTTGCTTCGGCCGAGGGGTCTTTGATATCTTCGGAGGATAAGGCAGCTTCGGACTGAGCTAAAAATTTTACATGCCCGCAACCTTTCTTCTCCAAGACAGTAGCAATTCCTCTGGCACCCGAAAAAGCGCAGATGTCACCATGGCTACTCAGGATTTCCTCGAAGGCCTCTGCTTCGTGGCTGATCCATTCCATTGGACCTTCGGGATTGCCTCTTGAGAAATTCTCTTCGCTGGAAAATGCGCCCACGCTGGCGAAGCTGGTTTTTATTCTTTTTACGCATTCCATGGATTTTTCGTAGCATCTTTTCTTAGAAGACCGAAGCTCTTCCACGGTTGCTTCCAAATGATCAGCCCATTGGTCGCTACATTCCCGTCTTGTTTCTTCAAGTATGCGTTCTTCCTTCGCCCGGGCAAGTTACTTCTGAAGATCTTTAATTTCGCGTCTGTGAGCTTCGGCCTGAACCTTTGCAGCGGCTTCGTCCTTTTTTATCTTATCTACTAATGTAACCAGAATTTTATCTTTTTCTAGAGCTTCGTTTCTCAGTTTAATAACTTCTGATCGTAAATTGTTGAACGCAATTTCGTAGCTTTCATCTTCGGCACTCTTTTGTGCTCTTAATGCGTTGCTTAGGATTAAACCCTATACGGAAAAGAATCCATATAAGAATAAAAGAATGAATTACGCAATAAAATTTTTTTCAAGCGTCTAATTCCCATACCTTTAAGCTATTGTACGCAAGGCTGTCCGCGAGATCTTCCTTCGTCATAGCACATAATCCAGCTTCGAGCTTCGGGAAACCCATACTCCTAGCCATCTCCCGGCAGACAGGTAATTCTTTGTTGTCAGGGAGACAGTATAGGAAGTCATCTTCGTTTGTCCCATTGAACACTACTGCCCCCTTCGGATACTTTAACTCTCTAGCATAGTGATTCGCTTCATAAGTCTCTTCTTCAGATAATTTCTTCCCCGAAGCATGTCGCACGATGTAATCGCATGTGCTGGAAGGAGCTTCGGGGGCGGCAGTGTCAATTTCTTCAACCAAAACTGGTTCTGATATTTTCTCGGATTGTTCCTTGGTGGGCTCTGAAGGCCCAGCTTCAGTTTCAGCTTGTTGTTTCGAAGCTTCAGTAGACGCTTCAGCAAGTTCAACAGTCTTCTTTGGAGTTGTGCTTGAAGACTTAATTGTCTCCAAGACATCTAGTACGTTCACCATTCTTTTTCTTTTTGGGGTCACCAACGGGCCCTTTTGATTTTTTATTGTTTCGACATTTGCTGAAGGACTTAAGATTTCCGATATTTTTGGCTCTTCAATCTTCGGTTTTTCTGCTTTTTCGGCTGAAGGCGCTTCAGTTTTCTCTTTTATCTTCGGCACTGGAGCTGGTTCTGTAGCTTCAGAGGCCAAAGAGACTTCACCAATAAATTTTGACACTGTGGCCGGCTCAATAAAGCGCGCTCGGTGGGTGAGCACCTTCATCTTTTTCCTTTGCGGCGCTGGCTCGCTAGTGGCACTCGTGGTAGCTTCTGTCGCAGGAGAAGTATTTTTTCTTTTGCGACCCAATACCGGATAGTGATAGTCAGGGTAGACAAACCCGACTGTGTCAAATACCCGGTTGAGCCTTTTCTTCTTTCGGCCTCCGAAGGCTGCTGATAATGCAGTGTTCTCGGCCTTCGAATATGCCCCCAAGCAGTTCGTCACTTAACGTTTCGATGCTTTTCAACCAGTCGTCATCAGGTTCAACAAATTTATCCCCGTATTTGAATGTGTACTTCGGTCTGACTAGTCCGCCTTCGTCGGACTCTTTGATGGTCTCCTTCGGAATTTCCCACTTCCCTGCAAGTGGCCATACCCTGAAGGCAATGTGCTCTTGGACCAAGTCCCTTGTCCCAATGAAAGAGCAGATTACGCCGAAGGCTCTTTGGCATTCCTCGGCTGCTTCATCCATTTCAACCTTCGGCCTTCGAAGTCCGAAGCGTTGCCAGATGGGGCGCATAATAATACTCTTAACATCTTCCTACGCTGTTAAGTCATTCTTTACATAGAACCACTCTGTCATCCAGGCTCCGGGCCACCTCTTCCGAAAGGTTGGCACAGGGCGGCTTGACCCGGAGCGGGCACCGAAGCTGTAACACCCAAAGTTGTTGTGATATTGTTCTTTCCCCCAGGGCTTCGTCTCATATAACAACTCATGAATGTTGTAGAAGCTTTTAGCATTTGGTTCTAAACCTTGGCTTTTCGCAGCCCAGACAAATATCCCCATTCTTATGATAGCTTCGGGAGTAATTTGATGAAGGTAGACTTGAAATGTTTTCAGTACCTCAACAACAAAGTTGCTTAGGGGGAATCGAAGCCCAGCCTTGAGAAAGCTTCGGAAGATTACGACTTCATCTTCTTCGGGGGTGGGAGAAGTCTTTTCTCCAGCGTCAGCCCTCACAATAGATATATCTCGAAAATACCGCCCCCTCATATTATCAATATGACTCTGCTTAATAGTGGTTTTCCCGAAAACCGTGTGACTTGGCCGCCATGGTCGATCTTCGGACTCTTCCCCACCACTTTCTACATCGTAACTGTCGCTGTCACCAGTATCTTCGGACAAACCTTCAAGAATCTCCTTGGTGATTTTCTCTGTATTGGTCTCTGCCATTGCTATAAGGAACCCCAAGTTCTTCTCTTCGTCGAGACTCAGCTTCGTCTCAGCAGGGATCTTTTTACCTTCAGACATCTTCGGAAACGCTAAAAAACTGTTTTCAAGGCCGAAGCTTCAAAATCAAAAAGATCAGCAAATCTTAGTGCACAAGAGCTAAAAATTTAGTGGGCCGAAGCAGATGGCAGGTGTGCGTACCAAATAAGTTTGCGGTATGATCTTATTTATACCCCCAGGGCGTTGAAAATTGAAAGACCCCGCTTGTCAGTGAATGTTGCTATTCTAGCAAAGGGAAGGTGTTTTTTTCGGACCTTCGGCTCAAGGCCTTCGTCCATATCGCAATCTGAATTTATCATTAACAAATTAATATTGCGAGGGGCTACTGTTGGGGGCCTTCGTCCTCCGAAGGTCCTCAAAAACATGATCTGACAATGTTTTCCATGTGGATTATGTGAATAGATATCTTCGGACTCAGAATTATGAACGTGAAGTACGGTCAGGATGAAGCCTGAATCAGACGAAGGGGGATTAAAATGGAGGACGGGTTGATTACCAAGCTCCACGAAGAATGGTGCACAGCCGAAGCTGTGTGCAGGGAAGCTTCGTCGCAATTGCAGAGAGGGGAACCGACTTAAAGATGAAAAGACTACTTTGGCCTTGACAGATTTCCATAAGTCATTGGCAAATGTAATGGACATGAATGTAATTTTACGTGGGCTGCGTCCCGCGTCTATAAATAGATGAACAGTACTCCCGTACTGTTCACGCTGACTTGGCATTTGCTTTTGCGTCACGCTTGTACTTTTTACCTTCTCAGGACCGAAGGTACATTTGTAATTTGAAATCATTTCTATTTTTCCATGTTAATAAAATAGAAATGATTCTATGATGATGTCTATATTATATTTCATGCTTTATATGAATCCTTCGTCGTTACTTGTTATATTTACGAAGGTATGTCTCTCATGACCTTCGTCCGAAACTCATTATTTCCCGAAGGGACATAATGTTTCGAAGGACGAAGGACTTTAACACTTAACACTTTTTATGTTGCCTTGTTCTTAACTCTTAGCATTTGAGAACAAGTCCCCAACACTATGGCTGATATGCGTGCCCAGATGCAGCAAGAACGCCAGGAGATGCGTCAGGAAAGAGAAGATATACGACAGGAGTTGCGCCAGGAGCGAGATGAGATACGCTAGGAAAGGAGGGCACAACAACAGCAGCTGCAACAACAAATGCAACAGCAACAACAGCAGCAACAGCAGCAACAAGTGCCGCTGCCTCCACCACCACCACCAGTTCCACCCCGAGACAAGCATAGAGAGTTCATGAGTCATAAGCCACCTACATTTGCAAGCTCACCTGATCCACTAGACGCGGATGATTGGCTGAAGTCCGTTGAAAAGATGCTGAATATTGCACAGTGCACGGACCGGGAGAAGGTTTTATATGCTTCTGGACGTCTGACAGGTCCTGCTGCTGACTGGTGGGATTCTTATACTGCTGCCCACGATGCTGCTGATACTATTACCTGGACAGAGTTTAGTACACAATTCAGGAACTACCATATTCCAGCTGGTATGATAAAGATCAAGAAGAAGGAGTTTCTGTCGCTGAAGCAAGGAAGTATGTCAGTCAGCGAGTACCGCGACAAGTTTATTCAGTTATCCAGATATGCCCCTAAAGAAGTTGCTGAAGACGAGAGGAAGCAGGAGCATTTTATTGAAGGACTTAATGGACCACTGCAGTATGCTCTAGTGGCACACACATTTCCATCATTTCAGAGGCTGCTTGATAAGGCCCTGGCTATTGAACACAAGCGTGTTCAGCTGGGAGATTTGAAGAGAAAGGCTATATCTCAAGGACAAGGAAGCAGCAGTGTTCGTCCTCGCTACAGTTCACCACAGGGTACACCGACTCGACCAGGAGGACCGCGCCCAGTTCAGCAATCACCACTGAGGACTCCACCTCCTCGGCAGGCTACCCCTATTGGCACCCCGACGAAGTTTTCAGGATAGAGTCCAGGCACTACTTGTTTCAAGTGTGGGAAGGCTGGTCACTATGCAAATGTCTGCCACAGAGGATTGCTACTACTCCAGTTCAGAACAGGCAGCAAACTCCAGGATCTGGCAAGGGATATTCTATTGCCAAAGTTAATCAAGTCAGCATTGATGCTACCCCGCATGGTGGGGACCTCGTAATTGGTATGTTTTATGTTAATGCAATTCCTGCAACCATATTATTTGATTCTGGTGCTACACATTCATTCATGTCTGCTAGATATGCCAACACAAATGAAATACCACTGCTAAATATAGGATGTCCGTAGAGGAGTTGAAGGAACTCAAGAAGCAGTTAACTGAATTACAAGAGGCTGAGTACATTCGTCCGAGTTCCTCACCTTGGGGAGCACCGGTTTTGTTTGTATAGAAGAAGGATGGATCGCAACGGATGTGTGTGGATTATAGATCTCTCAATGATGTTACTGTGAAGAACAAGTATCCGTTACCCCGTATTGAGGATTTGTTTGATCAAATGAGAGGAGCAAGAGTATTTTCGAAGATTGATCTCAGATCGGGATACCATCAGATGAGGATTAGACCATCGGATATTCCCAAGACGGCTTTCTCGACTCGATATGGACTATATGAGTTTACTGTTATGTCGTTTGGATTAACCAATGCATCAGCTTATTTTATGAATAAGGTGTTTATGGAGTATTTGGACAGATTCGTCGTGGTATTCATCGACGATATTCTCATTTATTCTCAGAGTGATAACGATCATGAGGAACATCTGAGATTGGTGCTACAGAAGCTACGGGATAACCAGCTATATGCCAAGTTCAGCAAATGCGAGTTTTGGATTGGCGAGGTGACATATCTTGGTCATATTATTTCTAATGGAGGAATATCAGTGGATCCTGCTAAGGTTAAGGAGATAATGGAGTGGAGAGTACCCACTACAGTTACCGAGATTCGGAGTTTCTTGGGATTAGCAGGGTATTATCGGAGATTTATTGAAGGATTTTCTAAGATTGCCAAGCCTATGACTTCGCTTTTAGAGAAAGGAAAAGAATTTAAGTGGGACGAGAAGTGTCAGGATAATTTTGATCAATTGAAGAAAAGATTGATGTCGCCACCAGTATTGGTTATGCCAGACCTACAGAAAGGATTTGATATCTATTGTGATGCATGTGGCCAAGGCTTAGGATGTGTGTTCATGCAAGAAGGACATGTGATTGCCTATGCGTCTCGTCAGTTACGGAAACATGAATTGAACTACCCCACTCATGACTTGGAATTGGTAGCCGTTGTGCATGCGCTTAAGATTTGGAGACATTATGTCATGGGGACCAAGTGTCAAGTATATACGGATCATAAGAGTCTGAAGTATATATTCACTCAGAAGGATCTCAACCTTAGGCAACACCGTTGGTTGGAGCTTATTAAGGATTATGATTTGGAGATTCACTATCACCCGGGCAAGGCAAATTTGGTTGCAGATACCTTGAGTCGCAAGGAGCATGTTCATTCAGCTATTGTTGCCCAGCTACCCGATGAGATTGTTGAGGATTTCAGGAGACTTAACCTGGGGATAGTTGCTCATACTGAAGGAGTTACTATTGATGTGGAACCTACTTTGGAGCAAGAGATCCGCAAAGGACAACTTGACGATGCTAAAATAAAAGAGATTAAGGATCTGATTACTGAAGGTCGAGTTCCGGAATTTACGGAAGATGAGCAAGGCACTGTATGGTTCAAGGACAGGATGTGTGTTCCTGATATTAAAAGCCTTCGAGAGACTATTTTAAAGGAGGCCCATGATTCGGACTATTCTATTCATCCTGGTAGTACCAAGATGTATCAGGATTTGAAACGGAAGTATTGGTGGTATGGATTGAAAAGAGATGTGGCTGCACATGTGGCTATGTGCGATGTATGTCAAAGAGTTAAGGCTGAACATTAGAGGCCAGCTGGACTATTGCATCCACTGAAGATACCCGAGTGGAAATGGGAAGAGATTGGTATGGATTTCATTACAGGATTGCCTTGCACCCAGAAAGGATATGATGCTATATGGGTGATTGTGGACAGATTGACTAAAGTGGCTCACTTTATTCCTGTGAAGAATACTTATAAAGGTTCTCAGCTAGCAGAGTTATATATGGCTCGGATTGTGTGTTTACATGGAGTACCAAAGAAGATCGTGTCTGATCGAGGTTCACAGTTCACCTCAAGATTTTGGAGAAGCTTTCATGAGAACATGAGTACAAAGTTAAATTTTAGTACATCTTATCACCCTCAAACTGATGGGCAGACAGAAAGGACTAATCAAGTATTGGAAGATATGTTGAGAGCATGTGCCCTTCAGCATGGAGGAAGTTGGGACAAAAGTCTACCTTATGCTGAATTCTCGTATAACAATAGCTATCAGGCCAGTCTGAAGATGTCACCTTTTGAAGCTTTATATGGGAGAAAGTGCAGGACTCCTTTGTATTGGGATCAAACTGGAGAAAGACAGTTCTTTGGGCCTGAATTGATTCAAGAAGCAGAAGAACAAGTTCGTGTAATTCGAGAGAATTTGAGGGTGGCTCAAACCAGGCAAAAGAGCTATGCTGATAATAGAAGAAGACCACTGGAATTTGAAGAAGGAGATTATGTGTACCTCAAGGTGTCACCACTTCGTGGAATGAGGAGATTCAAAGTTAAGGGCAAATTGTCCCCCCCCCGCTACATTGGACCATTCTTGATCTTTAGAAGAGTTGGGGAGATGGCATACCAACTCGAGTTACCGGATAGTTTATCGGATGTGCATAATGTTTTCCACGTATCTCAACTGAAGAAGTGTCTCTGTGTCCCTGGGGAACAGTTACCAATGGAAGAGCTCAGTGTTCAGGGTGATTTGACTTACACGGAGTACCCGATCAAGATTTTGGATACATTGACCCGAGTTACAAGAAATAAGGTGATAAAGATGTGCAAAGTACAATGGAGTCACCACGGAGAAGATGAAGCAACTTGGGAAAGAGAAGAAGAGCTTCGTATAGATTTTCCCTATCTTTTCCCTCGTTCTTCTTAAATCTCGAGGACGAGATTATTTTTAAGGGGGGTAGGATTTGTAACACCCACTTGTAAATAGCTAGAGAAAAAAAATACCAATAGAGAAAACAATTTCTCTTTATGTGAGTTTGACCTTTATGCATCATCACATGTGAACACTTAATTCAAAAAAAACAAATAAGTAATAAAAGGATATACCATTAAAGTTTATGCATCATGCTGAGTTTTTATTTGGATGTGCATTTGTGCTTAATAAAATAAATATACCATTAATAGCATCCCAATGGATCCATAGAATTTAAAGTTTAACTTGAAAATAAAAGCATGAAAATAGAGAAGAGAAAGGAATATTATTCAATACAAATAAAATTATCATTAAAATATCTGCACCACAGTTGATATGATCAAAATAAATAATTAGCCAGTATACAAAGTGCCACAAAGTTTGAATTTGAATTGAAGTTTGAATTTGAAAAATAAATGAAACAGAAAATAAAAAGAAAAAGAGAAGAAACCTTACCTGGGCCGACTGTACCCATTCTGGCCCATCTCCTCCTTCTCCCCCGCGCAGCCCAGACTTGTCTTTGGCGCCGACACTTGGGGGCCACCGGTCAGCCATCCACCGTGTATGCACGCGTGACTCCGCGGCTGGACTGTGGGCCGCCCGGCCAGATCCTCGCGCGCGCGCCGACCGGACTCCTCCCAACACACTGACCGATGGGGCCGTTTGACCAGCCTCCGCGTCGCGGTCGTCTCCTCCGCGATTGTCGCGCGGCGCGGGCGGACCTCGCCGCCATGGCCGGCGTGGGACTCGCTCGGACCGTTGGGTGTTGACCAATATAAATGTGAGCGCTCGGTGCCGTGACTACTCCTCGCCCCACCTAGCCGTGTCCATCGCCGCCGATAGGATTCCAGTGCACGCCACGCAGTGACAACCCCCATCGCCGCCGCTGACTCTCCTCTGCGCCATCATTCCGGTGTTGCCCGGTGGTCGGGGTAACTTCCCTGGGGCCGTGGAACACGTCCGTGGCGGATTGAGGCCCGAAACGTCCAAACGGCGCGGGGAATTCCTCGCCGGAGTGGAGATAACACCGCCGAGCCGCCCCAACGCGTGAACAACCTATCTGCGCGCCCGATTTCCGGTATTCTTCACCTTCTTCGTGTTCGCAATGGTCTTATGTCGGTGTAGCACAAGTAGATTACGAAATGGCGACAGGAATAGGGTGGGGGCTGCTCCGGTCATGGCGCTCCGCCGTGGAAGGGGCCAGCGCTGCCGCGGGCTGGCTTAGTTTGGGGGAAGCGATTCTGGCCGTTGGATCTGTTGCCAACGCATAGGATTAGATCCTGATACCGGTTCGGCGTGGGCGCGGGTGTGCCGTTCGATCGTGATCGGGCGGGCGTGGGTTAGATTCGCGATAATTAAATCGGGACCCCAGATTGCTGATCCGATGGACCAGATCTCATACCGCTTCATGGCTGGTAAGATCTAATCGCACCCACTAGTTTCTAATCCAACGGCCCATATTCATCGATACCCCTTCGCGGGTATCTTTTGCAAAAAAGACCCTCTATTTTTATATAATCAACCCGCCGTCCACCAGTGATATTCCCTGTGTCTCTGGATTCTTACCCCGAGCCCCCTGCGCTTTCCAGGATTTGAGGCCCAGTCCATAGCTCTTTAAATTCAGTTATTTAATTATAGAAATTACTTTTTAATACAAAATAATTGCTAGAACTTTGATAATTCATAGAAAATACATATGAACTCTAAATTAATTCATTCCAGTTCCTAAAATTTTGTAATTTTATTCTTTAGCACTTAGTGTCTCTGTTTTATCATGACAACAGTAAGAAAATTAATCCCACACTTAATCCTATTTTAAACACATAAAACCTTTGAAAATTCATAACTTAAATTCTATAACTCCAAAAATTATGATTCCTGTTCTTAGAATTTTATTTTAATGTGTAGATTATTACTGTGTATTTTATTTATATGTTTGGTGTAATGTTAATTTCTCTATATGCACTGTGCTTGTTTGTATTGTGGCGAGTAGAAGAGCCCGTTGTTGAGGATCCTGGTGAGCAGCAGGTTGAAGTAGCTGAGCAGGAGCTCATTGAAGGCAAATTGTGCCCTTGACCACTTTTTACCCAATAATGTTCTTTAATATCACTTATCCATGCATAGGTTAATTTTGCTGGGACCCGATAGGTCACCCTAGATTGTTTATCTCATTACCTTGTTTACCCCTGAATCACTTGGGTAGTTTGCTATTGCTTTATATGTTTTGGGATAATCATTTATTACCTCTATGTTCCAATTCTTTTTGTTATTCTATTTATGTTCATATTGAGATCATTAATGTTAATTGGAACATAGAGCTTAACTTGAGAACCACGTGCCACCACAAGGGTTTAATGGGACGCCCTTGGCTGACTAATTAGGAAAGCTAGTGGAAGACTACCTTACCCGAAAGGGGCAAGGGCAGTAGGGGAGTGGTCAGTGTAGGGAGGTCCTTGTTTGATTTTGCTGCGATGGCGGTTAGACAAGAACCCTGTATTGGAACTTCCTATAAACTGTAGCGGGTTTTCGAAAGCTAGTGGAACTTTGTAAAGGCCTCGTAGTGTTGCCCTGCCGCACTTCCTAGGTAGAGGTGTATGGGAAGTCGCGATCCCTTGGCAGATGGGTAACATGACTTGTGGGTAAAGTGTCACACCCGGTTTTGGAAGGTAAACCGAATGCGAACTATGTACGTGCCAGGATCAGAACTCACGTACACAGCGATTACATAAATGAACATCATCACACAGTGCTCGAATAATAACATAAAGGAGCATTAACTTATTACATCACAGAGTCAGAGACATCCACATAGTCATCAACTTAACTGGTAAATCAAAGTGCTAAGCGAAACGCAGTAAAGATAAGACCTTCACAGGCAGCTGTTGGGGACTTGTTCTCAAAGGCTATGAGTTAAGAACAAGGCAACATAAAAATGTTAAGTGTTAAAGTCCTTCGTCCTTCGGAACATTATGTCCCTTCGGGAGATAATGTTTTTCGGACGAAGGTCATAAGAGACATATCTTCGTAAACATAATAAGTAATGACGAAGGATTCATATAAGGCATGAAATATAATGTAAACACCATCATAGAATCATTTCTATTTTATTAACATGGAAAAATAGAAATGATTTCAAATTACAAATGTACCTTCGGTCTTGAGAGAAGGTAAAAAGTACAAGCGTGACGCAAAAGCAGATGCCAAGTCAGCGTGAACAGTACGGGAGTACTGTTCATCTATTTATAGACGCGGGACGCAGCCCACGTAAAATTACATCCATGTCCATTACACTTGCTAACGGCTTATGGAAATCTGTCGAGGCCCACGTAGTCTTTTCATCTTTAAGTCGGTTCCCCTTTCCGCTATCGCGACGAAGCTTCCCTGCACACAGCTTCGGCTGTGCACCGTCCTTCGTAGAACTTGGTAATCAGCTCGTCCTTCGTCTGGCTCAGGCTTCGTCCTGACCGTGCTTTATGTTCATAATTCTGAGTCCGAAGATACCTGTTCACATAATCCACTTGGAAAACATTGTCAAATCATGTTTTTGAGGACCTTCGGAGGACGAAGGCCCCCAACAGTAGCCCCTCGCAATATTAATTTGTTAATAACAAATTCAGATTGCGATATGGACGAAGGCCTTGAGCCGAAGGTCCGAAAAAACACCTTCCCTTTGCTAGAATAGCAACATTCACTGACAAGCGGGGTCTTTCAATTTTCAGCGCCCTGGGCGTATAAATAAGATCACACCGCCAACTCATTTGGTACGCACACTTGCCATCTGCTTCGGTCCACTAAATTTTTAGCTCTTGTGCATTAAGATTGGTGACCTTTTTGATTTCGAAGCTTCGGCCCTGAAAAAAGTTTTTTAGCGTGTCCGAAGATGTCTGAAGGTAAGAAGATCCCTGCTGAGACGAAGCTGAGTCTCGAAGAAGAGAAGAATTTGGGGTTCCTGATAGCGATGGCGGAGACCAATACAGAGAAAATCACCAAGGAGATTCTTGAAGGTTTGTCCGAAGATACTGGTGACAGCGACAACTATGATGTAGAAAGTGGTGGGGAAGAGGCCGAAGATCGACCATGGCGGCCAAGTCACACGGTTTTCGGTAAGACCACTATCAAGCAGAGTCATATTGATAATATGAGGGGGAGGTATTTTCGAGATATATCTGTTGTGAGAGCTGACGCTGGAGAGAAGACTTCTCCCACCCCAGAAGAAGATGAAGTCGTAGTCTTCCGAAGCTTTCTCAAGGCTGGGCTTCGGTTCCCCCTAAGCAACTTTGTTGTTGAAGTCCTGAAGACATTTCAAGTCTACCTTCATCAAATTACCCCCGAAGCCATCATAAGAATGGGGGTGTTTGTCTGGGCTGTGAGAAGTCAAGGTTTGGAACCAAACGCTAAAAGTTTCTGCAATATTCATGAGTTATTATACGAGACGAAGCCCTGGGGAAAAGAACAATACCACAACAATTTTGGGTGTTATAGCTTCGGTGCCCGCTCCGGGTCAAGCTGCCCTGTGCCGACCTTTCGGAAGAGGTGGCCCGGAGCCTGGATGACAGAGTGGTTCTATGTGAAGAATGACTTAACAGCGCAAGAAAATGTTAAAAGTATCATTATGTGCCCCATCTGGCAACGCTTCGGACTTCGAAGGCCGAAGGTTGAAATGGACGAAGCAGCCGAGGAATGCCAAAGAGCCTTCGGCGTAATCTGCTCTTTTATTGGGACAAGGGACTTGGTCCAAGAGCACATTGCCTTCAGGGTATGGCCACTTACAGAAAAGTGGGAAATGCCGAAGGAGACCATTAAAGAATCCGACGAAGGCGGATTGATCAGACTGAAATACACATTCAAATATGCAGATAAATTTGTTGAACCTGATGATGACTGGTTAAAAAGCATTGAAACATTAAGTGACGAACTGCTTGGGGCATACTCGAAGGCTGAAAATACTGCGCTATCAGCAGCCTTCGAAGGCCGAAAGAAGAAAAGGCTCAACTGTGTGTTTGACGCAGTCGGGTTTATCTACCCTGACTATCATTATCCGGTATTGGGTCGCAAAAGGAAAAATGCTTCTCCTGCGACAGAAGCTACCACAAGTGCCACTAGTGAGCCAGCGCCTCAAAGGAAAAAGATGAAGGTGCTCACCCACCGAGCGCGCTTTATTGAGCCGGCCACAGTGCCAGAATTTATTGGTGAAATTTCTTTGGCCTCTGAAGCTACAGAACCAGCTCCAGTGCCGAAGATAGTAGAGAAAATTGAAGCACCTTCAGCAGTAGAAAAACCGAAGACTGAAGGGCCAAAAACATCAGAAATTTTAAGTCCTTCAGCAAATATCGACACAACAAAAAATCAAAAGGGCCCATTGGTGACCCCAAGAAGAAAAAGAATGGTGAACGTACTGGATGTCTTGGAGACAATTAAGTCTTCAAGCACAACCGCAAAGGAGTCTGTTGAACTCGCTGAAGCATCTACAGAAGCTTCGAAACAACAAACTAAAGCTGAAGCCGAAGCTGGGCCTTCAGAGCCCGCCAAGAAACAATCCAAGAAAATATCAGAACCAGCTTTAGTTGAAGAAATTGACACTGCCGCCCCCGAAGCTCCCTCCAGCATACACGATTACATCGTGCGACATGCTTCGGGGAAGAAACTATCTGAAGAAGAAATCTATGAAGCGAATCACTATGCTAGAGAGTTGAAGTATCCGAAGGGGGCAGTAGTATTCAATGGGACAAACGAAGATGATTTCCTGTACTGTCTCCCAGACAATAAGGAACTATCCGTATGCCGGGAAATGGCTAGAAGCATGGGGTTTCCGAAACTCGAAGCTGGATTATGCGCCATGACGAAAGAGGATCTCGCAGACAGTCTTGCATATAATAGCCTAAAGGTATGGAAATTAAGCGTTTGAAAAAACTTTTTAATGCGTACTTCATTCCTTTATTCTTATATGGATTCTTTTTTATATAGGGCTTAATTCTAAGCAACGCATTAAGAGCCCAAAAAAGCGCCGAAGATGAAAGCTACGACATTGCGTTTAACAATTTACGCTCCGAAGTTATCAAGCTGAGAAACGAAGCTCTGGAAAAGGATAAGATTCTGCTTACACTGGTAGATAAAGTAAAGAAAGATGAAGCTGCTTCAAAAACCCAGGCCAAAGCCCAAAAACGTGAAATTAAAGATCTTCAGAAACAGCTGGCTAGAGCTAAAGAGGAACGTGTGCTAGAGGAAACAAAACGAGAACTCAGTGATTATATGGTCAATAAATTGGAGTTAAGTGTTAAAGAGCTTCGTGCATCTCAGAGGAAATGTTATGTTAAATCTGTAGAATGCGTGAATAAAATTAAAACCAGCTTCGCCAGCGTGGGCGCCTTTTCCAGCGAAGAGAATTTCTCTCGAGGCAATCCCGAAGGTCCACTGGAATGGATTAGTCACGAAGCAGAGGCCTTCGAGGAGATCCTAAGCAGTCGTGGCGACATCTGCGCTTTTTCGGGCGCCAGAGGAATTGCTTCTGTCTTAGAGAAGAAAGGTTGCGGGCATATAAAATTTTTAGCTCAGTCTGAAGCTGCCTTATCTTCTGAAGACATCAAGGACCCCTCGGCCGAAGCAAGCGTGGTTGGTGGCAAATTTTTTACTGATATCTGGAACGACGGCGGCCGAGGAATGGCGCAAGAAATCATCCAAAGGAGCGAAAAAGGCATACATGATGCTAGAAAGGTGGCAGAAGCTGCCGAAAGAAGTACAGAGCCCGAAAGGCAATTAGGTATTAATTAGTCGTTCTTATTGTGTTGTAATTTTTATTTCAAACTTTGCTCACGGTTTGTAATAGTAATGAAGAAATGTTCTCTTCCCTCAGAAGCTGCTGGATCGACTGCCGACCCCCACACAAAAGGGGATGATGAAATTAAACAAATGGCCGAAGCTATCATGGACAAAGTTGTTGATCAACTTTTAAATGAGGCCGCCGAAGCAGTATTAAGAGAAGACTAAATGCTATTTAGAAAAAACATTTAAAGTGTGATCTATGTAACATTTTGTACATTTGAATGTAATATACAAGTTTCTTTTCATTTTTCAATTCTTTACGATGCATGAAACTCTACATACATACCATTTTTGAGCCTTCGGCGAAAAAACACCTTCCCTTCTTTTCATGCTTCGTGAAGAAGACATTCTCCGTTAAAATTATTCTGATGAAGCACGTTCATACTTCATGAAAACATTCTCCGAAGCTATACAATTTCGATATTGCTCTGATGAAGCTCGTCCATGCTTCGTAAAAATATTCTCCGAAGCTGTATTCCGAAGATTATCATTATATTCCCTCGTGACTTTACACAATTTTCACTTTCTCAAAGCGTCCTTTCGAAGGTTGATACTGTGTCCCCTTCTTTTGCCAAATGCAATATGATGTATGATGCTTATGTTATGCAAAATGATGTGATGATGTTATGTTATGCAAATGACATTTGTTCCGAGGATACACACAAAATATATTCGTAAGCTCTGCATTCCCTTAGGAACGTCTTTGGAGCTTCTTCGTCTTTTACTTAGACGGTATAAGCTCTGCATTCCCTTAGGAACGTCTTTGGAGCTTCTTCGTCTTTTACTTAGACGGTATCAGCGTTGACTTTTCGCTGTATGCTCTGCATTCCCTTAGGAACGTCTTTGGAGCAAAAACTTACACTGCGCTCCCTTTGGAACGGCTTTTTGTAACTTCGGCAACTTACTCTGCGCTCCTTAGAACGACTTTTTGTTGCTCCGAAAGGTTTTTAATAATCCGAAGATCCTCCGTGTTACCGCAAATTTTTAAGCTTCAGCAACTTAAACCTGTAAAGAAGATAGGTTTTTCTGATAACCAACCATGAAACTATTATATGCAAACTGAAGTGTTCTTTATTACACAGAAAACAGAACTTAAATGGAAAAGACTGCTATCAAAGTAGGATATTTGTCAATAAATGTGCTTCGACTCTGGCACAGTACTATTGACTGTACGGGCTTCAGATTGCTCTCTGAGATCCCTTTGGTGCGGGACATATTGGCTCCCTTCTGGCTGCTGGCCTTGATGCAGCGGAGGTGGAGGCGGGGGCTGTTGCCATGAAGCTTGAGGTTGACTTGCCGAAGCTACGGAAACTGCAGGGTGGTTGCCCACGTACTCCGGGATGTAAGGCTGATGATACGAAGCAGTATGCATGACCTGCTTCGGCTGTCCCTGTTGCGCTGCAGCTTCTGCTAGCTCCTTTTGTTTCTGGATGGTAACATGGCACATCCTGGTGGTATGGCCCTTGTTCTCACCGCAGAATAAGCAAAATGTCCTCCTTGGTTGATCTCCAAATCTCCCGCCGAAGCCCCTGGCGCCTCTGCCTCTTGGAGCTGGCGGCCGAAAGAAAGTTTGCTGCTGCCCCGAAGCCTGTGAGGAGCACTGCGGCCTGTTCTGCTGACTCCCCTTGTCATCATTTTGAGTGGAGTTGTGAATGGACCTGACATGCCTCGGATAGAATCTTCCCCCGAAGCCCCTGGTCATCTCAGAAAATCTGAAGGCCTCCTCCCTTCTTTGGCGAAAGTCATTATCAGCACGAATGTACTCATCCATCTTTTGGAGCAGCTTTTCCAAAGTCTGAGGAGGCTTCCTAGCAAAGTATTGGGCTGCAGGTCCAGGACGAAGCCCCTTGATCATGGCTTCGATGACAATTTCATTGGGCACCGTTGGAGCCTGCGCCCTCAGACGCAAGAACCTTCTGACATACGCCTGAAGGTATTCTTCATGGTCCTGAGTGCACTGGAACAAGGCTTGAGCAGTGACCGGCTTCGTCTGAAATCCTTGAAAGCTGGTTAACAACATATCCTTCAGCTTCTGCCATGAGGTGATCGTTCCTGGTCGAAGGGAGGAGTACCAGGTCTGAGCAACATTCCTGACGGCCATGACGAAAGACTTCGCCATGACTGCAGCATTGCCCCCATACGAAGACACTGTTGCTTCGTAGCTCATCAAGAACTGCTTCGGGTCTGAGTGACCGTCGAACATGGGAAGCTGGGGTGGCTTATAGGATGGAGGCCAAGGTGTAGCCTGCAGCTCAGCGGACAAAGGAGAAGCATCATCGAAAACAAAATTTCCCTGATGGAAATTGTCATACCAGTCATCTTCGTTGACGAAGCCCTCCTGATGAAGGTCTTTCTGCTGAGGCCTTCTGTTTTGCTCATCATGAGTAAGATGGCGAACTTCCTCAGAGGCTTCGTCTATCTGCCGTTGCAACTCAGCTAGCCGGGCCATCTTCTCCTTCTTTCTCTGCACCTGTTGATGTAGCATCTCCATATCCCTGATTTCTTGGTCTAGCTCTTCCTCCTGAAGCGTTGGGCTGACGGCCTTTCTCTTCTGGTTTCGGGCTTCCCGAAGAGAGACGGTCTCCTGGTTGTGGTCCAGCGGTTGCAGGGCTGCAGCCCCAGCCGCTGAAGCTTTCTTCGGTGCCATAGCGAAGGTCTACAGCTTCCGAAGGTGTTCGAAAAAACTCGAAGTGGAAGTGAGTTCACCGGAGGTGGGCGCCAATGTTGGGGACTTGTTCTCAAAGGCTATGAGTTAAGAACAAGGCAACATAAAAATGTTAAGTGTTAAAGTCCTTCGTCCTTCGGAACATTATGTCCCTTCGGGAGATAATGTTTTTCGGACGAAGGTCATAAGAGACATATCTTCGTAAACATAATAAGTAATGACGAAGGATTCATATAAGGCATGAAATATAATGTAAACACCATCATAGAATCATTTCTATTTTATTAACATGGAAAAATAGAAATGATTTCAAATTACAAATGTACCTTCGGTCTTGAGAGAAGGTAAAAAGTACAAGCGTGACGCAAAAGCAGATGCCAAGTCAGCGTGAACAGTACGGGAGTACTGTTCATCTATTTATAGACGCGGGACGCAGCCCACGTAAAATTACATCCATGTCCATTACACTTGCTAATGGCTTATGGAAATCTGTCGAGGCCCACGTAGTCTTTTCATCTTTAAGTCGGTTCCCCTTTCCGCTATCGCGACGAAGCTTCCCTGCACACAGCTTCGGCTGTGCACCGTCCTTCGTAGAACTTGGTAATCAGCTCGTCCTTCGTCTGGCTCAGGCTTCGTCCTGACCGTGCTTTATGTTCATAATTCTGAGTCCGAAGATACCTGTTCACATAATCCACTTGGAAAACATTGTCAAATCATGTTTTTGAGGACCTTCGGAGGACGAAGGCCCCCAACAGCAGCTGACTGGGGTTGCCGCCAACCCACGCCTAAAACTCGTCGTAGTCTTGGAACTCCTGGAAGTCTCCTTCCACGACTTCGTCTTCTCCCGAGCAGTGGTTGCAATGCGGACAACCTGGTGTTTTGTGGTAAAGCAAGGATGAGTACACATCAACGTACTCAGCAAATGCCCCGTTTGGCTGAAGTGGACTAGCTTTATGTGGGGTTAAGGTCAAGCAAATTGCTTTTAGTTGGTCAGGCATTTATTGTTAGTAGAAGCCGGATTTTATCACCAAGCCCAAGTTATAATCCCAAAAAGTACCTCCTCAGAGAGGGAATACTAGAATGCATAATTAAAGTCACCATCGTTAACCATCATCATTAAAGTCATCATCTGAGGTGTAACCGGAGTATCTCTAATCAAAGAGGATCCCTAGGCTGCTCTTAACCGTGAGCACGGCTGATATATCAGTTTCACTACCCTCTGCAGAGGTCGCACACTTTACCCATGAGCCGTGATCCCCGTTTTGCCCGAGGAGAGCTAATCCCCATTGATCACTTCCTAGGTGGTCCAGCAGGGTATCACTACGTAGCTTTTACAAAGATTCCCTAGAGATCATAGCTGCCCGTTAGGTTTCTCCAGTTTGATAAACACAGTACCCCTCCCCACAGGAGAGTGACTAACAAAAAGCAAAACGAAAGAACCTCGGCACTCAGCCTCGGTAGAGTAAGCACTGTGCCTAGACCCCATTGACGGCACGACGGCGAAGCAACTACACCTCTAGTTCCTCTAATTAATAAGCTAAGGGCATCCCATTTCACCCTCATGGTTGCACTGTTATCCCGGGTGGTCTCTCAACAAACAGGTCCTTACAGAGAGGTACTCAGGAAACAGCCTGAGCCCCCCTAGAGTATCACAAGATCATCAACATAATCAGGATAACAGTATCGTATCATAAATAGTCACATCATGTTCATTGATTAGGTTAAGGCAATAACAAATGCTAACCATAATAATAACCCAAAAGGTCATCAAGGATAAGGTAAAGTATAAAGCTAGTCAATCCTTAGGTTTCAATTAAGTAATGCGGGAAAGTGAATTATAAGTGAATAGGACATAATGGGTCAGAGGACACTTGCCTTCACCAAACTGCTGATCAGGAACTTCTTCTGCAACTTCCTCGGGAAACACAGACTGCCCGTTGTCTACGTAAAGTAATCATTCATTCTATGCACTTGGGAAATAACAAACAAAAGCAATAAACTAAACATATGCAGCAGAGAGATCACAAGTTCACAGGAGAAAAGGATTGGTAATCTGGTGTTCCCTAGGTCTAGGGTAGATGACTATACAAAATGATTCATTATCCACTAATCAGATCTAAGTCAGTGGTGGGGTTAAATCATTACATGGTGTTAAGTCCATAAACTTAGGTGCTCCAACTTTTATTAAAGTCTACTAATTTTTATTTATCTCAAATAGGGTTTCAATAACATTAATTTTACCCTAATGATCAACTATTAATTGGGACATAAAAACAACAGGGAAACATTGTTTAAATAGATAGATAAGAATATTATGAGCATTTTGCAATTTGAGGCACCTAATTTGGAGTTCATATGACAAAGTTATGAATTTTACAAGATTAGGGATTAAAAATATGCCTTAAATACCTATTTTGGATTAAATAAAAGGTCCGAGGACCTAACTGCGAAGATCCAGGGACGGCGGGTTAATTTGCAGAAAGCCGAGGGTCTCTTTAAGAAAAAGCGCGGGCGAAGGGGTATCGGGCTTCTACGGCCGTTGGATCTCGGATCAACGCCCGAGATTAGATCCGCGGGCGAGCGCGCGAGTGCGCGGCGGCCTGAGCGGCTGACAGGCGGGGCCGGGCGGGCAGCGCGGGCATGGACGGCTGACAGGCGGGGCCCAAATGGCAGGAAGGTAGGGTGTGGGGGGGGGGGAAACGGCCCTGGGCCGTTGGATCTCAGGCGGACGGTTAGGATTGGGCTCGGCCTATTTGAATCAGGGCCGTTCGATCTGGGATAGACGGCGGGGATTGGGTGGCCGGCTTCTGTTTTCCCCTCCGGCTAGCAGAGGCGGCGGCGCCCGTTCCCGCGGCGGAGAACTCGCCGGAGACGAGGGGCGCGGGGGCTCTGCGGGTCCTTGGGACGACCTGGGTGGCCGGGGAGGTTGGGGAGAGCGTAGGGAACCCTCTGGTGGGGACTAGGTCGGGACAGGGGCACCGAAGGGGGGCGGTCCACGGCGAAGCGGCTCGGCGGTGGCGCTAAAGGACTCCGGCGAGGAATTAAGCGCGGCAGAGTGCAATAGAGGGGAAGGGAGAGGGCATGGGAGGTTCCTTACCTCAAGGTGAACCTCGGGGACTCCTCGGTGGCGGCGAAGGCGCGGCGGTAACCCGAGTCGACGGTGGCGGACCTCGGCGACTGCGCGGAGAACGGCGGGTGAGCGCGGGCAGAGGAAATTAGGGAGGGAGAGGGGAAATTGGGGCGTGTCCCGGGTTGCAGACGTCGAGGCGGAGCTCACCGTGGCAAAGGGCACGGCGGGGCTCCAACGTCGACGGGGGGACGGGCTCGGGACGACGGCGATTAATGGCGGCGGCGTTTTGGTGTGTGAGCAGCGTGGGGGAGGTGGAAAGGGGCTCTGCAGGTGCGCAAATGACGGGGGGGAGAGAGGGTGAGCGAGGCTCTGGACTCAAGTGGCCGAGGGCGGGGTGGTGGCGAGCTCCACGCGCGACATGGGCGCGGAGTCCGCGGCATGCGTAGCTCGGGGCGGCGGTTATGCGGAGACGGAAGAGCTGACAGCTCGGGCCCGCGAGCAGAGAGAGCGGGGAAAGCGAGCGTGGGGAAGGCGGTCGCGCTGACGAGCGGGCCTGCCAGGGCAGAGAGGGGAGAGGGGGAGGGAGGGCGCGCGCGCGGGGATGGGCCAGATGGGCCGAAAGGCCGAGGGGGCGGGGGAAGCGGGCTTCTTTCCTTTTTCTTTTATTCTGGCATTTGTTTTCCCCTTTTCTTTTTATTTACTCTATTTGATTCAAATCCAAATAAGCCACAAATTCAAATTAGCATTTCTAAGAATTATGCACCAAACAAAAGTAGAATTTAGGGTTTGACATGATGCCACAATACATACCCCTTGGAGTTTTAGTCTAATAGACTATAATTACACAAAGTAAATAGCCCCTTTTCTTTTATAGAAAAGAGAAAGAGGGGATTGGGAAGGGTGTGAAAAGAGAAGTAACACCTGAATTTGTGAATATGAGCAAAGAAATTTTATACCCCCAAATCCAGGGTGTTACAAACCTATCCCTCTTAAAAGAATCTCGCCCCGAGATTCAAGGTTGGTCAGCAAAGAGTTCAGGGTATTTGGCCTTCAGATCATCTTCTCGTTCCCAGGTTGCTTCTTCCTCAGAGTGGTGGCCCCATCTGACTTTGCACATTCTGATGGTGTTTCTTCGGGTGACTCTGTCTGCAAACTCCAGAATCTGCGTTGGCTTCTCTACGTAGGTCAGGTCCTCTTGGACTTCCAAGTCCTCCACTGGCAACTGTTCTTCTGGTACTCGCAGACACTTCTTCAATTGCGACACGTGGAACACATTGTGTACTGCCGACAAACTTTCTGGTAGGTTGAGCTGATAGGCCACTTCTCCACGCTTTGCTTGAATCTGATATGGTCCAACGTACCAGGGTGCTAACTTGCCTTTAACTCCGAACCTTCTGACTCCTCTGATAGGTGACACCTTCAGATAGACGTAATCTCCCGCTTCGAAACTCAATTCCCTTCTCCTTCTGTCAGCATAGCTTCGCTGTCTTGATTGTGCTATCTTCAGATTCTCCCGAACCATTTTGATATTCTCTTCGGCTTCAAGCAAGATGTCGGGGTCAAACACCTGTCTCTCTCCAAGCTGGTCCCAATACAGCGGAGTCCTACAACTCCGCCCATAGAGTGCCTGGAACGGTGACATCTTCAAGCTGGCCTGGTAACTATTATTGTAGGAGAATTCTGCATAAGGTAACCTTTGTCCCATCCTGACTTGTCTTGCAACGCATAGGCTCTCAGCATATCTTCTAGGATCTGATTAGTTCTTTCAGTCTGACCGTCTGTCTGCGGGTGATAAGCCGAGCTGAAGTTCAAATGTGTGCCCAAAGCTTCTTGTAGCTGCTGCCAGAAATGAGAGGTGAATTGTGTTCCTTGATCTGACACTATCTTCTTCGGCACACCATGTAGGCAGACTATCCGTGACATGTATAACTCAGCTAACGTTGCTCTGGTGTATGTTGTCTTCACGGGTATGAAATGGGCCACCTTTGTTAAGCGGTCCACAACCACCCAGATGGAATCATAGCCGGCCCGGGTACGAGGTAGGCCAACTATAAAATCCATCCCGATCTCATCCCACTTCCACTGAGGAATCTGCAATGGCTGCAACAGTTCGGCGGGCCTCTGATGCTCTGCTTTGGTCCTTTGACAGCTATCACAGATGGCGACATATTCTGCGATCTCTCTTTTCATGCCATACCACCAAAACCTCCTTCTTAGATCATGATACATCTTCTCACTTCCAGGGTGTATGGAGTAGGCTGTCTCATGAGCTTCCTTGAGGATCAGCTCCCGAATAGGTTTGATGTCGGGAACACACAATCGGTCCTTGAACCATATTACTCCCTCTTCATCCTCTCGAAAGTCTTTGCCTCTTCCTTCTAAGATCAGTTGTCGGATCTTGTTGATGTTTTCATCATCCTTCTGCCCTTCTTTGATCTCCCGCTCTAGGGTGGGCTCTAATTCCACTGTTACTCCTTGCGTACTGTTCAGAAAACCAAGACTCAGTCTGTCGAACTCCTTGGCTAACTCATATGGCATTGGGTACGTGGCCATCATATTAACTTGACTCTTCCTGCTTAGAGCATCTGCAACAACATTGGCTTTGCCCGGATGGTAATGTATCTCCAACTCATAGTCTTTGATCAATTCCAACCATCTTCGCTACCTCATGTTTAACTCTGACTGGGTGAATATGCACTTCAGACTTTTATGATCTGTGTAGATGTCGCACTTCTGCCCATACAGGTAATGTCTCCATGTCTTTAACGCATGAACCACTGCTGCCAACTCCAAGTCGTGTGTGGGGTAATTTTTCTCATGAATCTTCAGCTGTCGAGATGAGTATGCTACAACTCTTCCTTCTTGCATTAGCACACATCCCAGTCCGGTGTATGAAGCATCGCAGTACACCGAGAATGGCTTGTGAACATCAGGCAGAACTAACATAGGTGCTGTAGTCAATCTACTCTTCAATTCTTCAAATGCTTCTTGACACTTTTGGGTCCACTTAAACTCAACTTTCTTCGCTAGTAACGCTATCATTGGTCTAGCAATCTTTGAAAAGCCTTCAATGAAACGCCTATAATATCCGGCCATTCCAATGAAACTCTAGATTCCACGAACATCCTTTGGTGCTTTCCAGTTCAAAATATCTGCTACTTTCTTTGGATCCACAGCTAACCCATCTTGGTTTATGATGTGACCCAAAAACAAGACTTCATGAATCCAGAACTCGCATTTACTCAGTTTGGCATACAACTGATGCTCTCGTAGCCTTTGTAATACCATCTTCAAATGTTCCACATGTTCTTCCTCACTTTGAGAATATATGAGAATATCATCGATGAACACTACAACAAACTTGTCTAGATAATCCATGAACATGCTGTTCATCAGATACATAAAGAAGGCTGGCGCATTTGTCAAACCAAAGGACATAACTGTGAACTCATATAACCCATACTTGGTGATGAATGCTGTCTTCGGTATGTCCAAGGGTCGGATTCTGAGTTGATGGTAACCCGATCTCAGATCTATCTTCGAGAATACGCCGGCACCTCTGAGCTGGTCAAACAGATCTTCTATTCTTGGCAGGGGGTACTTGTTCTTAACAGTGACTTCATTTAGGGCTCTGTAGTCTAAGCACATCTATTTGGTACCGTCTTTCTTCTCTACAAACAATACTGGAGCGGCCCAAGGCGAGGTGCTTGGTCTGATGTAACCCTTCTCTAACATCTCATCTATCTGCTTCTTGAGTTCCACCAATTCTGGTCCAGACACTTGATAGGCTCTTTTGGAAATGGGGGCGGTACCAGGGATAAGCTCTATGGCAAATTCGACTTTTCTCTCGGGTGGCATGCCCGTTAGCTCCTCGGGAAACACATCCGGAAAGTCCGACACAACCTTGATAGCCTCGAGCGGGTTGGTCTCCTTACTATCAACTGAAATCTGGTGACAAACTCCCTCCGCTGATTTAGGCATCTTTAGCTCAGCCACTACCTCCTCTCCGGACGGGGACTTCAATGTTACGGTCCTCTTGTCACAGCTGACATTCGCTTCATATTTCATTAACCAATTCATCCCTAGGATGACATCTACCCTAGGGGTGTCTATTACTATTAGGTCACTGGGGAACCCTATCCCCCTTATTTCCACCCTTATATTTGAGCATATTTTATTTGTTTGCACCTTGCCACCAACCGAATTAATCCTCATGGGCGGCATCATTGCCTCTACTGAGATGTTATGCATTTCTACCCATGTTGCAGTGACAAATGAATGAGTTGCACCAGTATCAAATAGCACTTTTGCGGGATGAGATTCGACTGAGAACATACCTACTGCCACATCTGGTGCATCCTGGATCGCTTCGGCCTCCAAGTGGTTCACCTTTCCACGGTTGTACGCTTGGCCACGATTACCTGCTGCTTGTTGAGGTACACCTTGCCTTGCCGGGGCATTGGGGTTGGTCTGCTGCTGTGCCATCTTCTTTGGGCACTGCATCGCCCAGTGGCCTTGTTCTCCACAGTGGAAACATCCTCTGCCTCCTCCTTGTGCTGGGGCTGCCTGGTTGTTCTGATTTGCTGCGGGGGCAGGAAGGCGAGGTGCCTGGTTGTTCTGCTTCTGATACTGATTACCTCCTTGCTGGCTGTTCTGACGATACTGCTGCTGTTGTGAGTACTGCCTCTGAAACTGCTGTTGATGCGGGCGCTGACTCTGATGCTGATATCCCTGTGGGTGACCGGGCCTGCCTTGCTGAGATGAACTGCCTGAGAAGCGGGGACGGCTGATGCTTCCGGACTGTGGTCCACTCATCTTGCGCTTCCGATCCTCCATATCCTTACGCTTCTTCTCAGTCATAACTGCCCTATCGATCAGGTGCTGGAAGGTGGGGAAGGTGTGATTCATCAGCTGGTAATGCAGAGGATCCACCAAACCCCTCATGAACCTGTACTGCCTTTTAGCATCAGTGTTGACATCTTCAGGTGCATAACGAGATAGCTGCAGAAACTTGTCTCTATATTCACTAACAGACAGGGGTCCCTGCTTCAGAGCCAGAAACTCCTCCTTCTTCACAATCATCAGTCCCTCTGGAACATGGTATCTGCGGAAACTCTCACTGAATTCTTCCCAGGTGATGGTTTCGGGGTCAGCATGGGTGGCGAGGTAGGACTCCCACCAAGACTGGGCTGCTCCCCTTAGCTGGCGGGGACCGTACAGAACCTTCTCCCTATCGTCACATTGGGCGGTGCGCAGTTCCCTTTCCACTGCACGCAGCCAGTCTTCTGCATCCATAGGGTCCGCAGAATGGGCGAAGGTAGGAGGGTGCCCTCTCATGAACTCACCACGTTTATCCCGTGGCATCTGGGGCATCTGCACTTGCAATCAGGGTTGGGGTTGCTGTTGAGCCTGCTGCATAGCTGCCAGAGTCTGCCCAATAGCCTGCACTGCCTGAGTCTGCATCAAGAACATCTGCTCCACGGTCATCGGGGGTGGTGGGGGAGGCTGTCTCTGATGTTCCTCCTGCTGGGCATGCTGCTCTTGCTGAGCACGCCTATTGCATCGGTGCCTGTTGTCAGACATCTGTGGAAGACATTCACACATCAGCATCGATCTTACAATCCTTCAGCATAAGAAGAGGGAAAACAGAATTCTTCATGACACTGAGTGAACAAAGAACTTCACTGATCTTCACTATGATCCAATACAGCTTATTAGATAAAAGAAAAGTAGAAGTAAATGGTTTCCCAACTAAATAACTG
Organism: Zea luxurians; assembly: GCA_029449295.1. NCBI lineage: Eukaryota > Viridiplantae > Streptophyta > Magnoliopsida > Poales > Poaceae > Zea > Zea luxurians. The sequence continues at coordinate 58,539,779 of JAOPSE010000007.1, forward strand.
ACTTCATTAATATCAGTAGCTAAGCCAACGGCAGGGGAAACCCACATGTTGGCTACAGTCATTACAAAGATTCAAATCCAGCATAAGTTCACCATAACAAGCATGTAAGCAACTGATGACCAAACTAAACTGAATGGAAGCAACTGATAAGCAAACTAAACTAACTATCTAAGACTGAGACATCTGACTTAAGAATTATTACAAACTCCGACGCTAACGATCTAAGGATCCAGGTCTATCCTAGTCTTATAGGCAGGGGAACCATAAGTGTGGTGACCTCGTGGCGGCGAGCGGTAAGGATGCTGAGTCCCAATAGGAGCGGGAGAGCCACCCTCCTGGTGGCGGCGCTCTGCTAGCTCAGCACGCAACACAGCAATCTCCGTTCGAGCCCTGCTCAGCTCGTCCAGAGAGTGGTCCAGCTCGGTGTTAAGCACTGCGACTAGGTTGAATGTGCTGCTCAACCTAGGGTTACCTTCACCAACGGGTAAGACAACCACACTCTCTGTGCTGCCAGTAGGACGGCGGGGGTAGTACCTAAGGTTAAGACCGTCGGCCACCCCACCGAACAAAGAACAGTACTGGGAGAGTGCACGCCGTGCTGCGTCCTGCATAGCTGCCTCTGCAGTGTCCCTCTCGGAGATGGAGTAATGCTCCGAAACAGCCTCTGCACCCCGGAGGTCATCCTCCGGACGGCGAACTAGGCAGGTAGCCTCCCAGCGGTCCGGGTACCTCCCGCGACTGTGCTGGTAGACTACACAACGGTACTCGATCGACCAGGTGTGCCGGTCGAAAGCCTGGCGCAACAAGGTGTCGAGTGCGTCGTGGAAGTGACAACCGCGAGCGGCGTCACGAGTGATGGGTCGGGCGACCCATCCCTCCGCCTCCTGCGGCTCAGAGGACTCTGTGCTGTGGTCTGAGTCGTTGTTGTCGGGGTCTCCTCCAGGACCTCCTCCAACAGCCGGGGCGTCCCGTGGTGGTGCAGGGAGCGCCTCCAGCTGGGGAGCAGAGGAGCGGTGCCTCATGGACTCCACCTCCTGCTGGGGTGGAGAGGAAGAGCCGTGCTGCTCTCTATGCTGACGCCGGCGTTCCTGCTCCTCATGCAGGCGGTGGTGCAGTCTCTCCAGGTGACTCGACTGACCGGACACGGTGCGGGGCAGAGGACGCTCCGCAAGTCGAGACGGCAGGAAAGGAATCACCGACTTACGTGCAGTGTGTCTAAGACGAGCCATCTACAAAAGATACCGTAAGCACAAGAGTAAGAACAGAACTAATATGACAAGTGAATAAACCATAGATAGAACAAATAAAATTTTAACAAGGTATAATGTAGTATATATATGTGGTAAAACATAGGGTTGGTCGAGGTGACCGACTTTTGAAGTAACATCAGAGGTCAAGGTGAGAGAGAAGGTCAATAGTCCTTAGTACGACCAGTGCTACTCTAGGTCAGCGGTCCTACAGTCAACCTGGCTCTGATACCACTTATGTCACACCCAGTTTTGGAAGGTAAACCGAATGCGAACTATGTACGTGCCAGGATCAGAACTCACGTACACAGCGATTACATAAATGAACATCATCACACAGTGCTCGAATAATAACATAAAGGAGCATTAACTTATTACATCACAGAGTCAGAGACATCCACATAGTCATCAACTTAACTGGTAAATCAAAGTGCTAAGCGAAACGCAGTAAAGATAAGGCCTTCACAGGCAGCTGACTGGGGTTGCCGCCAACCCACGCCTAAAACTCGTCGTAGTCTTGGAACTCCTGGAAGTCTCCTTCCACGACTTCGTCTTCTCCCGAGCAGTGGTTGCAATGCGGACAACCTGGTGTTTTGTGGTAAAGCAAGGATGAGTACACATCAACGTACTCAGCAAATGCCCCGTTTGGCTGAAGTGGACTAGCTTTATGTGGGGTTAAGGTCAAGCAAATTGCTTTAAGTTGGTCAGGCATTTATTGTTAGTAGAAGCCGGATTTTATCACCAAGCCCAAGTTATAATCCCAAAAAGTACCCTCAGAGAGGGAATACTAGAATGCATAATTAAAGTCACCATCGTTAACCATCATCATTAAAGTCATCATCTGAGGTGTAACCGGAGTATCTCTAATCAAAGAGGATCCCTAGGCTGCTCTTAACCGTGAGCACGGCTGATATATCAGTTTCACTACCCTCTGCAGAGGTCACACACTTTACCCATGAGCCGTGATCCCCATTTTGCCCGAGGAGAGCTAATCCCCATTGATCACTTCCTAGGTGGTCCAGCAGGGTATCACTACGTAGCTTTTATAAAGATTCCCTAGAGATCATAGCTGCCCGTTAGGTTTCTCCAGTTTGATAAACACAGTACCCCTCCCCGCAGGAGAGTGACTAACAAAAAGCAAAACGAAAGAACCTCGGCACTCAGCCTCGGCAGAGTAAGCACTATGCCTGGACCCCATTGACGGCACGACGGTGAAGCAACTACACCTCTAGTTCCTCTAATTAATAAGCTAAGGGCATCCCATTTCACCCTCATGGTTGCACTGTTATCCCGGGTGGTCTCTCAATGAACAGGTCCTTACGGAGAGATACTCAGGAAACAGCCTGAGCCCCCCTAGAGTATCACAAGATCATCAACATAATCAGGATAACAGTATCGTATCATAAATAGTCACATCATGTTCATTGATTAGGTTAAGGCAATAGCAAAATGCTAACCATAATAATAACCCAAAAGGTCATCAAGGATAAGGTAAAGTATAAAGCTAGTCAATCCTTAGGTTTCAATTAAGTAATGCGGGAAAGTGAATTATAAGTGAATAGGACATAATGGGTCAGAGGACACTTGCCTTCACCAAACTGTTGATCAGGAACTTCTTCTGCAACTTCCTCGGGAAACACAGACTGCCCGTTGTCTACGTAAAGTAATCATTCATCCTATGCACTTGGGAAATAACAAACAAAAGCAATAAACCAAACATATGCAGCAGAGAGATCACAAGTTCACAGGAGAAAAGGATTGGTAATCTGGTGTTCCCTAGGTCTAGGGTAGATGACTATACAAAATGATTCATTATCCACTAATCAGATCTAAGTCAGTGGTGGGGTTAAATCATTACATGGTGTTAAGTCCATAAACTTAGGTGCTCCAACTTTTATTAAAGTCTACTAATTTTTATTTATCTCAAATAGGGTTTCAATAACATTAATTTTACCCTAATGATCAACTATTAATTGGGACATAAAAACAACAGGGAAACATTGTTTAAATAGATAGATAAGAATATTATGAGCATTTTGCAATTTGAGGCACCTAATTTGGAGTTCATATGACAAAGTTATGAATTTTACAAGATTAGGGATTAAAAATATGCCTTAAATACCTATTTTGGATTAAATAAAAGGTCCGAGGACCTAACTGCGAAGATCCAGGGACGGCGGGTTAATTTGCAGAAAGCCGAGGGTCTCTTTAAGAAAAAGCGCGGGCGAAGGGGTATCGGGCTTCTACGGCCATTGGATCTCGGATCAACGCCTGAGATTAGATCCGCGGGCGGGCGCGCGACGGCCTGAGCGGCTGACAGGCGGGGCCGGGCGGGCAGCGCGGGCGCGGACGGCTGACAGGCGGGGCCGTGCGGGCAGCGCGGGCGCGGACGGCTGACAGGCGGGGCCCAAATGGCAGGAAGGCGGGGTGCGGGGGGGGGGGGGAACGACCCTGGGCCGTTGGATCTCAGGCGGACGGTTAGGATTGGGCTCGACCTATTTGAATCAGGGCCGTTCGATCTGGGATAGACGGCGGGGATTGGGTGGCCGGCTTGTGTTTTCCCCTCCGGCTAGCAGAGGAGGCGGCGCCCGTTCCCGCGGCGGAGAACTCGCCGGAGACGAGGGGCGCGGGGGCTCTGCGGGTCCTTGGGACGACCTGGGTGGCCGGGGAGGTTGGGGAGAGCGTAGGGAACCCTCTGGTGGGGACTAGGTCGGGACAGGGGCACCGAAGGGGGGCGGTCCACGACGAAGCGGCTCGGCGGTGGCGCTAAAGGACTCCGGCGAGGAATTAAGCGCGGCAGAGTGCAATAGAGGGGAAGGGAGAGGGCATGGGAGGTTCCTTACCTCAAGGCGAACCCCGGGGACTCCTCGGTGGCGGCGAAGGCGCGGCGGTAACCCGAGTCGACGGTGGCGGACCTCGGCGACTGCGCGGAGAACGGCGGGTGAGCGTGGGCAGAGGAAATTGGGGAGGGAGAGGGGAAATTGGGGCGTGTCCCGGGTTGCGGACGTCGAGGCGGAGCTCACCGTGGCAAAGGGCACGGCGGGGCTCCAACGTCGACGGGGGGACGGGCTCGGGACGGCGGCGATTAATGGCGGCGACGTTTTGGTGTGTGAGCAGCGTGGGGGAGGTGGAAAGGGGCTCTGCAGGTGCGCAAATGACGGGGGGGAGAGAGGGTGAGCGAGGCTCTGGACTCAAGTGGCCGAGGGCGGGGTGGTGGCGAGCTCCACGCGTGACGTGGGCGCGGAGTCCGCGGCATGCGCGGCTCGGGGCGGCGGTTACGCGGAGACGGAAGAGCTGACAGCTCGGGCCCGCGAGCAGAGAGAGCGGGGAAAGCGGGCGCGGGGAAGGCGGTCGCGCTGACGAGCGGGCCCGCCAGGGCAGAGAGGGGAGAGGGGGAGGGAGGGCGCGCGCGGGGATGGGCCAGATGGGCCGAAAGGCCGAGGGGGCGGGGGAAGCGGGCTTCTTTCCTTTTTCTTTTATTCTGGCATTTGTTTTCCCCTTTTCTTTTTATTTACTCTATTTGATTCAAATCCAAATAAGCCACAAAATCAAATTAGCATTTATAAGAATTATGCACCAAACAAAAGTAGAATTTAGGGTTTGACATGATGCCACAATACATACCCCTTGGAGTTTTAGTCTAATAGACTATAATTACACAAAGTAAATAGCCCCTTTTCTTTTATAGAAAAGAGAAAGAGGGGATTGGGAAGGGTGTGAAAAGAGAAGTAACACCTGAATTTGTGAATATGAGCAAAGAAATTTTATACCCCCAAATTCAGGGTGTTACATAAAGGGTACAACCTCTGCAGAGTGTAAAACTGGTATACTAGCCGTGCTCGCGGTCATGAGCAGCTCAGGACTCAGTGATGTTTAAATTATGGAACTTAAATTCAATTTGGTCATTTGCATTGCATGGGATTATTATTAATTTTGTTCTATTACTTTATTTATGGTTTGGTATTCACTTACACTTAGTAACTGCTAATAAAATTTTGACCAACTACTTAAAAGCAATGCTCAGCTTTAACCCCTATCATTGATTAGCCTTACACACCACATGAACTCACACCTTTGTGAGTTTATGTCCACTGGTTCCCCACAACTTGTTGAGCTATGATCATGTGTGAGCTCACCCTTGCTGTCTCACACCCCCCCCACAGGAGAAGAACAGGTGGTTCAGGAGGAGCCACAAGGCGAGGAGTATGATCTGATCTAGGTGGCGTTTCTCAGTTGACATTGGCGCCGACGATCCTTAGTTCATTTTATTTTTATTATTTTATTTTGTAATAAGTCTTCCGCTATGTAATAAATACTCTGATGTTATTGCCATTTATCTCTATACACTCTGTTATTATATATGTTGTCTTCTTGGCGCATGTATGAGATGCACCTGGCTTTGTTCCTTAAAGCCGGGTGTGACACCTGCTCACTTCGTGCATTGGGTGCTACACCGAAGGACAGGGGTAGCTCAATCTTGCCGACGGGAAAGGTGCCCTTCTTGCCAAAGCCATAAAGGGGGTTGTCCGAAGGCTTGAGCAAACTGTGGCTGATGCCCATGCGGTCGAAGGCGTGCAGGAAGATGATGTCAGCTTGGCTGCCGTTGTCGACCAGGACTTTGTGTAGGTCCTAGCCTGCTACGCTGTAGTTGATCACCATGGCGTCAACGTGAGGGGCACTGCGTAGATCGACGTCCCTAGCGTCGAAGGTGAGTGGCACATGAGACCACCTTGTTTGTACGACTGGGCCCGTGAGGGCGATGTGGTTAACACTTCGGTAGTAGTCCCTCTTCTGCCACTTCGTTTCGAAGTCCACGCTGGATCCTCCGGTGATCATTTGGATGACTCCACGATATGGTTGTTCGACGAAGTCTTCCTGCTTTGGTGCTTGGGGGTGATTATGGTTGTGTGGATTTGGGTGATGTGGAGGTGGAGGCGGGGGTGGAAGGACTTGCACTTCCTGGCGGTGTTGGTACGCGTGGTTGGGTGGGTGCTGGGCATGGTCGTTGTAAGGTTGTTGTTGGTGGTGGTGGTATGTGTGCGTGACAACTCTCTGGTTGTCGACTGGCTGTGATCTGGACATCCTATCCTTGGTGGCCTTCATTTCTGGACAATCTCTTGTTGGGTGCGCGCAGTCCTCACCATGAAACAGGCAGTAGAATCTGCACGGCTGCTGGGCCCGTCCCTGGCCTCTCCCTCTGGTGCCATTGCCGCGACCTTGGGGGGGGGGGTATTCCGGATGGTGGACGGTTTCTCCGGCTGGGTGCTGATTGGCTATGTTGTGCACCTATTGTTGGCTTCAGCTGTCCCGACCGGAGTCTGGCTGCGAAGGCCTGGTACAGGTTCTGCTGGACTGCGGAGGGTCCTTAGGCTTCCTCTGAGATTTGACCTTTCGTTGATGTATTTCTTCGGACCTGGCATACTTCTCGAATAGCTGGTATAGCTCTTAGAGATTTTTAGGTGGGTCCCTGATACAGTGACTGTACAGGACGCCAGCCCGAAGGCCACTGATGGAGTAATGGATTGCGATGTGGTCGTTGATCGATGGCAGTTGAGACTTGAGGGTCAGGAACTTTCTGTAATACTCCCGAAGGGTTTCCTTATCTTGCTGCTTGCAGAGTGATAGCTCAGCCAGGGCGTTAGTATCAGGTCGGTACCCTTGAAAGTTGAGCAGGAACTTGTCCCGGAGTCCTTTCCAGGAGTCGATGGACAGTGGCGGTAACCTGGTGTACCAGGTCAGGGCCGGGCCTTCGAGCGCGATGATGAAATAATTGGCCATCGTGGCATCGTCCCCTCCAGACGATGCGACGACAACTTGGTAGCTCATGACGTATTGTGCTGGGTCAGTGCTGCCGTTGTACTTGGGTAGGTGCTTGCCCTGAAGTTGGCGGGCCAAGGTGATGCTTGGAGCTGCGGTGCCAGGGGGCTTCGCTCATCGAGGTAGTTGATCCCTTGGAAAGCTGTGACATGCGGTATTAAGGGCCCGCGCTGTGGTATGAATGGGTCTCTGGCTGGGACGCGCTGCTGTAGGGGCGGTTCATGCTGCAGACTGTGCTGGCCTTCGTTTTGCATGAGCGCGATTTCCTGCTCGAGCTTCCGGGCTCTCTGCTCCTCGTCCTGTATCATCTGGCGCACTTTGGCCTGGGAGGTGATACGTTGGCGCTTGGCCTCGAGGATGTCTTTCTGCTTTTGTTGGTTGTGATTCTTGATGCGCAGGGCTCGCAGTTGTAGCTGGTCTTCGGCTGAGATGCCGATGACCTCGCCGTCCTCTATTGCGTCTTCGCCCTCTATTGGAGCGAAGCCTAAGGGTGGTGCTTGTGGTACGCCTCCGGAGCTATAGGTGCGCAGGGTGCCTTCGGGGGTGGGGTGGTCTTGGCGCTGTCTTTTGCTGTCAGCTTCATCTTTGAAGGCTTCTTGGGGGGTGTTGTCCGCGAGGGCCTTGCCTTTTTTCTTAGCCAGCAGTGTTGCCTTCGCTGCTTCATCGATGGATGGGGCTGCCTTTGAACTAGCTCGCTTAGGGGCCATCGCGGGATGTTTTTCGTAACACGAACGGTGGGTGCCAAATGTTGGAACTTGCTCTCCTGGGCAAGTGGATCCAACAGGGAAGTGGAAAGAGTGCAAGCAAAGTTTAACGTGGGATGGCAAAAGCTCTGTTAATCTGGCCTCTCAAGGGCACTGTATGTGGGTATTTATAGGTACTCGAGTGACCACCCGTCCCTTGTCAAAGACGTTTATGCCCTCGAGTACCCGGTCTATCCCCAGAATATTCCCACAAGAGGAGGTTACAGATTGTCATTACAGAAAAGGCTATTACAGACGTGGCCCGTAATACACTTATCCGTGTGGGGCCCGTTACAGTGGGCTGAATCCCACCTGGGCCTCCCCACCGCGGTGAGGACGTGGGACTGGTAGACTTCGGCAGAACCTTCATCTTGCCATAGAGAGGACAAAGGGGGACCGCGCCGGTCTTCATCCGATCGACGCCTCCGGTTTGATTGGGCACGTTCTGTGGATGTGGTCTTCGCCGGTGCGGCGGGACGACGAAGGCATCGAGCGAAGGGTAGAGTGTTCGCCTTCGCCCCAACACTAGCTCACCTCAATCAAAGAAAACAAAAAAAATGAAAATGAAAACCCTTCTGACCTAATTTCTTTCCTATCTGAAGCTTCGTTATGCTTCAATCCTAGACCTAAAGTACCAACATCTTAGAGGGTGGTTCTTTTTTACGTAATGGAAACAGAAATGTTTTGGACTTTTGCAGCCTGCTACATACAGCCTTAACTAGAGATAAAAAAATTAACAAAACACACACCATAAAAAAGGGAACATCCTTGGAAAAAAACATGTCCTCCGATCAAGCGCCCTCTAATCTAGCATTAGGAGACCCAGGACATTAAAACTCTCCCTCTTAGCTCTTTCACACAATGATCGAGCAACAAAAACATAAGCTCGTTGAATTGTTCTTCCCTTTTTACTCCGGATGGGCTTCAATAGTTGCTTCACGTTTGTTCCACATATTGAAGTTTATTAAAGCTTGACCTGTTTACTTCATAATAAAATCTAGAATAAATCTAGAAGGCTCACTCATGTATGGTGGGAGGAGGAGCGATGGGCTTTAATCCTACAAGGGAAGTAAAAAGGGCTAAAGTACACCTTGTGTCTTGCCACTCCGTAAAAACAAGCATAAGAGAGAGTAAGCTAAATCCAAACACACAAGCGTAAGTACACATGTTTCACGTTTCTTGTATGATTATTCGAGTGACTTATGGCCACTTGAGTGGTACAGTAAGTTATGGACTTCACAATATTAGATATTCTAAAGTACTTTAAGCAATATAGTGACACTAATTGTATCTCTGATGCTGATGTAATGAAGGCAACAAGTGGATATGTCTTTACTCATGGAGGAGCTACTATTTTATGGAGGTTGTGCAAATAGACTATATTGATAAGGTCAAACAAGGAAGCAGAAGTTGTTGCATTAGACGCAACTATCATTGAGGCTGAATGTCTTATAGAGCTCTTAATGGATTTATCGATAGTGGGGACTCAATTCTAGATCTTAATGGATTTATCAATTCTATCTGTTGTGGAAAAACCAAACAGTTATCACAAAAGCGGCGAGTTCAAAAGATATCTAGAGTCCTCAAGGCATGTGAAAGAATTTTTTCAAAAAAAATTGAGAAACTCCAAAGTAATAACTATCGATTATGTAAACACAACTAAAAATCTAGTAAATCTGTTTACGAAAAGTCTTTCTCAAAATTTGATAAATAATACATCAAAGAAGATGGTTTTGAGACCCACTTGATTTGCACACGGGACAACCCAATCATTTGTGATCGGAGATTCTATGAATTACCATATTGAGCAAAACAAGCTGTATATAAAAAGAGAGTATACATTTTGTAACCAAGTTCTGAACTGTATAAAAAGAGAGTATACATTATGTTTTCTACAATAATATGACTTTGCCTTGTGTGCCAAGTTTTGAACTGAATAGATCAAACCATAGAGATCGTAACCAAGTCAGTTTCTTCTCTTTTGTGCATGGTTATCGTGAGTGTTGAAATATAATATAAGTGAATTGCTCGTCCCCTCCTACTAGCTTAACATTTTGGGTTGAATTGGTTGGTGCATGAAACTTAATATGGTACCAGAACCAGATGTCTCGAGTTTGAATCCTGGTTAGCATAATTAAATAAAAGAATTACTGCTTGCTCCTATTCCACGTCTGAAAGCCAAGGGAGCCTCGACGTGAGGGGGAGTGTTAGAATATAATATAAGTGAATTGCCCACCCCCTCCTATCAACTTAAGATTTTGGGTTGAATTGGTTAGTGCATGCGACTTAGTACTGAGCCTAATTCCTATATATTAGAGAGGGTGTTCTCCCTAAAAGGTAAGAGGAACAACCAATCTACTACATGCTAGGGTTTTAGATGAGGGGGTCCTTAGTGCTACATGTCAACCCTAGGCTTGTCCATATCTGATATTAGCGTGACGATGGCAGCGAAGAGAGTAGTGTCTTTAAAATCTCGTACAACTAAAGAACCTCCATGGGCTAGGGTGAATCAGGTTTTTAGGCAACGATTACTCATTGATTTGTTCTGCACTATGATATCTACGGACTTTAATGACATCACAAATCATCTTCGACTAGGTTGGAGAGATCCTCACTGTAAGTAATGATGAGTTCCTCTCATGTTTTTATTAGATGTGTTCAAACAGATTTAATTTGCTATGTGAACATGATATTATTTCTATGCGTGGTTTATCCACTGTTTATATAGTGATTGCTTTAGGAATTAATTTAATCTTAAAAGTGTGCAACTATCTAACAATCTAAAAACTTGATGGGCACTTAAAGTGGGTAATAACTTTGTTGATGTGATAAAACCTAAGAAGTTCGGTGCATCACACTTTAAGAGACGGTCTACAAAACTTGATTTGTGCCTCGTTGCTATGGACAAGTCTTGTATTGTCAAGCCTTGTGAAGGTCCTCTAACTATTGAAAATAAAGGGAGTTTGACAAGGACAATGTAATAGTAGTAGAATGCATTTTAAGCGTGTTGGCTGATAAGCTTTATGATATGTACATGAACATAAAGAGTGCAAGGGAGCTCATGGAGTCTATCACATATAAGTACGGTGACTCTAATGCTAGGCATGAGTTGTATGTCATTGAATGTTATCATAACTATAAGATGGTTGACAATCGCTCTATTGTTGAGCAATATCATGAGATGTAACTTATTATTGGCGAGCTCCAGTAACTTGGACGTATCATGCTTGGTCCATTTATGGTAGGGGCATCCTTGACAAATTACCTCCAATTGGAGGAATTTTGACATGGCTCTAAAACACATGAAGACATATCTATTGAAAATATGTTAGCCTCTCTAGATGTTGAAGAAAAGACATAGGCAAAGGATGGTGCATCCAAGGCACATGAGGCGCAATCTAATGCTAATGTCATGCAGTAGTAGACTGGAAGGAAGAATGGGAAGTCAAAGTCATTCACACCACCAACTTCAATAAAAAAGATGAACATGTAGGAGATTGAATTCTTTGTACATGGGCTGAAGCGGAACCGTGCCGACAGGTTTTGAGGCCAAAACCCGGTGGAACCCGTGAACTATCGTTGGGTGGTTTTAAGACTCAACCAACCTCTTGTGTCTAAGTGAATGTTTAACTTAACAATCTTCAGTACAAAACTGATATATAAACACCATTTAAGGACATCTAAAGAGTTGATTGTGTTGTGGCTTCGACATCTAGTTGGAGATTGTTGGAGTTTATTAAGCATGTCCTATTTACTTTATAATAAAATCTAGAATAAATCTCAAAGACTCATTCATACATGGTGGGAGTGGTGAGTTTTAGTTCCACATGATACATGGAATGTGGATATAACCAACATAAATAACTTGTCTCTGGTCATTCCTCAAAAAAGCATGAGAGACAGGAAGCTAAATCTACACTCACACTCCTCAAAAAAAAAAGCATGAGAGACAGGAAGCTAAATCTACACGCACACATACACACACGTGTTTCACTTTTTTCGCGTGACTTGTGACTCGGCGATAACAACTCGTATAATGTGATAATAGCTCAGCGACTCGGGCGGCTAACCCTAGCCGCCATCATGCTCCTTCACCACACCTCCTGCCTCGCCGCTGCCAGAGCAGGGCACCGGCTCTTATCTTGCACCCCTGCAAGGACGGCGATGACGAGGAGTGCTCTGCTTTCCTCGTGGGGTCTCACAGCTTGCTGCGCAGCCGAGCCGCGATCGCGCAGTGGCAGTGGCAGTGGCATCGACATGGGTGGCCACTGCTGCGGTGGGCGGCGCCAAGGTGGGCGCGTGGGTAGGCGTGAAGGCGGGGACCAGATCGGTTGATGCTTTCGCTTCTCAGCCCTAGTATGCGGGTGGAGGTGGGGACTTAAAGTGTGAAGTCGGAGCTGCTACGTCAGGGGATGTGGCTCGGCAACGATGGCATGAGACGAAACCCCCCTTCTTCTTGAATTGGATTGTTTCGAAGGTTGGACAAAAGCTGGGGCGGGACGGAGGATCAAGATTGGAATTGCAAATGAGCCATGGTAAACAGCACTATCTCAAATAGAAGATTGTTTTTTGACCATAATCTCAAACAGAAGATTGTCAAGTGCAAATATAACAAAATGCCAAAGATATCTTTCCAGCAAATTAAAGACATCTTAGTAACTATAAGCACTTACATCCATTATCAACTGCTAAAAAAAGAGCATACCCAGTGCCCGAGCCTCCCACATTAGCAACTTCAAAATAAAGCAGTGAAATTTCTAAACTATATTGCACCTATGACAAAAACTGAGATATACAGTCAATGACAAAAGCGGCGTCAACACAGGATTTTGAGAATTCATACTCAAGGAAAATAATCTCTGGGAGTTGTTAAAAGCAAAATCATATTGGTTCTTCTGTTCGTAACAAAATAGTGTTTTCAGAAGAAAAAAAGAGTAACGACAGATCCACAGGATTAACATTTCAGTACTTCACTATTTCTGTAGCTAGTAACTAAACACTTGGGCACTACGCAGTAGACACTGGAATCAATTCCATTAAACAAAGTTTTCATAAGAAGGAAGCAACTATAAATTCGAAAAATTAATTCTGGCTGCAACTGATAGATGCTATACATAGAGAGCCTTTTGTCAACATTATGCTTAATAGTTTTTTTTTGAAAGGAACGGAGTGTTCTCGCTACAGCCGCAGTCGAAGCTAGCTGTGGACGATGAATCAGAGCCATGCGTTCTCCCTAACCCCGACGATCGTCCCCACGGATTACGCCATTAGAGCAGGTTTAAGCCACCATCTGGTTGTTGTAAGTATTCTTGCAGCCTGCTATTTAGTCTACCTATACAGTGGTTAACTCTACTAGCTATACTGTGGTCGATTGTTTTCTAGTTTCATGTGATCGGTTGCTAATAGGCATGATTAGCATGAATATCGTATGCAACTCTACTAGCTAGATCACTATTGCGTGTAAATTGTTATAGTAAGCCCAGAATTAGTGTTTATTTCTTAGCAAGTAGATTAGCACACAATCACCTTCCAGGTATTGTGATTTACTTACCACATTCTACTGCATGTAATTTCTTTATAAGGAGATAGAGAACAACCAGAAAATGCAGTCTGATTGACAGCACCAAATCCATCGTGTCCTCTGTGTCTGCTTCGCGTGTGTCATCCTCCTCATCGGAGTTCTAACATTTGGTACCGGAGCCGGTCCTCCGCCATCGCTATGTCGCACAAGTCGCCATCCATGAAGAGGCCGACGGACGACAGCGACGGTGAGAGCAAGGTCAGGCCCTCGCGATCGCCGCCACGACGCCGCGGCCGTTCTTACAGCCGCCGCCGTTCCGGCTCGCGCATCGTCGAGCGCGTCATCGAGCGCCCGTCCGCGAACGTTGCGTGGCCAATGCTCACGCGGACGAACTACTCCGAGTGGGCGCTCGTGATGCAGGTTAATTATCAGACTCTTCGTGTCTGGGACGCCGTCGAGATCGGGATCGATGAAGACGCCGACGAAAACGAGTATCAACAGGACCGCCAAGCCATGGCGGGTCTCCTGCGCTCGGTTCCCTCCGAGATGTGGGCGACGCTCGGACGCAAGCAGACCGTCAAGGAGGCATGGGACGCCGTCAAGGTACTCCGAATTGGTGACGACCGCGCGCGCGACGCCAGCGCGCAGCACCTGCGCCGCGAGTTCGGCGCAATCGTCTTCAAGGAAGGCGAGACCGTCTCCGAGTTCGGCATCCGCATCTCGACGCTCGCCACCAACCTCCGCGTCCTCGGCGACGAAATCACTGACGCAGAGGTGGTGAAGAAGCTTTTGCAGGTGGTGCCAGAACGCTTGTCCCAGGCGGCCGTTTCTCTCGAGATGTTCTTGGATCTGAACAAGGTCTCGATCGAGGAGGTCGTCGGGCGGCTGCGCGTCTTCGAAGAACGCGGCAGACCCAAGGAGATCACCGACTCCATGGGGCGCCTCATGCTCTGTGAAGAGGATTGGGAGGCGCGCCGCAAAGCCCGCCGGGAGCAGGAAAGCTCCGGCGGCGGATCGTCTTCAGGCAGCCGCGGAAGGGGCAGAGGACGCGGTCGCGGTCGCGGCGGTGATGGATCCACGCCGCGGGATGGCCATTCCGGTCAGTTCTCGGGCCATGGCGGCGGCAGGCCACCGCGCGGTACCCGTTGCGACAGCTGCGGCAAGGTGGGCCATTGGGCCAAGGACTGCCGTGGCAAGAAGAAGGCTGTGGCCCACGTCGCCCAAGCAGAGGAGAACGACCGGGATCACGCGCTGATGTACATCGCCGCGGATCAGGAAGTGCTCACACCGCCCGCCGTGAAGATGCAGCGGCATGTGCACATCTCCGAACCCAAGGTGCTCCTTCACCTGAGCCAGGAACAGAGGGAGGACGCTGTGGTGCCTCGCCGCTGGGTGCTTGACACTGGGGCGACGAATCACATGACGGGAACACGTCACATCTTCGCCGAGCTCGACACCGCCGTCACCGGATCTGTCCGCTTCGGCGACGGGTCCGTGGTCGCCATCGAAGGAAAGGGGACAGTCCTCTTCGCTTGCAAGTCCGGGGAACATCGCCGGTTGGAAGGAGTGTACTACATCCCGCGCCTCACCACCAACATCGTGAGTCTCGGCCAAATGGATGAGGATGGCTACACAATCAACATCGAGGGAGGAGTGCTGCGCCTCCATGATCCGCAGCACCAACTGCTGGCGAAGGTGCAGCGCTCACCCAATCGCTTGTACCTCCTTGATATGATCATCGCCGCTCCGGTGTGTTTCACGGCGCGGATCGGTGACGTGGCGTGGCGCTGGCATGAGCGCTATGGCCACCTCAACTTCCAGGCGTTGCGCAAGCTGGGACGCGAGAAGATGGTGCACGGGCTGCCGACTGTCAACCACGTCGAGCAAGTATGTGAAGATTGTGTCCTTGCCAAGCAGAAGCGCGCGTCGTTCCCCAAGGTGGCCAAATACCGGGCGCAAGAGCAGCTGGAACTGGTCCACGGAGACCTCTGCGGCCCCGTCTCACCACCAACACCAGGCGGGAACGCCTATTTCTTGCTGCTCGTCGACGACATGAGCCGCTATATGTGGCTCACCCTCCTGCGATCCAAGGCGGACGCCCCGGCAGCGATCATGACATTCCAAGCCAAGGTCGAACGGGAAACCGGGAAGAAGCTGAAGGTGCTTCGAACTGATAATGGAGGTGAATTCACTTCTGTGCAGTTTGGTGAACATTGTGCAGGGGAAGGCATCCAGCGACACTTCTCGGCGCCAGGCACGCCACAGCAGAATGGCGTTGTGGAACGGCGAAACCAGATGGTCGTGGGGACAGCGCGAAGCATCCTGCGTGCCCGCAACATGCCTGGTCACTTCTGGGGAGAAGCAGTACACACTGCTGTCTTCCTGCTGAACAGGGCGCCCACCAGTGCTCTTGATGGCATAACGCCGTTTGAAGCCTGGCATGCAAAGAAGCCACCCGTGCACTTCCTGAAGGTGTTCGGGTGTGTGGCCTACGTCAAGAAAGTGCGCCCACATCTCAGCAAGCTTGATGATCGTGGAATCAAGGCCGTCTTCATCGGCTACCAGGACGGCTCCAAAGCGTACCGCTTCTACGACCCCATCGCCAATCGAGTACATGTCTCCCGTGATGCCATCTTCGCCGAGGACGAGCGCTGGGACTGGGGAGCATCCTCGGATGTGGACTGCGAGCATCCCTTCACCATCACGGATCACTACATGCTGGAACGCCAGCACCAGGAGACTGCAGATCTGTAACACCCGGTTTTAAAGGACAAAGCCGGGTGCATCTCATACATGCGCCAAGAAGACAACACATATAATAACAGAGTGTATAGAGATAAATGTCATTAACATCAGAGTACTTATTACATAGCGGAAGACTTATTACAAAATAGAAATGTAAACATAAAACAAACTAAGGATCGTCGGCGCCAATGTCGACTGAGAAACGCCACCTAGATCAGATCAAACTCCTCGATACTTGACTCCACTTGAAACCACCTGTTCTTCTCCTGTGGGGGGGGGGGGTGTGAGACAGCAAGAGTGAGCTCACATACGATCATAGCTCAACAAGTCGTGGGGAATAATGTGACATGAACTCACCAAAGGTGGGAGTTCATGAAGTGTAAGGCTGATCAATAAAATAAAGGCTAAGGCTGAGCATTGCTTTTATAAGTTGGTCAAAATTTTATTAGCAATTACTAAGTGTAAGTAAATACCAAACCTTAATAATAATAAAGAACAGTAATGGTAAAATAATCCCAAATGCGATGCAAATGTCAAATTAAATTTAAGTTCCATAATTAATCATGTGAGGGTCCGAGCTGCTCTTGACCGTGAGCACGGCTAGTATACCAGTTTTACACTCTGCAGAGGTTGCGCATCTTTACCCACAAGTCATGTTACCCATCTACCAAGAGATGGCCAATCCCATACACCTCTACCGAGGAGGCGAGGCAGGGTAACACTACGAGGCCTTTACAAAGTTCCACTAGCTTCAGACTACCCGCTACAGTTTATGGGAAGATCCAGTAAAGGGTTCCTGGCTGATAGCCATCGCAGCAAAATCAACCAGGGACCTCCCCGCACTGACCTCTCCCCTACTGCCCTTGCCCCTTTCGGGTAAGGTAGCCCTCCCCTAGCTTTCCTAGTTAATCAGCCAAGGGCGTCCCATTCCACCCTTGTGGTAGCACTGTTTTCCCGGGTGGTCGCTCCATGTTCCCATTAACATAATGATCTTAACATGAACAAGGAATCATAAAACAGATAACAATAAATAGTGTAACAATGAGTGATGAATATCTCTATACCCAAATCCACATAAAGCAATAGCATGTACTACCCAAAACTTTAGTAGTAAAACCAGTGGTGAAGCAAGGTATAAAGATAATCAAATCTAGGGTATCCTATTGGGTCCCAGCAAAATTATCCTATGCAGATCATTATGAATAATAAGAACATGAATGGGTAAAAGAAGTGATCAAGGGCACAACTTGCCTGGCACTTGAGATTCCAGTACCAACTTGCTTCTCAGATGACACGTGTCCTCGCACTAGACGTAGCAATACAAGCAAACATGGTATATACAAAATTAACATCACACCAATCATAATAATATACTGCATAATAATGATCTACACGTTGCTACGAGACTAACGCAACTTGAACGGATCAAATCGGAGTTAAAACGAAGGAGATACGAATTTCCTAAGGTTTAATGTGATTAAAATAGGATTAAATGAGAATTTAATTTTTCTAACTGAGTTCATGTCAAAACAGTAGTACTAGATGATAGACAATACTATTACAAAATTATAGGAACTGGAATGGGTCAATTTGGACAAGATATGAATTAAATATGATTTATACAAGTTTCTCGAATTATTTTTGTATTAAGAATGATTTTAAAATGAATTCTTCTGATTTTATTCGCTGACTGGACTGCGCGCCAAAATCAGATAAACCCAGGGGTCAGGAGGTAAGTTTTCACAGACCCAGGAAATAGCACAGCTGGACGGCGGGTTTATTTCATATAAGTGCAGGGACTCTTTAGCAAAACGTATCTGCGAAGGGGTATCGGACGTTATGAGCCGTTGGATCTGGTACCAGCGGTCCAGATTAGACCCGGTCTTCACATAAATGGGGATGCGCTGGTGACGGTTGGATCTCGATCCAACAGTCCCGATCCAGAACACCAGAGATCGCGCCACAGCCGTAGGATTACGATCCTAGTGTCCAGAACGTTCTCACCGACCCGAGTACGCGCGTCTTAATCTAGAACGTCCATCCACAGATCAACGGTGTACAAGCCTCTGGGACGAATGGATAAGGTAACTAATCTCAGCCGCATGATCGGATCGGACGGCTCTGGTGCATTAACTCAATCGTTTCCCACAACCGAATCCCTAGCGTCCAAACCCAGATGGACGGCCAGGGAGTCGTCTTCTTCCTCCCTGGTGAACGAGCGCCCGTGCAAACGCAGCCGCGACGGCCACACGCCGGCGACCGGATGCAGCTGCGCCCCGGCCTTTCCCGACCTATCCGATGACTCCAAAACGCAGAAGGAATAATCGCGAGTCCGTTGGGAGAAATCTTACCGACGTTGGTGGCGCGCCGAGCTCCGTCCACGGCGTCCGACGATTCCACGGCTGCCCGACGTCGATGGTGAGAAATTCCCCCAACGCCAGCGGCTAATCAATCCCGAGGATGAGTCGTACACGTTCCGCACGGACCCGCGAAGCTCCCCGGCCGCCACCGAACTCCGCAGGCGCAGCCGAGGTCGACGACCCCAATCCGCCCACGCCGCCGTCCCGCACACACCCGATTGACTCTCCACTTAGTTGCGTCTGGGTTGCTTGGGGTCGTGGAGATGGAGGACATGGGAACCCTGTACCCCAGCGCGGCTTATAGGAGTCGCCCGGTCCGGAAAAAGGGCAACGGACTTCTACGTCGGCGGCGCATCCCCGCCATGCACGGCGTTTCTGTTGGGAGGGAGAGGTAGACATGCTGACAGCGGTGGCCCACCAGCCGGTGTCCCGAACAGAGCCCGAGCAGGAGCGCCCGCGGATGACTAACCCAGAACGGCCGGGCCCACAGGTAAGTGGCAGAGGGCCTGGCGCTGTCGAGGCCGGCCCACCCGTCAGTGAGGAGGCGCGCGATGGGCTGCTGACGCGTGGGGCAAGGGTGTCGGCACCATGGAGGGGTTTGGGCTGGTTTGGGCTGGGCGGTAGATGTTAGTTGGGCCAGGAAGTGGGAAATCGGCCCACACGTGTGGCCATCTTTCTTTTTTTTTTTTATCCTTTTTCTGATTTACTTTCTCCTTTTGGATTTCCAAATTCAAATTTGAATCCATTTTTGTGTGAAGACCAAACTCAGGTTAATTTTATAAATCTTCTTAACCATATGGAACAACTTTTATTTATTTATGAATTTATTTTATCCTCTTTGTTTAGTATTTTCCCAATCTCCTCCAATTGTAGAATTCCCTTTAAAATTCAATTTCCAATTTGGGCGTCCACCTATCCTTTTTATATTATAAGTTTCCATTTTGGGATTTTAATATATTTCTTGTCATGTTATTTTATTGTTATATTTATTTAATGCACAAACATATAAACTCCGGCTGATGCATTTTTTTATCTTTTGTTTGACTTAATTTCTAAATTGTGTGTGTGCTCTTTTCTTATGATGCAAATGAGGCACATAAAATGAAGAAATCACTATATATTCCTTGTATACAATCTTGAGTATTACAAATCCTACCCCCCTTAAAAATAATCTCGTCCTCGAGATTTAAAAAGACCTAGGAAAAAGGTGAGGAAAATCTATGCGAAGCTCTTCTTCTCTTTCCCAAGTTGCTTCATCTTCACCGTGGTGACTCCATTGAACTTTGCACATCTTTATCACCTTATTTCTTGTAACTCGAGTCAAGGTATCCAAAATCTTGATCGGGTACTCCGTGTAAGTCAAATCACCCTGAGCACTGAGCTCTTCCATCGGTAACTGTTCCTCAGGGACACGGAGACACTTCTTCAGTTGAGACACATGGAACACATTATGCACATCTGATAGACTATCCGGTAACTCGAGTTGGTAGGCCATCTCTCCAACTTGCCTAAAAATTCAGAATGGTCCAATATAGCGAGGGGACAATCTGCCCTTAACTTTAAATCTCCTCATTCCACGAAGTGGTGACACCTGGAGGTATACATGATCACTTTCCTCGATTCCAGTGGTCTTCTTCTATTATCAGTGCAGCTCTTTTGCCTAGTCCGAGCTACCTTCAAATTCTCTCGAATTATACAAACTTGTTCTTCTGCCCCTTGAATAAGTTTAGGTCCAAAGAACTGTCTTTCTCTAGTCTGATCCAATATAAAGGAGTCTTGCATTTCCTGTCATATAAAGCCTCGAACGGTAACATCTTCAAATTGGCCTGGTAGCTATTATATATGAGAACTCAGCATAAGGTAGACTCTTGTCCCAACTATTACCATGCTGAAGGACACAAGCACTCAACATGTCCTCCCATACTTGATTAGTCCTTTCAGTTTGTCCATCAATCTGAGGGTGATAGGCTGCACTAAATTTCACTTCGTATCCATATTCTCATGAAAACTTTTCCAAAATCTGGAGGTAAACTGTGATCCTCTTATCCAAAACGATCTTCTTCGGTACACCATGTAGGGACACAATCCAAGCCATATATACTCTACCAATTGAGATCCCTTATGAGTAGTCTTGAGCAAGATGAAATGAGCCACTTTGGTCAGTCTATCCACCATAACCCATATAGAATCATAACCTTTCGAGGGTGCGAGGCAATCCAGTAACGAAATCCATATCAATCTTCTTCTTACTTCCACTTGGACATCTTTGGTGGGTGTAATAGTCTAGCTGGTCTTTGGTGATCGGTCTTAACTCTTTGGCACACATCGCACATAACCACATGTGCAGATACATCTCCTTTCCATCCATACCACCAATATTTCCGTTTTAAATCCTGATACATCTTGGTACTACCAGGATGAATAGAATAATCTGAGTCATGGGCTTTCTTCAATATAGTCTCACGAAGGCTTTCAATCTCGGGGACACATATCTTGTCCTTGAACCATACGGTGCCCTGCTCATCTTCCGTGAATTCCGGAACTCGACCTTCAGTAATCAGATCCTTAATCTCTTGTATCTTAGCAGCACCAATTTGTCCTTTGCGGATCTCTTGCTCCAAAGTAGGTTCCACATCAATAGTTACTCCTTCAGTGTGAACAACTATCCCCAGGTTAAATCTCCTGAAATCCTCAACAATCTCATCGGGTAGCTGGGCAACAACAGCTGAATGAACATGCTCCTTTCGACTCAAGGCATCTGTAACCAAATTTGCCTTGCCCGGGTGATAGTGAATTTCCAAATCATAATCCTTAATAAGCTCCAACCAACGGCGTTGCCTAAGGTTGAGATCCTTCTGAGTGAAATATATCCTTCAGACTCTTATGATCCGTGTATACTTGGCACTTCTCGTCCCATTTAAATTCTTTTCCTTTCTCTAGAAGCGAGGTCATAGGCTTAGCAATCTTAGAAAATCCTTTAATAAATATCCGATAATATCCTGCATGTCCCAAGAAACTCCGAATCTCAGTAACTGTAGTGGGCACTCTCCACTCCATTATCTCCTTCACTTTAGCAGGATCCACTGCTATTCCTCCATTAGAAACGATATGTCCAAGAAATGGCACCTCGCCAATCCAAAACTCGCGTTTTGCTAAGCTTGGCGTAGAGTTGATTATCTCATAGTTCCTATAGCACCAACCTTAGATGTTCTTCATGGTCACTCTCATTCTTAGAATAGATAAGAATATCGTCGATGAACACCACGACGAATCTGTCCAAATACTCCAAAAACATCTTATTCATCAAATCCATAAAATAAGCTGGTGCATTAGTTAATCCAAACGACATAACGATGATCTCATATAATCCATATCGGGTCGGGAATTTCGTCTTGGGAATATCTGATGGTCCAATCTTCATCTGATGGTACCCCGATCGGAGGTCATTCTTCGAGAATACCCTGGCTCCTCTCATCCGATTAAATAAATCCTTAATGCGGGGTAACAGAAACTTGTTCTTCACAGTGACATCATTAAGGGACCTTTAATCCACGCACATACCTTGCAATCCATTTTTCTTCTTTACAAACAAAACTGGTGCTCTCCAAGGTGAGGAACTCGGACGTAAGTAACTAGCCTCTTGTAATTCCGTTCACTGATTCTTCAGTCCCTTTAGGTGTAATTACTCTCATGGGTTTTCTCATATTGTCCAACACATATGCCCAAACCAAAATCTCAGCATGACGCATAATTTTATTATCAACTCATGGGGACAAATAGACCTTTTTATTCCTCCTAAAATGGTATCATACCGAATACTAACTAAAGGAACATGTAGATCCTACAAATAGTAGTAATTTACATATATGTTTATGTAGCTTGGTGGAGCTGGTGGTGGTGGAGATGGTGGTTGCTCTTGTTGTTGTCTCTCCAACCGTGATTGCCTTATTTCTTGTTGTATCTCCAGACGGGCCTGACGTATTTCTTCGCGCTCTTGTCTGATCTGGCTTTGCATTTCGGTCATCATGTCTGTCAATTGCTGTATTACCAGCCTTTGGGTTGCGATCACTTGCTCGGTTTCAACAGGTGGGGGATTTGGAGGATTCATTTCTGTTGGCTGTCGCGTGTTAATCTTTCCTTTCCTGGTATTGACCATCTGAGTTAGATACATAAGGTAAGAAAGAGCAGTAGACAAGGCAGATATTTACAAATCAGGTTACTTTGGGGGACTTATTAGCTAAGTAGATTAGTGTGTCACCTACTACAGCTAATACAATACATTATAGTGGTACATGCTAAAATGCCCATCTATACTATTTCAATCAATCAAGGAAGCAAATCAGGCATTGATCATCAGAACAATCAACCAATATTTTTAATAGAGAAAATAGTTTTGATTTTTGTTTTGGGTTCCCTAACTCTTAAGAATGTCATAGGGGTAGGGATTCCAAGGTTTGAAATCCATCTTGTCTTAGAGTAGAAAAGGTAAGAATGATCAGAGTAGAACAGTAGAAGGTGAGACAGGATCAAGATAAGTATAGAAAGAATCAGAGTAAGGTAAGTATAGAATGAATCAAAATGAGATAAGTAGGTAAGGGTTGTCCATTTCTATCTAGGTCTCATCCTACAGTCAACATTTCCTCTGATACCACTTCTGTAACACCCGGTTTTAAAGGACAAAGCCGGGTGCATCTCATACATGCGCCAAGAAGACAACACATATAATAACAGAGTGTATAGAGATAAATGTCATTAACATCAGAGTACTTATTACATAGCGGAAGACTTATTACAAAATAGAAATGTAAACATAAAACAAACTAAGGATCGTCGGCGCCAATGTCGACTGAGAAACGCCACCTAGATCAGATCAAACTCCTCGATACTTGACTCCACTTGAAACCACCTGTTCTTCTCCTGTGGGGGGGGGGGTGTGAGACAGCAAGAGTGAGCTCACATACGATCATAGCTCAACAAGTCGTGGGGAATAATGTGACATGAACTCACCAAAGGTGGGAGTTCATGAAGTGTAAGGCTGATCAATAAAATAAAGGCTAAGGCTGAGCATTGCTTTTATAAGTTGGTCAAAATTTTATTAGCAATTACTAAGTGTAAGTAAATACCAAACCTTAATAATAATAAAGAACAGTAATGGTAAAATAATCCCAAATGCGATGCAAATGTCAAATTAAATTTAAGTTCCATAATTAATCATGTGAGGGTCCGAGCTGCTCTTGACCGTGAGCACGGCTAGTATACCAGTTTTACACTCTGCAGAGGTTGCGCATCTTTACCCACAAGTCATGTTACCCATCTACCAAGAGATGGCCAATCCCATACACCTCTACCGAGGAGGCGAGGCAGGGTAACACTACGAGGCCTTTACAAAGTTCCACTAGCTTCAGACTACCCGCTACAGTTTATGGGAAGATCCAGTAAAGGGTTCCTGGCTGATAGCCATCGCAGCAAAATCAACCAGGGACCTCCCCGCACTGACCTCTCCCCTACTGCCCTTGCCCCTTTCGGGTAAGGTAGCCCTCCCCTAGCTTTCCTAGTTAATCAGCCAAGGGCGTCCCATTCCACCCTTGTGGTAGCACTGTTTTCCTGGGTGGTCGCTCCATGTTCCCATTAACATAATGATCTTAACATGAACAAGGAATCATAAAACAGATAACAATAAATAGTGTAACAATGAGTGATGAATATCTCTATACCCAAATCCACATAAAGCAATAGCATGTACTACCCAAAACTTTAGTAGTAAAACCAGTGGTGAAGCAAGGTATAAAGATAATCAAATCTAGGGTATCCTATTGGGTCCCAGCAAAATTATCCTATGCAGATCATTATGAATAATAAGAACATGAATGGGTAAAAGAAGTGATCAAGGGCACAACTTGCCTGGCACTTGAGATTCCAGTACCAACTTGCTTCTCAGATGACACGTGTCCTCGCACTAGACGTAGCAATACAAGCAAACATGGTATATACAAAATTAACATCACACCAATCATAATAATATACTGCATAATAATGATCTACACGTTGCTACGAGACTAACGCAACTTGAACGGATCAAATCGGAGTTAAAACGAAGGAGATACGAATTTCCTAAGGTTTAATGTGATTAAAATAGGATTAAATGAGAATTTAATTTTTCTAACTGAGTTCATGTCAAAACAGTAGTACTAGATGATAGACAATACTATTACAAAATTATAGGAACTGGAATGGGTCAATTTGGACAAGATATGAATTAAATATGATTTATACAAGTTTCTCGAATTATTTTTGTATTAAGAATGATTTTAAAATGAATTCTTCTGATTTTATTCGCTGACTGGACTGCGCGCCAAAATCAGATAAACCCAGGGGTCAGGAGGTAAGTTTTCACAGACCCAGGAAATAGCACAGCTGGACGGCGGGTTTATTTCATATAAGTGCAGGGACTCTTTAGCAAAACGTATCTGCGAAGGGGTATCGGACGTTATGAGCCGTTGGATCTGGTACCAGCGGTCCAGATTAGACCCGGTCTTCACATAAATGGGGATGCGCTGGTGACGGTTGGATCTCGATCCAACAGTCCCGATCCAGAACACCAGAGATCGCGCCACAGCCGTAGGATTACGATCCTAGTGTCCAGAACGTTCTCACCGACCCGAGTACGCGCGTCTTAATCTAGAACGTCCATCCACAGATCAACGGTGTACAAGCCTCTGGGACGAATGGATAAGGTAACTAATCTCAGCCGCATGATCGGATCGGACGGCTCTGGTGCATTAACTCAATCGTTTCCCACAACCGAATCCCTAGCGTCCAAACCCAGATGGACGGCCAGGGAGTCGTCTTCTTCCTCCCTGGTGAACGAGCGCCCGTGCAAACGCAGCCGCGACGGCCACACGCCGGCGACCGGATGCAGCTGCGCCCCGGCCTTTCCCGACCTATCCGATGACTCCAAAACGCAGAAGGAATAATCGCGAGTCCGTTGGGAGAAATCTTACCGACGTTGGTGGCGCGCCGAGCTCCGTCCACGGCGTCCGACGATTCCACGGCTGCCCGACGTCGATGGTGAGAAATTCCCCCAACGCCAGCGGCTAATCAATCCCGAGGATGAGTCGTACACGTTCCGCACGGACCCGCGAAGCTCCCCGGCCGCCACCGAACTCCGCAGGCGCAGCCGAGGTCGACGACCCCAATCCGCCCACGCCGCCGTCCCGCACACACCCGATTGACTCTCCACTTAGTTGCGTCTGGGTTGCTTGGGGTCGCGGAGATGGAGGACATGGGAACCCTGTACCCCAGCGCGGCTTATAGGAGTCGCCCGGTCCGGAAAAAGGGCAACGGACTTCTACGTCGGCGGCGCATCCCCGCCATGCACGGCGTTTCTGTTGGGAGGGAGAGGTAGACATGCTGACAGCGGTGGCCCACCAGCCGGTGTCCCGAACAGAGCCCGAGCAGGAGCGCCCGCGGATGACTAACCCAGAACGGCCGGGCCCACAGGTAAGTGGCAGAGGGCCTGGCGCTGTCGAGGCCGGCCCACCCGTCAGTGAGGAGGCGCGCGATGGGCTGCTGACGCGTGGGGCAAGGGTGTCGGCACCATGGAGGGGTTTGGGCTGGTTTGGGCTGGGCGGTAGATGTTAGTTGGGCCAGGAAGTGGGAAATCGGCCCACACGTGTGGCCATCTTTCTTTTTTTTTTATCCTTTTTCTGATTTACTTTCTCCTTTTGGATTTCCAAATTCAAATTTGAATCCATTTTTGTGTGAAGACCAAACTCAGGTTAATTTTATAAATCTTCTTAACCATATGGAACAACTTTTATTTATTTATGAATTTATTTTATCCTCTTTGTTTAGTATTTTCCCAATCTCCTCCAATTGTAGAATTCCCTTTAAAATTCAATTTCCAATTTGGGCGTCCACCTATCCTTTTATATTATAAGTTTCCATTTTGGGATTTTAATATATTTCTTGTCATGTTATTTTATTGTTATATTTATTTAATGCACAAACATATAAACTCCGGCTGATGCATTTTTTTATCTTTTGTTTGACTTAATTTCTAAATTGTGTGTGTGCTCTTTTCTTATGATGCAAATGAGGCACATAAAATGAAGAAATCACTATATATTCCTTGTATACAATCTTGAGTATTACAAGATCGGGAGCAGCCGATGCCTGATCACCAAGGCTCGCCAGCGCGCTCCCTGTCCCCTGGAGGTGGGAGCTCCCAGGACGCGCCATCATGTTCTGCGACGCGGGCAGCATCTCCAGCAGCGCAAAGCCCGCAGCAAGCCGAGCAGCTGCCTTCGACACCAGCCCACGCTGGAACAGGCATCGAGTTCGCGACGCCACTTTCCACCGACCCAAGCTTCGACGACGATGATGTAGGAGAGCGTCGGTACCGAACGCTGGACAATATTCGCTGTGTGGGTGCAGCGGCCGGGCCGATGCATCATGGCGACGAGGAGGCTGAGCTGCATGTCGTGAGCGTGGAGGAGCCCAGGACCTTGAAGGAAGCCAACGGTGATCCAAGTTGGGTCGCCGCGATGGAGGAGGAGCTTTCCTCGATCCGCGACAACAGAACATGGTCGCTGGTCGAGCTCCCTCGTGGTCACCGCGCCATTGGCCTCAAGTGGGTGTACAAGGTCAAGCGCGATGAGAACGGCAACACCGTCAAGTACAAGGCCCGCCTCGTCGCCAAGGGCTATGTGCAGCAGCCGGGCATTGATTTTGAAGAGGTTTTCGCGCCGGTCGCACGACAGGAGTCGGTGCGGCTGCTTCTCGCTATTGCGGCACACTACGGCTGGGGCGTCCACCATATGGATGTCAAGTCGGCGTTCCTGAACGGGGAACTCCAGGAGGAGGTGTACGTACAGCAACCTCCCGGTTTTGTCGACGAGAAGCACAGGCACAAGGTACTCCGGCTCCACAAAGCTCTATACGGGCTCCGCCAGGCACCACGCGCCTGGAATCAGAAGCTCGACACTGAGTTGGTGTCACTCGGGTTCACTCGCTGTGTTGATGAGCACGGGATGTATACCCGTGTCAAAGGAGGAGTACGCCTGATCGTGGGCGTGTACGTTGACGACCTAATTATCACAGGCGGTGATGCAGTTGACGTGGCCAAGTTCAAGGTGCAGATGAAGAACATCTTCAAGATGAGCGACCTTGGCCTTCTCTCCTACTACCTTGGCCTCGAGGTCTCTCAGGGGAAGCAAGGGATCACGCTCCGTCAGAGTGGCTACGCCTCAAAACTACTTGAGAAGGCGGGACTGGCTGGATGTAATGCCAGTGCCACGCCTATGGAGCTGAAACTGAAGTTGCTAAAGGACGGCACGACACCGAGCGTGGATGCCACAGAGTACCGCAGCCTAATCGGCAGCCTGAGGTACCTGTGCAATTCCAGGCCAGACCTGGGATATCCGGTGGGATACCTTAGCCGGTTCATGGAGGCACCACGCCAAGAACACCTTGCGGCTGTCAAGAGGGTCCTTCGGTATGTGGCAGGAACACTGGATTGGGGCCTGCACTATCGCCCAGGACAGAAAAATGGAGGTGCACCGAAGTTGCTAGGCTACTCTGATAGCGATCTTGCCGGAGATGTAAACGACCGGAAGAGCACCAGTGGCCTCATTTTCTTCCTAGCAGGTGGTCCTGTTGCTTGGCAATCGGCTAAGCAGAAGGTGGTCGCTCTGTCTTCCTGTGAGGCAGAATATATCGCTGCTGCTGCGGCTGCGTGCGAGGCAGTTTGGCTATCACGTTTGTTGGCTGAACTCGTCGGAGGAGCTGTCCTCGCACCCAAGCTGAAGGTAGACAATAAGTCCGCCATAGCACTGATGAAGAATCCTGTCCATCATGACCGGAGCAAGCACATAGATGTGAAGTTTCATTTTATCCGGGAATGCTGCGACAGGAAGCTGATCGACGTCGAGTTCGTCGGTACTGAGCACCAGCTGGGCGACATTCTCACAAAGGCGCTCGGTCGAACTCGGTTCCAGGAGCTCCGTGGTTGGATCGGCATGGAAAAACTTGTATAAATAATAATCATGGGCTTAGGAGGAGATTGTTATAGTAAGCCCAGAATTAGTGTTTATTTCTTAGCAAGTAGATTAGCACACAATCACCTTCCAGGTATTGTGATTTACTTACCACATTCTACTGCATGTAATTTCTTTATAAGGAGATAGAGAACAACCAGAAAATGCAGTCTGATTGACAGCACCAAATCCATCGTGTCCTCTGTGTCTGCTTCGCGTGTGTCATCCTCCTCATCGGAGTTCTAACATAAATATCATGTTTGTATTCACAGTTTCCTAGGTTCAAATATACGCTGAGATATGCCTAGATTTTTTTAACACTAGCTATTAGGCCTCGTGATGATGAGCCTGAATCGTACATACCAAATGAACTGCAAATTCGGTTCCCAGGTTGATGCATGTGCCGGGGACGGAACGGAACTGTTGGTACGGTTGTGATTGCGATATGACTCAAAAGAGTCAATTAGCCCAGAAAAGGGAAGGATGGTCCCAGTGGGGGACTTCAAATAACAAAAAGCTTGCACTCTCGGTATACCTTGACAGCAAACCGATCAATTTCATTGTCTAACCACATGCAGAGTAGGAGATTTTGTAAGCATCGATCACTCCAGCCTGAAGGAGCTACTACTGCATACCAGGATGTGATTTGGATGCACAGACACTAATAAAATTTGTACACGCAGATGCAGCCATCATCACCAGTGAATTTGACAAATGGGTCTGATGAGAGTTCAGGAGCAAACGACAACGAAGGAGGGCCTATCTCTGCCTTCTACCTGGCAATAGCATACTTCGGCAGCTTTCGTATGGGTTACGTACGGACTATATGAATTAAGCATCCAAAATACGAGATGGTGAAGAGAGAAGTTTCATCAGGTAAGGCGGATGGAGTTTCAGGATAATCCAATTCCAAGCCCGGTCCCTTGGACACAAGCTATTTTCAGTTTGTAAGTTGATGGTGACGGCGCAGCCTTCGGATACAAGTAATCTGTTTCCAGCTTGGATATCTTGCAGTCTTAATCTTATCTCGGATCGGAGAACCAGAAAAGCTTGGCGATGATCACAGGGTGTACTAGGAACGTTAGCTAGTTTTAGCTAGCTATCTGCTTGTTCAGTGAGAAGGGAGAGAAAGAGTAGCTGTCAGATGACTCTGAAAGTCTGAAACCCACAATAAAGTCGGGATGCAGATGCAGCACATTCATTGTTCTCGGCCCCCAAGCGAGAGCATACTCCGCATTGCGAATTTGCAAGCTAACCATGGCACCCTCGCATGCCCACTCTCGCTCCGTGCCGCTGCTCCTCCTCGTGATAGGAGTTTGTTGCTGCTGCAGTGGAGCATCATCGCCCGTCATCGTCGGTCGTCACCACCCCGTCGACGACGACCCGACCTGTCCTCGGGAGCCGACGGCGGCGGTGGCAGCCGTGTCGTCTGAGTCTAGCTACGTCGAGCCACGCCGGTGCCAGCCGCCGGCGCCGCACATCGCGGTGGCCGTGTTCCCCTACGACGTCGACCCGATGCAGTTCGCGCTGAACCTGGAGTACACCGAGGCCGAGTTCTTCCTGCACGGCGCGTACGGCGTGGGTCTCGACCACCTCGCGCCGAGGCTGGCGCTGGGCGGCCCGCCTCCGGTGGGCGCCCGGAAGGCCAGCCTCGACGAGGTGACGAGGCGTATCGTCGCGGAGTTTGGCCTGCAGGAAGTTGGTCACATCAGGTTCGCGCGCGTGAGCCCCTCCCCCTGCCCATGCATCGGAAGGAACTGACACGGTTCTGATGTGCATCTTGAATTTGTTTTGGTTTGCTGCCTCATCGTGTGTGCACGTGCATACAGGGCTATCCAGCGCACGGTCGGCGGGATTCCTCGGCCGTTGATAGACCTCAGTGCCCACAACTTCGCTAGGGTGATGGACAAGGCGTTCGGGACCCGCCTGGACCCTCCCTTCGATCCCTACGTCAACAGCCTCAACTTCATGCTGGCCTCGTACGTCATCCCCTACCTCGGCATCAACGGCTACGTCGGCACCAACCCCATCGTCGACGGCTACCAGACAAAGAAGGTGACCACCGTACCGCCTGAATGAATGAGGAAGAAAAGGTCGCGCGCGCTAGTGGTACCATTTCTTGCTTGTGGAGCTCACGCCATGCATGCACTGCACGCAGCTTCTGGCAGGGCTGCTGGGGGTGGAGGCGGCGCAGGACGCGGTGTTCCGCGCACGCCTCTTCGAGCGCCTCGGCGAGGCCGTGCCACCGTACGGGAACATCACGGTGGCCGAGTTCACGGACCGCGTGTCGGCGCTGCGCAACCGGCTGGGGCGGTGCGGGGTCAAGGACGAGGGGCTCACGGTGCCCCGCCGGCTCGGCGCCGAGGGCGCCATCTGCACCAACGTGCTCTCCGCGGACAGGGACTCGCTCTCCTACGCCCGGACGCCCGCCGAGCTGCTCAGCATCCTCTATCTCACCGGCGACGAGCGCGTGCCCGGCGGGTTCTATCCGGAGGGTGCCAACGGGAGGATCGCCAGGTCCTTTCTTGGCAAGCCACATGGTGACATGGAAACTAGCCAATGCAAGCTGCCCGAGGCCATCAGTGCCCTGCATATATAGCGTACTACGAGTGCTGCGTGCATGATTATTTTATGTTTATATATGTGTGTATTTTCGAAGCTGAGCTCACCGATTTGAACTACGTGTCCGTGCAAAAACCCGGAGCATATATATGGTTGGATGAACTTGCAAAGTTTGCTGAATAATATAACAGTGGATTGATATCAGCAAGTGGTCCACCAATTCTTTCTCTTAGGTAGTGTTTGGTTGAGGAGCCAAGTAGAACGGAGCCGTTCCATCCCTGATTCTAGGAACAGAGCCGCTCTGTTCTGTGTTTGCTAATCTGGAACGGAGCGGCTCTGTTTTTTGTTTGGTTGCAGAGTGAACGGAACGGAGCGTGATTGTGAGAGCGGGATGGGAACGGAGCGGCTCCGTCTGGTTGATTTTTTGGAGCATAATGGTTCCGGATCTGAGGAGAATATTCCCTAATTGGAGTCATTCCGTTCTAGTTACTTTGTAACCAAACAGCAACAAAACTGGACAGAACGGCTCCGTTCTACTTGGCTCTTCAACCAAACACTACCTTAACTTTCTCTAAGAGCTTCATAAGAGCAACTCCAGTAGTCCTCTAAAAGACTTTCTAATTCAATAATTTAGGTAGTTAACATAAAAACTTCTCTCTAACAGTTCTCTAAATAAACTTCCTAAATTTAGCAACTTCTCCTCTAACATCATTTTCTCTCTACATTTGGAAACCATTTAGGAACTCCCTAAATAAAAATGCTGACTGCATTATATAGATAATGAAGATATATAATTGCTAACATTTGTGACTTATTTTTTATGTGGACAGATACAAAACAAAACTACAATCTATATTTAGAGAACTATGGGAGAACTCACATTTTTTTACTACTAAAGTTATTTAGCAACTTTTTAAATATATGATTTAGAGAACTAAAATTTACATAACTATTGGAGTTGCTCTAAGCTTCCTAATTAATTTGATTACCTAAAATATTGTTTTGCATTGTAGACTGCACTATTCGCAAAGTAAAGTTTGAATATAGGTATGAGGGTGGGTAAACTGTTGGAGATAGCCTAACAACTAACATTACCTCTCCTAACCCTTTCAATCACCCTTCCACCTAATCCAGACGACCAACCACTATATGCCTCGTGCCCTCGTCAACCGGTCCATGTACCACTTTTTTGCTGTTTTGAAACAGTTTTTTTACATATCAGATTTATTTATGATGTATTATTGTTGGGTGTCATGTGATTGTTAATGTTATATAACATATAATGTGGTCATGTTTTTCTTGTCAGAGATGATGATACATTGGGGACCCAATACCCGAATGGGATGGGTATGTGTATAGGAACGGGGATGGATATAGCTTCATGGGATGGGGATGGTGTCCAAACCTTATGGAGAATTCTTAATTGACACCTCTAGTACCATGTAGTACTATTCCTACTCTAACTTAGCATCTAGTGTGGGCCTTTAAATTTTTTTATTAATTGCTGAACTATTATATAGGCCAAGCCCTATTAATCTAATAATCTCATCAAATTTCAAAGTTGCACAATGTATGCTCCTAGTTCTTGACTTATTTGATATACCATTGTTTAGATGAAGACTGATAAGTTAAATATTCATCTAAGGTATGCATATTCATGATGTTGACAGTTTTGTGTAAGTTTTATCTGATTCCTTAACTAGTATTAGACTACCTAAAGCATCCCTCTGTTTAGAGCATGTAAGTCCAACTTCATACCTTTTCATGAGTTTCTAAATACCACTCAATACTCAAAGACCGTGATCAACAATCGAACTTATATAGGTGTGTCGTTGTTTTGAACCTCACTCCAATAAGTAAATTTATTGTGTGTGTTCCGGGCTCTGGACGGTGTGCACAGTGGGCGCAAGATTTATACCTGTATGAGCAGAATGTCCCTACTTCCAGTCATTGACGGATTGCGCTACCGGTACCATTGATGATCAAAGCTCGTCGTAGAAGTTATAAGCAAACAAGAGAGGGAGAAGAGGCTCTAAAGTCTCTTATTCGTGGTGGAGGTTGTTACAGAATGGAGTCCTAACTCAGCCTTGGCTTGTCAGTGGGGTTCCGGCCTCCACGTTCTCCTCCTGTTCGTCGGTCCTTCTGGGCGTTGTCTCGTCTAGGATCCATCCTTGGGTCTATCGTATGTCTGAGGGAAAAGAAACCCCTCCAACATAGGGGCCAACCTCTCCCTTTTATAGGCCGGGAGAGGGGTCGACCAGCGTGGCTTCCCCAGGAAGGAGCCATTAAGCAAGGGTAAAACCAAATGTTTTACCTGGGGTAAAGCCACGCGTGCTCGTGGGCCCCGGGGTCATCTGGTTGTCCCATATTCTTTGTGGCGAACTATGCGGGAGGTGTGGGTCCCAAGCACCATCATTCGGACTATGTTGACCCCTGACCTTCATAGCCTGAGGAACGACGTGGATCGTCGTGTTGCGTCCTGCCAACGACCTTCGCACTTAGGCCTAGTCCCGATAGGTCATGGGTGCGTCGTTGGCCAAGGGATGCGCGGGCCATAAATGCGCCACAGTCCGAGGGGCTCGTAGGCCATGAGTGCTTTGCGGCCCGAGCGGTTCGTAGGTCATGAGTGTGAGGCGGACCAACACTTTTGTTGTGCCTCGGCGCCAGGTGGAGTTAATGCGGTCGGTCACTTATTGAAGACCTAATAGAACATTAAAAATGAAAGGGAAATGATCTTTACCATTTTATCTAATTTGTTTTTGATGATTGATGATCATCACAACCTAATGGACTAAAAATTTGCATAGTTGAATAATTCTCAGGTGCATAAGTCCAACAATCTCAATTCTAAGTCGACTGCCCGGAATATCTTAGATTATTCCGGACAGGAGAATTTTTTTGGCGAATTCACCAGTGCGTTGACCGTCCGGGCTCTTCCAGTGTACCGTCCACAACACCTCAGTGAGCCTCGGGGAGGAACTATGCAAAACTCACATTTCTACTACGAACTGTCTAAAGGGGAGAAGAACACCGTCTGAGACCAAGCTCAGACTGTCCGGCCTCAGGCGCGGACCATCCACCCGTTGGAAATCAGAAAAACCCAAAGATGCCAAGTTTGGAAATATGAATTATAGCGTCCTCGCGGGCCGTCCGGGGTGCACGACCGGACCGTCTACGACTGCTTTATCTGACATCTGACAACATATTTAATGCACTTATAGCCGTTGATATAGCTGTTACTACTGACCATTGCAATTTCAACCGTTTATGTGCAAGAGCGGACCGTTCGGGCTAGGAGCGTGGTCCGTCCGCGGTTGGCAGAAAGTGGGTAACAGCTAGGAAGTGGTTGGTGGCTATAAATACAACCCCAACCACCTCCATTCTCTTCTTCCAAGCATCCCATTCATTCTTGTCCAATAAAAGAGCAATAACTTCATCCCAAGACACATTCAAAGCTTCCAATCTCCTCCAAGTGACATAATTGTGACTAGTGATGATTAGTGAAAGTCGTCTAGAGGGGTGTGAATAGGCGGAAACTGAAATTTATAAACTTAAAGCACAACTAAAAGCCGGGGTTAGCATTAGAAATAAATCCGAGTCCGAAAGAAAGGGCGAAAACAAATCAAAGGCAAATGAAGCGGATGACACAGTGATTTGTTTTACCGAGGTTCAGTTCTTGAGAACCTAGACCCCGTTGAGGTGGTCATAAAGACCGGGTCTCTTTCAACCCTTTCCCTCTCTCAAACGGTCACCTAGACCGAGTGAGCTTTCTCCTTAATCAAACGCGTCACTTAGACCCCACAAGGACCACCACACAATTGGTGTCTCTTGCTTTGATTACAAGTGCTTGAAGAACAAGAATGAGGAAGAAGAAAGTGATCCAAGAACAAGAGCTCAAAGAACACGAGCAAAACTCTCTCTCTAGTCACTAGGTGTTTGGAGTGTATTTAGGACTTGGAGAGGCTTTGATTCTTTTGAATTGTGTCTTGTATTGATTGCACTAGCTCTTGTATTGAATGATATGTCTGAAAAACTTGGATGCTTGGAGTGGTGGTGGTTGGGGGGTATTTATAGCCCTCAACCACCACATAGCCGTTGGGGAGGCTGTCTGTCGATAGGCGCACCGGACAGTCCGGTGCACCACCGGACACTGTCCGGTGCGCCAGCCACGTCACCCAACCGTTAGGGTTCTGAGGATTCCGACCGTTGGAGCGCTGACTTCATGTCACACCGGACAGGTACTGTTCACTGTCCGGTGCGCCTCTGACGCCTACTCTGACTTCTGCGCGCACTGTTCACACTTTTGTAGACGACCGTTGCGCTAGATAGTCGTTACTCCGCTGGTGCACCGGACAGTCCGGTGGCACACCGGACAGTCTGGTGAATTATAGCAGAGAGCGCCTGGAGAAACCCGAAGCTGTGGAGTTCGGAGTGTACGGCCCATGGTGCACTGGACACTGTCCGGTGCGCCAGACCAGGGTACACTTGGGTTTCTTTGCTCCATTGAATTTGAACCCTTTCTTTGGTCTTTTTATTGGTTTGTGTTGAACCTTTATGCACCTGTGTAATATATAATCTAGAACAAACCAGTTAGTCCAATATTTGTGTTGGGCATTCAACCACCAAAATTATTTAGGAAAAGGTTTGACCCTATTTCCCTTTTAATCTCCCCCTTTTTGGTGATTGATGCCAACACAAACCAAAGCAAATATATAAGTGCAGAATTGAACTAGTTTGCATAATGTAAGTGCATAGGTTCTTTAGAATTAAAACCAATTTTATAACTTCACTAGATATGCATGGATTGCTTTCTTTTATTTAACATTTTGGACCACGCTTGCACCACTTGTTTTATTTTTGCAAATTCTTTTGGAAAATATTTTCAAAGTCTTTTTGCAAATAGTCAAAGGTATATAAATAAGATTTGCGAGAAGCATTTTCAAGATTTGAAATTTTCTCCTCCTGTTTCAAATGCTTTTCCTTTGTCTTAAACAAAACTCCCCTGAATGAAATTCTCCTCTTAGCTTTCAAGAGGGTTTTACCAATATGAAAAAGATTTAGATACCAATTGAAAAATCCTTGAAGGAAAACATACCAATATATCAATTGAAAATTTTGAAATTGGTGGTGGTGCGGTCCTTTTGCTTTGGGCTTAATATTTCTCCCCCTTTGGCATTAATCGCCAAAAATGGAGACAATTGAGAGCCCTTTACTTTCTCCCCATTGGTACAAGTAAATATGAGTGAAAAGATTATACCAATGTGAAGTGGTGGAGTAACAACGAAGGATGATACTGGTAGAGTTGAGTGGAAGCCTTGTCTTCGTCGAAGACTCCATTTCCCTTTCAATCTATGACTTAGTTTGAAAATACACTTGAAAACACATTAGTCATAGCAAATGAAAAAGAGTTGATCAAAGGTAGCTAAATGAGCAATGTGTGCAATGTTTTAATCAAAATTCCGAGAATCAAGTATATTTAGCTCATTCCTAAGTTTGCAAAAGGTTTTCTCATCTAATGGCTTGGTAAAGATATCAGCAAATTGATCTTTGGTGTTTACATAAGCTATTTGGATATCCCCCCTTTGTTGGTGATCCCTCAGAAAGTGATACCGAATGTCTATGTGCTTAGTGCGGCTGTGTTCAACGGGATTATCCGCCATACGGATTGCACTCTCATTGTCACATAGGAGAGGGACATTGTTCAATTTGTAGCCATAGTCCCTGAGGGTTTGCCTCATCCAAAGTAATTGTGCACAACAATGGCCTGCGACAATATACTCGGCTTCGGCGGTAGAAAGAGCTACTGAGTTTTGTTTCTTTGAAGCCCAAGACACCAGGGATCTCCCCAGAAACTGACAAGTCCTTGATGTGCTCTTCCTATCAATTTTACACCCTGCCCAATCGGCATCTGAATATCGTATTAAATCAAAAGTGGATCCCTTGGGGTACCAAAGCCCAAACTTAGGAGTGTAAACTAAATATCTCATGATTCTTTTCACGACCCTAAGGTGAACTTCCTTAGGATCGACTTGGAACCTTGCACGCATGCATACGGAAAGCATAATATCCGGTCGAGATGCACATAAATAGAGTAAAGATCCTATCATCGACCAATATACCTTTTGATCTACAAACTTACCTCTCGTTTCGAGATCGAGATGCCCATTTGTTCCCATGGGAGTCTTGATGGGCTTGGCATCCTTCATTCCAAACTTCTTAATAATGTCTTGAACATATTTTGTTTGGCTGATGAAAGTGCCCTCTTGGAGTTGCTTGATTTGAAATCCTAAGAAGTACTTTAACTCCCCCATCATAGACATCTCGAATTTTTTAATCATGATCCTACTAAACTCTTCACAAGTAGATTTGTTAGTAGACCCAAATATGATATCATCAACATAAATTTGGCATACAAACAAATCCTTTGCAACTGTTTTAGTAAATAAAGTAGGATCGACTTTACCGACTTTGAAGCCATTAGTGATAAGGAAATCTCTTAGGCATTCATACCATGCTCTTGGGGCTTGCTTGAGCCTATAAAGCGCCTTTGAGAGTTTGTAAACGTGATTAGGGTACTCACTATCTTCAAAGCCGGGAGGTTGCTCAACATAGACCTCTTCCTTGATAGGTCCATTCAGGAAGGCACTCTTTACATCCATTTGATAGAGCTTGAAGCCATGGTAAGTAGCATAGGCAAGTAATATGCGAATTGATTCAAGCCTAGCTACGGGTGCATAGGTTTCATCGAAATCCAAACCTTCGACTTGTGAATAACCCTTAGCCACAAGTCGGGCTTTGTTCCTTGTCACCATGCCATGCTCGTCTTGCTTGTTGCGGAATATCCATTTGGTTCCTACAACATTTTGGTTAGGACGTGGAACTAAGTGCCATACCTCATTCCTCGTGAAGTTGTTGAGCTCCTCTTGCATTGCTAACACCCAATCCGAGTCTCTTAGTGCATCCTCTACCCTGTATGGCTCAATAGAGGAAACAAAAGAGTAATGTTCACAAAAATGAGTGACTTGAGATCGAGTGGTTACCCCCTTGTGAATATCGCCGAGGATGGAGTTCACGGGGTGATCTCTTTGAATTGCTTGGTGGACTCTTGGGTGTGGCGGTCTTTGACCATGAATTTCTTACTCATCTTCCTTGTCCTTGTCATAGTCATCTCCCCCTTGATCATTATCCTCCTCTTGAGGTGGCTCATCCTCTTGATCTTCATTTTCATCATCTTGAGCCTGATCCTCTTCTTGAGTTGGTGGAGATGCTTGCATGGAAGATGATGGTTGATCTTGTGCTTGTGGAGGCTCTTCGGGTTCCTTGGGACACACATCCCCAATGGACATGTTCCTTAGCGCGACGCATGGAGCCTCTTCATCATCTAATTCATCAAGATCAACATGCTCCACTTGGGAGCCATTAGCCTCATCAAACACAATGTCACAAGAAACTTCAACTA
Source organism: Zea luxurians (assembly GCA_029449295.1). Lineage (NCBI taxonomy): Eukaryota > Viridiplantae > Streptophyta > Magnoliopsida > Poales > Poaceae > Zea > Zea luxurians. Next base: position 58,578,270 of record JAOPSE010000007.1, read on the forward strand.
ATCCAGTGGACTTGTTGAAGACTCTATATGCCCTTATGTTTGAGTCATATTCTAGTAAAAAGCCTTCTACAGCCTTAGGAGAAAATTTAGATTTTCTACCTCTTTTAACAAGAATAAAGCATTTGCTACCAAAGACTCTAAAATATGAAACGTTGGGCTTTTTACCGGTGAGGAGTTCATAAGATGTCTTCTTGAGGATTCGGTGAAGGTATAGCCGGTTGATGGAGTAGCAAGCAGTGTTGATTGCTTCCGCCCAAAACCGGTCCGGAGTCTTGTACTCATCAAGCATGGTCCTCGCCATATCCAGTAGAGTTCTATTCTTCCTCTCCACTACACCATTTTGTTGTGGTGTGTAGGGAGAAGAGAACTAATGCTTGATGCCCTCCTCCTCAAAAAAGCCTTCAATTTGAGAGTTCTTGAACTCCGTCCCGTTGTCGCTTCTTATCTTCTTGATCCTCAATCCAAACTCATTTTGAGCTCGTCTCAAGAATCCTTTGAGTGTTTCTTGGGTCTGAGATTTTTCATGTAAAAAGAATACCCAAGTGAAACGAGAATAATCATCCACAATTACAAGACAGTACATACTCCCGCCGATGCTTATGTAAGCAATCGGGCCGAATAAATCCATGTGGAGTAGCTCCAGTGGCCTGTCCGTTGTCATGATGTTTTTGTGTGGATGATGGACACCAACTTGCTTTCCTGCTTGGCATGCACTACAAACCCTGTCTTTCTCAAAATGAACATTGGTTAGTCCCAGAATGTGTTCTCCCTTTAGAAGTTTGTGAAGATTCTTCATCCCAACATGGGCTAGTCGGTGATGCTAGAGCCAACCCATATTAGCCTTAGCAATTAAGCAAGTGTCAAGTTTAGCTTTATTAAAATCAACTAAGTATAGCTGACCCTCTAACACTCACTTAAATGCTACTGAATCATCACTTCTTCTAAAGATAGTAACACCAGTATCACTAAAAAGACAGTTGTAGCCCATTTTACACAATTGAGATACAGAAAGCAAATTGTAATCTAAAGAATCTACAAGAAAAACATTGGAAATGGAATGGTCAGGTGATATAGCAATTTTACCAAGTCCTTTGACCAAACCTTGATTTTCATCCTCGAATGTGATAGCTCTTTGGGGATCTTGGTTTTTCTCGTAGGAGGAGAACATTCTTTTCTCCCTAGTCATATGGTTTGTGCATCCGCTATCAATGATCCAACTTGAGCCCCATGATGCATAAACCTGCAAAACAATTTAGGCCTTATTCTTAGGTACCCAAACGGTCTTGGGTCCTTTCACATTAGAAACAAGCACCTTGGGTACCCAAACACAAGTCTTGGAGCCCTTGTGTTTGCCCTCCAACATATTTGGCAACTATTTTGCCTGATTCGTTAGTTAGCACATAAGATGCATCAAAGGTTTTAAATGAAATTTTATGATCATTTGATGCAGTAGGAGATTTCTTTTTAGGCATTTTAACATGGGTAGAATGCCTAGAGCTAGAAGCCTCATTCCTATACATAAAAGCATGATGTGGAACAGAATGAGATTTCTTAGCATGAATTCTTCTAATCATGTGCTCAGGATAACCAGCAGGATATAAAATGTAACCCTCGTTATCTTGAGCCATGAGAGCCTTGCCCTTAACAAAATTAGATGATCTTTTAGGGGCATTAATTTTGACATTGCTTCCCTGTTGGAAACCAATGCCATCTTTGATGCCAGGGTGTCTCCCACTATAGAGCATACTTCTAGCAAATTTAAATTTTTCATTTTCTATCTCATGCTCATTAATTTTAGCAGTTAGTTGAGCTATGTGATCATTTTGTTATTTAATTAAAGCTAGGTGATCATGAATAGCATCAACATTAATGTCTCTACATCTAGTACAAATAGAAACATGATCAACACTAGGTGTAGATGGTGTTAGGGACTTGTTCTCAAATGCTATGAATTAAGAACAAGGCAACATAAAATGTTAAATATTAATGTCCCTCGTCCGCTGAAGCATTATCTCCCCAAGGATTTAATGAACTTCGGACGAAGGCCATGAGCAAAATATTACGAAGGTCACACCTTCGTAATCAGACTTATAAAACAATGAAATACAAAATATAAAATATTAGAGAAAAATATACCAAAGACAGATAATATCATTCACACATATTTTATTATACAAGCCTAAATATTATACATAATATTTAGGTATATTTATACCTTCGCCTTGGCAGAAAACAATAATTCCAGCGTAATGTGTCAGCGATTACCAGATTGCGTGAATAATATAGGGGTACTTGTCGGGGACCATAATTAGGGGTACCCTCAAGGCTCCTAAATCTCAGCTGGTAACCCCCATCAGCACAAAGCTGCAAAGGCATGATGGGTGCGATTAAGTCAAGGATCGGTCCATTCGAGGGACGCGATCACGCCTCACCCGAGCCTAGCCTCGGGCAAGGGCAGCCGACCCCGGAGGACCTACGTCTCGCCCGAGGCCCCCTCCAGCAACGGACACACCTTCGGCTCGCCCGAGGCCCGGTCTTCACCAAGAAGCAACCTTGGCCAAATCGCCACACCGACCGACCAAATCGCAGGGGCATTTAATGCAAAGGTGGCCTGACACCTTTACCCTGACGCACGCCCTTCAGTCGACAGAGCCGAAGTGACCGCAGTCACTTCGTCGCTCCACTGACCGGTCTGACAGGAGGACAACGCCGCCTACGCCGCTCCGACTGCTGAGCCACTCGATAGAGTGAGGCTGACAGCAGCCAAGTCCGGTCTCAGGCGTCATAGGAAACTCCGCTTCGCCCGACCCCAGGGCTCGGACTTGGGCTCAGCCCCGGAAGACGGCGAACTCCGCTCCGCCCGACCCCAGGGCTCGGACTCGGGCTCAGCCCCGGAAGACGGTGAACTCCGCTCCGCCCGACCCCAGGGCTCGGACTCAGGTTCAGCCCCGGAAGACGGTGAACTCCGCTCCGCCCGACCCCAGGGCTCGGACTCGGGCTCAGCCCCGGAAGACGGCGAACTCCGCTCCGCCCGACCCAGGGCTCGGACTCGGGCTCAGCCCCAGAAGACGGCGAACTCCGCTCTGCCCGACCCAGGGCTCAGACTCGGGCTCAGCCCCGGAAGACGACGAACTCCGCTTCGCCCGACCCCAGGGCTCGGACTCAGGCTCAGCCCCGGAAGACGACGAACTCCGCTTCACCCGACCCCAGGGCTCGGACTCAGGCTCAGCCTCCGAAGACGACGAACTCCGCCTCGTCCGACCACAGGGCTCGGACTCGGGCTCAGCCCTAGCCTCAGCCGATGGTCTCCGCCTCGTCCGACCCGGGGGCTCAGACTCGACCTCGACCTTGGAAGACGGACTCGACCTCGACCTCGGAGGAGCCTCCACCTCGCCCAACCTAGGGCACGGACCAACCACGTCAACAGGAAGCGCCATCATTACCCTACCCCGAGCTGACTCAGGCTGCGGGGAACAAGACCGGCGTCCCATCTGGCTCGCTCCACCATACGAGTAATGATGGCGCCCCGCATGCCCTGTGACGACGGCGGCTCTCAGCCCCCTTACGGAAGCAAGAGGACGTCAGCAAGGACTCGACAGCCCCGACAGCTGTCCTTCCGCCAGGCTTCAGCGCTCCTCCGACGGCCACGACACCACGCGAACTGGGTGCCAAGACCTCTCCGGCTGCCACGATGGCATGTACTTAGGGTGCTAGCTCTCCACCGCTAGACACGTTAGCACATTGCTACACTCCCCAATGTACACCTGGATCCTCTCCTTACGCCTATAAAAGGGAGGACCAGGGCCCTCTTACAGAGGGTTGGCCGCGCGGGGAAGGACGGGACGGCGCTCGCGCAAGGCCACTCGCTCCCTCCCGCGTGGACGCTTGTAACCCCCTACTGCAAGCGCACCCGACCTGGGCGCGGGGCTAACTGAGAGCACCTAGAGGGGGGGTGAATAGGTGATCCTGTGAAACTTGAAAACTTAAGCCACAAAACTTGGTTAATCGTTAGCACAATAATTGCCAAGTGGCTAGAGAGGAGTCAAAACACAATAACCACAAGAAATCAATCACAGAGATGGCACAGTGGTTATCCCGTGGTTCGGCTAAGACCAACGCTTGCCTACTCCACGTTGTGGCGTCCCAACAGACGAGGGTTGCAATCAACCCCTCTCAAGCGGTCCAAAGACCCACTTGAATACCACGGTGTTTTGCTTGCTTTTTCTCAATCCCGTTTGCGAGGAATCTCCACAACTTGGAGCCTCTCGCCCTTACACTTTAAGATCACAAAGAAACACAGAGCAAGGGAGGGATTAGCAACGCACTCAAGACAAGAAATCACAGCAACACCACGCATACAAGTCGCAACTAGAGCTCACAACACAACTCAATGAGTTCACCACTCAACTAGAGCTCTAATTGCTATCGCAAAGAATCAAAGGCGCGGAATCGATGTCTTGGTGCTTATGAATGTTGTAGGAATGCTTGGTGTGCTCCTCCATGCGCCTAGGGGTCCCTTTTATAGCCCCAAGGCAGCTAGGAGCCATTGAGAGCAATCTAGGAAGGCTGATCTTGCCTTCTGTCGACTGGCGCACCGGACAGTCCGGTGCACACCGGACACTGTCCGGTGCCCGATTTCTTTCCATAAATGGCGCAGTCGACCGTTGGCAGCCTGAGAGCCGTTGGCGCACCGGATATGTCCGGTGCACACCGGACAGTCCGGTGCCTTCTTCTAGCCGTTGGCTCGGCCATGTGTCCTGCGCAGATTGCGCGGCCGACCGTTGGCCCGGCCGACCGTTGGCTCACCGGACAGTCCGGTGCACACCGGATAGTCCGGTGAATTATAGCCGTACGTCGCCGATGAATTCCCGAGAGCGACGAGTTCTCCTGTGAACGGCCCACCGGACAGTCTGGTGCACCACCAGACAGTCCGGTGAATTATAGCCGTACACCGCCGTCGAAGTCCCGAGAGCAGCCATTTGCCCGAGTCAGCCTGGCGCACCGGACACTGTCCGGTGCACCACCGGACAGTCCGGTGCTCTAGACTAAGCAGACTCTTGGCTGCCCGAGCCAAGACATTTTCAATTGGATTTTTCCTGTTTCCAGCACTTAGACACAATACATTAGTCACTAAAACAATGTACTAAGTCTGAGAAACATACCTTTAACCTTGATTTGTACTTTGTCCACCTTTTTACACTTAGGCACTTGTGTTGGACACTAAATCACCAAAATACTTAGAAATGGCCCAAGGGCACATTTCCCTTTCAATCTCCCCCTTTTTGGTGATTTATGCCAACACAACATAAAGCAAGTAGAACAAGTACAAAACCAATTCAACTAAGAACTCAAAGTTGTTTTGAATCAAATTTGACATATATGGATCACTCTATGCTACCACTTGGTTTGTTTTTGCAAATCAAACTCAAATTCCTATCTCTAAGTCAAATCCACTTGTAGAGACATAAAGGGAGGTTTTCCAAAGAAATTTGATCAAGGATTTCAAAAACTCCCCCTTTTTCCCATAATCAACACTTCTCCCCACAAGAGGCCAACTTTTGACATAAGAGACAATAAAAGAGTTTTGACAAACCAAAAGCTCTAATCTACTATTTTCAAAATTTCTCAAGTGGTAGCTGATCCATCTATTGCTTTGGCCTTTATTTTCTCCCCCTTTGGCATCAAGCACCAAAACGGGATCAATCTTGGCCCTTTAACCCCATTGCCTCACCAAAATCTTCAAATAAGAGTACAAAGGCAATAAGAGTATAAAGATGAACTTGGAAAAGTTACTCTTTTCATCGGAGTGCAGTGGAAGTCTTGCATGGTCCATGTCCACCTTTTCCCTTTCAATCCTCCTTTGAGACTAAAACAACCAAACTCAAGAATATGGTTAGTCTCAAAGGGTCAAGTTGTAGCACAGCTCCCCCTAAATATGTGCATCACTTGCAAAAAGGACTTGTGAGGTCCAGGGAGTGTTTGTACAACTTGAGCACCACAATAAGCAACAAAATGCAGAATGAACATGATCAAAGGCATAAATACATGTATGCTACAATTCAATCCAAGTTCCGCGAATCTAGGACATTTAGCTCACTACGCAGCCTGCAAAAGGTCTTTTCATCTAAAGGCTTAGTGAAGATATCGGCTAGCTGGTTCTCGGTGCTAACATGAAACACTTCGATATCTCCCTTTTGCTGGTGGTCTCTCAAAAAGTGATGCCGGATATCAATGTGCTTTGTGCGGCTGTGCTCAACAGGATTTTCCGCTATTCGGATAGCACTCTCATTATCACATAGGAGTGGGACTTTGCTCAGATTGTAGCCAAAGTCCCAGAGGGTTAGCCTCATCCAAAGTAGTTGCGCGCAACACTGTCCTGCGGCAACGTACTCGGCCTCAGCGGTGGATAGGGCAACGGAAGTTTGTTTCTTAGAGTTCCATGACACCAGGGACCTTCCTAAGAATTGGCACGTCCCCGATGTACTCTTCCTATCGACCTTACATCCAGCATAGTCGGAATCTGAATATCCAATCAAGTCAAAGTTAGACCCCTTTGGATACCAGATCCCGAAGCAAGGCGTAGCGACTAAATATCTATGAATTCGCTTCACAGCCACTAAGTGACACTCCTTAGGATCGGATTCAAATCTAGCACACATGCATACGCTAAGCATAATATCCGGTCTACTAGCACATAAATAAAGCAATGAACCTATCATGGACCGGTATGCTTTTTGATCAACGGACTTACCACCTTTGTTGAGGTCGGTGTGTCCGTCAGTTCCCATCGACGTCTTTGCGGGCTTGGCGTCCTTCATCCCAAACCGCTTTAGCAAATCTTGCGTGTACTTCGTTTGGGAGATGAAGGTGCCGTCCTTGAGTTGCTTCACTTGGAACCCAAGGAAGTAGTTCAACTCGCCCATCATCGACATCTCAAATTTCTGCGTCATTACCCTGCTAAACTCTTCACAAGACTTTTGGTTAGTAGAACCAAATATTATGTCATCGACATAAATTTGGCACACAAAAAGATCACCATCGCAAGTCTTAGTGAAAAGAGTTGGATCGGCTTTCCCAACCTTGAAAGCATTAGCAATTAAAAAGTCTCTAAGGCATTCATACCATGCTCTTGGGGCTTGCTTAAGTCGATAGAGCGCCTTAGAGAGCTTACACACGTGGTCGGGGTACCGTTCATCCTCGAAGCCAGGGGGTTGCTCCACGTACACCTCCTCCTTGATCGGCCCGTTGAGGAAAGCGCTCTTCACATCCATTTGGTACAACCTAAAAGAATGGTGAGCGGCATATGCTAGCAAAATACGAATTGATTCTAGCCTAGCCACAGGAGCAAACGTCTCCTCAAAGTCCAAACCTGCGACTTGGGCATAACCTTTTGCCACAAGTCGAGCCTTGTTCCTTGTCACCACCCCGTGCTCGTCCTGTTTGTTTCGGAACACCCACTTGGTTCCCACAACATTTTGCTTGGGATGAGGCACCAGTGTCCAAACTTCATTGCGCTTGAAGTTGTTGAGTTCCTCCTGCATGGCCAACACCCAGTCCGGATCTAGCAAGGCCTCTTCTACCCTGAAAGGCTCAATAGAAGAGACAAAGGAGTAATGCTCACAAAAATTAACTAATCTCGAGCGAGTAGTTACTCCCTTGCTAATATCACCCAATATTTGGTCGACGGGATGATCCCTTTGGATCGTCGCTCGAACTTGGGTTGGAGGTGCCTGAGGTGCATCTTCCTCCTCAACTTGGACATCCTGTGCTCCCCCTTGATCATGTGCCTCCACTTGAGGTACCTGTTCGTCATCTTGGGTTGGGGGATGCACCATAGTTGAGGAAGACGGTTGATCTTGCTCCAATTGTTCCTGAGGCCGTACATCTCCAATCGCCATGGTGCGTATCGCGGCCGTTGGAACGTCTTCTTCATCTACATCATCAAGATCAACAACTTGCTCTCTTGGAGAGCCATTAGTCTCATCAAATACAACGTCGCTAGAGACTTCAACCAAACCCGATGATTTGTTGAAGACCCTATACGCCTTTGTATTTGAATCATAACCTAATAAAAACCCTTCTACAGCTTTGGGAGCAAATTTGGAATTCCTACCCTTCTTCACTAGAATGTAGCATTTACTCCCAAATACACGAAAGTACGATACATTGGGTTTGTTACCAGTTAGCAGCTCGTATGAAGTCTTCTTGAGGAGGCGGTGAAGGTAGACCCTGTTGATGGCGTGGCAAGCCGTGTTCACGGCTTCCGACCAAAAACACTCGGGGGTCTTGAACTCTCCAAGCATAGTCCTCGCCATATCAATGAGTGTCCTGTTCTTCCTTTCTACCACACCATTTTGTTGAGGTGTGTAGGGAGCGGAGAACTCGTGCTTGATCCCCTCCTCCTCAAGGAACTCCTCCACTTGAAGATTCTTGAATTCGGACCCGTTGTCGCTCCTTATCTTCTTCACCTTGAGCTCAAACTCATTTTGAGCTCTCCTGAGGAAGCGCTTGAGGGTCCCTTGGGTTTCAGACTTATCCTGCAAAAAGAACACCCAAGTGAAGCGGGAAAAGTCATCAACAATAACTAGACCATACTTACTTCCTCCTATGCTCAGATAGGCGACGGGTCCGAAGAGGTCCATATGCAGCAGCTCCAGAGGTCTTGAAGTGGTCATCACATTCTTGCTGTGATGTGCTCCTCCCACTTGTTTACCTGCTTGACAAGCTGCACAAGGTCTATCTTTTTCGAATTGCACGTTAGTCAAACCTATCACGTGTTCTCCCTTTAGAAGCTTGTGAAGGTTCTTCATCCCCACATGTGCTAAGCGGTGATGCCACAGCCAGCCCATGCTAGTCTTAGCGATTAAGCATGCATCTAGACCGGCCTCCTCTTTTGCAAAATCAACTAAATAAAGTTTGTCGTCTAGTACACCCTTAAAAGCTAGTGAACCATCACATCTTCTAAAGACAGACACATCTACATTTGTAAATAGACAATTATATCCCATATTACATAATTGACTGACAGATAGTAAATTATATCCAAGAGACTCAACTAAAAACACATTAGAGATAGAGTGCTCATTGGATATTGCAATCTTGCCTAAACCTTTCACCTTGCCTTGGTTCCCATCACCGAATATGATTGAATCTTGGGAATCCTTATTCTTGACGTAGGAGGTGAACATCTTCTTCTCCCCCGTCATATGGTTTGTGCATCCGCTGTCGATAATCCAGCTTGAGCCCCCGGATGCATAAACCTGCAAGGCAAATTTAGGCTTGGGTCTTAGGTACCCAACTCTTGTTGGGTCCTACAAGGTTAGTCACAATTTCCTTAGGGACCCAAATGCAAGTTTTATCACCCTTGCATTTTGCCCCTAATTTCCTAGCAACTATCTTCCTATCCTTTCTACAAATAGCAAAGGAAGCATTTAAAGCATGATAAATTGTAGAGGGACCATTCATAACTTTTCTAGGAACATGAACAATATTCTTCCTAGGCACATGATGAATATTTTTTCTAGGCATATCTCTACCATGCATATTGGAAGAACTGGAAGCATACATAGCATAAGAGTCATAGGAATGTGAATCAAAAGCATTACAACTCCTATGAGACTGTCTTCTATCATTATACATAAAAGCATGGTTCTTTTTAGTACTACTTGCCATAGGGGCCTTCCCTTTCTCCTTGGCGGAGATGGGAGCCTTATGGCTTGTTAAGTTCTTGGCTTCCCTCTTGAAGCCAAGCCCATCCTTAATTGAGGGGTGTCTACCAATCGTGTAGGCATCCCTAGCAAATTTTAGTTTATCAAAATCACTTTTGCTAGCCTTAAGTTGGGCATTAAGACTAGCCATTTCATCATTTAATTTTGCAATAGTAGCTAAGTGTTCACTACAAGCATCAATATCAAAATCTTTACACCTATTGCAAATAACAACATTTTCTACACAAGTTGTTGATTTACTAGCTATTTCTAACTTAGCATTTAAATCATCATTAATGCTCCTTAAGCTAGAAATCGTCTCATGGCAGGAAGATAATTCATAAGAAAGCATTTCATTTCTCTTAACTTCTAAGGCATGAGATTTTTGTGCTTCTATAAATTTGTCATGTTCTTCATATAACAAGTCCTCTTGTTTTTCTAGAAGCCTATTCTTATCATTCAAGGCATCAATCAATTCATTAATTTTATCTACCTTTGTTCTATCTAGGCCCTTAAACAAACATGAATAATCTATTTCATCCTCATCACTAGATTCGTCCTCACTTGAAGAAGCATAAGTAGAGTTTCGACTACATACCTTCTTCTCCCTTGCCATAAGGCATGTGTGACGCTCGTTGGGGAAGAGGGATGACTTGTTGAAGGCGGTGGCGGCGAGTCCTTCATTGTCGGAGTCGGAGGAGGAGCAATCCGAGTCCCACTCCTTTCCTAGATGTGCCTCGCCCTTGGCCTTCTTGTAATTTTTCTTCTTTTCCCTCTTGCTCCCGTGTTCCTGGTCACTTTCATTATCAGGACAGTTAGCAATAAAATGACCAATCTTACCACATTTGAAGCATGAGCGCTTCCCCTTGGCTTTGGTCTTGCTTGGCTGTCCCTTGCGACCCTTAAGCGCCGTCTTGAATCTCTTGATGATGAGGGCCATCTCTTCATCATTAAGTCCGGCCGCCTCAATTTGTGCCACCTTGCTAGGTAGCGCCTCCTTGCTTCTTGTTGCCTTGAGAGCAAGGGGTTGAGGCTCGTTGATTGGACCATTCAATGCGTCGTCCACGTACCTCGCTTCCTTGATCATCATTCGCCCGCTTACAAATTTTCCAAGGACTTCTTCGGGCGACATTTTGGTGTACCTAGGATTCTCACGAATGTTATTCACCAAATGAGGATCAAGAACGGTAAAGGACCTTAGCATCAATCGGACGACATCGTGGTCCGTCTATCGCGTGCTTCCGTAGCTCCTTATTTTGTTGATAAGGGTCTTGAGCCGGTTGTATGTTTGTGTCGGCTCCTCGCCCCTTATCATCGCGAATCGTCCAAGCTCGCCCTCCACCAACTCCATCTTGGTGAGCAAGGTGACGTCGTTCCCCTCATGTGAAATCTTGAGGGTATCCCAGATCTGCTTGGCGTTATCCAAGCCGCTCACTTTGTGATATTCATCCCTGCACAATGAAGCTAGAAGAACAGTAGTAGCTTGTGCATTCTTATGAATTTGCTCATTAATGAACATGGGACTATCCGAACTATCAAAGTGCATTCCACTCTCTACAATCTCCCATATACTAGGATGGAGAGAGAACAAGTGACTACGCATTTTGTGACTCCAAAATCCGTAGTCCTCTCCATCAAAATGAGGAGGTTTACCAAGTGGAATAGATAATAAATGAGCATTTGCACTTTGAGGAATACGAGAGTAGTCAAAAGAAAAGTTCGAATTGACCGGTTTCCTTCTCTCGTAGTCGTTGTGGTCGTCGTCCTTTTGGGAGGAAGTAGACTCATCGCTGTCGTCGTAGTAGACGATCTCCTTGATGCGCCTCGTCTTCTTCTTCTTCCCTTCCTTCCGTCTATGGCCCGAGCCGGAGTCGGTAGGCTTGTCGTCCTTCGGCTCGTTGACGAAGGATTCCTTCTCTTTATCGTTGATCACGATACCCTTCCCCTTAGGATCCATCTCTTCGGGCGGTTAGTCCCTTTGTGAAGAGAACGGCTCTGATACCAATTGAGAGCACCTAGAGGGGGGGTGAATAGGTGATCCTGTGAAACTTGAAAACTTAAGACACAAAACTTGGTTAATCGTTAGCACAATAATTGCCAAGTGGCTAGAGAGGAGTCAAAACACAATAACCACAAGAAATCAATCACAGAGATGGCACGGTGGTTATCCCGTGGTTCGGCTAAGACCAACGCTTGCCTACTCCACGTTGTGGCGTCCCAACGGACGAGGGTTGCAATCAACCCCTCTCAAGCGGTCCAAAGACCCACTTGAATACCACGGTGTTTTGCTTGCTTTTTCTCAATCCCGTTTGCGAGGAATCTCCACAACTTGGAGCCTCTCGCCCTTACACTTTAAGATCACAAAGAAACACAGAGCAAGGGAGGGATTAGCAACGCACTCAAGACAAGAAATCACAGCAACACCACGCACACAAGTCGCAACTAGAGCTCACAACACAACTCAATGAGTTCACCACTCAACTAGAGCTCTAATTGCTATCGCAAAGAATCAAAGGCGCGGAATCGATGTCTTGGTGCTTATGAATATTGTAGGAATGCTTGGTGTGCTCCTCCATGCGCCTAGGGGTCCCTTTTATAGCCCCAAGGCAGCTAGGAGCCATTGAGAGCAATCTAGGAAGGCTGATCTTGCCTTCTGTCGACTGGCGCACCGGACAGTCCGGTGCACACCGGACACTGTCCGGTGCCCGATTTCTTTCCATAAATGGCGCAGTCTACCGTTGGCAGCCTGAGAGCCGTTGGCGCATCGGATATGTCTGGTGCACACCGGACAGTCCGGTGCCTTCTTCTAGCCGTTGGCTCGGCCACGTGTCCCGCGCAGATTGCGCGGCCGACCGTTGGCCCGGCCGACCGTTGGCTCACCGGACAGTCCGGTGCACACCGGACAGTCCGGTGAATTATAGCCGTACGTCGCCGATGAATTCCCGAGAGCGACGAGTTCGCCTGTGAACGGCCCACCGGACAGTCCGGTGCACCACCGGACAGTCCGGTGAATTATAGTCGTACACCGCCGTCGAAGTCCCGAGAGCAGCCATTTTGCCCGAGTCAGCCTGGCGCACCGGACACTGTCTGGTGCACCACCGGACAGTCCGGTGCTCCAGACTAAGCAGACTCTTGGCTGCCCGAGCCAAGGCATTTTCAATTGGATTTTTCCTGTTTCCAGCACTTAGACACAATACATTAGTCACTAAAACAATGTACTAAGTCTGAGAAACATACCTTTAACCTTGATTTGTACTTTGTCCACCTTTTTACACTTAGGCACTTGTGTTGGACACTAAATCACCAAAATACTTAGAAATGGCCCAAGGGCACATTTCCCTTTCACTAACACGAAGGCCGCGGGTTCCACTCTCCCACGCCTGTCTCCCTCCGGCTGCTTTCTTCCCCCCTTCGCGTTCCGCCTCGCGTCGACCCATCTGGACTGGGGCACACGGTGACAATTCACTCGTCGGTCCAGGGACCCCCTGGGTTTTGAAACACTGACAGTTGGCGCGTTAGGTAGGGGCCTGCTACGTGTTGACGAACAGCTTCCCGTCAAGCTCCTGATGGGCAGTCTCCAGCAACCTCTCCAACCCGGGACGGTGCTCCGCTTCGGTAGTCTTGAGTTCATGTCCCTTGACGGCAGCTACAACATGATACTCCTTCCCCCGCCGTGCGACAGCGACAATGGCGGTCGACAACCCGCTCGCCGGCGGGGAAATCGACGACGCCTTCCCCACGTGGTGGAAGGACGACATTCGGGCTTGCCCCGTCCCCTCCCCTGCCGATGGAGGAGGAGGCGGGGCAACCAAGGCCAGGTAGGAGGCGGCACCTCGTTGGCTGTCGAGCGAGTCGACGGCGCCGGCGCCCCAACGGAGGGCGCGTCGGACATCGGCCTCGTGTCTAAGACGAAGACGAGCGCCATCTCCCCGCAACACATCAACCTCGAGCAAACGGACGACGCCAGCACGCTCGCGAAGGACTTGCTGGGTGTCACCCTCGTACCTGAGACGACGGTGCAGTCCGTCCCTGACGTGACTTCGTCACCGCCCGTCGACCAAAAGGTACCGACCGATTCCCATCTCGCGTCTTTTGGATTCGGCCTCGACCCGCCAAGAAACTCCGCTTCGGTGGACACTCTCATAGAGGCGAGTCCAAACCCTCCGGGGTATCGTGTGCGGTCACCCTGGGACCGGCTAACGGCCGTCTCGTCCTACGGGCCCTCGGGGTCCGAGGAAGATGGCGAGCCCGACCTCTGTTGGGATTTCTCCGGACTTGGTGACCCCAGTGCCATGCGGGACTTCATGACCGCATGCGACTACTGCCTTTCCGACTGTTCCGACGGTAGCCGCAGCCTCGACGACGAGGACTGCGGCCCAAGTCGTGAATGTTTCCACGTTGATCTAGGGGGTCCCGGCGAAGGCAACCATCTTGGTATGCCGGAGAATGGTGATCCCCCTAGGCCCGTGCCTCACGTTGACATCCTTCGGGAGCTAGCTGTGGTCCCCGTCCCGACAGGGGGTCCTGACCCACAGCTCGAGCAAATCCGTGAGAGACAGGCCAGGCTCGACGAGGGAGCAGGAACGCTTGTGCCGATCCGCCGGGACATCGGGCAGGAATGGGCGGGCCAACCTCCGGCCGGAGAAGCACGTCATCTCCCCCAGGGCATCCAGCACCGCATCGCCGACGACGTCAGGGTAAGGCCGCCACCGGATTCCAGTGGAGTCGGCCAGAACCTGGCTGCAGCGGCAATACTTCTCCGCGCGATGCCGGAGCCATCAACCACCGAGGGGCGGCGCATCCAGGGAGAGCTCAAGAATCTCCTGGACGACGCCACGGTCCGACGGGCCGAAAGCTCCGCCTCCCGAAGGCAGGGGTACCCCTCGAAACATCACGTCGCGACTTCCCGATTCATGCGGGAAGCCTCAGTCCACACCGGGCGCACGCGCAACACAGCGCCTGCGGCCCCGGGTCGCCTCGGCAACGAGCACCATCACCACAGCCGTTGGGCCCACCTCGACGAGAGGGTGCACCGAGGCTACCACCCCAGGCGTGGGGGACGCTACGACAGCGGGGAGGATCGGAGTCCTTCGCCCGAACCACCCGGTCCGCAGGCTTTCAGCCGCGCCATACGACGAGCACCGTTCCCGACCCGGTTCCGAACCCCGACTACTATCACGAAGTACTCGGGGGAGACGAGACCGGAACTGTGGCTCGCGGACTATCGGCTGGCCTGCCAACTAGGTGGAACGGACGATGATAATCTCATCATCTGCAACCTCCCCCTGTTTCTCTCCGACACCGCTCGAGCCTGGCTGGAGCACCTGCCCCCGGGGCAGATCTCCAACTGGGACGACCTAGTCCAAGCCTTCGCCGGCAATTTCCAAGGCACATACGTGCGCCCTGGGAACTCCTGGGATCTCCGAAGCTGCCACTAGCAGCCGGGAGAGTCTCTCCGGGACTACACCCGGCGATTCTCGAAGCAGTGCACCGAGCTGCCCAACGTCACCGATTCGGATGTCATCGACGCGTTCCTCGCCGGCACCACCTGCCGCGACCTGGTGAGCAAGCTGGGTCGCAAGACCCCCACCAGGGCGAGCGAGCTGATGGACATCGCCACCAAGTTCGCCTCCGGCCAGGAGGCGGTTGAGGCCATCTTTCGGAAGGACAAGCAGCCCCAGGGCCGCCCACCGGAAGATGCTCCTGAGGCGTCAACTCAGCGCGGCACCAAGAAGAAGGGCAAGAAGAAGTCGCAAGCGAAACGCGACGCCGCCGACGCGGACCTTGTCGCCGCCGCTGTGTACAAGAACCCTCGGAAACCTCCCAGAGGTGCCAACCTCTTCGACAAGATGCTCAAGGAGTCGTGCCCTTATCATCAGGGGCCCGTCAAGCACACCCTTGAGGAGTGTGCCATGCTTCGACGCCACTTTCACAAGGCCGGGCCACCCGCGGAGGGTGGCAAGGCTCTCGACGACGCAAAGAAGGAAGATCACAAGGCAGGAGAGTTCCCCGAGGTCCGTGACTGCTTCATGATCTACGGCGGGCAAGTGGCGAACGCCTCGGCTCGGCACCGCAAGCAAGAGCGTCGGGAGGTCTGCTCGGTAAAGGTGGCGGCGCCAGTCTACCTAGACTGGTCCGACAAGCCCATCACCTTCGACCAGGCCGACCATCCCGACTATGTGCCGAGCCCAGGGAGATACCCACTCGTTGTCGACCCCATCATCGGCAACTTCAGGCTCACCAAGGTCCTCATGGATGCAGGCAGCAGCCTCAACATCATCTACGCCGAGACCCTCGGGCTCCTGCGGATCGATCTGTCCTCGGTCCGGACGGGCGCTGCGCCTTTCCACGGGATCATCCCCGGGAAGCGCGTCCAACCCCTCGGACAACTCGATCTACCTGTCTGCTTTGGGACGCCCTCCAACTTTCGAAGGGAGACCCTCACGTTCGAAGTGGTCGGGTTTCGAGGAACCTACCACGCAGTGCTGGGGAGGCCATGCTACGCTAAGTTCATGGTCGTCCCCAACTACATCTACCTCAAGCTCAAGATGCCGGGCCCCAACGGGGTCATCATCGTCGGACCCACGTACCGACACGCGTACGAATGCGACGTGGAGTGCGTGGAGTACGCCGAGGCCCTCGCCGAGTCCGAGGCCCTCATTGCCGACCTGGAGAGCCTCTCTAGGGAGGCGCCAGACGTGAAGCGCCACGCCGGCAACTTCGAGCCGGCGGAGACGGTCAAGTCCGTCCCTCTCGACCCCTGCAACGACGCCTCCAAGCAGATCCGGATCGGCTCCGAGCTCGACCCCAAATAGGAAGTAGTGCTCGTCGACTTTCTCCACGCAAACACCGACGTTTTCGCATGGAGTCCCTCGGACATGCCCGGCATACCGAGGGAAGTCGCCGAGCACTCGCTGGATATTCGAGCTGGAGCCCGACCCGTGAAGCAGCCTCTGCGCCGATTCGACGAAGAAAAGCGCAGAGCCATAGGCGAGGAGACCCACAAGCTAATGGCGGCAGGGTTCATCAAAGAGGTATTCCATCCCGAATGGCTTGCCAACCCTGTGCTTGTGAGAAAGAAAGGGGGGAAATGGTGGATGTGTGTAGACTACACTGGTCTAAACAAAAGCATGTCCGAAAGTTCCCTACCCTCTGCCTCGCATCGATCAAATCGTGGATTCTACTGCTGGGTGCGAAACCCTGTCTTTCCTCGATGCCTACTCAGGGTATCACCAGATCAGGATGAAAGAGTCCAACCAGCTCGCGACTTCTTTCATCACACCCTTCGGCATGTACTGCTATGTTACCATGCCGTTTGGTTTGAGGAATGCGGGTGTGACGTACCAGCGATGCATGAACCATGTGTTCGGCGAACACATTGGCCAAACGGTCGAGGCCTACGTCGATGACATCGTAGTCAAGACGAGGAAAGCCTCTGACCTCCTTTCCGACCTTGAAGTGACATTCCGATGTCTCAAGGCGAAAGGCGTGAAGCTCAATCCCGAAAAGTGTGTCTTTGGGGTCCCCTGAGGCATGCTCTTGGGGTTCATCGTCTCCGAGCGGGGCATCGAGGCCAACCCGGAGAAGATCGCTGCCATCACCAGCATGGGGCCCATCAAGGACTTGAAAGGCGTACAGAGGGTCATGGGATGCCTCACGGCTCTGAGCCGTTTCATCTCGTGCCTCGGTGAAAGAGGCCTGCCTCTGTACCGCCTCTTAAGGAAGGCCGAGTGCTTCGCTTGGACTCCTGAGGCCGAGGAAGCCCTCGGGAACCTGAAGGCGCTCCTCACGAACGTGCCCATCTTGGTGCCCCCCGCTGCCGGAGAAGCCCTCTTGATCTACGTCGCCGCGACCACTCAGGTGGTTAGCGCCGCGATTGTAGTCGAGAGACGAGAAGAGGGGCATGCATTGCCCGTCCAGAGACCAGTCTACTTCATCAGTGAGGTACTGTCCGAAACCAAGATCCGCTACCCACAAATTCAGAAGCTGCTGTACGCAGTGATCCTGACGCGACGGAAGTTGCGACACTACTTCGAGTCTCATCCGGTGACTGTGGTGTCATCCTTCCGCCTGGGGGAGATCATCCAGTCCCGAGAGGCCTCGGGTAGAATTGCAAAGTGGGCGGTGGAGATCATGGGCGAGACGATCTCGTTCGCCCCTCGGAAGGCCATCAAGTCCCAGGTCTTGGCGGACTTCATGGCTGAATGGGTCGACACCCAGCTCCCGATAGCTCCGATCCAACCGGAGCTCTAGACCATGTTTTTCGACGGGTCGCTGATGAAGACAGGGGCCGGCGCGGGCCTGCTCTTCATCTCGCCCCTCGGGAAGCACCTACGCTACGTGCTACGCCTCCACTTCCCGGCGTCCAGCAACGTGGCTGAGTATGAGGCTCTGGTAAACGGGTTGCGAATCGCCATCGAGCTAGGGGTCCGACGCCTCGACGCTCACGATGACTCGCAGCTCGTCATCGACCAAGTCATGAAGAACTCCCACTGCCGCGACCCGAAGATGGAGGCCTACTGCGATGAGGTTCGGCGCCTGGAAGACAAGTTCTACAGGCTCGAGCTCAACCACATCGCCCGACGCTACAACGAGACTACGGACGAGCTGGCTAAAATAGCCTCGGGGCGAACAACGGTTCCCCCGGACGTATTCTCTCGAGACCTGCATCAACCCTCCGTCAGGACCGACGACACGCCCGAGCCCGAGAAGGCCTCGGCCCAGCCCGAGGCACCCTCGGCTCAGTCCGAGGTACCCTCGGCTCAGCCTGACGTACCCTCGGCACGGTCCGAGGTACCCTCGGCTCGGCCCGAGGTACCCTCGGCCCCCGAGGGTGAGGCACTGCGTGTCGAGGGGGAGCAGAGCGAGGTCACGCCTAATCAAAACTGGCAGACCCCGTACCTGCAATATCTCCACCGAGGAGAGCTGCCCCTCGACCAAGCCAAGGCTCGGCGGTTGGCGTGGCGCGCCAAGTCTTTCGTCTTGCTGGGAGATGGGAAGGAGCTCTACCACCGCAGCCCCTCTGGCATCCTCCAGCGATGCATTTCCATCGCCGAAGGTCAGGAGCTCTTACAAGAGATACACTCGGGGGCTTGCGGCCATCACGCAGCACCCCGAACCCTTGATGGAAACGCCTTCCGACAAGGTTTCTACTGGCCAACGGCGGTGGCCGACGCCACTAGAATTGTCCGCACCTGCGAAGGGTGTCAGTTCTACGCAAGGCAGACCCACCTGCCCGCTCAGGCTCTACAGACCATACCCATCACCTGGGCGTTTGCTGTGTGGGGTCTGGACCTAGTCGGCCCCTTGCAGAAGGCACCCGGGGGCTACACGCACCTGCTGGTCGCCATCGACAAATTCTCCAAGTGGATCGAGGTCCGACCCCTAAACAGCATCAGGTCCGAACAGGCGGTGGCGTTCTTCACCAACATCATCCATCGCTTTGGGGTCCCAAACTCCATCATCACCGACAACGGCACCCAGTTCACCGGCAGAAAGTTCCTGGACTTCTGCGAGGATCACCACATCCGGGTGGACTGGGCCGCCGTGGCTCACCCCATGACGAATGGGCAGGTAGAACGTGCCAATGGCATGGTTCTGCAAGGACTCAAGCCTCGGATCTACAACGACCTCAACAAGTTCGGCAAGCGATGGATGAAGGAGCTCCCCTCGGTGGTCTGGAGTCTGAGGACAACGCCGAGCTGAGCCACGGGCTTCACACCGTTCTTTCTAGTCTATGGGGCCGAGGCCATCTTGCCCACAGACTTAGAATACGGTTCCCCGAGGACGAGGGCCTACGCCGACCAAAGCAATCGAGCTAATTGAAAAGACTCACTGGACCAGCTGGAAGAGGCTCGGGACATGGCCTTACTACACTCAGCGTGGTACCAGCAGTCCCTGCGACGCTACCACACCCGAGGGGTTCGGTCCCGAGACCTCCAGGTGGGCGACCTGGTGCTTCGGCTGCGACAAGACGCCCGAGGGCGGCACAAACTTACGCCTCCCTGGGAAGGGCCGTTCGTCATCGCCAAAATTCTGAAGCCCGGAACATACAAGCTGGCCAACAGCCAAGGCGAGGTCTACAGCAACGCTTGGAACATCCAACAGCTACGTCGCTTCTACCCTTAAGATGCTTTCAAGTTGTTCGTATACCTCGTTCACACACAAAGTCTGGTCGTCAAGGAAGGGTCAGCCTTGCCTCGGCAAAGCCCGACCCTCCCTCAGGGGCTAGAAGGGGGGAACCCCCTCTGCGTCGAAATTTTCTTCGGAAAAAGAAAAAAATCTTTTCTGCCAGAATGCCTTTCGTGCTTTTCGACTACTTCGAAAGTGGATCCTGAAAACGATGGAGTACACGTAAGCAGCCAAGGCTGACCGAGCTGAGGGACTCCTACACCTCCGAGATACGGATACCTCACTCATCACCTTCTGCGATAAGTAACTCACGCTCGGATAAGTGATTCTGCGGACCGAACAAGTCTTCACGCTCGAAAGCTCCTCTGCCGGAACGATTTTTCGGGCCTTCTCGACTGCGTCGATGACAGAATCCTATGGACGAGTAAGAGTGCGCGTAAGCGGCAAGGCCGACCGAGCCGAGGGATTCCTACGCCTCCGGGATACGGATACCTCACTCATCACCTTCCGTGAAAAGCAACTCTCGCCCGCACAAACAATTTTGTTACCGACAAACAAGTCCGGATACTCAAAACAAGAGGAAAAGGGACACAACTTTACAACACGACGACAGTGTGTTTGGGCCTCGGCGGCCGCAGAAAACATACACACGCTACAAGACAACCCGATCCTGTAGGCTCGGACGTCGACAGTTGAAGGGGGCAGCAGCACCCTCGGCGTCAACTACACCTTCGGCGGGGTCTTACCTAGCCTCAAACGGCGACGCGGCCAGAGGATCCCCACTCTGAAGGACGACATCAGCACCACACCCGGGCCATCGCCGCCAGGGTCTTCTCCAGGAATCCGGCTCGAGCAGACGGCTCGGCCGGCCACCCCGAGGCCTCGGCCAGCTATCCCCCGAAGACATCAGCCCGGCTTGAGGCCTCGGCAGCTCAACTCCGGCGTCGGTTCCGCCAGCGGACGACCCGGCCAGGCTCCGGCCGACCAAATCTTCTTTTTGAAGCCAACTCTGCCTCTGTCTGTGTTGACACCGCTACCTCCGGCTTCGGCTCATCGAAGGGCGGTCGAGGGGTTCCTTAAACTAAGCAAGAGAAGCCTCAGACAGCAAGGCCGATCGAACCGAGGGACTCCTATGCCTCCGGGATACGGATACCTCACTCGTCGCCTTCGCACGAGGCGACTCACGCTTGGTGAAGCGGTTCAGATAACCAACAGGCGAGTCTTAGTGCTCGAAATGAAGAAAAAACATGGCTCCATGCCAAAGATACATACATGTTCGGGCCTCGACAGCCACAACGAACAAGACACCGGCACTCAAAGTGCCAACACAAACGGAACTCCGGTTCCGTCCCCACAGCAGCAGCTATGGTCCCAGGACGGACGCGGCCACCGGAAGGCTCCCGTTTGCGTCCCCACTCAAGGGACGCAAACCAGACATTAAAGCCAAAGAGCCGGGGGCCGGTCCGTCGACG
The DNA here is from genome assembly GCA_029449295.1 of Zea luxurians. NCBI lineage: Eukaryota > Viridiplantae > Streptophyta > Magnoliopsida > Poales > Poaceae > Zea > Zea luxurians. Next base: position 58,599,580 of record JAOPSE010000007.1, read on the forward strand.
GCGCCGACGGCCTTAACGGGGGGGGGAGCTTCCTCCAGCTGCCACCACGTCAGCACGGACGGCGGCGTCCGCCTCTCCACCAACGCCGACAGTCGGCAAGGCGCACCGGCAGGTCCTCACTCCCATCCTCGCCACGAAAGCGAGGAGAAGGACGGAATGTTGCATCCTAGCTGGACAGCAACAGTTCGCCTTCCCCGGCATGGCTGGAGGACGCCTCCTCCGCTGGGCTGGAGGATGGTTTCCACCACCAGAAGCTGGAAGAGGAGGTGACCAGCCGGCCCGGGCGGGAGGTAGAGCTCCAGCTCAGCCCGGCCTCCGCCCCAGCAAGGATGATGAACATCCTTGAAGCTGAGGGCGGAACCAAGATCGCAGCCCGGCTTGCTTCTCCCCATCCGGGGGCTGGTGGTCACCGTCTTGGGTGACCACCGGCGAAGGGATGCAGCCGGGCCGCATGATGAAAATCCTTGAAGCCGAACGATGGCTGAAAGGTACCAACTTCCACGAAGTTGCGTTCCTCCGACGATAAGACGGAAGGATTGCGGACGTCCCCCATCCGGGGGCTCAGAAGGTGGAAAGACACGGTGCATAAGGGAGCGCGAAGACATGGTCGTCTTTCAAGGGGGTCACCCTCCTTTTAAAGGCAACTCTCCCCACTTGCGTCCTCAGCCGTTGCGGGCTGAGTCTTCCCCAACACACTCCAAGGTCCTCCCCCTACGGCGCGGGGGCTGGGCCCCACGCGTCATGCAAGCCGGTCCAGGGCAGAAGGAGCCAAACCGCCGCACGCAGGGCATGCAACTGCCCAGCGGTTACAAGCATTCCTCCACTTTCGCCCAGACCAACGGGTGAAAGGGTGGACAGCCATGCAGTCGGCATGCAACCGCGCCAAGTGGGTGTGCCCCTTCGACTCCAACGCGCCCAGCATGGAGGCCCAGGCCCACACGTCATGCGACCGGCGCGCCGGTTGCTACGTGCGAGCAACTGCACTGCCACTCGCGCCACTACCGCGCCTCCTCGACTGCGGAGCCAATACCGCGACTCGAGGCAACCCTGCGTGTGACCTAGCAGTGCCAGCCAGGCGCGACGGTCAAATACGGTCGAAAATGGGCTGGTAGTAATGGCGGTGGCAGGCGGGCAGGAGCAGCGGTCACGTCGTTAGCCAAGCTTACGTCCCATCCAGGGGCAGCGAGAAACCCTCTCTCACGGCGTGAAGACGGCGCTCCCGTGATCCGTTCCTCGAACGGCCCGCGCACGCGCAACGACCGCCTCGCGAACCACTCGCCCCGTCGCATTAACTCCACGGCGGGACAGGCGGCGCCTCAGGCAGGAGAAGCAAGCGACGCTTCGCCTTCGCCATAATGACCACGTCGAAAAAGGTACGCCACGTCGTTCGATTTCGTATCCTTTTCCTTTTCCTCTTTCTCTCTCTTACAACAGGGACCGGGAAAGGGGGATACCCCGAAAAGGATCCTTCTCCGTGAAGGAAACAGGCTCCGAGCCTCCCTACTGATCAGAGGTTCAAAGGCTGGCCCCTCGGAGGGGTTCAACGGCCGCCTCAGAGCGCTTGGGTTCTGCGCCCACTACTGGTCAGAGGTTCGAACGCCGGCCCCTCGGAAGGGTTCCACGGCCGCCTCAGGCCACTCGGGCTCTGCGCCTACTACTGATCAGGGGTTCGTAGGCTGGCCCTCGAAGGGTTCACAGTCGCCTCAGACATAGAGTGAGGGATGACCCTGGGTACGTTCGATACAAAACCAAGGCTCAGGCTATGCTCCCGAGGTACCCTAGGACATTTCCGAGACCAGCGGGAACGATCTTGTAACGGAATCCCACCAGAGGGAGGCATCGAGCCCTCGGACCCCGTCAAAGGGGACCGGGTCCGGCGGATCACCCGCAGGTACTTTTGGAGCGCGCCTCCGGGCCTCTAGCCGACCCCTAGCAAATGGGGCACGGGCGTCCGCTCGGATTACCCGCCAGCAGCTCACCGGAAACACCATGTTTGGCGCCCTCCGAGGGCAACATGGCGCTTTCCCCCCTCCTCCTTGCGGAAAGGCGACGCAGTGGTGTATGTAAAAAAGTCGAGTCTATCCTTGACCGTCCTCTCGCCCTGTGCAGAGGCTCGGGGGCTGCTCTCGCAAACCCGGCTCCGGCCAACCCGTTGACAGCGTCAACATACCAGCCCGAGAACTTGGGACCCGACCGTGCACCCGGGCTATGGCCAGCTCGCATGAGGGAACAACTAGACCAGCCAAAGTATTGCGAAACGCACTAAGACCTCGAAGGAGTAAAACTACTCCTCCGAGGCCTCGGGGGCTACACCCGGCGGGTGCGCTTGCGCGCACCCACCGAAACAAAATGCAACCAAGAAAAGGCTGGTCCCCTTGCAAAAAAGTGCAGCAAAAGCCTCCAAGCGAGTATTAACACTCCCTTCGAGGCTCAGGGGCTACTGTCGGGGACCATAATTAGGGGTACCCTCAAGGCTCCTAAATCTCAGCTGGTAACCCCCATCGGCACAAAGCTGCAAAGGCCTGATGGGTGCGATTAAGTCAAGGATCGGTCCATTCGAGGGACGCGATCACACCTCGCCCGAGCCCAGCCTCGGGCAAGGGCAGCCGACCCCGGAGGACCTACGTCTCGCCCGAGGCCCCCTCCAGCAACGGACACACCTTCGGCTCGCCCGAGGCCCGATCTTCACCAAGAAGCAACCTTGGCCAAATCGCCACACCGACCGACCAAATCGCAGGGGCATTTAATGCAAAGGTGGCCTGACACCTTTATCCTGACGCACGCCCTCCAGTCGATAGAGCCGAAGTGACCGCAGTCACTTCGTCGCTCCACTGACCGGTCTGACAGGAGGACAGCGCCGCCTGCGCCGCTCTGACTGCTGAGCCACTCGACAGAGTGAGGCTGACAGCAGCCAAGTCCGGTCTCAGGCGTCATAGGAAACTCCGCTTCGCCCGACCCCAGGGCTCGGACTTAGGCTCAGCCCCGGAAGACGGCGAACTCTGCTCCGCCCGACCCCAGGGCTCAGACTCGGGCTCAGCCCTGGAAGACGGCGAACTCCGCTCCGCCCGACCCCAGGGCTCGGACTTGGGCTCAGCCCCGAAAGACGGTGAACTCCGCTTCGCCCGACCCCAGGGCTCGGACTCGGGCTCAGCCCCGGAAGACGGCGAACTCCGCTCCGCCTGACCTAGGGCTCGGACTCGGGCTCAGCCCCGGAAGACGGCGAACTCCGCTCCGCCCGACCCAGGGCTCGGACTCGAGTTCAGCCCCGGAAGACGGCGAACTCCACTTCGCCCGACCCAGGGCTCGGACTCGGGCTCAGCCCCGGAAGACGACGAACTCCGCTTCGCCCGACCCCAGGGCTCGGACTCGGGCTCAGCCCCGGAAGACGACGAACTCCGCTTCGCCCGACCCTAGGGCTCAGACTCAGGCTCAGCCCCGGAAGACGACGAACTCCGCCTCGTCCGACCACAGGGCTCGGACTCGGACTCAGCCCTGGCCTCAGCCGACGGTCTCCGCCTCATCCGACCCGGGGGCTCGGACTCGACCTCGACCTTGGAAGACGGACTCAACCTCGACCTCGGAGGAGCCTCCACCTTGCCCAACCTAGGGCACGGACCGACCACGTCAATAGGAAGCGCCATCATTACCCTACCCCGAGCTGACTCAGGCTGCGGGAACAAGACCGGCGTCCCATCTGGCTCGCTCCACCATACGAGTAATGATGGCGCCCCGCATGCCCTGTGATGACGGCGGCTCTCAGCCCCCTTACGGAAGCAAGAGGACGTCAGCAAGGACTCGACAGCCCCGACAGCTGTCCTTCCACCAGGCTCCATCGCTCCTCCGACGGCCACGACACCACACGAACTGGGTGCCAAGACCTCTCCGGCTGCCACGATGGCATGTACTTAGGGCGCTAGCTCTCCACCGCTAGACACATTAGCACATTGCTACACTCCCCAATGTACACCTGGATCTTCTCCTTACGCCTATAAAAGGGAGGACCAGGGCCCTCTTATAGAGGGTTGGCCGCGCGGGGAAGGACGGGACGGCGCTCGCGCAAGGCCGCTCGCTCCCTCCCGCGTGGACGCTTGTAACCCCCTACTGCAAGCGCACCCGACCTGGGCGCGGGGCTAACACAAAGGCCGCGGGTTCCACTCTCCCACGCCTGTCTCCCTCCGGCTGCTTTCTTCCCCCCTTCGCGTTCCGCCTCGCGTCGACCCATCTGGGCTGGGGCACGCGGCGACAATTCACTCGTCGGTCCAAGGACCCCCCGGGTTTCGAAACACCGACAGTACTGTTCACCTATTTATAGGCACAGGGCGCATCCTGTGTAAAATTACATTTATGCCCTTTGCAATCGACTACAATAATGACACAAAACATCATGGGTCTTTAAGTCATTTCATCTTTAAGTCGGTTCACCCCTTCGTCTTGAGATCTGTCACTGTGCCGAAGCTTTATAGGTGATAGCTTCGGCGCTGCTTCTGAGAGGATCTGCCGAAGGTGTTCTCTTTCTTTAGGATCTTCGGCTACGAAGCATACCCCCAACAGTAGCCTCTTCGCGGTGCTAGATTGTTTTTCGTAACGAGCTTGATCCGTGAAAAAGTCTTCTTGGCTTTGGGATGCCGAAGATCCGAAAAACACCTTCCCTGAGCTCATTGGCGAGAAACAATTAAAATAATCCACACGCGAAGTGGCCTCATCTTGCAGCAGTTACGCGCGCCCTGGTGATTCACCTTCTCGGACCCTGTGGCCCACCGTTCAGTGAGTGCGGGTGGCTGTTTGTCCGATGCGGAAGACCTTGACGATTCACCTTCCCACCTGCGGCACTATATAAACAGACGGGTAGGTGTGAAGTTACCACAACATTCATTGCTATTGCACTATTTTGCTACCAAAATATTGACCAAAACCGAAGCTTGTTTGCTGCATCCTCAACCAAAGCTATTTACTTTGCTCAAGCTTCGTAACAAGAAAGAGCTTCGGCAAAATAAAGAAAAATTTTCAACTTCATTCAAAAAATAAGAAATTCAATCATCAGATGGCCAGAGTGCGTTCCACAGCTAGGGTTACACGCGACAGAGAGGAAGCCGAAGGTGCTGAAACTGCCCCAATCTCCGAAGTGATGAAGCACTCAGGGCTGGTAGCATCGGAGGATGCACCTGCCGCTGAAACAGAACAGGCTGATGTTGAGGAAACTGAGTCTGAAGATGATTACAGCGTGGTGCCAAGTAAACCCAGCCACCTGGATTTTGGGAAATCCACCATCTCCGAAGATGATTTGCCTAAGCTGTTGAAATTGGGCTATTTCAGTGAAGCAAAGAAAGAGCTGGTTTGTTTTGGTGGGGAAGAGACTACTCCGAAGCCAGGAAAGGATGCAGTGGTAGTCTTCAAAAGTTTTTTTAAGGCTGGCTTAAGATTTCCTTTGAACAAGATGATTGCTGATGTATTGAAGAAGTTTGGGATCTACCTTCATCAGCTAACTCAGCTCCTAACGCTATTGTCCGGCTTAGCGTTTATATCTGGGCTCTCCGAAGCCAAGGGGTGGAGCCATTTGGCGAAGGCTTCTGCCGAGTGCACGAGCTTCATTATCAGACGAAAGCTAGAGGAGATGGGCTACATGAAAATTTTGGCTGCTACAATTTTGCCTATCGCAAGAACACAAAATTTCTAGTGATTAGCTACCGAAGCAAGTGGCCAACTGGCTGGAAGTCTGAGTGGTTTTACGTCAAAGTTGACGAAGACAAGGAGAAGCTGGTCCAGAGTCCGCTAGAATTGATCTTCGGAGAGACCAGACCCCGGTGCAACATGACACCAGGGAGTCCAAGCCAAATTGCCCTGGCTGAATTTCGAGTTATTGCAGATCATATCGGCACTAGGGACTTAGTGCAAGAATTTTTGGCCTTCAGAGTGTTCCCAACTTTGAAGGAGTGGGACATGACGAAGCTGAAGGGGGAAAATAAGAAGGGGGAATTTATTCGGTTGCCTTACCATTATAAATTCAAGAAACATTTCAAAGTGCCTTGCCAGGAGTGGCTGGACATGATCGAAGTAATGTGCAATGAAATACTAGGTAATTATTCTAAAAAAGAATCAATTAATGACTGCGGCCTTTGGTACCTATCCGAAGCGAAGGCTAAACCGAGTAATGGATGCTCTGGACTTCGAGTATCCCGACTACGAGCGGTTAGACAAGGATGCCGAAGGGCAAAAGAGAAAGAGAGTGGCTGGTGCTCTGAATAAAGACGATGAAGAACAATTAAAAAAGAAAAAGTTGAAGCCTGAGCCACAAACAGATGCTTCGAAGAAGAGAAAAGCTACAGCTCCGAAGCAGAAGGCAATTGATGAAGAAGAAGAAACTGCTGCAACACCCTCTGCCACCGACGTGGAGGAAATTCTAAAGGTAATGACTGAATCTTTGCCTGTCAAGCTAAGTCCACTGGGGCCACATCTGACGAAGCTTTTTCAGAAGGAAAAGGAGCCCGCAAAAACGAAGAAGGCAGCTAGGCCAAAAAAGCAAAGAATCATTACAGTGACAGAAGTCATCGAAGGGACACCACCAGGAGCTTCAGCTCTGAAGGCGCCAACTATTGAGAGCACGACAGCCACCGAAGCTGCACCTTCGGAAGCCACAACTACCGAAGCTGCCACAGCCGAACATATTCATTTAGAGAGCATGATTGCCGATATTGATAAGATACTGCTAAACATGGCCGCAGAAGAAGCTGCTGCAGCCACCGAAGAGACTATGACCCTAGAACCCGAGAAGGAGAAAGAAATAGCCGAAGACACTTTGGAAGATGAAATTTTTAACTTTCAAAACTTAGTTGGTCAAGAGCTGACAAAGGCTGAAAAAGAAGAGCTAAAAGAATATGCTATATCTTGCGGATATCAGCCGGGAGCACTTCTCTTCGGTGGTATCGATGACGAAAAATTGGGCTGCATCCGGGATCAGACCGAAGCGAAGGTTATCGGTACTCTATCAAAGAGTATTGGTTTCCCGAAGCTCGAAACAGATATTAGTCGCTACCGACGACAACACATCGTCGGTAGTTTATTCTATTCCAATTTCAAGGTAAACTTTTCTTTAACTTTTATTATTTCAATAACGAAGATGTTTTCTAACGAAGGTTGTTTGTATGCAGAGTATGCTACTGAGTAAAGCTTTGAAAATGCAGCAAGATTTGGAAGATACAAAACACGAAGTTATAATTGAAAACTTAGAAAGCAAGATAAAAGACCAATCAGCTGCTCTTGAAAAGAAAGACTTCGAGCTTCAGACAACCAAAGGCTTATTGGCAGAAGCTGAAGCTAAAATAGCAGAATTAAATACGAAGCTTCTCTCCCAGTCAGAAAGCTTCGAACAAGAAAAGCAGAAGCTTAATGCAAAATTTGAGGCCGAGGTCCAGAAAAGTTCAGATTTGAAAAAATCATTGACAAGCCTTCAAAACAAATGTCTGGAGTTCAGTAATCGATGTGTTCAACGGCTGAAGCAAGTCTTCTATTCGGTTGGAGCCAGCAGCGAAAAATTTAATCCTTCGTCTGAAGACCTACCAGGGGCCTTCGAACATATCGAAGGTGAAATTGATGACCTTGAAGAAGTTATAGCTGGACATGGTGACTTTTGTGCCCTGGTAGCTTCTCGGGGCATAGCTGTCGCCTTCCTGAAATCTGGCTGCGAACATGGAAAGGTTATCAATAGACCCAATTTTAGCTTATCACCAGCAGACCTGGATAATATTCCCAACCTTGCCCGAAGCATAGCAAATAGATTTATAAAACTGGTATGGACAAAGGGTGGACGAAGCAAAGCTGGTGATGAAGCTCGGAGTCATCTTAAGCCGGTAACAAAATCATACCTTGTGCTTACCTCTTCCTTCGAACTTGAATTTTGCTTACAATACTTGAATACGTACAGGATGACGAAGCCGAGGCCGAAGCTAAAGAGTAAGAAGACGAAACCAAAGTTTAATGGATGACGAAGTCGAAGCTGAAGCTCAATGGATACTAATGAAGCTTGAATAGATAACTGTAGAAAAAACTCTAAAAACCCTTGTAATAACCTTTGTAAAGAACAATGTAATTAATTTTTACTTTGTAAACTTTGTCCATACCTTATAATATATTCTTACCTTTCCATCAATGTATAAAGTGCTTTGGTGTGAACAAAATTAGCATTTTTGAGCCGAAGGCGAAAAACACCTTCCCTTCTTTTCGTACACAGCGAATCATAAAGACTGCTTCTTTTTCTTTTTGCCGAAGCCTTATCTCTAGAGCCGAAGCAGCTGCCTGTGTTATGATGATGATGATCCTATGTATGTCTAAATGAATGTTTATGAATGCAAATGTATGATGTAATGTATGATGCAAATGAATGTCCAAACACACACATATGAAGCCACAACCATATCCTTCATTCCCTTAGGAATAACCAAAGTCTCTTTGCCGTTTATTTTTTGGCTTCACCGCTTATTTTTCGGTGTATCAGCGCTGACTTTTCGCTGTAAGTTCTACATTCCCTTAGGAACGTCTTTTGAACTTCTTCGCCTTCTATTTCGGCGGCATCGCATTGACTTTTTGCGCTTCACCTTATATTTCGGCGGAATCAGCGTTGACTTTTCGTTGTAAGCTCTGCATTCCCTTAGGAACGACTTTTGAGCAGAAAACTTGCACTGCTCTCCCTTAGGAACAGATTTTTGTAGCTTCGTCGTGCTCTGCATCCCCTTAGGGACGTCTTTCGAGCCTCTCCCTGATTTTTCTTTTCTCTTTGCACTCGATGGTGCATGCTCAGCTTTTACATTTACATCTTTGGGGGATATTGCTCTTGTAGAGCTGAAATAAGAAAAAGAGAAATTACATGCTATGGCCCCGTTAAAAACCTTTCTCCCCCTTTGGAAAGGAAAAGGGTGCCATAGGAAAAAATAAAAAGATTACATCAAGCTACACATAATATCGCCGAAGCTCATCCGCATTCCAAGATCTAGGAATGTCGTTGTCGTCCATATCCTTCAATCTGTAAGAACCGGGCCTTGACGAAGATACTACCAGAAAAGGTCCTTCCCACTTCAACTGTAGCTTGCCTACTGTATCTGGGTTGGCAACTCTCCGAAGTACCAAGTGCCCTGGCCTGATATTTTTTAACCGAACTTTTATGTCACGCCATTTTATTGTTTCGGCTTGATATTCATTGATGTTCTCCATAGCCTGAAGTCTGATCCCTTCTATAGCATCTTTTGCCACAGAATAATCAGCTTCGTCCTCTGCCGCAGCCACTGTTCTTATTGATCCTACTTTAGCTTCTTCCGGGGTTATTGCTTCGTCACCAAACAATAATTTGAATGGTGTAAAGCCTGTTGACCTTGACATTGTTGTGTTGTGGCTCCACACCACTTTGATCAATTCATCTGGCCATTTTCCCCTGGGCTGATTGAAGATTAACTTCATTATTCCCGTCATTATAATGCCATTAGCTCTTTCGACAAGTCCATTTGACTCCGGATGTCTAACCGATGCAAAATGGATTTTTGTGCCAATTTGTTCACAGAACTCTTTGAAAGCTTCGGCATCAAACTGTGTTCCGTTGTCCACAGTAATAGCCTTCGGCACTCCGAAGCGACAAACAATATTTTGCCAGAAAAATTTCTGAACAGTGACCGAAGTTATTGTGGCTAAAGGCTTCGCCTCAATCCATATGGAAAAATATTCTACCGCCACCACAACATATTTTAAATTTCCTTGTGCTGGTGGAAGTGGGCCTAACAAATCAAAGCCCCACCTTTGCAACGGCCAAGTGGGCCGTATTAGTTGAGTCAGAGATGAAGGCTATTTTTGATATCTTGCACATTTTTGACAACCTTCACACTTTTGGACTAATTCTGCTGCATCCGAAGCTGCCTTCGGCCAATAAAATCCTTGTCGAAAGACTTTTCCCAGCAAGGGCCTAGATCCGATGTGAGATCCACACAGACCTACGTGTATTTCCTTCATCAATTCTATACCTTCAGCTCTAGATAATAATTTGAGCAACGGAGAGCAGACTCCATGTTTGTATAACTCCCCTTCTATTATTACATATGGTCGGGCTCTTGCCTCTATTCTCTTATTATAAGCTTCATCATCTGAAAGGAAATTGCCCTGGAGAAAGGATATAATCTCAGTTCTCCAATCTTCACTATGAATAGGAGATATATTGAGCACTGCTCTTTCAAGAAGTTCCACCGAAGGTGCTCTTATTGTCTCAAAGAATACCTCCGAAGGTAAAGGCAGCCCCTGTGCCGCTGACTTGGCTAGCAGATCAGCGTGCTCATTTTCTCCTCGTGGAATATTCTTGACAAAAAACCCTTCGAAAGAAGCTTCAAGCCTTCGAACTGTATCCAAGTATTTCTCAAGCTTCGGGTCTCTTGCTTTACAAATCTTGTCAATATGACCAGAAATAACTTGGGAATCGGTTTTAAGAACCGCCCTTCTTATCCCCATTGCCTTTAACTCCCGAAGCCCCAAAAGAAAAGCTTCGTATTTAGCGATATTATTTGTGCAGCTGAAATCAAGTTTCACTACATAACATGTTCTGACTTTGGAAGGTGCAACTAAAACAGCAGCTGCACCTGCCCCGAAGGTTCCCCAGGAACCGTCATAGAACACTGTCCAAGCTTCAGCATCTTTACTTGCTTCTTCTTCCTAAGCCCCTGGCGTCCAGTCAGCGATGAAGTCTGCTAACGCCTAGGACTGGACCGAGGATCTATGCACATAATCAATGGTGAATTCGTTGAGTTCCGCAGCCCACTTTCCAATCCTTCCAGTAGCTTCTCGGTTCCTCATAATATCCTTCAAAGGCTGTGATGAAGGAACAATTATATGGTGTGACGGAACCTCCCAAGTCATTAGGCCCACCTACAGTTGTCCTTGTCCTATGGACCTCAGACAACCCTGTAGGTGCCACTGAATCACTTGACAAGTTCGGTATCTCCTTTTCTTACCTTTCCCAAGAGCGTTTCACCCGTCACGCAGACATTACAGATTATCGGAGATGCGGAAGCGATTACAAAAATTTATATTTATTTAAAAGTAAGACAAGGTTATATGTTACAGACCAGAATATAACTATGAGTGCAGAGTAATATTATTACACACCAAGGGAGGCAAAAACTTCTCCCGATAAGTATCAAACAAAAGTTCTTATGGAGGAACTCTTCCTCCCGCAGCTTTATTCTTGCTTTTCTTCTTTTGGAACCACCTTGGAACAGAAACAACAAAAGTTTATTGCTTCCTCACCTAAAAACAATGGGGAATAAACCCTGAGTATGGAATTACTCAGCAAGACTTACCCGACTAAAGAAAAGACTCTCAAGGGTATGCTGGTTATAAGGGTGTCAAGGTAAGGTTTCTCAATGATCAAAGACTCTATTTTGCAGAAATGCTTACTAAAAGTGGATCCTTAAAATCTAGTTTTATTGTCAGTTTAGGTAAAATTACCTGCATCTAGAGTTCTTTCTACCCTAGTTCAAACACTTGACCTGCACTAGCTGATTTCTTAACAAGACCTTCATCTTTACTGGAGTTCTACGTATAAGGCAGTGATCAAGTCTTCATAACCGCGAAGGTACGACGATCCGAATCGATTATACTCAGCTGAGGATCTCCAATCACACGACATATGTAGCACTTAACCCTTGCATATGTCAACCCGCCACCGGGGTTCTTAAGACCAGATCAGGTTCACGCCAACCGAGAGCACAGATACACCACCGTCCAGCCTCTTGCCATGGAGGGTACACGCTACTCTCGCCACCGCTCCATGCCCATTCCGTGTTATCTTATTCTGGCCTTAGTCTGCCCGAGGCAAGGCTTACCCATGACGAGGCATGTGACTAGTTAAAGGGTCCTCGGTCATCAAGCCTACATCGACACGGTCCTTAATCGACTCAGATAGAGACACTACACCGAGACTCTCTTCTCGTGCAAGTCACCCGCCCGGTCTCAGCTTAATAATTTCATCCCAACGTTTGGTACCTGATAGAGGTACATCTTTTCTGAAGTTGAACCCATCACGGCCATGATGGATCCACCCTCAAATTTTGTTTTTCAAAACATCCCACCCACTTTGCCAAATCATCTTTTGTAAAAACAAAACATTTTGTTTTTCTAAAGCAATGCTAAGCATCGAAAATCTTTTGTAAAACAGGTGATCAAGGAAGGTAATCAAATTCAAGGAAGGTAATGCAGGAATTGTTTTAGCAATCAACTCCTATCACCTAATGCTTCAAGCAAGTGAAAAAGGTTTTTAAAACACAAGGCGGTGGCAAATGCACCGGGGCTTGCCTTCGTTTATAGGTGAGTCAGGCTTGGATCCGCAGATGTCAAAGTAAAAACAATTCCCTGCCTGAGGTTCTGCAGGTGGTGGTGGTGAAGTCTTCTCCTCTTCTACCTGAACCTCTTCTTCGTTTTCTAAAGATAACCATATATATGTATATAAGAATGAATGCCATGTAATGCTCATGAGAGTGCAAAGATAATAATAATTTATTATCCAAAGTTCTTGAATACAATTTTCCTTCACGGTTCTTTGGGAAACTAGGGTTTCCGGAGTCAACAGTGAAGTTCAAAGAGCAGGGGGTGGGGGTTTTGGGTTCTAATTATCAAACAAGGTCCAAACCAAACCAAATTCTACCCAAAGCTTCTAAATAATGTTTTGAGTTCATATAAAAAGTTTGGGCATTTTTGGACTTATTATCTATTTTCTAAAAATCCAAAAACAATGTTTTAAGCTATTTTAATTACTCCAAAATTCCCTATTTGCTCTAAAAATCAGTCAACTATTTTTATTAAATACTATGAAAAATAAGGAATCTAGGAAAATTGGTTTGACATTTTTAGGATTTTTCTACCATTTTCTAGAATTTATTTGGCTCTGGAAGAAAAAGAAAAGGGAAATCTCTAAATAGTATTGGGCCTGATTCAGTCCAGGACGACCCAACCACAGCAGAAGTGCGCTCGCGCGCGCGCCCGCGTGGCAATCTTGCAGAAGGGCCCTCGGTGTTCTGGTTAACTCGAAGCAGGTTCTTTCACTGTTTTCCTAAGTCGCTGATAGTTTGCAGAAAAGCCCTTGAGGTTCTATTCCTTTACCGCGCCCGATCCACGACGGCGAGGGGCACGGCAGAGCTCCGGTGAGCGCATAGACCGGCCGAACAGGGCAGAGACTAGCGCTCTACTTTGGCTAAAACCGAATTCACGCCCCAACTAACGTTTCCCCTAAGTTAATTGTATGAATAGCTACCCAAATGTCCTTGGCCACGGTGACCGCGCGAATGATTCAAAGAACAACGCGTTCACGGCGAATGGTGACAATCTAATTCAATTGGGTGGGTTGGTGAGCATAACAGACGCATAAGGATGCTAGAACAAGACTAAAGACAACATGACCGGACCTGATTTGCGCTGACCACGGCGAAGTGTGTTTCACGGCGGCGGAAACCGAATTGGGGGAAACCCAAAATTCAGGCACACTGGTGATCGACTGGGGATGATTCTTGGCGGCTGGGTTCGTGATGATTCAACAGAGCTTACGGTCACTTCAATTTATAGGGCGTGACAGCGGTGGCCGGGGATTTTAGCGGTGACGTGCGGCGGTCGGAGGAGGGAGAGGTCACTGGTGCAATGGCTTGGTGTCCAACGCCATGGCAATCGCTCCGGTCATCAACGGAGAGCGAGAGCAGGTTATGGTGATGTGGTGGAAAGGGTTAGACATGCGGTGGACAATGGTGACGGCTTAACGGTGGTGAGAATCCTTGTCCGAGGGGTGATGAGCAAGGGGAGAGGTAATGCGGCTAGCCGGAGTGGCGTCCAGCTCACCGGCGGCGAAGATTTTCTTACACCGCGATGTTATCCATCTGCCACGAGCACGAATCCAGATGCCGGTGACATGAATCGCGGCGGAGGATCGGTCGTCGGCGGTGAGGTTTACTGAACCCGATCAGGCTACTGTACCATTGCACCGCTTCATCAGTCGGTCTGACAGAGCAGGTTTAGCGTTGATTTACTCCCGATTTGGTGTAGTGACCGAACTAGCTCTCTGTACCAAAGTTATAGTTTAATAAACCAGCTTTAACTTTGTTACATAGTGCATCCTCAAAAGATCACAGGATCATACCCAAAATCGAACACTAAGTTCATCCAATCTCACTGTCATTGGAAAATTCAGACTTAAAATGACCTGACAGCCCAACTTTAGGTCTGATTTTCTCCAATTTCTTCATAACAACGATGCTTACACTCTTAAACAAAGTTGTTCTCCTTTGATAGATTTACAAATTTGATGTGGTGACCTAGGGTAAATTCTCACTAATTTGGGAGATACAAGGGCTCAAAGTTGAATCACTCACACTGAAATTCAGACTTCATCAAAAGGGTCAAGTGTGGCTCTTTTGCACATAAGTCCAAATCTCAAGTTTTTGGATTGCAAATCTTCATGATTGTGAACCATATGACTTAGGACACCTTATTGTTATATTTTTTGCACTTTAGTCCAAAAGTGGACTAGTTTTGCACTTAACCCCCTAGGGTTTGGATTCATGGTTTTCCAGGGTTTCAATTAGGGTTTTTGGTATCTCAGGGGTATAAATGTAACTTAAACCCATCCTTAGTAATATTTTATGACTATTTTACTTAGTCTTTGGGGTTTTCTCTATTTAGTCCCTGTTTTGCCCTTCTAATCCCCATTTAGGGTTAAGTACCCTACACTAGGGTCTTATATGCAAAATGCCAAAACAATACAACTTGCTTGAAATTTTTGCCTAGTGAATACACTCTAGGTGTGTCAAACATATGCAAATGCCAATGCTTATGATGTTATGCTCAAGTTTTAGTAACAGTAACACCAGGGGTGTTACATCCTTCCCCCCATAAAAGAATCTCGTCCCGAGATTAAAAGTCCTAGGGTAAGTAATGGAAAAGGAAATGCTTCACGTTCTTATTTTCTAAGTTTTGGTACAGGGCAGGGGTGGTTTGGGGCTTACTCCTTTATTACAACAATGTTGTACACTTTACAAATTACAAGAGGCTAAAAAGCCTGCGAAGTTCTTATCTAAAAAGTCTTGAGTTTCCCATGTAGCCTCATCTTCAGAATGTTGGTTCCACTGTATCTTGTAAAACTTGAGAGTTTTTCTTCGGGTAATCCTGTCCTTTTGGTTCAAGACCCGAATAGGATGTTCGGAATATGCCAAGTCTGGTTCAAGGACAACATCTGTCACTTCAATGGTTCGATCTGGAACCCAAAGACATTTCTTCAGTTAGGACACGTGGAACACATTATGTATGGCAGACAAGGTTTCGGGTAGTTGAAGTCGATATGCCATTGGTCCACACTGTTCAAGTATAGGGAATGGACCAATGTACCGAGGTGCAAGCTTCCCTTTAACCCCGAAACGTGATACACCCTTCATTGGGGAGACCTTGAGATAAACATAATCCCCCACCAGAAAATATAAGGGCATCCGTCGTTTGTCTGCATAACTTTTCTGACGAGCTTGAGCTTTCTTCAAATTATGAATTATTTTTTGGACTTTTTCTTCGGTCTCTTTCACCATATCTGGCCTGAAAAAGTAACTTTCACCAGGTTCAGACCAATTTAGCAGAGTACGACATCGTCGTCCATATAAAGCTTCGAAGGGTGCCATCTTGATACTTTCTTGATAGCTATTATTATAGGAGAACTCCGCTAGTGGTAAACATTCATCCCATTTCTGTGGGAACTCCAGCACACAGGCCCGCAGCATATCTTCAAGTATTTGATTGACCCTCTCAGTCTGCCCACTTGTTTGAGGATGATAGGCCGAACTGTGGAGCAATTTGGTACCCGGGGATTTATGAAGTTCTTCCCAGAATTTGGATACGAATTGAGGTCCACGATCCGACACTATAGTCTTCAGAACTCCGTGCAAACTGAGGATGTGAGCAATGTATAATTCTGCATAGGTGATGACAGGATATTTTACTTTGACTGGAAGGAAGTGGGCGATCTTTGTAAGTCGATCAATGATAACCCAAATAGAGTCAAAGCCTTTTGCTTTCTGGGTAATCCCACAACGAAGTCCATACTAATATCTTCCCATTTCCATGTTGGTATTAGTAAAGATTGTAATGGTCCGGCAGCTTTTAGGTGTATGGCCTTGACACGTTTACAAGTGTCACATCTAGCCACATAGCGTGCAATTTCAATCTTCATCTTCGTCCACCAATAATGCTGTTTCAGATCTTGATACATCTTAGTGCTTCCAGGATGAATAGAATAGCGACTAAGATGTGCTTCGTCTAAAATTTGCTGGCGAACCCTTTCATTTTTAGGCACCACTATGCGGTTGTTGAACCATACAACACCTTGATCATCTTCTCAGAAACAATTGGCTTTTCCAGCCCTTATCTTCTCACGTATATGTTTCATACCCTCATCATTTTTTTGTGCGTCAAATTATTCTTTGTAAGATGACTGACTCCAGCTTGAAGTGATTTGAAGTCCCATGCTGAATCATTCCCAGGTTCAAATTCTCCATCTCCTGGCATAACGTAATGTCAGAAGTCCTCATTGTTAGACAATGGCAGGAAGCCTTGCGATTGAGTGCATCTGCCACTACATTTGCTTTGCCTGGGTGATAATGGATCTCCAGTTCATAATCCTTGATTAGCTCGAGCCATCTCCTTTGTCTCATATTGAGCTCAGACTGGGTAAAGATGTATTTCAAACTCTTATGGTCTGTATAAATATGACAGACATTTCCCAGTAGATAATGACGCCAGATCTTCAGGGCATGAACCACTGCAGCTAGCTCCAGATCATGAGTGGGATAATGCTCCTCATGCCGGCACAACTGCCTTGAAGCATATGCAATTACTCGGCCCTCTTGCATTAATACGCAGCCGAGATCACTACCCGATGCGTCACAATACACATCAAAGGGCTTATTAATGTCCGGTTGAGCCAATACCGGAGCAGTGGTTAATAATGTCTTCAATTTCTCAAAAGCTTCATTACACTTTGAAGACCAATTGAATTTAGTCTCATTCTTCAATAGACTTGTGATTGGTTTCACAAGCTTAGAAAAATCTGGTATAAATCGGCGGTAATAACCAGCCAGTCCAAGGAAACATCAGACTTGATGAACAGTGGTCGGGGGTTTCCACTCCAAGATATCCTTGACCTTGCTGGGATCTACCGCAATCCCCCTAGCAGATAACACGTGTCCCAGAAATTGAATTTCTTCCAGCCAAAACGCGCATTTACTGAACTTGGCATATAATTGATGTTCTCTCATGCGCGTTAATATGACCCGTAAATGTTGAGCATGCTCCTCTTCATTCTTTGAATATATCAAAATATCATCTATGAAGACCACCACAAATTTGTCCAACTCGGGCATGAATACCGAGTTCATCAGATAAGTGAAGTGGGCAGGAGCATTCGTCAGTCCGAAAGACATTACCAAATATTCAAACAATCTGTACCGCGTAGTGAATGCGGTTTTTAGTATATCCTCGGGCCGAATACAGATCTGATGGTAGCCTGACCTGAGATCAATTTTTGAGAATACCCTTGCTCTAGTCAGTTGATCAAATAGGATGTCAATTCGTGGAAGAGGGTACTTGTTCTTGATAGTGACCTCATTCAGGGGTCGATAATCCACGCACATCCATAAAGTTTGATCCTTCTTCTTGATGAATATGGCTGAACAACCCCATGGTGACGAGCTTGGCCGGATGAATCATTTCTCTAGTAGATCTTGTAATTGAATCTTCAGTTCTGCCAGCTCATTTGGAGGCATTCGGTACGATCTTCTAGAAATGGGAGCCATACCGGGCTTCAACTCAATTACAAACTCTACATCTCTTTCAGGTGGCAATCCAGGCAAATCCTCTGGAAAGACATCTGGGAACTCACATACTACCGAAATATCCTTGATCTCCGGTATAGTGGCTTCATAAACTTTGCCAGTAGTTTTGGTTGGAATGGGGATAGACAAAAGAATTTCTTCTTGGTTATGACTCAACCTGATGGTTCTCTGATCAGTGTTGAGGGTTGCTTTATGTCGGGCCAACCAATTCATGCCCAAAATCACATCTATGTCTTGGCCTTTCAGAATAATCATATTAGTAGGAAAGTCCCGTCCGGCCAATGTTATGGGCACTTGGAAAGCCACTTCCCTAGTAAAGATTTGTCCCCCAGGTAACTGAATTTTAAACCCTTCTTTTGATTCATGGTATGAAATGCAATGTTGCTCCACAAATTTCTTGCTGATGAATGTATGTGAAGCACCAGAATCAAAGAGAATAATTGCGGGATGATTGGCCACAAGGAACGTACCCATCATTACCGGTTCACCGTCCGGTGCGGTGGCCACTTGCGTGTAATAAATTTGTCCCGTCTTCTTTGTATTCTTGCCCGCATTTCCCTTAGCCTAAGAAGAATTCCCGGTACCTTGTTGATTGTTTGTGCGATTCTGCTTCGGGTAGGGGCAATCCTTAATAAAATGCCCAGATTTTCCGCAATTGAAACAACCTGTTGACGAACGGGGAAGGCCGGGAAACGAGTGCCAGGGGCACCTGGCTGACTTGTTGTAGTGGGGGCAGCATTGGGACGGATGAACACTGGTTGTTTGAATGGGAAGGAGGGTGGACATGATGAAGAACGACCCTGATTAAAAGGTCGGATAACTAACCGTTGCCTTTTCTCGGGGCCCTGATTAGGCCTGTTACCTCCACTCCCCTTGATCTTTCTAGAACTTGTATATTTAGATTCAACTGCCAGCGATGTGCTGACAGCCCTTCCGTATGTGAGGTCGATGCAGGTCACCATTTTCCTTTGCATCCAATCATTTAAACCCCTCATGAAACAGTTCTTCTTCTTTGTGTCGGTGTTGACTTGGTCAATCGCATACTGCGATAAGTGATTAAACTTATTGAGATACTGGGTGACCGTATCTCCGCCTTGCTTTAACTTCATGAACTCTTCCTGTTTCATGTGGAGTACTCCTTCTGGTATGTAATGTTCTCTGAAAGCTAGCTTAAATTCATCCTAGGTAATTTGATGATTGGCCGGCTGAACGGCCACAAAGTTCCCCCACCAGGTGCTAGCAGGGCCACGCAATTGTTGAGCTGCGAACAGGGGCTTCTGAGTTTCAGAACACCGAAGAAGAACAAATTTCTGCTCAATGACACGGATCCATTCGTTCGCCTCTAAAAGGTCTTCTGCCTTGATGAACAATGGTGGGCGCGTTTCGGAGAAGTCCAAATAAGATGTCTCACGGGGACCTTGCGGATAGCCCCGCCCGCCTTGTTGTTGGAGTTGTTGACCCGCCATCTCCCGTAGGAAGCGGGTATTATCTACGGTAGCATTCACCAGGGCGGCGATAGCCTCGGCAAGCGTGGGAGGGACTGGAGGTGGGTTTGGTGTTGCCTCCCTCCCACGGGAGGTACTGGCCCCATCCTAAGCACGAGTCCGAGAAGGCATCTATGGCAACAAACATTTGAAAACAATATGATATGCCAAAGAAAACCATCCATTTTACATTACTAAAAAGAGTAATGTTACAGACTCGAATTTTTACAACAGGATTACAGTACCCATTATACCCTAACACTACTATTTCTACAACTATACTATACTACTCTACTCCTGCTTCCCGTTGCTCCTGGTAGCCTCACTATCGGGCGTAGGAGACCATTCATCGACCAACTTCATAGAGGGAGGGGGCCTAAAAAGGTCCAATTTGCCACCAAAAGCTTCTCCCGCTACATGAGAAGGTCCGGCTTCTGTCCCGACAGGATCCACATGTACACTGAGGTGCAATTGTGAATACAGTACATGAACTTCTTCATGTAGAGTATTGCAATAAGCCTGCAGGTTATCAATAGCTGAGCTAAGTTCTTCGACTTGGGCTCGAGCTTTTGCCTCCTTAGCCTAGGCAAGCGAACGAGACTGAACCGCCCAGTCGAGCGCTAAATCTCGATCAGCGAGCTGATCTTGCAGGCGGCGGATGTGGCTTCTCAATTCATTGATTCTGTCGCCATCCGCGACCCATATGTTAGTCCTGCGTTGGAGTTCCGTTTGAAGCTGATTCACTTGCGCTTCAAGATCCCCGATCGGATCATTACTTCCACTACTGCTATCCTCGTGTCTTGGAGCTAGTTGATGACGTGGCACACCAATTGGGCCAGTGTGCTTGCACGCAGTTTTCCTTGTGCGCGGCGGCATTTTTCTAAGGGGGAAAATTTCATTAACATAATTTTTAGCATGATGCATGTGTAATTACAGAATCAACCTTAGTTGATTCACACCTTCTATATGTTGCACTCTTACTATCCGGTCTTTAAGATAAACTCTTCAGATATAATAGATAAGAAGGGAAGAAATTTTTCCAGATGAGTCTTTAGAAAATTCTTTTGAAGATGCCTCAATATCCGCAGAGAAGGGCTTCGCTCCGATACCAGCTGTGACGGAACCTCCCAAGTCATTAGGCCCACCTACAGTTGTTCTTGTCCCACGGACCTCAGACAACCCTATAGGTGCCCCTGAATCACTTGACAAGTTTGGTATCTGCTTTTCTTACCTTTCCCAAGAGCGTTTCACCCGTCACGCAGACATTACAGATTATCGGAGATGCGGAAGCGATTACAAAAATTTACATTTATTTAAAAGTAAGACAAGGTTATATGTTACAGACCAGAATATAACTATGAGTGCAGAGTAATATTATTACACACCAAGGGAGGCAAAAACTTCTCCCGATAAGTATCAAACAAAAGTTCTTATGGAGGAACTCTTCCTCCCGCAGCTTTATTCTTGCTTTTCTTCTTTTGGAACCACCTTGGAACAGAAACAACAAAAGTTTGTTGCTTCCTCACCTAAAAACAATGGGGAATAAACCCTGAGTATGGAATTACTCAGCAAGACTTACCCGACTAAAGAAAAGACTCTCAAGGGTATGCTGGTTATAAGGGTGTCAAGGTAAGGTTTCTCAATGATCAAAGACTCTGTTTTGCAGAAATGCTTATTAAAAGTGGATCCTTAAAAATCCAGTTTTATTGTCAGTTTAGGTAAAATTACCTGCATCTAGAGTTCTTTCTACCCTAGTTCAAACACTTGACCTGCACTAGCCGATTTCTTAACAAGACCTTCATCTTTACTGGAGTTCTACGTATAGGGCAGTGACCAAGTCTTCATAACCGCGAAGGTACAGTGATCCGAATCGATTATACTCAGCTGAGGATCTCCAATCACACGACATATGTAGCACTTAACCCTTGCATATGTCAACCCGCCACCGGGGTTCTTAAGACCAGATCAGGTTCACGCCAATTGAGAGCACAGATACACCACCGTCCAGCCTCTTGCCACGGAGGGTACACGCTACTCTCGCCACCGCTCCATGCCCATTCCGTGTTATCTTATTCTGGCCTTAGTCTGCCCGAGGTAAGGCTTACCCATGATGAGGCATGTGACCAGTTAAAGGGTCCTCGGTCATCAAGCTTACATCAACACGGTCCTTAATCGACTCAGACGGAGACACTATACCGAGACTCTCTTCTCGTGCAAGTCACCCGCCCGGTCTCAGCTTAATCATTTCATCCCAAAGTTTGGTACCTGATAGAGGTACATCTTTTCCGATGTTGAACCCATCACGGCCATGATGGATCCACCATCAAATTTTGTTTTTCAAAACTTCCCACCCACTTTGCCAAATCATCTTTTGTAAAAACAAAACATTTTGTTTTTCTAAAGCAATGCTAAGCATCGAAAATCTTTTGTAAAACAGGTGATCAAGGAAGGTAATCAAATTCAAGGAAGGTAATGCAGGAATTGTTTTAGCAATCAACTCCTATCACCTAATGCTTCAAGCAAGTGAAAAAGGTTTTTAAAACACAAGGCGGTGGCAAATGCACCGGGGCTTGCCTTCGTTTATAGGTGAGTTAGGCTCGGATCCGCAGATGTCAAAGTAAAAACAATTCCCTGCCTGAGATTCAGCAGGTGGTGGTGGTGAAGTCTTCTCTTCTACCTCAACCTCTTCTTCATTTTCTAAAGATAACCAGATATATGTATATAAGAATGAATGCCATGTAATGCTCATGAGAGTGCAAAGATAATAAGAATTTGTTATCTAAAGTTCTTAAATACAATTTTCCTTCACAGTTCTCCAGGAAACTAGGGTTTCCAGAGTCAACAGTGAAGTTCAAAGAGTAGGGGGTGGGGGTTTTGGGTTCTAATTATCAAACAAGGTCCAAACCAAACCAAATTCTACCCAAAGCTTCTAAATAATGTTTTGAGTTCATATAAAAAGTTTGGGCATTTTTGGACTTATTATCTATTTTCTAAAAATCCAAAAACAATATTTTAAGCTATTTTAATTACTCCAAAATTCCCTATTTGCTCTAAAAATCAGTAACGATTTTTATTAAATACTATGAAAAATAAGGAATCTAGGAAAATTGGTTTGACATTTTTAGAATTTTTCTACCATTTTCTAGAATTTATTTGGCTCTGGAAGAAAAAGAAAAGGGAAATCTCTGAATAGTATTGGGCCTGATTCAGTCCAGGACGGCCCAACCACAACAGAAGTGCGCTCGCGCGCGCGCTCGCGCGCGCCCGCGTGGCAATCTTGCAGAAGGGCCCTCGATGTTCTGGTTAACTCGAAGCAGGTTCTTTCACTGTTTTCCTAAGTCGCTGACAGTTTGCAGAAAAGCCCTTGAGGTTCTATTCCTTTACCGCACCTGATCCACGACGGCGAGGGGCACGGCAGAGCTCCGGCGAGCGCGTAGACCGGCCGAACGGGGCAGAGACTAGCGCTCTACTTTGGCCAAAACCGAATTCACGCCCCAACTAACATTTCCCCTAAGTTAATTGTATGAATAGCTACCCAAATGTCCTTGGCCACGGTGACCGCGCGAATGATTCAAAGAACAACGCGTTCATGGCGAACGGTGACAATCTAATTCAATTGGGTGGGTTGGTGAGCATCACACACGCATGAGGATGCTAGAACAAGACTAAAGACAACATGATCGGACCTAATTTGTGCTGACCACGGTGAAGTGTGTTTCACGGCGGCGGAAACCGAATTGGGGGAAACCCAAAATTCAGGCACACTGGTGATCGACTGGGGATGATTCTTGGCGGCTGGGTTCATGATGATTCAACAGAGCTTACGGTCGCTTCAATTTATAGGACGCGACAGCGGTGGCCGGGGATTTTAGCGGTGACGCGCGGCGGTCGGAGGCGGGAGAGGTCACTGGTGCAATGGCTTGGTGTCCAACGCCGTGCCAATCGCTCCGGTGATCAACGGAGAGCGAGAGCAGGTTATGGCGATGCGGTGGAAAGGGTTAGACACGCGGCGGACAATGGTGATGGCTTAACGGCGGTGAGAATCCTTGTTCGAGGGGTGATGAGCAAGGGGAGAGGTACCGCGGCTAGCCGGAGTGGCGTCCAACTCACCGGCGGCGAAGATTTTCTTACCCCGCGATGTTATCCATCTGCCACAAGCACAAATCTAGATGCCGGTGACACGAATCGCGGCGGAGGATCGGTCGTCGGTGGTGAGGTTTACTGAACCCGATCAGGCTACTGTACCATTGCACCGCTTCATTAGTCGGTCTGACAGAGCAGGTTTAGCATTGATTTACTCCCGATTTGGTGTAGTGACCGAACTAGCTCTCTGTACCGAAGTTATAGTTTAATAAACCAGCTTTAACTTTGTTACATAGTGCATCCTCAAAAGATCACAGGATCATACCCAAAATCGAACACTAAGTTCATCCAATCTCATTGTCATTGGAAAATTCAGACTTAAAATGACCTCACAGCCCAACTTTATGTCTGATTTTCTCCAATTTCTTCATAACAACGATGCTTACACTCTTAAACAAAGTTGTTCTCCTTTGATAGATTTACAAATTTGATGTGGTGACCTAGGGTAAATTCTCACTAATTTGGGAGATACAAGGGCTCAAAGTTGAATCACTCACACTGAAATTCAGACTTCATCAAAAGGGTCAAGTGTGGCTCTTTTGCACATAAGTCCAAATCTCAAGTTTTTGGATTGCAAATCTTCATGATTGTGAACCATATGACTTAGGATACCTTATTGTTATAGTTTTTGCACTTTAGTCTAAAAGTGGACTAGTTTTGCACTTAACCCCCTAGGGTTTGGATTCAGGGTTTTCCAGGGTTTCAATTAGGGTTTTTGGTATCTCAAGGGTATAAATGTAACTTAAACCCATCCTCAGTAATATTTTATGACTATTTTACTTAGTCTTTGGGGTT
Organism: Zea luxurians; assembly: GCA_029449295.1. Classification (NCBI taxonomy): domain Eukaryota; kingdom Viridiplantae; phylum Streptophyta; class Magnoliopsida; order Poales; family Poaceae; genus Zea; species Zea luxurians. The sequence goes on from JAOPSE010000007.1 coordinate 58,623,881, forward strand.
TTCTCTATTTAGTCCCTGTTTTGCCCTTCTAATCCCCATTTAGGGTTAAGTACCCTACACTAGGGTGTTATATGCAAAATGCCATAGCAATACAACTTGCTTGAAAATTTTTGCCTAGTGAATACACTCTAGGTGTGTCAAACATATGCAAATGCCAATGCTTATGATGTTATGCTCAAGTTTTAGTAACAGTAACACCAGGGGTGTTACATATGGAATGCTTGAAAGTAATGCCGAAGCTTCCTAGAGGCCATTAAGACAGCATATAGCACTTTCTCCAATTCTGTATAGTTTTTCTTTGATAAGCTGAGGACTTCGGAGATGAAGTATACTGGGGCTTGCTTTTTTATTTGTCCTTCAAGCTTTTCCTGCACAAGTGCTGCGCTTACTGCAGAATGCGAAGCTGCCACAAATAATAACAGAGGAGCCCCTGGCGTGGGTGGAGTTAACGTTGTTAGGTCTACCAGGTACTGCTTCAGCTCTTCGAAGGCTTTCTGCTGAGCTGATCCCCATTGAAAGACTTCGGCCGACTTCAGCACTTCAAAGAATGGTAAATTTCTCTCTGCTGATCTAGATATGAATTGATTCAAAGATGCCAGTCTTCCTGTCAGCCGTTGAGCTCCCTTCTTTGTGCTTGGCGGCTCCATCCGAAGAATAGCTTCGATTTTATTTGGATTAGCTTCGATCCCTTTTGTTGAAACTAAACAACCAAGGAATTTCCCCTTCTTTACTCCGAAGACACACTTTTCTAGATTCAACTTCAGGCCAGCTTGCCTAAAGTTAGTGAATGTCTCCTGCAGATCAGCAATGTGATTTTCTTGCTTCGTGCTTTTTACTATGACATCATCTACATAAGTTAGCATATTTCTGCCTATCTGAGAATGAAGGACTTTGGCTGTCATTCTGCTGAAGCTTCCTCCAGCATTCTTGAGCCCCTCAGGCATCCGAAGATAACAATATGTACCACTGGGGGATTATGAAGCTGGTTTTTGGCTCATCTTCCTTCTTCATCCAGATTTGATGGTAGCCTGAATAACAATCCAGTAGACTCATGAGCTCTAACGAAGCTGCTGCATCTACTAGAGAATCTATCCTTGGTAATGGAAACTCATCCTTCGAACATGCCTTATTAAGATCAGTAAAATCGATGCACATTCTCCATTTACCATTGGCCTTCTTCACCATAATAGTGTTAGCTAGCCATTCTGGGTATTTTACTTCTCTGATGACTCCAGCACTAAGAAGTCTTTTCACTTCATTCTGAGCACCTTCTGCTTTGTTATCAGACATTTTCCGAAGCCTATACTTTCTGGGTCTGAAGGATGGATCGACATTGAGCGAGTGTTCAATGACATCCCTGTTGACACCACAGAGATCGTTAGCGGACCATGCGAAGACATCTTTGTTGTTGAATAGAAACCTTGTTAGGTTTTTCTCCTGTTCCTCAGACAATTGAGATCCCAGCAACACTTTCTGCTCTGCTATATCTTCACATAAGAGCATGGGCTTCGGCTGATCGGCCGAAGCAGCCTTCTCCCTTCTGTACTTGTATTGCTCACAAGCTTCGGCTCCATCTATATTATGGATTGCTTTTGAATCTGTCCAGTTTCCTTCAGCCTTTCTGGCAGCTTCCTGGCTTCCATGAATAGCAATAGGCCCTTGATCCGAAGGTCATGCAAAGATATGCTGGATGAAGAATTGCTTCAAAAGCATTGAGTGTCCCACGACCAATGATTGCATTGTAGGGGTACTCCATGTCGATAATATCAAACACAACTTGCTCAGTTCTTGTATTGTTGACAAATCCGAAGGTCACTGGCATCGTGATCTTGCCGAGCGCTACAATCTGTCTTCCTCCGAAGCCACAAAGAGGGTGTGTAGCATCATGAATCTTATCCTCTGGCTCTTGCATCTATCTGAAGGCCTTAGCAAATATAATATCCGCTGCACTGCCTGTGTCAACCAGAACATTGTGAACCAGAAATCCTTTGATAACACAAGAAATAACCATAGCATCATTGTGAGGGTAATCCTTGAGCTAAAGGTCCTCTTGGGAGAAGGTAATTGGGATGTGGGACCATCTTGACTTGATGAAGGGTCCCTGCACCCCGACATGCTATACCCTTCTCTGTGCCTCCTTCTTCTGCTTCTTGTTGGCCGGCTCTGAGCATGAACCGCCTGTTTTCGGGAGTACCAGCTTTGAAGCCGAAGCAGCTCCAGCTTGGTTGTTGAACGAAGCCATCAACTCAAAAAGTGGAAGTGAGTTCACCGGAGGTGGGCGCCAATGTTGGGGACTTGTTCTCAAATGCTATGAATTAAGAACAAGGCAACATAAAATGTTAAATATTAATGTCCCTCGTCCGCTGAAGCATTATCTCCCCAAGGATTTAATGAACTTCGGACGAAGGCCATGAGCAAAATATTACGAAGGTCACACCTTCGTAATCAGACTTATAAAACAATGAAATACAAAATATAAAATATTAGAGAAAAATATACCAAAGACAAATAATATCATTCACACATATTTTATTATACAAGCCTAAATATTATACATAATATTTAGGTATATTTATACCTTCGCCTTGGCAGAAAACAATAATTCCAGCGTAATGTGTCAGGGATTACCAGATTGCGTGAACAGTATAGGGGTACTGTTCACCTATTTATAGGCACAGGGCGCATCCTGTGTAAAATTACATTTATGCCCTTTACAATCGACTACAATAATGACACAAAACATCATGGGTCTTTAAGTCATTTCATCTTTAAGTCGGTTCACCCCTTCGTCTTGAGATCTATCACTGTGCCGAAGCTTTATAGGTGATAGCTTCGGCGCTGCTTCTGAGAGGATCTGCCGAAGGTGTTCTCTTTCTTTAGGATCTTCGGCTACGAAGCATACCCCCAATAGATGGTTTGCAAGCTTTTAATTCATCAATCTTAGCATGTAAAATGGCGTTCTCATTTCTAAGATTGGAAATAGAAACATTGCAAACATTCAAGTCTTTAGCCTTAGAAATTAAATTATCATTCTCAAGTCTAAGGCTAGAAATTGATTCATTCAATTTGTCAATCTTTGCAATTAAACTAGCATTATCATTTTTAAGATTGGCAATTGAATCATCACAAACATTTAACTTCTCAACCTTAGCAACCAAATTAGCATTCTCAATTCTAAGGTTGGAAATAGTGTCATTGCAAATGCTAAGCTCCCTAGTCAAATTTTCATTTTTCTCTACCTCTTGAGCATAAGCATTCTTTACCTTAACATGCTTTTTATTTTTCTTAATAAGAAATTCCTCTTGGCTATCCAAGAGTTCATCCTTCTCATGAATAGCACCTATTAATTCATTTAATTTCTCCTTTTGTTGCATGTTAAGGTTGGCAAAAAGGCTAAGCAAGTTTTCTTCATCATCACTAGAACTACCTTCATCACTAGATATAGTATACTTGGAGGTGGTTCTAGCTTGTACCTTCTTTTTCCTGCCGTCCTTTGCCATGAAGCATTTGTGGCCGATGTTGGGGAAGAGAAGTCCCTTGTTGACGGCGATGTTGGCGGCGTCCTCGTCGGAGGAGGAGTCGGTGGAGCTCTCATCGGAGTCCCACTCCCGACAAACATGGGCATCACCGTCCTTCTTCTTGTAATACCTCTTCTTTTCCTTCCTCTTTCCCTTCTTGTCGTCGCCCCTGTCACTATCACTAGATAATGGACATTTAGCAATAAAATGACCGGGCTTACTACATTTGTAGCACACCCTTTTGGAACGGGGTTTGTAATCCTTCCCCTTTCTTTGCTTGAGGATTTGGCGAAATCTTTTGATGATAAGCGCCATTTCCTCGTTGTCGAGCTTGGAGGCGTCGATTGGAATCCTACTTGGTGTAAATTCCTTGTTTTCTTCCTTCGTCGCCTTGAATGCGACGGGTTGCACCTCGGTTGTGGAGGTGGCGCCTTGCTCCAAGTTCGCAATATGTTTGGAGCCTTTAAACATTAGTTCAAAGCTCACAAACTTTCCTATAACTTCCTCGAGAGACATTAGCTTACATCTAGGATCACCACATATTAATTGAACTTGCGTAGGATTACGAAAAATGAGTGATCTTAGAATAACCTTGACCATCTCATCGTCATCCCACTTGGTGCTCTCGAGGTTGCGCACTTGGTTGACCAAGGTCTTGAGCCGGTTGTACATTGCTTGTGGCTCCTCTCCTTGGTTGAGGACAAATCGACCGAACTCCCCCTTGATCGTCTCTCGCTTGGTGATCTTGGTTCTTGGTCACCTCATCCCCTTCGTGCGTGGTCTTTAGTACATCCTAAATCTCTTTGGCACTTTTTAGCCCTTGCACCTTATTATACTCCTCTCGACATAGAGAGGCGAGGAGTATAGTGGTGGCTTGGGAGTCAAAGTGCCAGATTTGGGCGACCTCGTCCGAATCATATCCTTCATCCCCTACGGATGGTACCTGCGCTCCAAATTCAACAATGTCCCATATACTTGCGTGGAGTGAGGTTAGGTGATGCCTCATTTTATCACTCCACATACAATAATCTTCACCATAAAAAACTAGTGGTTTGCCTAATGGGACGGAAAGTAAAGGAATGCGTTTAGAAATGCGGGGATAGCGTAGGGGGGTCTTACTAAACTTCTTGCGCTCATGGCGCTTAGAAGTGACGGACGGCGCGTCAGAGCCGGATGTGGAAGGCGACGAAGAATCGGTCTCGTAGTAGACCACTTTCTTCATCTTTTTCTTCTTGTCGCCACTCCTATGCAACTTGACGTGGGGAGGTGATTCCTCCTTTCCTTTGGCACGGGACTCCCTTGATGGAGCCTTCCCGTGGCTTGCGGCGGGCTTGTCACCGGTCACGATTTCTCTCTTGGTGTGATCTCCCGACATCACTTCGAGTTGTTAGACTCTAATGAAGTATTGGGCTCTGATACCAATTGAAAGTCACCTAGAGGGGGTGAATAGGCGGAAACTGAAATTTATAAACTTAAAGCACAACTACAAGCCAGGGTTAGCGTTAGAAATAAATCCGAGTCCAAAAGAGAGGGCGAAAACAAATCAAAGGCAAATGAAGCGGATGACACAGTGATTTGTTTTATCGAGGTTCGGTTCTTGAGAACCTAGTCGCCGTTGATGTGGTCATAAAGATCGGGTCTCTTTCAACCCTTTCCCTCTCTCAAACGGTCACCTAGACCGAGTGAGCTTTCTCCTTAATCAAACGCGTCACTTAGACCCCACATGGACCACCACACAATTGGTGTCTCTTGCTTTGATTACAAGTGCTTGAAGAACAAGAATGAGGAAGAAGAAAGCGATCCAAGAACAAGAGCTCAAAGAACACGAGCAAAACTCTCTCTCTAGTCACTAGGTGTTTGGAGTGTATTTGGGACTTGGAGAGGCTTTGATTCTTTTGAATTGTGTCTTGTATTGATTGCACTAGCTCTTGTATTGAATGAGATGTCTGAAAAACTTGGATGCTTGGAGTGGTGGTGGTTAGGGGGTATTTATAGCCCTCAACCACCACATAGCCGTTGGGGAGGCTGTCTGTCGATGGGCGCACCGGACAGTCCGGTGCGCCAGACACGTCACCCAACGTTAGGGTTCTGAGGATTCCGACCGTTGGAGCGCTGACTTCATGTCACACCGGACAAGTACTATTCACTGTCCGGTGCGCCTCTGACGCCTGCTCTAACTTCTGCGCGCACTGTTCACGTATTGTTCACACTTTTGCAGACGACCGTTGCGCTGTTAGCCATTGCTCCGCTTGGTGCACCGGACAGTCCGGTGGCACACCGGACAGTCCGGTGAATTATAGCGGAGAGCGCCTAGAGAAACCCGAAGCTGCGGAGTTCGGAGTGTACGACCCTTGGTGCACCGGACACTGTCCGGTGGCACACCGGACTGTCCGGTGCGCCAGACCAGGGCACACTTGGGTTTCTTTGCTCCATTGAATTTGAACCCTTTCTTTGGTCTTTTTATTGGTTTGTGTTGAACCTTTATGCACCTGTGTAATATATAATCTAGAACAAACTAGTTAGTCCAATATTTGTGTTGGGCATTCAACCACCAAAATTATTTAGGAAAAGGTTTGACCCTATTTCCCTTTCAATTAGTGATTAGTGATTAGTGATTAGTGCTTTGGAAAATCTAAAGAGAGTGTGATCTTGTGATTTTCTTGTTGCCCTTATTGCTTGGTTTTCTTAATTGTGCTTTCTTCATCTCCTTGTAAACTCTCAAGTGACTTGTAAAACTAGCAAGAGACACCTAATTGTGTGGTGATTCTTGTGGGGTCTAAGTGACCATCGAGATTAAGAAGAACTCAAGCAGTATAAGTGACTATTTGAGAGAGGGAAAGGGTTGAAAGAGACCCGGCCTATGTGGCCTCCTCAACGGGGAGTAGGTTCTTTAGAACCGAACCTTGGGAAACAAGTCGCCCGTGTCTTTGTGCAAATCTTGCATTGTGATTTAATTCTTCCTCTCCTCTCCCTCTAAAGTTCTCTTGCTTGATATCTCTTTGAGTTATCTCACAAAGTTATCTGCATTGATTAAGCAACTCATAGCAAGAACTCTCTTCCGCACTCCGATTTCATTATTACTCATTCTAACTCTAACCCCGGGCAAAGTTCATGTTCAAAGTTTATAATTTCTAGATTTCACCTATCCACCCCACTCTAGTCGACTTTCAAAAAAGTTCAAGACACAAGATGGAACCAAATCAAACGTGAAGATCACAAAGTAACAAAGAGAAGAAGGGTTTCAGTAGGCGTTGAACTGCTATATGGAGCATTGGACCATACGATCAAGCTAACCCTAGCTGGCACATAAAAGGAGCATCAGACTACAAATAGCAAGGGTGTTTAGATCATATGGTCTCACTGTGCACACATAGTGGTGCGTCAAACTGAGATTTAGACTCACAATGGAGATGGTGCTCGACCACACAATTGCACTATTTACATTCAGAGGAGCGTCAAACTGATCCTACAAGGGAATGTTAGACTAGTGGAAATGAAGTTCGGCGGTCACTAGAAAGGTTTCTCGGAAGAGAAATGGTCATCAAACTGGTCCAATGGTAGACATCGGACTATACACCAGTACACCACACAGGTGTGCCTCAAAATCAACAACGGCTAGTGCTAAAATAGTGGCCATTAAGAGTCGTCGGAATATAACACATTGGTCTGACGACCATGTGTCGGATGGTGTGATGATGTGCATGGAGGCTTTTACAGAAACCACTTGTGTATAGGGAAGACCGAGCCTATCCACGAAGTTATTGCGACAAAAGTTTAGCACTTGTGTGGGTATTCTTGCGATGGACTCCAACAATGACTTGAATGAAGCTTGTGTGGTTGTCACTAAAAATACAGAGCCCATCAATGATAATATCGTCTTTTAGCTTACATGTTTATGTTATGTACGCTAGTTAATAAATTTAAAATTTAAATTGTACAACGTATTGTGGTAGAGATAACATACTTTATTTAAACTATAATTGTATATAATAAAGTTATTTGTTGCATAATTTTTAACATAGAACTAGGTTGTCTCCAGCAGATCGTGCATAACTGCATATATCGTGTAAAACATTGTTTTATAATATAGACTGCACTACCAACATAGTGGAATTTAAAATAATAGAGGGGATGAGAGATAGGATGGGTAATCTGCAAAACGTTTTATAATATAGACTGCACTATCAACATAGCTTATATGTTTAGAGCATTTGCAACAATGTCTAAAACTGATAACTCAATTTGAAATATAAGGCTCTATGCAAAAAAAAGCTACTCCAAAATTATAGAACATCTTTTCAAATGCCTCAAATACAATACATCGTAGTGAGATGCCTTATATAATCTAGATTTTAGACTTTACTATTATAGCAGAATATTTTTTATACCCTAAATCCTATAAAATATATTTATTTTAAAATTATAGGACATTTTTATAGCTTACGCATGCTGTCATCACAATCCATAGACCATAAGTTGGTGTATATTCTCTGCTCTCATCTTCCTCCAACAGCAGGAGTCTAGCATTTTTGTTTTGATGTCTTCCAAGAAGCAACCGCAACAATTAATTTATCCACCTAATCATGGGTGCATAAACAATGGGCTGTTGATTTAGCCACCAAATCAATGTTGCTTATTCAAATCAAAGTGCATGATTACTCAGAATGCATCCTCAAGATCCTATAAAACTGTATAGTCCATCCATCGCCGCGAGGACGTCCGTCTTGCTCGGGGACAATACTCGTTCTCACAATCCCACACCAAAAGGACGTGAGTGAAAGTATGTGTAAACTGGGTGCACAGTTGATGTAAATAGTAAATACTAAGCGACCAAATATGTGAAGAATAAGTTGACAAAATGATATTCAACGTGCAACAGATTGCTGCGACCCAACCATGGCCAGACAAACTAAAACCTGGTCATCCAGACTTCAGCAGCAAAGTCAAATCCAAAGCTATCACATTTTTTAGCTTCATTTGGAAACATTTGTGAAAACACAACGAACTTAGATGGAACCCAAGATAAGTCTTCAGAATTAAGGTACCAAGTGAAATCACAACACTTGCATCTGGATGGTACAGATACATGAGATAAAACATATCTAGAGCAGTATCCCTCAAGAGTCCATTACTGGTGGAACTACGTGCAAGACCTACTGCTTGATCTCAGCCTTCTTCTTCTGCCACAGCCTGTCCAACGAGCTGTCAGCATCACCCTAGGCACAACAAAAAACACAAATCAGAACCATAACCAAGCAGAAGAATCAATGACACAGCAGATGCAACATGTAACAATTCACTTGACTAACAATAATAATGACATATAAACCATAGCAAGAAAATGTGTTAGTTAAGAGTGGATGGTGGTCAACCTAGAGACACATAAAGATCATAACTTTGGACTTCCTGAAAGTCAATTTAGCCACACATAAAAAATTCTTTCCAAATCCATTCAGTCATTCACTGTGTCAGCTGCCAACAATGTGAACTCAATAAACACGGAATTGCAGTAGAATGTTGCATGTAGGCATCACATCCTGGATTATCACCTGAGCACGGACAAACCCGGAGAGAGCAAACGTGGTGAAGTGACCATCGTACAGGCCATTCGCATCCAAGTGGCCAATGTTGATCTGGACGGAGGCATGATCCTTGGCAGTGATGATCCTGTTCGTGGCCGAGCTGCAAGAACAGAAACTCAATATTAACACAACATAATTAACAATGCAGAGGGCAAAGGTTTGAACACGAAAGTACGGCAAACGTACCACTTCCTGGGGACGTAGAGGTCCACCGTCTTACCCTCCTCGTTCTGCATGATGACGGTTGGGGGACTACCGCAGCAGCAACTGAACAGCATAGAAGGGAAGGATAAATCAGGCACATGGGTAGCAAATATTGAAACAAAAATAACAGCAATATGTACTTGCTATTTCTAGGACGAAACAAACAGAAATATTCATGACCATGTAAAAAATTTACTGGAGAATGGCTCTAATTACGACACCCACAACGATCGAACAAGCCATAAAAAAGACTAAGCTATACAGATCTCGTAAAATGCAATTCCACAGTATGTAGAGCTAAAACTACAGCTTACTCGCAAACCGCCACGAAACTTGGTGAAGTCTACCTACGGCTTACTTATGCTAATTCGCAAACCAACAAGAGGGGATCCCAATCAGGCATACGCGCAAGCACGAAGAGGTACAGGAGTAACAAGCATAGGCAAAGATCAGGGATGGCCCGAGGAAGGAGACAACACACGGACCTTGATCTCTCGAAGGTGAGCACGGAAGACCGAAGACAACTGCGGCGGCGGCTCGATGGTTCGAGTATGGGAGACCTGCTGCCATTTATACGAGAAGAGCGGGTCGTAAACCCTAGCATTCGGTTCTGGCCCACCCGCAGCGTCACGTTCCATTCCTCCCGTGTTGGGCCGTGTCGCTGTGCGCCTTTCTTCAGACCAATTAGTCCATCAGTACTGGGCCAAGCCAAACACGACAAAACGGCCCGCACCATCTACCGGTTCCCGTTCCGTTTCCCTCCTCTCTCCGAAGTCCCAACCGAACCTAAACCAAAAGCTGGCAAGAGTCTAGACCGCGGCGGAAGGGGAGCAGGCGGCGCCGCCGATTGCGGCCATGGAGCTGTCGATGAGTGGCAGCTCGCTGCGAACGTTCGGCCGGTGCGTGACCTTCCTCGCACGCGTCGCCTCCGAGCTCGTGCTCCAGGCGCACCCCGCCAAGGTTCGCAGCCCCTCTCCTCGCCTCCCGACCGCCGTGTGGGGACTGGGGGTCCCCATCCCACCCACCTAGATTTCTTACGAGTTCTCTTCTCTGACGTTTCATCAGCTGGAGATGCACACGCTTAACAGCTCGCGATCGGCGTACGCTTCGGTCTCCCTAGCGCGCGACTTCTTCGACCAGTATCACCTCGACGCCGCGGCTTCGGCACCGTCTTCCACGCCGCTGCAGTGCAGCGTCCTCCTCAAGTCCCTGCTCGCCGTCCTCCGCACGCCGCACGCCGCGCTCGACCGACTCGCCGTATCCCTCCCAGAACCCGACGCACCCAAGCTCCAGATCACCCTCCACTGCCTCAATGGTGCGCATAAACGCTACCCTGCCCCTTCCTATCCCCATTTAGCTTCTAAGGTTTTCACTAAGAATTTTTTGCGATAGTGAAACATTTCCCCAATCTTGTGAATTTCGTGCTTTTGGCGCGCTGTTCTCTGCAAGCCAGCCAGTTTTCTAGAGCTTGTTTACGGTTTTGGCGGGCTCTTCTTCCACTAGTAGCTCTAATTTCTCCGGTTCTCCCAATTCTTTTTGCGTTGCGTTGTTAAGGTGTGAGGAAGACATACTGGATCGTGTGCAGCGCAGAGCCCGAGGTGCAGTCGCTGTCGCTAGACCGGGGACGGTTCCCGAGCCGCCTAGCCATTCGGCCGCGGGAGCTGGCGCGGCTGCTGTCCAACTTCCAGTCCTCGCTGCAGGAGCTCACAATCATCGCTACAGATCCTGCTTCAGGGTTACCTGATGCTGGCGGTGACGTCGGGGGCAAGGCTGTTGAGCTCCGGAGCTACAATGACCCGACAAAAGGTACTTCTCTTCTGTTGTTTATGGGTTGGTTGTGGACGTTGTGTTCACGCTAGTGATTGGGCTGTGAAACTGTGGTGTTTTGGTGGGTCGCAGATGACTGTGACACTAGACTGCACACACAACTGTGGATCGACCCTGCCGAGGAGTTCGTGGAGTTTGTTCATGCTGGTGATCCGGTGGATGTCACCTTTGGGGTAAAAGAACTGAAGGTGATAAATTCTCTATCCCTTACTCTTGTGGTGGGAAACAGATTGTAATATGATATGCCTTGAAGTCGATAATAACTTTGTAGGAGCAGCAAGGAATTGGATAATAACATTTGCAGCTCCCTACTATCGTGAATACAACAAACATGTTTGCAAGTTAAAACAACTTTTCAGAGTATCTCCAAAACTATTATCTCTCTTGGATAGAAGTTTGTTAGTTATTATTATCTCACAGTTGCTACAAGGATCTTACTTCATGAGTTCATGATAACTGGTATGCTTAGAAGTTCATATATTCAGTAGTAGATTTATTTGAGACATTTGATGCCGATGATTTTTTTTTCTCATCCTGAAATACTAATGGAGTCTTTGCATCTCCCTCTCTTTTTCCTCTTCCATACTAGGCTTTTTTAACATTTTGTGAAGGATGTGAGGTTGACATCCTCCTATTCTTTGAGAAAACTGGCGAGTAAGTTGTCGTGCTTATGGGATTTTGTTATCTTTTTGGATTGTTCTACATGAGCTTTCATTGAATTGCAGACCTGTTCTTTTGGTCCCGAGATTCGGATTGGATGATGGAGCAGCTTCTGATTTTGAAGCTACTCTAGTTCTGGCTACTATGACTGTATCACAATTATCTGACAGCGATGATGCCCAACAACCAGCTACATCAGCACAAAACGCGGGAGAACCAGGGGCTGCTGCACCAACACTAGTTCCTGAAAATGTCTCGAATCATACTAAAATATGGTCGGAGCTTTCAGGTGTGTATCTTTCTTGTGAAATGTTTTTTTCAAGTAACCATTGATATGGTTGCACTACATGCCTTCCTATGTCCAACTGGACTGGACGTCATTGTGGTCTGATGGGAACCAGGGAGGACCAAAAGGCCTGTGCGGAACATAATGGACATTTTTGGCAATTGGCATTGTTAGTATCAGACCACAATGAATGGACGGTTATATGCCTTAGTGTAATCACTAAGGCCTTGTTCGGTTGCCCAGGGATTGAAGGGGATTAAACATTCTGTTTAAATTTGACTAGGAAGGAATTTAATCCCCTCTAATTCCCTCCTAAGGCCATATTCGGTTCAGTCTGGATCGAAGGGGATTGAGAGGATTAAATCCCCTTCTATTCAATTTTGACTAGGAAGGGATTTAGTCTCCTCCAAACCTCTTTGATCCAGACGCAACCGAACAAGCCCTTAATTGGTGACTGAAAAACTGTTTTCATATCTGAAGCCTAGTGTTGGCTTTGTTGCAATACCATCAAGTTAGTTAAAATGTAAGCAAAGCCTTCTTAAACAGGTAGTACTCCCAAAAGCAGTGAAGCTAACAGAGAAAATCATGCCCAGAAGAAGAGAAACGCAAGCACTAATATGCTGAACGACATGTCAATGCTGCCCAATGTTACAAATGCTCCAAGCAAGCCACCAGTTGCAGATAATGCAAACAATATGTATCCTATAAGTCATTTTCACTTCACTTAATTCTTGTTAATTTATATTCAGTGTTGTGTTTTGTTGTCGCCTCAATTACTAATTCACAATGTCGAAACCGCTGTGTTTCTTTTCAATCCTCTAATAGCTAATCAACATATGTTGTAAGGTAAACCTAACAACACCTTGATAGCTCATCTGCAGCGTTAACAAGAACTCTCTCTCTCTCTTTTCTGTGCCGTAAGGAATTTAAAACTGTTTACATTCTTTATCAGGGATTTTCAGCATCCCCAACATGGGACATTTCTGCCCTGTGTTTGAAAGATTTAGACATACAAAGCCTAATAGTCTTTGTGTGCCTACCTATCTTCTGTCTTCCTTGGAGTAAATGTTTCTATACTGATTAGCCAATTGAAGTTGGCTTGCAGAAAACAAAATATTGCAAACATTTTGTATAGTGCCAAGATTATACGTTAGGGTCAAACATACAATCATGCTAATTGTTATAGTTGCACTAAGTAACCTAGTTGAAGATATGTCGATATACAGTATCTGAGTTTGATGAACTTTTCTTGCCCAATATGTTGACTCCGTAAGAAACTTGCATTAACTATGTGGGGGGGGGGGGGGGGGGGGGGGGGGGGCATGTCTTACTGACAAAAGTGATCTAGTGTAACTGACATTCTGAATCAGTAGGCTGATTCAATGAAGTCATAGGTCATGCATTTGTTTGGTGTTGATGGACTTTCCATTTGTTTGTAGTTATAAGTTGGTGGCTATAAGATTCTGGAGTGAAGTTATTTTTGTCATTTTGTGCTTCCTTAATTAGTTTGCACCACAGAATGCAGCCTTTGCAAATGGATCACATGGAAGAACGTCCTGGTTAATTATCAAACAAAATCATCCATTACATTATTGTCATTAGTTACTGATACGTCTCTACATTGATTAATGTTTAGCTAACTTGCTTTTTTATGACGTTGCAGAAGATATCAGTGGTATTCCTCGATCACAACACCACCCGAGCAACTGGGTCGGTGCTGATGATAACGACGATGACAATGAAGACGACGAGGAGCTTTTAGTCCAGACAACACCCTACTATATGGACTGAGGATAAATGCTGATTCTAAAATATGTAGGTGCATTTCAGCGTAGTGTATATATAGTGGATGAACGAATTAGGAACTAGCTGAAGGCTTTACGTGTACTCTTATAGTCTTATTTCTAGTAAGTAGGGCAGGAGTTGGTGACTTTGACTGACGCAGTAAGAACTCTCTTAACTTAGCCCATGTTTGAATGCGCTAGAGCTAGTAATTAGCTGCTAACTAGCTGAAGATGTTTGAATAGTCTATCTAATAGTTCAACTATTAGCTATTTTTAATAAATTAGTTAATAGTTAGTTAGCTAATTTCGCTATCAATTTTTTAGCCAACTAACTAATGTACCGTTTAGTTTACATATTGGTAACATATTGGTAACGTAATGGGTAACCGGTAACGTTAAATCATGTTTGTTTAAGTCCAACCGTAATCGATATCACATTACAAATGGATATCGCCTTATTCAAATTTGTTAACGGCGGTATTCGAGTGCGAATCGTTACTATTATCATTTACATTACATTTTGTGAACCAAACAGCACCTTTCTAATGCATTTAAATATCACCTTAGTATCTAGTGTGACTTTCATTTCTTTTCATAATGTAGAGAAACATTAAAGTTGACCTGTTCCAATTCGCATAGATGTTAAAAGAAAACCGTGCGTTTGTATATGATTCATTCACTTTTTTCTACGTTCCCGGTGTATTTTGGGCGTGCAAAAAGAACCTGCTTGTTCATGTGTTGAGTTGCATCTCTCAATGCGTGCGTGCGTGGCTGCGTGCCCATCATCGCACTCGCACGCATGGGGTGGGGGTGGCCGGCGGGGTATGCCAAGCAGCCGGTGTTCCTGCAGCAGCGTGACTGAACAATGTGGTTCTTTCACTTTATCTGGCCTTGGAAGACGGTGAAAAGAAACCGAGATCTGGCATGGAAACTGCTTCCTTTAATAATAGAGGTTTTGCGTCTTCCGAGCACCCTGCACCGGCTGCCATGCTGGTTCAGGCGTGCAGCTCGCCTGGCTATCATTGGAATCTGTTGCCCCGCTGCTAGTCCGATGTGAATTACTGTATGTTAGTCTTTCATTTGCGTTCATGAACTCATCTAGCCGTGTCATGACTTACAACTGATCAGGGTGTTTTAAATTTTCCGCTGCTTGCCCTGGATGTTCTAAAACAAATGTTTTTTTCAAGAGCTTTTGGAGAGCTGTTTCTTCTGTGTGGCACTGATTTGTGCATAAAAAGGATGCAGCTATTTAGTCATACGATTGAACTGTTAGTGGTGATAGCTTGATTTGTTGAAGCTGGGTGCTGAGTCCCACAGGCCATGGCAATCCCAGGCGCTTCTGGATTTATTTATTTATTACTTGGTAGCATGGTTAGAAATCAGATTTCTAGCAGGTCAAACTGCAGCAAGAATCGCGCGCGGGAGCAGGAGCCTGCTAGATGTTCGTGCCTCGGCACGAGACCACGCGTTCTCGATGCCCAGCGTTGCTCGAGCAAGGTCAGCGTTGGTGGCATGACGTGGCACCGCCGTTCGCCCGGACACGATGCCAGCGCCCAGCACCAAACAGAACACTCTTTAAAAGCGCCCCACCACCGCTCAAGGCAACATTCTAAACCACGCTGCCAGCTCCACCGTGCCGGCCGCCACCTCGTTCGTACGTCTCAAAGCCCCGCGTCCACCATGACTTCGGCACGGCACGCGCTGCTCCTCGCGGCTGCGATGTCGGCGCTCGCCGTCTCCAGCGGAGCCACGGCGTCGGAGCTGATGGTCTCGACCATCCACGCGCGCGTGGCGGCGGAGTGGGCGTGGCCGGGGGCCGGAGCCGGGGCTTCTTCCGACGACTCGTGCTGGGGCTCGCCGGAGGAGTGCCCCGTCTATTACGGCGTGGACGCCGAAGGCGGCGCCGCGACGAGGGGCCGGATGCGGCTGCAACTGTACTACGACGTGGACACCGCGGCCAGCCTGCTGCCCACGGCGCAGTACATCAGCTACAGCGCGCTGATGCCGGACTCGGTGCCGTGCTCCGTGCCGGGGGCGTCCTACTACAACTGCCAGCCGGGCGCTGAAGCCAACCCCTATACGCGCGGCTGCTTGGCCATCAACCAGTGCCGCGAGTAGCTGACTTTGCTCTCTTCTTCTTCTTCCTCTCTCTTTCTGATTTTTTTTCTTTCTCGTTCCCGTGGCGTAGCACTTTCCGGCCGTGGTTTCTTGCTGGCTTGCTGTGTGCTCCTGTCGACCTGCGCGTGTTGCGTTCTCGTCTGGTCATCTCTGGAGGGCGATGGTTATTAGGTGCTTTTACGGTTTTACCATCCTGATATTCTTGATAAGCAGATCAAAGAAAACGATTACAGGAAACGCATGCGAAGTTCTGGATTGGTTGCCAACCCAGCACGCCTGGTGCTGAGCACCGTTTGTGCCTTTGTGGTGTTGCTGAAGTTCCGATAGCCCGACCTGCGGATGGTCTGCCTTAGGTGCGGACAATTTGGTCACCCAATGGTCGCGTGATTAAATTAGACGGATTAACTTTTATCTTTATGTATGTTTATCTTTTTAAATTTATAGTAATTGTTGGAGTACATCTAGAAATGGGTCCAGTCCCCCATATATTTAAAGGGTACCAATTAAAACACCAATATCGAACCAAATTAAAATATCTTCTGTTACTTTAGGGTTACTGTGTGCCCTAAGAGTAGATAGTAATATAGGCTTCTTTATCTCGATTTTTACCTTTATTCGACTCTACGTCGTCTGGAGATGTCTTGGGTAGCCTGCCGATCCCAAGATAAACCCTACAATCTCTTGTCCCTGACGGGGTCCCTCTCGGGAGTCAGGTCTAGGTGCTATTGGCGAACGTCGCCACCTCTACGCATGCGTGGATCGACTAGCCACCAGACGCGGACCGTCCGACTCGACGCAGAGAAGAACTCGCTCCTACCAGGTCGCGCATCGTCTCGTTCCAGGCCATGGACCGTTCGCACCTCCGCCGGAACATCTCGTAGTGATTGGCTGGCGCCTAGATCTTGGAAGCTAACTTTATTAGGCAAATTATTTGATAAGATGTGTTGGGATGGTTTAAAAATGAATCCTCGTAAATGTGCTTTTAGGGTGTCGACTAGAAGTTTTTAGGATTCATCATTCATGAGCATGACATAGAGGTAGATCCCGACCGATTTAGGTCCATTCGGAATGTGGTCTCCAACCTGTAAGCTTAAAATGCAGAAGTTTCTAGTCAAGGTAAATTATTTGTGATGGTTTATTTCTAACTTAGTTGGGAAGTTGATGCTTCCACTCCTATTCTTCGGCTTAAAAATAATGTCGATTTCACTTGGGGCAGGACAATAGTAAGCATTTGATCTTATTAAAAATTATTTGTCTTCGACTCCAGTATTGAAAGCACCAAGAGCAGGAGTGTCATTAAGATTATACATTGCAGCTGAAGATAAAGTTACCAGAGTCGTTCTGACTCAGGAGACCGAAGTAAATGAGCATGTTGTGACCTACTTAAGCCAGAGGCTAGTGGATGCTGAAACAAGGTAAACCTTCGTTGAGAAATTATGCTTATGCCTGTTTTATGCATGCACCAAGCTTAGGTGTTATCTATTGTCTAGTCCTTGCACCGTTTTTGTCAAACCGATGTGATTAAATACATATTGCAAAACCAAATTATGAGAGGTAGAATTGGTAAATGGTCTTATGCACTTATAGAATATGACTTGGCTTATGAATCATTAAAATCTATGAAAGGCTAGGTTGTAGCAGATTTCATTGTAAAACATCGGATTGATGATACTCATAAACTAGACATATCATACCTCACTATTACTCCCTGTACACTGTATTTTGATGGATCGGTTTGTAATGAAGGACATGGGATTGACATCGTGTTTGTTTCACCAAGGAATACCTCTTTTGACTTCTCTAGCCGACTGAAAACTTATTGCACTAACAATCAAGCAGGATATGAGGCCCTCTTATTCGGTTTAGAACTTTTAGATTATATGGGAGTAAAACATGTGAGGTCATTTGGTGATTCTTAGCTAGTTATCCAGCAAGTTTTAGAGTAAGATGAATGTTTAGATGGCACTTTGAATAGTTACCTTGAAAAATGTTAGGACATAATTTGTTCTTTTGACGAATTTGATATTCGGCATATATCCAGAACTGAGAATTGCAGAGCTAATTATTTGGCGCAAGATGCATCAGGTTATCGAATAAAGCAAGGAAGATTTCACAATGCTGAAAGTCTGATAACCAGTGTTGCTCCAAATTTCTAGGTCCCGGACTGTTCGGGCTACATAGCCGGATCGTCCGCGGTGAGCTCGTACCATCTGGCAAGGAGTCTGGACCGTCCGGCGAAAACAAAGACGTCTCCTTAATTAAACACAGCCGATGCAACTGATTGGAGGGTGACTATAATGAATTACCTACATAATCCCAGTGGTGGGGCAGACAAGAATGATCATGTATAGCATTCAAGTATACCCTAACTGGTAATGAACTTTACCGCTAGACGACTGGTGATCTCTTGCTTAAATGCTGGGGCCCTGCTGATGTTATATTAGCTATGGCTGAAGTGCATGAAGTGATTTGTGGCACTCATCAATCGGCTCCAAAAATGAAGTGGCTATTGAGAACATCCAGCTTTTATTGGCCCGACGTGATAGTCGATTGCTTTAAATACTACAAAGGATGTCAAGTATGTCAGAAGTTTGGCAATCTTTAATTAGTCCCTACAGATGAACTACATCCTATTATCAAGTCTTGGCCCTTTAGAGGGGTGGGGTTTGGACTTTGTAGAAGAAATTTATCCTTCGTCGTCAAAGGGACATTGATTTGTGTTGGTAGCCACAGACTACTTCACCAAATGGACTGAAGTCGTTGCTCTAAAAAAGATGACACAAAAAGAGGTAATTAGGTTTATAACTGAGCATATCATCAATAGATTTAGCATTTCCCAAAATTTGACTATGGACCAGGGGACTTCTTTTATGTCAAAAGAGGTATGTGAGTTTGCTAAATTATATAAGATCAAATTGCTCAATTCTTTTCCTATTATGCTGAGGCCAATGGACAGACCAAGTCTAGTAACAGGACATTGATTAGCCTTATAAAGAAGAAGATATCTGATCATCCTGCATAAGTTTTTGTCTGAGGCTTTGCGGGCTCATAGATTATCTAAACACCGTGCTATTTAAGTCTCTCCTTTTGAGCTTGTTTTTGGGAAGGAGTCTGTCTTGCCTGTGGAGATAAGCATGAACGTTGTCATGTTTTCCAATCTGAACGATCTAATTATCAAAGATTATTATAATTTGATGATAGACAATATTGATGAAGTAATCGATAAAAGATTGGTAGCTCTAGGAGAAATTGAGAAAAACAATATCATGGTCGCCAAAGCTTACAACAAGAAGGTCAAGGCTAAGTCATTTCAAGTTGGAGATCTGGTATGGAAGACCGTCTTGCCACTAAGAAGCAGAGACCGGAAATTTGGCAAATGGTCACTGTCAGAGAGGAAATCTCCGGCCAGGTGGCGGAATGCACCCGCCCTAAATCCTAAGATGAGGAGGGGGCCTAAGCGTTTTGCCTGTTGCTAGATGGACGATGAACACAAGAACACGAAAGGGTTTGGAGTGGTTCGGGCTGCCAGGGTGTAATACCCTACTCCACTATGAGCTGTATTGAGCTTGAGAGCTTGTATGAACTTGTGAGTCTGAGAGACTGAGTGTGAGTGAGAACATGTGAGCTTGTGTTGTAACGTTGCGTGCCCTCCCTTTTATAGCTCAAGGGGGGCACGTACAAGGGTGCTGAGCCCCGACATGTGGGTCCAAGAACATAATGGATGGAATACCTGGAGCAACTAATGCTAGTCGCCCTGTGCAATCTCCTTGCGCCCTCATATCCGCGATCTGCGCAGCATTGTCGTGCTGAGGAAGCTTGCCTGGCAACGTACGAGAGATGATGAGCATAGTGCACGTGGCCGTATGGGCGTGCCACCTGCCAGCGGAATAGACAGGCATGCCGCCTGCCAGCGACATGGACATGTCTCATTAAATGCTGAGGCGGCACACTGCTTGCTAGTGGAATGGACAGGTCGCCGTCTGACAGCAGAGTGGATAGGCCTCATTAAATACTGAGGCAGCACATTGCATGTCAGGCGGCACGCCTTATCCACAATAAATGCAGGGACCGCGCAACCCGAAGGCCTTACGCCAGGCCCCGCCTACTGGCTTACGTCACGCGCAGTGGGCCACGTGACAGCATCGGGTCTCTGTCTGGGCGGGGAGCAGTAGCGTTATACGGACAGGTCCGCACCAGGCTGGGCCTAGACACGCGTCGACACCAGACCCCTGCCTGAGCAATGCCTGGGTATTCTCTGTCCCTGAGTCCCGGGACCCGGCTGTGGGCAGCCCGGACCCCACACAGAGGGGTCCGGGTCACGCCCGTGGGGTCCCGGTCCTTTCCCGGGGGTCCGGTCTACATGTACAGGGGTTCGAAACTTTCCCATGGGGGTCCAGACCCACTGTTGACATCTTGAAGTATATCGTATTCTTTGGCCATGTGGCGACCCCGGAGCCGTCCACGTGGTGGAGTCGGGTGTTGTTCACCACGTGACTAGAGATAGCCGCGTGGGCACCGTGTCTTCATGCTGTAGTAAGGGGTACCCCTGTTTCAGGGTACCGACAGTGGCCCCCGGGCCCACCTCAGGGGAGGATGCGAGCCTGCAGGTGGGGCCAAAACTTGTACCTTGCATCAGCATGGCATGACCGGTGACTGGGGCGCCACCTCAGCGCGCGCCGCATTAACTCAGCGCGCATGCGCTGTCAGTCTGCCATCGGTCACATCAACTGTCGTGTCTGTCCTCACGGCTGACTGATGCGTGGCCCCCACGCATGGTGGTTTCATCGGGCCACGCGCGGGGCGCCTCGTTGCCGCCGCCTAGGTTAAAAATATTCTCCCGCAATGGCCCCAAGGTGGCGCACGATCGTGCGCGGCGGTTCGTCTTTTTCGCACTCGGAGACCAGCACCCCAGCTGCATGACTTGTGGGCCCAGTCCTCCATGTCAGTGACTGAGTCGCTTGCGCGCTAGGTGCACGTCGGACGGAATTTCCCGGGGCGCGAGCAGGGGAGTTCTTCCTTGAAAAGGGATTCTCCCCGCGTGCAGCAGTTACGCTTTCGCATTCTCTCCAACTGTCGCGCCCTTTCGCCTCCGAGCCCTCTGCGCCCCTTTGCATTCGCGCTCTCCAGTTCTCCGCCGCCGCAGTTGCCATGGCCACGCTGGTTCATCCCGAGCGTTACCAGTCCAAGGGGGCACTCAACCTGGTGCACAACCTGCTCGGATGGAGCACGCCGGCGTTCGCTAGGAGGATCCACGCCGGTGCCACTCCCCTCGGCAATCTCGCCGCTAGGGAGTTCGTGCTCTTCATCTCCTACCTCTCCTGCGGGTTGGCGCTGCCGATCTCGCCCTTCTTTCTGCTGCTGTTGGAGGAGCTTGGCCTTCAGCTTCAGCACCTCACCCCCCACGTCATCCTCCAGGTGGCCATCTTCGCCCACCTGTGCGAGATGTTCGTGGGGGTGGTGCCCTGTACCGCCCTCTTTCGCCATTTCTTTGTGCTGGTGAGGTCGGGGAAGACGAAGGACCACCTTGGCACCTACTACTTCTAGATAAGGGCGGATTCGGCCGGCTCTTACATCTCCTCCCTCGGCAGCGCGAGGTGGGAAAACTGGCGCGCCGATTGGGTGATCGCCAGCACGGAGGCCAACGACCGCCTAGCGCTGCCGAGCGACGGGCCATGGCTCGACCGAAAGCAATGGAGGGCTAAGTCGTTACTGGCGCCAGAGTTTGAGCCCGTGCTAGACAGGATCAAGAGCCTGGCAACCGGTGGCCTGACGTCGATGCACGTGGTCGGCGACTTCTTGAAGCGCCAGATTGCGCCGTTGTAGCAGAGGGCGCATCTGTGTTACTGGTTCACCGGTCCAAACGACATCGGCCAGATCCAGCACGGGCCAGGGACCGACCTGTCCTAGGACGAGCTAGAAGTCCTAGTGAAGGGGATCATAGGTGAGTCCTTCATCCCTGAGACCCTAATCCCTCCCCAGGGCATCCCTCCGCTCTGCGACGACGCAGGGCTGAGGGCGACGATCTTGGAATGGCTGCCGACCCTCAACGAGAGCGGCATGGCGGTTCACCAGACCGGCGGCCGGGACCCCCACCGCAGGATCCAGATCCCCAGTGTATCAGCTGGAGGTTCCCAGCCTGCCGGTGTGGTTCCAGAGTTCCCCCCGCGGCCCCTAGCCCCTTGGACAAGGGCAAAGGGGCTACGAGCAGCTCCTCCGCCCCGAGTGGCACCAAGGGGTTGGAGAAAGAGAGGCAACGCCGGCTGCGCCGCGCGGACGGGTCGTTTGTAACGGACCTGCCCGTTGATTCGGACCTGTCCCAGAAGCGCCAGAGGACCGCTAGCGGGGCCGAGGGGACCGGCCCCCAGGCCTAGGGCGCGTAGAGGAGCGTCAGTCCTCCGCCACCTCCACCATCGGATCCACCGCCACTGCCGCCACCACCACCTGGGAGTGATCTCCCCTAGGGGCGCCAGCAGCAACAGTAGTAGCAGCAACAACAACAACAGCGAACGTCCCGCTTCCAGGGCCGTTGGAAGGTCCAGGGCCCAAAGTAAGTGTAGCTCCATCCTTGTTTTTGCGAGTGTAGTTATCATGCGGACGGGTCCCAACCCATCCTTGTTTGCCAGGGCTTCCTCCCCCTCTACCTCCAAGACCGTGCCCGCCGGCGGGTCAGGCGCCCAGCCGCAGGCGTCACCGGGCTCCCATGCTCCAACTGAGGGTTCGGTAGCAGCAGAGCCACCGACGACCAGTAGTGCCGCAGCGGCGGAGAGGGTCCCCTCTGCTCCGTCGACAGCGGCAGAGGAGGCCCTAGCTGTGTCCGCCCCCGTCATCGAGGTCGACGCGGGGGGCATGTCCAGCTCTGTCCCGCCGCCCACTCCGGAGGAGATGGAGGTGATTTTTGGGCGACAGCTCCGGTCCGACGCTGAGCCAGAAGCGGCGCCAGTTCCCCTCCCTCGGGTGTTGTCTCGAGCGCATCAGGCCCTTCAAGAGACCGAGGCGGCGATCCGGCGGGAGTGGGAGGCGCTGGAGGCCGAATACCAGCACCTCAGTGACTGGCTTACTTAACTGGAGGAGCGCACTAAGGCGGCGTCTCGCCAGTTCACCTTCGAGCGGTCCGAGCTGGCGCGGGACCGCCAAGACTACAAGAAGGACCACCAGAGGGTGTTCGCCCGGGAGCTGGAGAAGAAGCTGGCCAAGAAGGAGGAGCACTTGAACCAGAGGGAGGAGGTCGTCACCGAGCTGAGTACCAAGCTGAGCGCCATGAACGCAATTTTGGAGGAGCAGTGGACCCAGCATACCGCGGCCGTGGAGAGCCTGCAAAGGCTACAGCGGGAGCTTGATGGCAAGGCCCGTGACGCCACCCTCACCGAGGAGAAGCTAAAAGCAAGAGGAGAATCCTTGGACAGGCGGGAGGCAGACCTCACCAGGCAGGAGGCGGACCTCACCGAGCAGGAGGCAACCCTCACCAGGCGAGAGGCGGACCTCGCCTTCAAGGAGGAAATGGTCGAAGGGCGGGAGAAGTCGTTGGCCGAGCACGAGCTCGAGGCTGAGGCGAAGGAGCGGGCGCTAGAGGAGAAGGAGTGGGCGCTGGAGGAGAGGGAGCGAGCGCTAGAGGAGTGGGTCCGCCGGTTCCAGGCGGCGCAGGCAGCACCGGGCCCCCAGGCGGTGGAGGTAATGAAGAAGACGCTTGAAGACCTTCAAGCGAAGCACCGTGCAGGGGTCCAGCGCATCGCCACATGGGCCAGCGAGGCGAGCACGACCCTGGTGCCGCTAGGGGTGAGCCCCATCCCGGTTTCGGGGCCACCGGCGACCATCTCCGACGCGCTCCCGGTGTTGGACTCCACCGCGGACCGCCTTCGTCGCTTGGACTAGATCCTGGGCGCCCGCCTGGAGGCCAAAGGCAGCAGGCTCTGCCGGGCGGTGATAGAATACATCCTGACATGCTTCCGGAGCCACGACCCGGTCATCTCCTTGGAGCCGGTGCTTGCAGGTCCGGTTGCCGACACCGAAGACACCGCCCGGGAGGCCGTACAGGATGCTATGGAACAGGTGGCCAAATGTTTCCAGCGGGATCCTGTGGATGATGAGTAGGTAGATCTGCAGAGAGAATGCAAGGATCCCACTGGGAAGTGGCTCGTAATATTTTTTGGTTCTGTAAGATACTCTTAAGTACTAATCAGTATTAGCACTTATCTGCTTGCTTTTTGTCCTTGTTGTGTGCGTCATTATCAACTTCTCCCTGGTACTTGGCCCCCCTGGGATGCAGGCTTGACGTGTCGAGGCTGGGTGCCACTACACGACGGTTCACTTACAGTGACCTATGATTGGTTGCTAAAGCGGCTTTTAGCGACCTACGGTTGGTCGCTAAAAACTTTTAGCGACCCATAAGGATGGTCGTTGTAGGTGCCATCGCTAAAGGCTTTAGCGACCGACATCTTTTTAGCGACCGACCGTCCGTTCCTAATATTGTATATTTAGCGACTAACCGTGGGTTGTTGTACTACAGATTTAGCAACCAACCGTAAGTCGTCATACTATATATTTAGCAACCAACAGAAAGTCGCCCTTGTTACAGTTGTTATTAATAATAATATATATTTAATTAAGCACCACAAATCACAGATTTTTATACACAAATCATAAAGACATACACAGTTAATCAGTATATCACAGTCATAGATCCATCACATAAACACAAAAGCACCACAATTATATGTTCACAAAAGCATCACAATTATAATATCATTCACAATTAGATCATTTACAGATAGCTAGATCATTCACAAAAGCTCTAGAGATGATCAGTCACAAAAGCACCACAGGGACATCACTCTAGCTTGAAGCAGTTCAAAAGCCCACAACTACATCACTAATGTTTCATATCACTCCAGCTATTGTTCAAAAGCCCACAACTACATCACTCTAGCTGCTCCAGAGCTGATCAGTCACAAAAGCACCAAAGCTACACTAATGCTTCAAGCAGTTCAAAAGCCTTCAAACAACCATTCCAGCTTCTTGTATCCTCCTGTTTTAAGGTGCAAGCTTTCTTTGTCCAGAACACCCTAGAAAAAAGTACATCAAATTAGTATATTGTTGCTACATTTGCAAATAAAAATATAGTTTTGATGCCTTATCTACCTCCACTAGACGGTGTTGCAGCCTTATGCACCAACTTTAGCTGGTGCAATCAAGGTTAATCATCATTAAGTTGATGGCTCATATAAATCTAAATATAAACAAGATAAGATATAGAATATTACTTTCTTGTACGGCCATGCAACTGACATCATGTAAGCATCAGCCATAGTTTCCACATTGGCACAAGGGCGAGGCAAAACTGTATCTCGTTTTAGCACACAAGTTACAATAACTTCACAATATTGCCTTCCAAGGATCTGGCCTCCAACTGTGGTGCTTGGTTTAGTTGAAACATTTGTCCCTTAAGCCACAGGCAAATCAGATCTCAACATAGCATATAATATGACATCTTTTCCAACCTGGTGCAAATGATTAAGAATAATTTACTTCAATGTTTTTGAGGGTTTATGAAAATAAAGGTTAGAAAATGTATGAAATGAATGAGAGCATTACAAGATCATCATGTTTAGAGTGTGAAGCTTCAGCAAAGTGCCTTGTAGATCTTGGTGAGTTTGCACCTTGCATCTGATGAAATATTTGATCATCCTCATCATCTAATTCCTCATCTTCAGAAGCACAATATTCTTCATTGTCTTCCTCATCCTCAGCAGCAAACTTGTTCCTCATCACCTTAAGAAACACAATTTCATAGCATAGTACAAGGAATCTAGAAAATTAGGATAAAGCAGCATGAATGAAAATATCGAATACCTTATGTTCAAATGAAGTAGAGCCGCGATGTGACATGGGCTCTTCACTTGCCCGGTCTGGTTGAGCCCTTTGCTCAATTTGAGTCTGTAGCTCAAGTACACGCTCTTCTAAAGCAGCCTTCTCACTTTGAACCTTTGTACGAGCAAGAATCTCCATCTGTAGTCTTGTTGCAGTATAAGACTTCAACTCTGGAGTGCCAATATCTTGAGGAGTAGGGCCTAAACCCAAAACACGAACATATCCTTTTGGCTCTTTCGCTCCACAAACAACAGAGAATGCATCACCCTCTTGAATTGACCGGTCCTTTAACTCTGGATATACTCCAAGAACATCATTAAGTTGGTCCTATAGAGAATTAAAGATGATTCACATCATAAAAGGTAATTCAGATAGAAATGTATATTGTACTAAAAATTAACAACAAAGCCTTACAATTATTGGTTTTGCCTGTTATGTAGGAACACCATTTTTTCTTGTATGGGTTTGGATAAAGTTTTCATCTCTTCGTGGAGGACGTCCTAGTTTCACAGCCTGCAAACATACTTTGTTATTTGGTGTCCACATTTTAGTAAACAATGAATGATTATCAAGTGAGTAACAATGCAGTATGACTTCTATCTCCATATTCACAAAGGGAAAAAATGTAACATGTAAGTTCATTAAAAACCAGGGTTATACAGGTAAGGCAAAAATGGTTATACAGGTAAGGTAAAAATGGTTTCTGTCAGTTCCCATTATGCAGATCAGGTACATAACCTCCAAACACCATTTGATTTAGGCTTTACGGGAGGAACTTGCTACCGCAGAGCGTAGGGCTGAAGAAGAGCGCATTTCTCATAACGCCACAAAGATGGTAATTTGTCAAAGTTTAGTCTCTTAGGCACTTTATATTCTTCGTAGTTTTTTCTTCTATTATTTTCTAGTCACTTGCTGTTGCAATACAGGCAGCTGTTGAGAGAGAAGTAGAACTAGAACATCGAGCTGTTGAGGCATCAAATCCTCTAGCTAGAATCCAGGTAATTTTGCAAGGTATAACTATCATCATGATCTATATTGCAAGGATGTTAAAGTCATGCAGCTAAATTTTTGGATGCAAATCAGAAACTAGCACATTGATGCTAAGCAATGCTTATTTCCTATTAAGCTCCCATGTAATATTTGCAACAATGAAATAATGAAAGCTCATCCATTAGTCTGGTTCTTTTAGTCTTCAAGAACCATTACAGTTAAAATTTTAAAAGGCTATATGTATAATAACTTACATGCCTTATTATGGTTATTATTCAAAGATAAAAGTATCAATCTATTTTGTGTCTAAAATGTAGCACAGCAGCAGCACAGCAGCACAGCAGCACAAGCAGCACATGTAGCAATCTATTTTGTGTCTAAAATGTATCACTGTTGCCCATGCTTTCAGACTGGACAATAGAGCTTATATCGAATGTGGAGCAGTAGGATGTAATCATGAATAGAGATAGTAAAATACAAAGAACATTACCAAATCATATTCTGAACATGCATAGCTCACACTGTCGGCTGTATGGTGCATCTTTAGCTTTTGTCGATTTATTTTAGCTTTTTCTGAGCGATCCTAAAAATAGAATAAAAAATATGTGTTACAGGATTGAAGTATGGTTGCTTTATTAGAACTAAAGTGTAGAGCTTACCCGAAATTTAGAAGACATCCAATAGTTGTACATAGAGTGCCAATCATCATCATTAACCCTCTTATCAGGACATTCTGGAATTTCTTTTATAGACAATTCAGGATTGAAGTGTCGTTGCTTTATGGATGCTTTAAATTGCTTCCACTTCTTTCCAGCTGTGCGCATCACCCAGTTTAAGGCAGCAGCATCTACATCATAATATGTCTTTATATCCTCCCACAACTCATACTTCTTGTTTATATCAACAAGCCTCTAATCTGTGGTAGCAATAGACAATTTCTTTCTAACTTGACACCCAATAGCACTTGAAAGTTGTCTAGCACTTTTACCAATAGGCTAACCTCGATCATTGAGTAAAATTTTGATTTTTGGCATTTCAGGTGACCTTGAGAATATTCCCTCCATCTTAGTTATGCCCCTTGCAGGCCTCTTTTTTGTAGCATTGATTGGATCATCCTCGGAAACTTCAACTTAAGCAAATGAAAAGCACACATTGGTAACTGTTAAAAGAAGTTGCATGTACTAAATGATATACATGATATATAAATATGAGGATTATGAGTCATCACCATTGTCAGTGAGAAAATCTCCCACCGTCTGTAAATCAGCTATCGCTTGTTCGTCTTGAGGTTGAGCATTTTGTCTTTGTGGCCTTGGTCGCAAGTTTGGAGGTTTAGTTGTTGGAACACTTTGTCTTTGTGGCCTTGGTCGCAAGTTTGGAGGTTTAGTTGTTGGAACACTTGTCTTCTGTTTTTTCTACAAGCAAATGGCATGAATCCTATATGGAGGAGGTGCTTGAACAGGAACAACAGAAAAACGTAAATGCTTCTATTAGTACAGATGAGCACAAAGAAAAAGAAAAGTGTACAGATGAGCACAAAGAGAAAAAACATTGGTAAAGCACAAAGAAAAGTGTACGACAGAGAAATCAGATTTTCAGCAGTACCATTTCTGTTAACATTTCTAGGACACTTAGAGAGTCTGGGCACATTATCTGGGCACTAATTTCTGTTAACAAACTGGGCACTAATTTATGTTCACTAATTTCTGTTAACAAACTGGGCACTAATTTCTGTTAACAAACTGGGCACCATTTCTGTTAATAAACTGGGCATTAATTTATGTTCACTAATTTCTGTTAACAAACTGGGCACCATTTCTGTTAACAAACTGGGCACTAATTTATGTTCACATTTATGTTCACATTATCTGGGCACAAACTGGGCACTCACATACACATACACAGATAACTGGGCACTAAGTCTGTTTCTGGGATTTTGTTTCTGGAATTCTGGGCACTATTTCTGTTTCTGGGAGCACATACACAATTCTGGGCACTAATTCTGTTTCTGGGAGCACATACACATGCACATACACATGGCCAGCTAGCTTTCTGGGCACATAATTCTGTTTCTGGGCACATACACTAATTCTGTTTCTGGGTTTGTCGATACCGGCACATACACTACTGCACAGGAACATCAAGTTGCACAGGAATTTCTTTTCTAGCACAGGATTGAAATAGATCTGAAAGCAATAAAGATATAGATAGGTGTAGTAGTAGAAACCAGCACTACCGGAATTCGCGCCTTTGCCGAGTGCCGGTGGCTTTGCCGAGTGCTTTTTATCGGGCACTCGGCAAAGCAGGCTTTGCCGAGTGCCGCACTCGGCAACGTCCTGCGCTCGGTAAAGAGCTAGTTTACCGAGGGTAGGACACTCGGCACAGCCGAGCACTCGACAAAGACTTCTTTGCCGAGGGTCAAGCACTCGGCAAACATGGCTCTCGGCAAAGGGCCGTTAGCGGCCGTCTACAACTGACGGCCGTCAGTCTTTGCCGAGTGTCAAATATCTGGCACTCGGCAAACATAATTTTTGCCGAGTGTCCTCTGTAGACACTCGGCAAAGCATATTTTTATTTTTTTTATTTTGGTCACCAAAATTTTTGTGGTATGTTTCTACACTATGTAGACCTACATGTACCATTTTGGGACAATTATAACAGTTTTTTCTATAGCTAGTACATTTAGTTTGTTTATTTGAATTTCTTCGGAAAATTCAGATTTGAACCGCAGGTCACTCGAAACTTGGAAAATCGTGAATGCAAAAATGATATCCATGCTACATAGCACAAGTTACGACCGATTTCAGGAGCGAACCGGAAACTTCGAGCACCATGCTCACTCAACATGACTGTAAACTTGCCATCCAGGTGTTTAAAAATTTTATAAAACAGAAACAAAGTCAGAAAATCATGAACCCTGTCCACGTGTCATGATATCATATGTAGAGGCTGTGATAAAAATTTGAAAAAGTTTCGAGAAAGCTGTAACGCACTATGTGTACAAACCTAAGAGATCCACATTGAAACTCTATGATTTCATGTGTGGTTCTCTTAGGTTTCTACACATAGTGTCTCACAACTTTCTCCAAACATTCTAAATTTTTTATCACAGACTCTACATATGATATCATGACAGGTGGACAAGTTTCATAATTTTCTAAGTTTGTTTGTGTTTTATAAATTTTTTAAACAGCTGTATGGCAAGTTCACGGCCATGTTGAGTGAGCATGGTGCTCGAAGTTTCCGGTCCGCTCCTGAAATCGGTCGTAACTTGTGCTATGTAGCATGGATATTATTTTTGCATGCACGGTTTTCCAAGTTTCAAGTGACCTGCAGTTCAAATCTGAAATTTCCGAAGAAATTCAAATAAACAAACTAAATGTACTAGCTATAGAAAACACTGTTATAATTGTCCCAAAATAGTACATGTAGGTCTATATAGTGTAGGAACATACCACAAAAATTTTGGTTGGCAAAATAAAAAAAAATAAAAATGTACTTTGCCGAGTGTCCAAAGAAGACACTCGGCAAAGACTTCTTTGCCGAGTGCCACCCTGGGGGCACTCGGCAAAGAAGTGTAAGTTAATCTTTGCCGAGTGTCAGATGATAGACACTCGGCAAAGGATCCTTTGCCGAGTGCCACCGATCTGGCACTCGGCAAAGTTTATTTTAAAAAAATAAAAATGTACTTTGCCGAGTGTCCACCGATCTGGCACTCGGCAAAGTTTATTTTAAAAATTAAAAAAAACTTTGCCGAGTGCCAGATCACGGGCACTCGGCAAAGAATGCGAATATACTCGCCCGCGGCTTCTTCCTCCTCCTTTCTCTGCTCTCGCTGTCTCCTCTCTAATTCTCTAGCGCGCGCCCGCCGCCGCCCCGCGCCATCGCCGGCTCGCCGCTCGCCGCCCGCCGTGCCGTCGCCGGCCGCGTCCGCCCACGCCAGCGCCCACCGTGGCCGCCGCGGCCGCCCTCGCCAGCGCCCGCGCCCGCGCCCGCCACGGCCTCCCTCGTCGGCGCCCGCGCCCTCGCCGGCGCCCGCCCACGCCCTAGTGAGTGTATTAACCGCTTGATTTAGTGTTGTCAAATTTGTAGAAGAATTTTTTTTGGCTATTCACACCTACATGCTATTTGGTATGACATGTCACATCTACATGCGCTAGGGCCCATGCCATTTAGTATGATCTAGTTGATAGTCAGTGTATCCTTTTGTATTTGATAATACTTCATGGTACACATTGTTTGTGCATGTTTGGCTATAGGATTGATGCACATACTGAATAGTGGCGTCGAGTACCCTGTAGCCTAAGTCATGGCAACAACATGCTTGTTAGTCCTAAAATGCTAAATCTTACACATTTCATGTGTTGTACCTAAGAATTATCTGATAAGCTAATGTTATGGACTTGTCATTAGGTCTTTGAGATGTGGGGCCTCAAACTCGGGGTCGCATTGCCCTTGGTGGGTCCCATCACATCCTTTTGTCTCAATATAAGATTACACTTAGACTTGTTAATTAAGCTCCTTATTCCTACAAGTGCTTTTCAGGCCCTGAATAGTTAGAGGCTTAGATGATCTTATAATGTTAGGCCAAGGACTTTAAGGACCTCGAGGCTAGCAAAGAGCCCCTAACGTCTAAGTGTCACCGAGTGCTCTTGGGGGCATTGCCCTAAGAACTTGTACTCTTCGCAGCGCTCTATGTCCCAAGAGGCCATGGGGACTTAGACTCATGATCATCTTAGGAAACTTAAGGGTCCTAGGGGCTTGAGCTGCTCATAAATATCCTAGGGGAAAGGGGCCTCAAGGACTTTGATTATCTAAGCCTAGGACATCTAGGGCACTATGGACACTAGTTCTTATAGCAAAATAGGGCTCACTGGATGTCAGGTCTCTTCATCTAGGGCACTATGGACACTAGTTCTTATAGCAAAATAGGGCTCACTGGATGTCAGGTCTCTTAGTGGTTCTTTGAGACTTAGTGGTGTGGCATTTCCTTTGGGTGCCTCAATATCGAGTTACCCAGTATAAAGTCTCTTCCCTGGTTGGGGCCAAGAGAGGTCCGCTGAGCATGGTGCCTAGGGGTGGTGGTCCCACTAGGTGGGTCCCATGATAGATTCATATACTCGCCCGTGGCTTTCTTCCTCCTCCTTTCTCTGCTCTCGCTGTCTCGTCTCTATCGCGCCCACCGCAGTAGATTAGGAAAAACCATGAGCTTCTCGATACCTCGATTAAAATCGTCGTCCTCGATGTGGGTCTACATCATTTCTATCTCATTGATGCTTTTGTAGGTTACATGCTTACATTTGTAATTTAATTTGTAAAAGTCAGACTTGGAATCGAGTGCCGGTGATGTGAATTTTTTGTTGACAGACCGCCCACCTGCAATGATGACTGGTGCCGAAGTTCGCGAACAGATAGATGGTCTCGTGGCCAACCCAGAAGGTGGTTTTGTGGGATATGGTGAGCAACATATGTGGACACATAAGTCGGGCTTGACTCGGCTCCCCTATTATGATGACCTGCTCCTTCCACACAACATTGACGTGATGCACACTGAAAAGAATGTCGCCGAGGCACTTTGGGCGACAATTATGGAGATTCCTGATAAGTCAAAGGATAACGTAAAGGCAAGAGTGGATCTGGCAGAGTTATGTGATAGACCAAACCAAGAGATGAAGCCGCCTAGTGGTGGTAAGACATGGAGAAGGCCTAAGGCCGATTTCGTCCTGAGCAGGGCCCAGAGGAAGGAAGTACTACAGTGGATCAAGATGTTAATGTTCCCTGATGGGTATGCAGCTAACCTTAGTAGGGGGGTGAACTTATCTACTCTGCGAGTCTTAGGGATGAAGAGTCATGACTTCCACATATGGATTGAACGAATTCTTCCGGCGATGGTTCGAGGCTATGTCCCTGAGCATGTCTGGCTAGCGCTTGCAGAGTTGAGCTATTTCTTCCGCCAGCTTTGTGCAAAAGAGTTAGCTCGGACCATGATTGCAGACTTGGAAAGGATGGCACCCGTGTTACTGTGTAAGCTGGAGAAGATCTTTCCACCCGGCTTCTTCAATCCGATGCAGCATTTGATTATTCATCTCCCGTATGAGGCACGAATGGGGGGGCCCGTGCAGGGACGTTGGTGCTATCCAATCGAGAGATGTCTAAAGAGTATCCGAAAGAAATGTAGAAATAAATGCAAAATCGAGGCTTCCATTGCAGAGGCATACATACTGGAGGAGGTGTCAAACTTCACAACAACTTACTATGGTGACAAACTGCCGAGCGTGCATAATCCACCCCCTCGTTACAATGATGGCGGCAATGAATCGAACCTCAGCATTTTTCGAGGGCAACTCGGAAGCGCGAGTGGTTCGACCACCAAGACCCTGAGACATGAAGAGTGGCGCCATATCATGCTATATGTATTGACCAACCTTGAAGAGGTGACGCCATACATGGAGCAATTTCTTCATGAATTCTGGCATCGATCAAGGGACCCAACTCCACAGGAATATGATACCCTTCTTAGAAAGGGTGCGGGAAATGGATTGCCCGATTTCATTTCCTGGTTTAAACATAAGGTACGTGCTTAGTTTGTTATTCCAAGTTGCTCTTACGTGCGAATAATATAACAATCTAGCGTGTTTGAACTTGCAGGGCCAAAGAGAGCCGTCTATGAGTGCCGAGTTGAGACAAGTAGCCAATGGCTTTGCCTATAGGGTCAGGAAATTTTCTGGGTATGACGTCAATGGATACCGTTTTCGCACAACAAGCTACGACCAAAGTCGGCCCAATCGAAAAACCACGTGTTCTGGAGTCTTTACGCCCGGGCTTGACGAGGTCGAGTATTATGGAAGAATTGAAGAAATATATGAACTCAATTTTTATGGTTCCAAACCTCTTACTCCAGTGATATTCAAATGTCATTGGTTTGACCCTGAAGTTACGAGACGGACACATTCTAATCTTGGGATAGCCGAAATTCGACAGGATTCCACCTTAACAGGAGACGATGTCTATATTGTGGCCCAACAGGCCACACAAGTGTATTATCTTCCATATGCGTGCCAAACGAAACAACATCTTAAGGGTTGGGGTGTTGTGTATAAGGTATCACCGCACGCTAAATTACCTGTTCCAAACGATGAAGATTATAACTTAGACCCGGACACATATGACGGAGAGTTCTTCCAAGAAGATGGGCTCGAAGGGCAATTTGAGATAGACTTAACCGAAGCGATCGGAATGGAAGTAGATATTGAAATGGTTGTTGATGACGAGGATGATGAGGTGCAAAATGAGAATGACTTAGAAATACTTGAAGGCAATGCCAATGACGAAATTGCGCCTTCAGATGATGTTGACTATGAAATGGTTGATAGTGATGATGACACTTATGATCCGGCTAACCCGGACACATATGAAGATTATTTTTAATCGATGTAATGCTATATTTCATTTATTTTGCATATGTTTCTAAATACATATTTTTTTATCTGTGCTTAATTGTTTACTCTTAATTGCAGGTTGTTGGACAAAGATGGTGGGCGGTGGGACGAGGACGAGGAGGGGGAGGGGGAGGGGGAGGAGGAGCACCCGTAGGACGGAGGAGGAGGCGCAGCAGGACGACGCCGTACAGCAGCAGGTGGAGCAGCAAGCCGCTGTCGATGCGGCACAGCAGGACGACGACGATGCGGCGCAGCAGGACGACGACGACGACGACGCCGCTCAGCAGGACGTCTCAGGTTCTGGCTCCTCAGGTTCGAGGAGTATCTACCTGCGAGGTCCCGCGAGCCTACCTAAGCGACCCATACTTCGTGACAGACATCCGCTGATACGACCCGATGGAGAGAGGTAGGTAACTTTAGATGTTGTTGCTGCTTTTTCATATTATATGTTCAAATTAATAATAGAAACTAATACTTCATCTTAATCACTTGGACAGGTCTTGGATCGTTTTGGAGACTGCAGGGGGTCACGGCCGCAACCCCAATGGCATCCTCGGCCTTCTATGCCGGGAACACTTCCCTGGACTTGTCGAGTACGCCGGAGTGACGAGCCCAGCATACACCTTCGACCACTACGCCGTCGCCCCCGATGCAGTAGATCGGGACGGCAGACAATTCAACAACAAGGCGGAGCGGGTCAAGCAAGAGCTGTGGGTAAGTCTTCCTCGCACTATATTGTTTAATAAGTCGCATTTGTTGCATATTCTTTAAATAATGTATGGATACATCGTCTTTGTATGTAGGATTTCTTCAGGTGCGATGCTGGATACGAGGCCAGGGCGGATGTGGTGTCTACGACGTGCTGTAAGAAGCTCGTCGTGGACATGCACTACGAGGCGCGCATCCAGGCCATCGTCACTTACCACGGCTCCGTCCTTGGGGAGAAGGTGAACAAGAAGGACGCCCGAACCATGTCATTGACTGCGGACCAGTACTTGCAGGTAAATACAAAACTTTATTATTGGTACTAAATATGCTTATTCTTATCTTCTGATATGCAGTGTACTTATATTTTTTTAGATGATTCCTCATTGGTGCGCCGCGCATCCTGAGTGCTGGGAGAAGATGGTGCAGAGGTGGTGCTCGGCTGAGTGGGACGAGGCGCACAACGCTAGCCGGGAACGGCGTTTGCTGATGCAAGGTCCCTCCCACCATCAAGGCAGCCGCAGCCTGGGCAAATACGCGGAAGCATGGGTACGCGCTCTTTTTTATTTAGGTATATAACTTTCGATTAGACATGATTTCTAACCATATCGTTGGTTTTCTCGCAGTCGGCGGCACATGGTGGCGCGCCTTGCTCCACGTTCTCGGCATATGCCATGGCCCACAAGGGGAAGGCGACGTCCGACGTCACCTACAACCCGGATGACGGGCCCGAGGCGTACACCAACCCCGCCATCCACAGCCGACTCAGTGAGTACACCGCCATGGCCAAGGAGGTCCATGGGCCAGATTACGATCCGAGGACCGAGGACATCGACGGAGATGTCCTCATGAGGGTCGGAGGAGGCAAGAGGCATGAGCGGTACTGGATTGCCGACGGGGCAATCGACTCGTCCTCCACTCCCACTCTCTCTCAGGTGCGAGCAAGGAGCACGAGCGCGAGCCCAGCCATACGACCTCGGCAGGACACCTCACAGCATCGTATCCAGCAACTCCAGGTTATTCCTTATCTATTCATCGTTTATTGATTTTTATATATCTTCTCTTTGCATTATCGTAACATTAGGGCAAAATATTACAGACTCAGCTAGATGATGAGAGGAGGCAACGTGAGGAGTTGGAGAAGAGGATGGCGGAGATGTTCGCGTACATGCAGAGCCTTGGCGCCGCACAGGGTCATGCTCCACCACCTCCGTTGTTCCCTACAGCTGACCCTACAGAGTTCACTACTCCTGTGAGTATCAAAATTTTAGTACTGCATGATATATATTCATATGTTCTCACACATACAATCTGTTCTCTATGCAGGGTCAATCGGCGGCGTCAAACAACCCTCATGCTTCGTCCAGCCCTTCGCCGAACCAGTCCAGATGCCCACCTCGTTGATGATCTGTTTTGTGATGATCCAGACTTACCTTTATGAGTGTTGGTGATGTTAGTTAGACTTTGTCTTGTGAGATACTTGGTGATGTCAGTGATGATACAGACTTTTATCTGTTTTGTGATGATCCTGACTTATATTTGTGAGACTTTAGTGAGACTTTGTGATATATATGGTGTTGATGATAAATGTGTTCATTCTGTGATGTGATTGATATATAATGTGATGTGAATCATATATATCTTTTGTTTGTTTGGATGGAACAACAAAAGCAAATAAAAAAGGGACATTCTGGTCACTTTGCCGAGTGTAACACTCGGCAAAGGGTCGCTTTGCCGAGTGCTATGACCGCGGCACTCGGCAAAGAAGGTCACCTGGGAACCGGTAAAGCCATCTTTGCCGAGTGCTGACAATGGCACTCGGCAAAGAAGGAAACCTGGGAACCGGCAAAGACATCTTTGCCGAGTGCCATTGCCAAGGCACTCGGCAAAGGGACTGGCAAAGGGGCCCACTGGAGGGTTCTTTGCCGAGTGTCTGTCCAACAGACACTCGGCAAAGAAGCCTCCTTTGCCGAGTGCCTACTAGAGCACTCGACACAAGGACTGGCAGTGGGCCCACTGGGTCAGTCTTTGCCGAGGGCCTCTCGAGCAAACACTCGGCAACATTGACCTCTTTGCCGAGTGCCACAAACGGCACTCGGCAAAGGATCCGTCACCGTTACTTGGCACCGTGACGGTGACTTTTATTTGTCGAGTGCCGTTTGGCACTCGGCAAAGTCTTTGCCTAGTGCCCGACAAATAGTACTCGGCAAAGAGGCTGTTGCTGATGTACAGTTTACCGATCGTTCTTTGCCGAGTGTAACACTCTGCAAAGCATTTGCCGAGTGTAAATTTGCCTTTGCCGTGTGTCTGAGACACACGGCAAAGGAACTGATTCCGGTAGTGCAGAGATGTTCCTGTGCTATAATGAGTTGCTAAACACATGCAGATTACAATTAAGCCCATGAATAAGAGTAAAACTGTCGTCTTATGATCCTGAAGGAAACTATTTATTGTAAAGAGATGATACTCAGAGTAAGACATATTTGTGGCAGGGAGATTTGAAATATGAACTTGTAAATGTAATGCAAATAATTTCCAGACTGGAATTGGGTCGTGGAATTCAGAGGATGATTTGCAGCTGTGTTTGAGTAAACTGAACACAAAATAAGCACAAAGAAATTCAGTTAAGAGATGCCAACCTTTGAAATTTTTTTGGATGGACCTTGGTGCTCCATAC
Organism: Zea luxurians; assembly: GCA_029449295.1. Lineage (NCBI taxonomy): Eukaryota > Viridiplantae > Streptophyta > Magnoliopsida > Poales > Poaceae > Zea > Zea luxurians. Next base: position 58,661,535 of record JAOPSE010000007.1, read on the forward strand.
TCTTGACGATTTCAGGGATGTTAAGAGATGCCAACCTCCTTTTATTTCTTTCAATATTTTCTTGCTTCAGCTGCTCGTATTCACTACATGATCCATCTTTATTGCTTTCTCTTGCGCTTGCCATTTTTTTCCTAAATATCATCAAACATGGAATCATCAAACTTACTCAAACAATGAGATTAGCTATTTATACTCAAACAACAAGTGCATGCATATATTAAAAAATATCATCAAACATGGAATCATCAAACTTACTTTCTAGATTTTTTCCTTGTTTTACCCACTAACAATGACACCATCTATATCTGTTCTAGCACATGGGACACATCCAACAATAAGACTTTCAAATACATTAGATTGCAGATCAAGGATTGGTGGAACTACATAATTTTCATCATCAATGATACCATAATCAACATCACTTCCATACAAATCTCGCGTTTTGGCTGAACAACAGCTACCCATTCAGTATCAATTGGATCAACAACATAGTAAACTTGCGTTGCCTGTGATGCTAATATGAAAGGTTCATCCGAGATCTTTTCACCAGTATTGAATAAATGTTTGAAATTCACCGTGGGTGATTCCAAATTGATCCGTTCGAACCCATTTGTTGTTTACATGGTTATCAACCCAATCACACTTGAAAAGCACAATATTTCCTTTGTGGTGGTAGTTGAGTTCAAGAATTTCTTTTATGATACCATAAAAGATGTTTTTCCCTGTAGTATGGTTGTCATCATTTCCTCTTTCGAAATGAGTTGTCTCAGCAGCTAACGCTATCCCACTACTTTGGACAGACCTATTCTCATCATATGACTGTGTACGGAAGTTGAATCCATTTATTGAGTAGCTGTTATACTGATGTGCAATCATCATTGGTCCCTTAGCTGAAATTTTGATCTCTTCTGAGGCCTCCTCACATGTTTCCTCAACCTGTGGTACCAATACTATTGTTAAAGTGAAAGACTTTATGAGATTGTAAATTCACTTCTCCTTTTATACTTACATGTAACCTGAACCACTCATGGAAGGTTTTATGTTGCATGTGGTTGGTCTCACGTTGATTTCGAACACCAATTGAGGAGAGGTATTGAGCATGTTTGCTGAAATGGCCAACATGAATTTTCTTTGAAATGGCCAATGAAGAGTAAATAATCACATGATACTCGCTGAGTTAGATAGCTTACTTTAAATATGTTTCTATGTTGGAATAGTTGAAAAGGACATATCTATGTGCTTGAAGCCATGTCTTGTGATCTAAATTGACAACACACTTTCCAGCCAATGCTCGACCAATTTTGTGAAAGAATGGAGTTGTAACACAAATTTGTGTTGGTAAGCGATTTCTAACTCTATGGTTGAAGTGGGTCTCATCTTGTAAATACCGAGAACAAAGCGTGAGAGCCTCATCAAACAAAGAACCCTCCATAATTGATCCTTCCGGGTGACTTTTTGTACGCACATAGCCCTTGCATTTTTTTAGAAACCTATACATGTAAACAACAACACTCATCATGTTATTGAAAAATTATATCGTTATTTGTTTGCTATGTAATATACCAAAGAAAATTACCTCTCCACCGGCCACATGCTTCGAAAATGGATTGGGCCTGCCACTCTTGCTTGGGTAGGAAGATGTACCATCAAATGTACATTAATGGTAAAAAATGATGGAGGGAAAATAATCTCTAAAAGGCTCAAGATTTCAGCTATCTCAGATTCTAACCTTTGCATGTCACTTATTCGAATAACAGGAGAGTACAATTTTCTAAAGAACGTGCTTAAACGAATCAGCACAACACTAACTTCTTGAGGGAGAACTCTCCGGACAGCAAGTGGCAGTAAATCTTGTAGAAGAATGTGGTTGCCATGAGTATTAAGATTAACTATCTTTTTTTCATTGACAAGAACATTATGTCATATATTAGCGGCATATCACTATACCACAACACCAAATTAGCGTCGGACGACTGTCGCTATAAATAGAGAATTCCCGTCGAACTGTTAGTCGGTATATATTGCCACAGATTGTGAGTCGGTATATATCTATATTTCAACTAAGTATCAGTCGTTATATTTATATGTGAGTCGGTCGGCAATTCTCGCTAATATCATCTCACCGTCAGTCGGAATAAAGACCAAAGAGTAATTGCCTCTCGCGTGCGGCACCCAATTTTTTCTAGCGCCCAAAATTGGCCGTAGAGGCCCACCTCCAGTTGAACTATGGACCAAACCCTATTTTCTCTTTTCAGCCACAGCCGTCGCGCACCCATGGACCAAACCCTATTTCCTCTTTTCAGCCACAGCCGCCGCGCACCGTCGCTCGTACACTCAGCTGCCGCTGCGCCAAGGAGAAGCTGTGCAGTGAGCATTGGAACAGCAGGCATACCTGGACACGGCGACACTGGTGGTCATCGATGGGTTCACGGTCATAGTGGCGTCGGTGGGAGACTCACGCTGCATCTTGGACACGCAGGGCGGCAAGTTGCAGCTGCTAACCGTGGACCACCGCCTGGAGGAGAATGCAGAGGAGCGGGAGCGCGTCACGGCCAGCGGTGGGGAAGTAGGCCGGCTCAATCTCTTCGGTGGTCAGGTGGTAAACCAGTTCAATTCAAGTCAGTTAGTACTTAGTAACTTCCTTATCCTCAATCAATCGTACGAGCATCTTGCTGATGCACTGTTGTATGTTTTTTTTGGGAAATTAGGTTGGTCCTCTCTGGTGCTGGCCTAGTGGCTTGTGCCTTTCAAGATCCATTGGGGACATGGATGTTGGAGAGTACATTGTGCCCATTCCACATGTCAAGCAAGTCAAGGTTGATATAAATTACGAAATGCAAGGATCTGCATTTTAGTTTCTCTGTGGCACACGTTATGCTCAGTTGTCAAAGTTGCTTCTTTGTGTGTTTTATTTTTTTCTGTAATTTCAGCTATCAAACGCTGGAGGAAGGCTGATAATAGCATCCGATGGCATATGGGATGCATTATCAAATGAAGCAGCTGCAAAAGCATGCAGAGGATTGCCTGCAGAACTGATAGCGAAGCTTGTCGTTAAGGTAATTCAGGATTTAGCTGTAATAATTTGTGGCCCTGAATGGTGCAGGTATGGTTGTCTCAATTTCTATTTTCAATGTCCATGCAGCAAGCTCTGAAAACAAGCGGGCTAAATGATGACACCACCTGTGTTGTAGTTGACATTATCCCATCCGATCATTTGACATCACCACAATTGTCTCCAAAGAAAAATCATAACAAGTTGAAGTCACTTTTTCGTAGAAGGTCGCATAGTTCTGTTCGAAAGCTTGGGGGCAAGTCTGCCTCAATTGGTTCTGTGGAGGAGTTATTTGAAGAAGGCTCTGCAATGTTAGAAGAAAGGTATGCCTGCTGTTCCAATGCTCACTGCATTCGTCTTTGTGTTAATTTCTTTGTCATTGATGATCAGTATAATTTTCTTTTGACCCAAAAGGCACTTCAAGCGGGCAGGAAAGTCTAAGGCCCTTACTAATTACTTCCAAGTAAGTAGAGCAATCACCATCACACAGATTTATTCAAGGTTTTTTTGTGTGTTAAGCCAATTGTTCGTTTTCATGTAATTGTTGTCCACTAATATTTTATTGAATAATTTGTATGCCGTCGCAACGCATGCTCATTGTACTAGTAGTATTGAATGCTCCATTTGTAGTTCTTGTGATATTACAGTAGTGCAGTCTAAAATACTGAAACATTGTACACTGTAATACCCTGAAAGGCTGGGCCAATCAATTTTGACCCTTCTTTACTTGGGCATGTGTTTATTCAAAAAATTCTTGGTAGCTACGATCTGATTTGGACTCTATATTCTATAGTTTATTTTGGGAAGGATTTCTTAAATAGTCTACTAATGATTTGGTTTTTAATTTGGTCAGGAGGGAGGTCCTAGAGGTAGCAAGCAGATCATGGTGATACCTATGGATGAGCGCTATAGCAAGATCAAAAGTTCTTGTGGATGGATGTTATTTTGTTTTGTATTTCTCGAAAAGAGAAATTTGCAAGTGAACTTAAAATTGTGAAGCCACATGTGCTCACATGTGGTTGTACTAGCTACTTAGCTAGTATCTCTTAGGTTTAACAAGTCAAACATAGGGTTGTTGCCTGCTTATTTTGATCTTTATTACGACAAGAGCAAACTTGTGACCTTTATGTATGAATGCAGTACAATTGTTATTGCCATGAATGAAAATATGAGCTATGTTTGACCAAATCTGTATCTAATGTAGAACGTGAGATTGTATGGCTAGTGTTTGAAGTGTTGATGATAATTAGAAATTGCTAGTTATATATTTTTCTAGACTCATATAGCCATAGCGTTGGATTGTTAGTCGGTAAAAATACATATATCTCATCAAACAATGTGTCGGTATAAGTTCTAACAGATTGTTAGTCGGAAAAAATATGTTAGTCGGCATATGTTTTTAGCGTCTAACCGTCTGTCGGTATAAATATGTCTGTCGCTATAAGTTTATACCGACGCCACTTACAGCGTCAGAAAGTGTTAGTCGGTATAACTCTATAGCGACTGATAGTACATTGCTATAATGGTTTATACCGACTGTAAGTAAGTTGTTGTAGCCAGGTTGTGGTATAGTGTATCCATCAGGAAACTTGACCCATTTTAATACTTGACAAAACAATTTCTTCTCAATAGAGCTCATTGAGTAGGGTGCAGGAGGCAAATAAAATTGATTAGCTTCTAGTTCAATAGGATGAAGGTCGATTCTAATACCTAAAGCTTGAAGATCCAAGCGAGCATTCAGATTATCCTTAGATTTTCTAGCAATGTCCAACAAAGTATTAATTATATTGTCACACACATTCTTCTCTATGTGCATGACATCAAAATTATATCAAATTTTCAAGTCCTTCCAATATGGAAGAGTGAACCAAATAGGTCTCCTTTTCAAAAAGACTAATGGTTTCCCATCCTTGCGTTTCTGATTCCTTATTGGCTTACCTGATGGCTTCTTGCCATAAATTGTTTTCAATTTTTTTGTACAATCCAAAATTTCCTCTCCTGAAAGAGGAGTAGGTGCTGGCCTCAACTCACTTTCACCAAATGAATCAACATCAGACCTAAATGGGTGGTTTGGATGTAAGAACCTACGATGTCCCATGTAGCAAGACTTGCTACCATTTCCAAGTCTGAGAGAACAAATCAATGAGTGGCAATCAGGACATGCTGCTTCACCAGAGGTGACAAATCCGGATACACTGCCTAGACCAGGGAAATCAGTGATGGTCCAAATTATTGCAGCACGCAACTAAAAGTATTCACCCTTTGAGGCATCATAGGTCTTCACACCATTAACAAACATATCAAGCAGATCATAGACAAGGGGCTGAAAATAAACGTCCATATCACTACCCGCAGAAGATCGACCAGAAATTAAGACAGACAAGATAACATTTGAATCCTTCATGCACATCGATGGTGGAAAGTTGAGTGGAATCAATATGCCAGGCCAAATACTATAACTAACATTCATTGTCCTATATGGATTGAAACCATCTGTAGCAAATGCTAGGCGGATATTACGACTATCCATAGCAAATTCTGGATACTTTTGATCAATATCTTTCCACAAGGGTGAATCGGCAGGATGCCTAAGCAAACCATCTTTTACTCTGTGTTCATCATGCCACCTTGTGAGACTTGCAAATTTAGAAGAAACAAACAATCTTTGGAGTCTTTTTTTAATAGGGAAATAACGAAGCACCTTCCTAGGAACATTGTACTCACGTTTTTCATCTAGACTCTTCTTTTATGATTTCCAACTTGAGACACTACATACCGAGCATGAATCAAGTTTTTGATGCTCCTTCCAAAATAGAATGCAATCATTTTCACATGCATGAATTGTAGTGTACCCGACTCCTACAGATTTGACCACTTTCTTTGCTTCATGAAAGTTTCTAGGAAGTGCCGAACCCTTAGGTAGTGCATCAACAAGTAAATCTACCAACAAATCAAAACTTCTATCTGTCCATCCTCCAAGAAGTTTGATGTGAAGCAAACGAACTAGGAAACGTAGCTTTGAGTAGTTTTGACAACCCGGATATAATTCTTGACTATTGTCTTCTGCTAGCTTACGAATGGCTACTGTGTCTTCATTAGGTTCGTCAAAAGACCCATCATCCTCCATATCCCCTCCATCATCTAAACCACAAGCTAAATCCTTTAACAACTCGGATATTGCATCATCTTCTGTAGGATGCTCGCTAAACTCATCATCATTGTTACCATGATTCACAAAAGAGGACGAAGCTTCTCCATGTAAGGTCCATGTTGTGTACCCTTTTAGAAAACCATCACATATCAAGTGTTCTCGCACTTCACCGGCCTCTCTCCAAAATGAGTTAACACACTTCTTGCAAGGGCATAGTATCTTGTTTCCTATTGCTGAATGTCTAAATGCAAAAGCTAGAAAACCATTCACCCCTTGTTTATAAACCTTTGTCTCCCTACATACAGTTCCTATGTTACATATCAATATAACTATAGAAAAACATAAGAGTTGCTATGAGAAGTTGCTTTGTACCTAGCCTCACTTGTGATCCATGATTTATCCATACTCTTTATGTAGGATTTATCCATACCTAGGTGTGCCTAATGTGTTCTGCAAGAGCTAGCAAAGCAATGAGGGCAGCACTTATGTACCATTAACCTGCCCTTCTACTAGCTGATCGATCGACCATCTCACACTATCGTGATTAGAGATGACAATCGGGCAGGTAGAACGTGGATATATGGTTCGCGTTATAATAATTTAACATTCCAACAACCTCAAATAATAATTTTAGCATCAAACAATAATGTGCCTAGTGTGGGCAGCAAACAAACAAAAGTAACGCGTCTAGTGTGGGTAGCAAACAAAAAAAGGTCTCCACTCTCCATGAGATTAAGACCAAATAATGGCAAAAGCACTAACCTAGACTGGACCGCTGGGCGCTAGCCGTAGAACTGTAGAAGCAGCGTGTTGTGTGCCTAGCGGCCTGGCGGACGGCAGAAAGTCAGCAGGCAGCAACTGCCTGGTCCCTGGGCAGACGACCGGACGTGGACCGCGGAGGCACCGAGGGAGAGGCGGGGCGGGGCGGGGCGGCGCGCTCAGGTCAGAGACTCGGAGGCACCGAGGGAGAGGTGGGGCGGGGCGGGGCGGGGCGACGCGCTCAGCACTGGAGCCTGGCGGCTAGGGTTAGGAGGCATCGAGGAGTATTTGGATTTGCTGCTCGCAGAATGCCGGATAGAAGAGGCTGGGACTGGGAGCCTGGGACGCTGGGTCACGGACTCTAATCCCTGACGACATCTATAGCGACCAACCATACGTTGTTAAATTCTATACTTTTAGCGACCAATCGACCGTTGCTACAAAAGGATTTAGCGACTGACTGTCGGTCCCTAACCTTTAGCAACCAACAATTGGTACCTAATAAGGGTCGCTAAAGATCAATCGTCGTGTAGTGTGCCAGCGTACTTAAGAGAAAATTGGTGACCTAGCCCCCTGGGATGCAGGCTCGACGTGTCGAGGCTGGATGCCAGTATACTTAAGAAAGAATTGGTGACCTGGGCCCCAAGAGATAGTCTCAACTGGGACCTAGACCTGCACACAGCCTTGGCTACGAAGTTTTAGTAGTGCACCCATAGGACCCGCCAGCTAGTACCTTCTATCCTTTGATTAATGCCACAAGACCTGCAGGACTTAGACTTGGAAGCCAATCCATGTGTCCGGACCCCCTGGATCATAGCTCCAAATACTAGGGCACCCGTCGCAGAGTGGTGGAGCGTGTAGGCTTAGGGTACAGGACCAGGCTAAGCGGCTACACAGCTCCAGACCATCCCAGGAGACAAGTGTCCATTCTTTAGAACCGGACCCCAGGTTGTCGGACCCATGGGACTACAGTTCCAAATACTAGGGTACTTGTCACAGAGTGGTGGAGCGTACAGGCTTTGGGTACGGAGCCAAGCTAAGCGACTGCACGGCTCCGGACCACCCTAGGAGACAAGTACCCGTTCTCTAGAACTAGCCCCTAGGCTGCCAGACCCCCCTACCGAGGGGTCCCGAACTGCAAGCCTGGCTACTCAATTCGGATGTCATTATACCAACAAGGGTGGGAACTGTATGGGTGGGTTAGATAAAAAATGATGCTCATAAATTGAGGCAAAATAAGACCAACACAAAAACAAATCTGGGGGTGAATCTTTTCTTTATAACCTGATATACATGAGTGTAGACCAACAGTCCGGGTTTATGAGGGCGGACCTTACGGGGCTGGCATACATATATGCGCTACCTAGCTACAAAGGAAGAAAACTGGGCCCCCAGGTTTGCTTTTGTGGGAAAAACTTACGGAGATGCTCTATGTTCCAAGGATTGGGGAGAGGCTCTCCTTCAGTTGTAGCAAGGCGGACACATCCGGGTCGGCATATTTCTGTCACCTTGAAGGGTCCCTCCCAGCTGGGGAGAGCTTGTGGAGCCCTTCTCGGTTCAGTACTCGCCTTAGGACCAGGTCCTCGACCTGAAGCTCCCTACTATGCACGAACCGTCGGTGGTAGCGCCTGAGCGCCTGGTTGTACCATGCATTTCGGATCACCGCTTGCCATCTGTGCTCGTCGATGAAGTCCACATCGTCACGTCGTAGCTATTCCTGCACAGACTCATCGAAAGCCTGGACCCGTGGGGAGCCCATAATGATTTTCGGGGGAAGGCAGGCTTTGGCCCCATAAACCAGGAAGAACGGGGTCTCCCCGGTAGCTCGGCTGGGTATGGTCCGGTTCCCCCAAAGCACGGACGGGAGCTCACTGACCCAATTTGCACCGTGCTTCTTCAAGCAGTCATAGGTGCGTGTCTTGAGTCCCCTGAGGATTTCTGCATTTGCCCTCTCCACTTGGTCGTTGCTCCTGGGATGAGCCACAGACGCTAAGCAGAGCTGGGTGCCGATGCCCTCGCAATACTCCTGGAAAAGCCGACTTGTAAACTGGGTCCCGTTGTCCGTAATGATACGGCTTAGGACCCCAAATCTACAGACAATCGACTTGAGGAAAGCGACCACAACACCCTATGTGATGTTGACCACAGGGGTGGCCTCTGGCCACTTGGTGAACTTGTCGATGGCGACGAAGAGGAAATGGTACCCGCCGACGGCCCTGGGAAACAGTCCCAAGACATCCACCCCCCATACAGCGAATGGCTAGGAGGGTGGAATCATCTGTAGAGCCTGAGCTGGTGTGTGTATTTGCTTTGCGTGGAATTGGCACGCCTTGCAGGACTTTACCATCTCAGCTGCATCTTGGAGGGCGGTTGGCCAGTAAAAGCCATGCCGGAAGGCCTTACCGACCAGCGTGCGGGATGATGAATGACTTCCACACTTTCCTCCATGGATCTCCGTGAGCAATTCACGGTCCTCCTCCTGGGTAATGCACCGCATTAGAATGTCGTTGGCGCCATGGCAGTAGAGATCCCCTTCCACCATCGTGTAGGGCTTAGCCAACCACAATATGCGCTCTGCGAATACATGGTCTTTAGGAAGGATGTTTTCCTTCAGGTAGTCCCGGATCTCGGAGATCCATGCATCGGGACCACTCTGAGATACTGGCTGCGGCACTAAGGGGTAGGCAGGACCCCTTGTGGCACACACAACCTTCGATGGGTTCTGTAGATGTAACACCACTAGGATCGCTAGCTTCGAGGTGCTAGTCTCGCCCCCTTTGCCTAGCTCGGTAGGCTGGGCGGTGGGTCTCAGCAGCCGTCTTTTGAAGACGCCCTCGAGCACGAGTGCCCAAGTTGATGCCCTCACGGAGAGGTCATTTGCCGCCGAGTTGTCAGCCCGAGGAACATGTTGCAGTTCCAAGGCTGTGAAGTCCTTCTCTAGCTTCCTTACGTGGAGGAGGTAAGCTGCAAGCCTGTAACACCCGGTTTTAAGGAACAAAGCCGGGTGCATCTCATACATGCGCCAAGAAGACAACATATATAATAACAGAGTGTATAGAGATAAATGTCATAAAACATCAGAGTATTTATTACATAGCGGAAGACTTATTACAAAATAAAGTAATAAAGATAAAACAAACTAAGGATCGTCGGCGCCAATGTCGACTGGGAAACGCCACCTAGATCAGATCGAACTCCTCAGTGTTAGGCGGCTCCTCCTGAACCACCTGATCATCTCCTGTGGGGGGGGGTGTGAGACAGCAAGGGTGAGCTCACACATGATCATAGCTCAACAAGTTGTGGGGAACCAGTGGACACAAACTCACAAAGGTGTGAGTTCATGTGATGTGTAAGGCTAATCAATGATAGGGGTTAAAGCTGAGCATTGCTTTTAAGTAGTTGGTCAAAATTTTATTAGCAGTTACTACGTGTAAGTAAATACCAAACCATAAGTAAAGTAATAGAACAAAATTAATAACAAACCCATGCAATGCAAATGACAAAATTGAATTTAAGTTCCATAATTAAACATCAGAGAGTCCTGAGCTGCTCATGACCGTGAGCTCGGCTAGTATACCAGTTTTACACTCTGCAGAGGTTGTACCCTTTACCCACAAGTCATGTTACCCATCTGCCAAGGGGTCGCGAATCCCATACACCTCTACCTAGGAAGCGCGGCAGGGCAACACTACGAGGCCTTTACAAAGTTCCACTAGCTTCCGAAAACCCGCTACAGTTTATAGGAAGTTCCAATGCAGGGTTCCTGGCTGACCGCCATCGCAGCAAAATCAACCAGGGACCTCCCTACACTGACCACTCCCCTACTGCCCTTGCCCCTTTCGGGTAAGGTAGTCTTCCACTAGCTTTCCTAATTAGTCAGCCAAGGGGTCCCATTCCTCCCTTGTGGTGGCACGTGGTTCTCAAGTTAAGCTCTATGTTCCAATTAACATTAATGATCTCAACATGAACATAAACAGAATAACAAGAATAATTGGAACATAGATATAATAGATGATTATCCCAAAACCATGTAAAGCAATAGCAAACTACCCAAGTGATTCAGGGGTAAACAAGGTAATGAGATAAACAATCTAGGGTGACCTATTGGGTCCCATCAAAATTAACCTATGCATGGATAAGTGATATTAAAGAACATTATTGGGTAAAAGTGGTCAAGGGCACAACTTGCCTGTAATGAGCTCCTGCTCAGCTACCTCTACTTGCTGAACCTCAGTTTCCACAGTGGCTTGCTCGTCTACTCGCATCAACACAATACATACATAGTATAGCCAAAATCAACATCACACCAAACAGATGAATAAAATATACAGTAAAAATCTACACATTAAAATGAAACCATAGGAACTGGAATCACTGAATTTGGAGTTATATATTTCAAGTTATGAATTTCTGTAGCTTTTATGTATTTAACACAAGATTAAGTATTAGATAAATTTAAATGAGTCTTTCATGCCAGAACAAAGGCACTAATGCGTAGATAATATTATTACAAAAATTTAGGAACTGGAATGGATTAATTTGGAGTTCATATGAATTTTCTATGAATTTATAAAGTTCTAGCAATTATTTTCTTATTAAAAATCTATTTTCTATTTCATTTATTCAATTTAAACGATCTCTGGACTAGGCCTCATTTTCCCGAAAACCCAGGGGCTTCTGCGCATAATTTTGTAAGACCCAGAATGCTATGCAGTGGATGGCGGGTTGATTTCAATGAAACCGAGGGGCTCATTTGCGAAACGCCCGAGCCGAAGGGGTATAGATCAATTCTGGCCATCCGATTTAACTTCTACGCTACAGATTAGATCTACTCACAACGAAGCGCTACGGGCTGACCACCCTAGGATCTAAGATCTTCGGTCAGGGTTTAATCAAGATGGGTATCAATCTCAGCCCTTGGTTCTTATCGCACGGTTCAAAATAGTCTACCCTGAAGCGTTTTCCTCATCTAATCTGAGCCGCCGAGCATTCGATCTACGGTTCCCAGCTAATCCCCTTATCCCAGGTTATCCCGACGGCGGCGGCGCCCTCGGTGTACGGCGGCGGCATCACCGGCGCACGCAATCCACGCCACCGTGCACTAATGCTCCCACCCGAGACGTTCTACGCAAAGCCGAGATTATGGAGAACATGAAGGTAAGCTTCTTACCAGCGATGGAGTCACGGGAACGCCCGCCCACGGCGCGGCGCGGGTTCACGGTGGCGTCGCACCGCGGCGGGGAATTTCGGCGTCACCCACACACAATCGCTCCCGGAACCACCCTGCGCACCACCAGTGCGATCTCCCAAAGCTCCTAGGTCCCGCACCGAGATCAATTCGGTGACTGCGCGGAGATGACTAATGGCGATTTGGCGATGCAGGTGGTGAGGTCGCGGCATCGGTATGGGTGGGCGAGCCGGGCTTGCGTTGGCACACGACATCGTCCTCAAGTTCTTCGGGACTTATATTCCAGGCGCGGTCAGGTCAAAGGTGGCGAAACTGCCGGCGAGATCCCAGGCGGAAGGTGCGCCATGCACGGAAGCAATCCGGTGGAGGGGACGAGCCTGCCAAGCGGGGCCACGGTTCAGTGACTACGTCGCTAAGGAGGTAGGAAGCGGGCTCGCCTGACGACTTGGGCCCGCCGGTCAGTATACAAGAGGAGACGCCCAGTGCGACTGCACGGTGGACCCATGGTGTCGGCGCCATTTTCCTGGACGGGCTCGCGTGGAGGGGAGATTAGGGGTAGTGGGCCGAGCTTCGCTCACTTTGGGCCCAGTACCGGTTTTCCTATTTTTATTTCCTTTTCCTTTTATATTTTCTGTTTTCTGTTTTCTTTTCTTGTTATTTTTCAATTCCCAATTTGAACTTCAAAATATGAGGGTGAAACTAGTACCCAATTTGATGTTCAAGTATGACTTTGAATTTGTACTCCAATAAGAAATAGATTTTAATCATACCATTATGGTTAAGTTTTTGTATTTATAAATTTTGCTCTATACTTTATTTTATCTCTCTCCTCTCTCTTTTTCTTTTCTCCAATCCTCCTCTCATAATCATTTTTATTAAATTCATATTATTATTGCTTTTAATGCACAAACAAAAACCCAATATGATGCAATGGTTTATTTGTGTCTTATTAAGGATCTATTCTTTTTACATGGGTGGTCACATGTAATGATAAATAATGGTCACCAAACATTGAGATCAACACTATTTTCATGGTTTACATATTTAGGTATTACAAATCCTACCCCCCTTAAAAATAATCTCGTCCTCGAGATTTAAGAAGATCTAGGGAAAAGGTGGGGAAAATCTATACGAAGTTCTTCTTCTCTCTCCCAAGTTGCTTCATCTTCACCGTGGTGACTCCATTGGACTTTGCACATCTTTATAACCTTATTCCTTGTAACTCGGGTCAATGTATCCAAAATCTTGATCGGGTACTCCGTGTAAGTCAAATCACCTTGAACACTGAGCTCTTCCATGGGTAACTGTTCCTCAGGGACACGAAGACACTTCTTGAGTTGAGATACGTGGAACACATTATGCACATCCGATAGACTAGCAGGTAACTCGAGTTGGTATGCCATCTCCCCAACTCTTCTAAAGATCAGGAATGGTCCAATATAACGGGGAGACAATTTACCCTTAACTTTGAATCTCCTCATTCCACGAAGTGGTGACACCTTGAGATACACGTAATCTCCTTCTTCAAATTCCAGTGGCCTTCTTCTATTATCAGCATAGCTCTTTTGCCTGGTTTGAGCCACTCTCAAATTCTCTCGAATTATACGAACTTGTTCTTCTGCTTCTTGAATCAGTTCAGGTCCAAAGAACTGTCTTCCTCTAGTCTGGTCCAAAATAGAGGAGTCCTACATTTCCTGCCATACAGAGTCTTGAACGGTGACATCTTTTAGACTGGCCTGGCAACTATTATTATATGAGAACTCGGCACAAGGCAGACTCTTGTCCCAACTTCCTCCATGTTGAAGGGCACATGCTCTCAACATATCTTCCAATACTTGATTAGTCCTTTCAGTCTGTCCATTCGTCTGAGGGTGATAAGCTGTACTAAAATTCAACTTTGTACTCATGTTCTCATGAAAGCTTCTCCAAAATCTTGAGGTAAACTGCGAACCTCGATCTGACACGATCTTCTTCGGTACTCCATGCAAACACACAATCCGAGCCATATATAACTCTGCTAGTTGAGAACCTTTATAAGTAGTCTTGACCAGAATAAAGTGAGCCACTTTAGTCAATCTATCCACAATCACCCATATAGCATCATATCCTTTCTAGGTGCGAGGCAATCCAGTAATGAAATCCATACCAATCTCTTCCATTTCCACTCGGGTATCTTCAGTGGATGCAATAGTCCAGCTGGCCTCTGGTGTTCAGCCTTAACTCTTTGACATACATCGCACATAGCCACATGTGCAGCCACATCTCTTTTCTATCCATACCACCAATACTTCCGTTTCAAATCCTGATACATCTTGGTACTACCAGGATGAATAGAATAATCCGAATCATGGGCCTCCTTTAAAATAGTCTCCCGAAGGCTTTTAATATCAGGGACACACATCCTAAGCCTTGGCCACATGCATCACAATAGATATCAAATCCTTTTTGTAAGTCTGGCATAACCAAAACTGGTGGCGACATCAGCCTCTTCTTCAATAGATCAAAGCTGTCTTGGCACTTCTCGTCCCACTTAAATTCTCTTCCTTTCTCCAAAAGCGAAGTCATAGGTTTAGCAATCTTAGAAAATCCTTCGATAAACCTCCGATAATATCCAGCAAGTCCTAAGAAACTCCGAATCTCAGTAACTGTAGTGGGTACTCTCCACTCCATTATCTCCTTAACCTTAGCAGGATCCACTGAAATTCCTCCATTAGAAATAATATGACCAAGAAATGGCACTTCGCCAATCCAAAACTCGCACTTGCTGAACTTGGCATAGAGTTGATTATCTCGTAGCTTCTGTAGCACCAACCTCAGATGTTCCTCGTGATCACTATCACTCTGAGAATAAATAAGAATATCGTCGATGAACACCACGACGAATCTGTCCAAATACTCCAAAAACATCTTATTCATCAAATCCATAAAATAAGCTGGTGCATTAGTTAATCCAAACGACATAACGATGAACTCATATAATCCATATCGAGTCGAGAAAGCCGTCTTAGGAATATCTGATGGTCCAATCTTCATCTGATGGTATCCCGATCGGAGGTCAATCTTCGAGAGTACCCTTGCTCCTCTCATTTGGTCAAACAAATCCTCAATACGGGGTAATAGGTACTTGTTCTTCACCGTAACATCATTAAGGGTCCTATAATCCACATACATCCCTTGCGATCCGTCTTTCTTCTGTACAGACAAAACTGGCACTCCACAAGGTGAAGAATCCGAACGAATATACCCAGCCTCTTGTAACTCTGTTAATTGCTTCTTAAGTTCCTTTAACTCTTCTACAGACATCCTGTATGGCCGTTTGAAAGTAGGGGCAGTCTCAGGTAAGAGATCAATGACCAACTCAACTTCAAATCTTTGTCCTTTGGAACTGGTGAGTTCTATGATTCCTTTAGCAGAGTGCATAAACTGTCTTTACCTTTCTTAACCGTGACATACCAAGGATCAGATCTATACTGCTTGGCTCCAATATTATAGCAGTAACTCCAAATTCTCTACCCATAATGGTCAATGTCAATCTACGTGTCATTTGATTCGCCACAACAGGCCCTTTAGGTGTAATTACTCTCATGGGTTTTCTCATATTGTCCAACACATATGCCCAAACCAAAATCTCAGCATGACGCATAATTTTATTAGCAACTCATGGGGTCAAATAGACCTTTTTATTCCTCCTAAAATAGTATCATACCGAATACTAACTAAAGGAACCTGTAGATCCTACAAATAGTAGTAATTTACATATATGTTTATGTAGCTTGGTGGAGCTGGTGGTGGTGGAGATGGTGGTTGCTCTTGTCGTTGTCTCTCCAACCGTGATTGCCTTATTTCTTGCTGTATTTCCAGACGGGCCTGACGTATTTCCTCGCGTTCTTGTCTTATCTGGTTTTGCATTTCGGTCATCATGTCTGTCAATTGCTGTATTACCAGCCTTTGGGTTGCGATCACTTGCTCGGTTTCAACAGGTGGGGGATTTGGAGGATTCATTTCTGTTTGCTGTTGCGTGATAATCTTTCCTTTCCTGGTATTGACCATCTGAGTTAGATACGTAAGGTAAGAAAGAGCAGTAGACAAGGCAGTAATTACAATCATGTTACTTTGGGGGACTTACTAGCTAAGCAGTTTAATGTTTTACCTACCATAGCTAATTTATTACCTTATGCTGGCACATGCTAAGATGTCCATATAATATTTCAATCAATCAAAGAAGCAAATCAGACATTGATCATCAGAACAATCAACCAATATTTTTAATAGAGAAAATAGTTTTAATTTTGTCTTAGGCTTCCTATCTCTTAAAAATGTCACAGGGGTAGGGATTCCAAGGTGTGAAATCCATCTTGTCTAAGAGTAGAAAAGGTAAGAATGATCAGAGTAGAACAGTAGAAGGTGAGACAGGATCAAGATAAGTGTAGAAAGAATCAGAGTAAGGTAAGTAGGTAAGGGTTTTATCCATTTCTATCTAGGTTTCGTCCTACAGTCAACATTTCCTCTGATACCACTTCTGTAACACCCGGTTTTAAGGAACAAAGCCGGGTGCATCTCATACATGCGCCAAGAAGACAACATATATAATAACAGAGTGTATAGAGATAAATGTCATAAAACATCAGAGTATTTATTACATAGCGGAAGACTTATTACAAAATAAAGTAATAAAGATAAAACAAACTAAGGATCGTCGGCGCCAATGTCGACTGGGAAACGCCACCTAGATCAGATCGAACTCCTCAGTGTTAGGCGGCTCCTCCTGAACCACCTGATCATCTCCTGTGGGGGGGGGTGTGAGACAGCAAGGGTGAGCTCACACATGATCATAGCTCAACAAGTTGTGGGGAACCAGTGGACACAAACTCACAAAGGTGTGAGTTCATGTGATGTGTAAGGCTAATCAATGATAGGGGTTAAAGCTGAGCATTGCTTTTAAGTAGTTGGTCAAAATTTTATTAGCAGTTACTATGTGTAAGTAAATACCAAACCATAAGTAAAGTAATAGAACAAAATTAATAACAAACCCATGCAATGCAAATGACAAAATTGAATTTAAGTTCCATAATTAAACATCAGAGAGTCCTGAGCTGCTCATGACCGTGAGCTCGGCTAGTATACCAGTTTTACACTCTGCAGAGGTTGTACCCTTTACCCACAAGTCATGTTACCCATCTGCCAAGGGGTCGCGAATCCCATACACCTCTACCTAGGAAGCGCGGCAGGGCAACACTACGAGGCCTTTACAAAGTTCCACTAGCTTCCGAAAACCCGCTATAGTTTATAGGAAGTTCCAATGCAGGGTTCCTGGCTGACCGCCATCGCAGCAAAATCAACCAGGGACCTCCCTACACTGACCACTCCCCTACTGCCCTTGCCCCTTTCGGGTAAGGTAGTCTTCCACTAGCTTTCCTAATTAGTCAGCCAAGGGGTCCCATTCCTCCCTTGTGGTGGCACGTGGTTCTCAAGTTAAGCTCTATGTTCCAATTAACATTAATGATCTCAACATGAACATAAACAGAATAACAAGAATAATTGGAACATAGATATAATAGATGATTATCCCAAAACCATGTAAAGCAATAGCAAACTACCCAAGTGATTCAGGGGTAAACAAGGTAATGAGATAAACAATCTAGGGTGACCTATTGGGTCCCATCAAAATTAACCTATGCATGGATAAGTGATATTAAAGAACATTATTGGGTAAAAAGTGGTCAAGGGCACAACTTGCCTGTAATGAGCTCCTGCTCAGCTACCTCTACTTGCTGAACCTCAGTTTCCACAGTGGCTTGCTCGTCTACTCGCATCAACACAATACATACATAGTATAGCCAAAATCAACATCACACCAAACAGATGAATAAAATATACAGTAAAAATCTACACATTAAAATGAAACCATAGGAACTGGAATCACTGAATTTGGAGTTATATATTTCAAGTTATGAATTTCTGTAGCTTTTATGTATTTAACACAAGATTAAGTATTAGATAAATTTAAATGAGTCTTTCATGCCAGAACAAAGGCACTAATGCGTAGATAATATTATTACAAAAATTTAGGAACTGGAATGGATTAATTTGGAGTTCATATGAATTTTCTATGAATTTATAAAGTTCTAGCAATTATTTTCTTATTAAAAATCTATTTTCTATTTCATTTATTCAATTTAAACGATCTCTGGACTAGGCCTCATTTTCCCGAAAACCCAGGGGCTTCTGCGCATAATTTTGTAAGACCCAGAATGCTATGCAGTGGATGGCGGGTTGATTTCAATGAAACCGAGGGGCTCATTTGCGAAACGCCCGAGCCGAAGGGGTATAGATCAATTCTGGCCATCCGATTTAACTTCTACGCTACAGATTAGATCTACTCACAACGAAGCGCTACGGGCTGACCACCCTAGGATCTAAGATCTTCGGTCAGGGTTTAATCAAGATGGGTATCAATCTCAGCCCTTGGTTCTTATCGCACGGTTCAAAATAGTCTACCCTGAAGCGTTTTCCTCATCTAATCTGAGCCGCCGAGCATTCGATCTACGGTTCCCAGCTAATCCCCTTATCCCAGGTTATCCCGACGGCGGCGGCGCCCTCGGTGTACGGCGGCGGCATCACCGGCGCACGCAATCCACGCCACCGTGCACTAATGCTCCCACCCGAGACGTTCTACGCAAAGCCGAGATTATGGAGAACATGAAGGTAAGCTTCTTACCAGCGATGGAGTCACGGGAACGCCCGCCCACGGCGCGGCGCGGGTTCACGGTGGCGTCGCACCGCGGCGGGGAATTTCGGCGTCACCCACACACAATCGCTCCCGGAACCACCCTGCGCACCACCAGTGCGATCTCCCAAAGCTCCTAGGTCCCGCACCGAGATCAATTCGGTGACTGCGC
Organism: Zea luxurians; assembly: GCA_029449295.1. Taxonomy (NCBI): domain Eukaryota; kingdom Viridiplantae; phylum Streptophyta; class Magnoliopsida; order Poales; family Poaceae; genus Zea; species Zea luxurians. The sequence continues at coordinate 58,680,584 of JAOPSE010000007.1, forward strand.
GGAGATGACTAATGGCGATTTGGCGATGCAGGTGGTGAGGTCGCGGCATCGGTATGGGTGGGCGAGCCGGGCTTGCGTTGGCACACGACATCGTCCTTAAGTTCTTCGGGACTTATATTCCAGGCGCGGTCAGGTCAAAGGTGGCGAAACTGCCGGCGAGATCCCAGGCGGAAGGTGCGCCATGCACGGAAGCAATCCGGTGGAGGGGACGAGCCTGCCAAGCGGGGCCACGGTTCAGTGACTACGTCGCTAAGGAGGTAGGAAGCGGGCTCGCCTGACGACTTGGGCCCGTCGGTCAGTATACAAGAGGAGACGCCCAGTGCGACTGCACGGTGGACCCATGGTGTCGGCGCCATTTTCCTGGACGGGCTCGCGTGGAGGGGAGATTAGGGGTAGTGGGCCGAGCTTCGCTCACTTTGGGCCCAGTACCGGTTTTCCTATTTTTATTTCCTTTTCCTTTTATATTTTCTGTTTTCTATTTTCTTTTCTTGTTATTTTTCAATTCCCAATTTGAACTTCAAAATATGAGGGTGAAACTAGTACCCAATTTGATGTTCAAGTATGACTTTGAATTTGTACTCCAATAAGAAATAGATTTTAATCATACCATTATGGTTAAGTTTGTGTATTTATAAATTTTGCTCTATACTTTATTTTATCTCTCTCCTCTCTCTTTTTCTTTTCTCCAATCCTCCTCTCATAATCATTTTTATTAAATTCATATTATTATTGCTTTTAATGCACAAACAAAAACCCAATATGATGCAATGGTTTATTTGTGTCTTATTAAGGATCTATTCTTTTTACATGGGTGGTCACATGTAATGATAAATAATGGTCACCAAACATTGAGATCAACACTATTTTCATGGTTTACATATTTAGGTATTACAAAGCCTGGGCTCGTTGTAGCTACATTTCCCGTAGACTTGCTTGATGATCAGCTGGGAGTCCCCCTTCACGAGGAGCTAGCGGATCCCCAGGGATAGGGTCGCAGACAAGCTGAAGATAAGTGCCTCGTACTCTGCCATATTGTTGGTGGCCTTGAACTCAAGGTGCACCATGTACTTCACTTGATCTCTGCTTGGGTCGATGAGGACCACTCCGGCTCCGCCACCTTGCTGACGAGCGGACCCGTCAAAGAAGAGCGTCTAGTGGGGCTCGATGAAGACCGGACCCCTAGGCTTCGCAGGTGTGGGGTCCAAGTCGGGATCCGGACCCCTAGGGGTGCTCGGGGGAGGCGTCCACTCCATGATGAAGTCAGCCAGGACCTGGCTCCTGATGGCATGGCGAGGCTAGAAGTCCAGCTGGAACTCAGCGAGCTCCGCTGCCCACTTGGCGATGTTACCTGTGGCGTTAGAGTTGTGGAGGATGGACCTTAACGGAAAGGAGGTCACCACCACAACCCTGTGTGTCTGGAAATAGTGGCGTAGCTTCCTGGACGCAACAAGTACAGCATAGAGGAGCTTGTGCGTCTCAAGGTACCTGGTCTTTGCCTCATGGAGCACCTCGCTGACGTAGTAGACCGGCTTCTGAATGGTCCGGACCCCTGTAGCTGGTCCTGGGCCCTCAGGTTCCTGGCCTTCTTGTGCCGCCCTTTCGACGACCAGCACCATACTCACCGCCTCTGCAGCCGCCGTGATGTACAGGTACAGCGGCTCCCCTAGCTCCAGAGCTACCAGTATCAGCAGGGACACAAGGTGCTGCTTCAACTCTTGAAAGGCTTGCTCAGCCTCTTCGGTCCAAGAGAATGGACCAGATTTTCGTAGGAGCTTGAAGAAGGGTAGCGCCCTCTCAGCCAGCCTTGAAATGAAGCGGTTAAGGGCGGCTAACGACCCTGTAAGCTTTTGGACATCCTTGATTCGAGCCGAAGGCCTCATCGCCTCAATCGCCCTGATTTTCTCTGGGTTTGCTTCAATGCCCTGGTGTGAAACCAGGAACCCTAGCAACTTCCCTGCGGAGACCCCAAAGACACATTTGTTCGGGTTCAGCTTTGTGCGGGTTGCCCACAGCTTGTCGAAGACCAAGGCTAAGTCTTCCACTAGGGTCGACCTTGCCTTTGTCTTGTCTATGATGTCGTCAATGTACACCTCCACTTTGTCCCAGATGAGGTCCCTGAAAGTCTTACTCATCGCCCGCACAGATGTTGGCAAGGAGTTTTTTAGACCGTAAGGCATAACAACATAGCAGTAAAGACCATCCACTGTTACAAAAGCGGTATGCTTCCTATCTTACCTAGACATCTGGATTTGGTGGAAACTAGGGTAAGAATCTAGAAGGACAATAGGTCGCACCCAGAGGTAGAATCCACGATCTGATCTATACGTGGAAGTGGATATGGGTCCTTGGGACAGGCCTTATTCAGGCTGGTGTAGTCGATGCACATCCAAAGCTTCCCGTTCGCCTTAGGGACGATGACCGGGTTGGCCAGCCATACTAGGTGATGAACCTCTTTGATGAAGCCGATGTCAAGCAGCTTCCAGACCTCCTTACGGATGAAGTCCTGCCGCTCAACAGACTATCTGTGAGGCTTCTGGCTCACCGGTCTGGCGTCATGGTTGATCTTCAGATGGTGCTCAATCACCTCCCTGGGAATCCCACGCATCTGTGATGGCTCCCATGCGAACACATCGGCATTTGCCTGGAGAAAGGCGACGAGCGCGAGTTCCTATTTTTCATCTAGATCACCCACAATGCGAGTGGTCTGGGAGGAATCCGCGGTAAGCCGGATGGCTTTGACGGGGACGTCGTCCGCCACGGATGGCCGCACCTTTGGCACCTTGGTCGGTGCCTTGGTGCCAGAGGTCGAGGGGTCCCTCCCTCCATCGTCGGGGCGAGCAGCCTCCGTCGCCAGGGCGTGCAGCTTCTCGACAGCCGCCACCGCAGCGGCGCGGTCACCCTGCACGGTGAGGACCCTGGCAGGGGACGACATCTTGAGGACCAAATACCCGTAATGGGCAATGGCCATGAACCGGTACAGGGTCGGCCTGCCAATGATGGCGTTGAAGGGGAGGTTAACCTCCGCGTCATCGAACTGGACATTCTCCGTGCGGAAGTTTTCCTCCGTCCCAAATGTAACCAGGAGCATGATGCTCCCAAGGGGATACACTGGCTGTGGGCCCACTTCGGAGAATGGGCGAGAGTGTCCCAGTCAGGACCTCGGGATCTGCAGCTGCTTGAATGCAGCATGGCTGATGACGTTGAGGCTAGCCCCACCGTCGATTATCACATGGTGCAGCCGTAGGTTGGCGATGACAGAGGCGATAATGAGTGGTAGTATACCGGCCTCTGCCATGTTGTCAGGGCAGTCAGATGCCCCGAAGGAGATGGTGGTGCTCCTCCATCGTTGATGTGGAGCAGCCTTCGAGACCCCTGGGGTCGCCGACAGGACCTCACGGCATAGGTGAGCTCCCAGCTGCCACCGTACATGACGTACAACTTCTTGCGTCGGTCGCTCTCGTCACCGGAGTCAGAGCCCTCAGTGAAGACGTCCTTCAGGACCCCCTCGGGTGACTGGTACCCGAGGTCCCGCTCCCCGGCGGCCACCTCGCTGTCATCGGCCCTCTCCTTGCTGGGCCAGCGACGAGGTGGGGAGCCATCCTTGGAGGACTGCTCGCGCCGCTTGCTGACGCGCTTTGTGAGCTTAATTATCTCGCGGCACTCCGCGGCGCTGTGGAGAGCGTTGGGGTGCACAGGGCACGAGCCGCTGTTGCCCCCCTGTGGCCGTGGGCACTTGTTGCGCTCGCTCCGGCCCCTAGCCGCAGCCTCGACGACTGGAGCAGCAGTCTGCGACCTCTCGCGGTCGCAGTTCTTCTTCTTCTTGCCGTCCTGGGCGACGGCACCCGAACCACCCGTCTGGGCGACCTTGGTCTATGGTGCCGAGTGCCATGCACGGCCCTTGGCGGCTCTGGCACATTTGTCGGCCAGAGCGAAGGGTGTGATGACAGTTTCCACGTCATGCGTGGCCAACTTCTCCAACATCTTTTAATCACGCACCCCTGGCAGAAAGTGGTGATGATGGAAGCATCTGAGATACGAGGAATAGTGCCCCATACCTTGGTGAAGCGAGAGATGAAGGCCCGGAGAGTTTCCCCGGGCTCCTGCCTCACTGCATGGAGGTGTGCCTCCACTCCATGCTGTTGGTAAGCGCTGGCGAAGTTCACTGTGAACCGCGCACAGAGCTCTTCCCAGGAGTAGATCGATCCTGGGGCAAGGTTCATGAGCCAAGTCCGGGCCGGCCCAGACAAGGCAACATGGAAGTACGTTGCCATCACGGTGGTGTCTCCACCTGCTGCCGTGATGGCGGTGATGTAAACCTGCAAGAATTCCGACGGATTGGACGTACCGTCATACTTCTCCGGCAGGTGTGGCCGGAACTTAGATGGCCAGGTTGCCGCGTGGAGATGGTCCGCGAATGCGGCGCAGCCCACGCCGGCCAATGGGACACCCGCCTGGATCTGGGCGCCCATTGGAGTCTGTGGTGCAATCGCAGCGAAGTTGTAGTCGAGGTTGTGACCCTCGATGTTTTATCGGCACTCACGCGCCCTCTCCAGAGAGACACGGGCATCCTCGCCCGCATGCCTGCGGTTGAGTTCTGCCCACAGGTCATCTGGTCCCTCCAGAGAGTCTAGAGCGTCTTCTCCCGCATGCCGGCGGTTGAGCTCCACCCGCAAGTCCTCGGTCGGTGCAGCCCTCACAGAGGGCGAGCGCACCGACGCCTCATGCCGACGCCGGGACGAGTGAGGCCTAGGCCTGGCTGAGCCAGAGTGCGCCATGCTGAACAGCCGGTCAACGTCGTCATGCCACTGTTTGATGGCCCCTGGCGAGGCCGTGGAGCTAGGAGGGTGGCGCAACAACTCCTTGGTTGCGGACAGCACACCGGGAGCGGCCTGATGCCCTGGACGTCTGCGCAGGAGTGTGCTGCCGCGCAGAGCGCACAGCAGTAGCTGCACCGGGCGCAGGGCGGCTGGAGGCCCATGGTGTGGAAGAGGTAGCCTCCTCCTCCATGGGAAAGTCCTCGGGGACGAAGTCGTGGTGCTCGACGATGTGAACCATGGTGTCGAGCAGGAAAACAAGCAAAAACCTAATGCCAAGTGAAAGGGAAATAGGGTCAAACCTTTTCCTAATTGATTTTGGTGGTTGAATTGCCCAACACAAATAATTGGACTAACTAGTTTGCTCTAGAGTATATGTTCTACAGGTGCCAAAGGTTCAACTCAAAACCAATACAAAGATTAAAAAGGGTTCAAGAAGAAAGGAGCAAAGGAAACCGAAGTGCTCTCTGGTCTGGCGCACCGGACTGTCCGGTGTGCCACCAGACAGTGTCCGGTGTACCAGGGAAGATCGTCTTCAAACTCTTCACCTTCGGGTTTCCCAGGCGCAGCTCCGCTATAATTCACCGGACTGTCCGGTGCGTCAATGGAGCAACGGTCATCTGCGCGCAACGGTCGACTCTGACAGTGAACAGTGGAGAACAGTACACGCGGCAGAAGTCAGAGCAGTTGGTCAGAGGGGCACCAAACTGTCCGGTGTTGCACCGGACTGTCCGGTGCCGCATGAGGACAAAGCCTCCAACGGTCGACCAGCTCCAAGCCCTAACGGGAGGATGACGTGGCAGCACACCGGACACTGTCCGGTGCGCCCATCGCCAGCAGCCTTCTCCAACGGCTACAAATTGGATGGTGGCTATAAATACCACCCCAACCGGCCACTTCAAAGGGGGAGCCCAAGCAACATTCCAAGTCATCTAGTTGACATACTCAAGCCCTCCCAACCATTTCTATTCATTGATCCATCCTATACACAAGATTTAGACCACTACAACCAACACAAGTACCGCAAAAGAGAGAGCAAGCTAGAGAGAGCTACTCATTTGAGTTTAGCACTAGTGCCTTATGAGATTCATTGAGAGATAGTGTGTGCTACATCTTTGTGTTCATTTGCGCGTGGAGTTTTGACTCCCATTGAACTTCCTCCAAAGTTTTGGAGGCTTGTAAAGCTAGCAAGAGACACCAAAGAGTGTGGTGATCCTTGCGGGGTCTTAAGTGATCCTTGAGAAGAAGAAGAGCTCACCGGTCTTGTGTGATCGGTGGAGAGAGGGAAAAGGTTGAAAGAGACCCGTCCTTAGTGGACTCCTCAACGGGGACTAGGCCTTCGAGGGCCGAACCTTGGTAAAACAAATCACCCATGTCTCGTGTGCTTATTGCTTGTGATTTGTTTGTTCTTTCCCTTTCTAAGTTTTTCTTGCACCATTCTTTGCTAATATCATTTGGTGTTGTTTCAAGTTAAATTCTTATTTAGTAAAGCAACACCTTGCAAGAAAGAACTTGTGTAATTGCTCATCTTATCTAAGCCCACTTGCTTTATTCTCATAGACCTATTAGTTGTATTGTCCTTTCAATTCTGCATTATTTGAAAGCAATACTCTTTACAAGCAGGGACTTAGTTTTTATACTCCGACAATTGTATATCTTGTTCTAGCCACTAATCAAGGGATCTAGTTAGGGGATAAAGTTTTAATTTTTAGGTTTCGCCTATCCACCCCCCTCTAGGCGACTTTCAATTGGTATCAGAGGCAGGCACTTCATCTTGAGTCTAACAACTCGAAGTGATGGCTCGTAGAAGATCCCAAAAGAACAAGAAGACCAAGGAGAACAAGGAGGTAACTCTTGAGATATTAATTCCCGATTGTTCTAATTATAATTCATGGTCTACTAGGGTGATAAATGCTTTTAGGACTGTAGATCCTCAATTAGAACAAATTTTAGACAAGAGTATCATTCCTTCTAACTATGCTAGGGAAAATGCCTCCGAAGAAGATTTAAGATGTATACGCTTAAACTATCTAGCTTATGACATCTTAAGTAAATCCCTTAGCAAAGAAGATTATCATGCCTTCATAATAAAACATGATAAACCTATTTGTGATGTGCATGATATTTGGACTAGAATTAAAAGCAAATTTGATGAGTCCAAACATGATAGTTCATTTTGTGCTTCTACTTCCTTTGGTCTTTGTGATACTAACCCTTGCAAGGAAGAAGAAGAAAATGACCGATGGAGACCAAACGATGAATCCACCTCACCAAGAGGTTTGTCTTCCCATTTCGATTCCCACATATGTTGTGTGGCTAATGAAAATGATAGCGGAAGCACAAACGAGGATGAGGAGGAAGAAAGAAGCTTCATGCAACTCTATGCTCGCCTAAGCCAAGAAGATAAGGCGGTCATGCTCAAACTTCTAGAAAGAGCGAGAGAGCAAATCGAAGCTCGTCAAAGGCTAGAAAATGTTCTCTCCATGAAAATGCTACACTTTGACGAGTTGACTAAAGAACATGAGGAGCTAAAGTGCTCTCATGTTGATTTGGTCCAAAGGTATGAAACTATTTCAATTGAGCAAGATAACGCTTTACATTGTATCGCTCAATTAGTAAATAGGAATGCCTTGCTTAAGGACCAAGTAGAAAAGCTAAAAGATGAAAATCTAGATTTTCAAGAAAAGTATGATATGCTCCTATGTTCTCATGAAAATCTTATGGAAGATCATATCATATTAAATATTGCTCATGAGGTTGTGATAGAAAACTTAAAATCCCAACAACCTCACTCATGCACATGTATTCAAATTGAAACTACATTACCATGTGCTAATGCTTGTTGTCCGTCGACAAGCAAATCTTCCTTTGAGCTAGAATTTGCAGGAACAAATAATGATACATATCAAAAGCTCAAAGAAGAAAATGAGAGGCTAAAAATGAGCTTGACACAACTAAAAGGGAAGTGCATTGCTTAACCTTCTCAAGATAACCGTGATCACATGGTGAAGAAGCTTGAGACGGGAACAACCGTGGCATGCACTAAATCCCTTGAAGAAAATGTCAAGGACTTGAGGATTGCCAAGAGGAAGGAACAAAAGAAGAAAATCAATACCTCTTCCAAAAGCCTTAACCATGCCTCCATAAAAGGTAACATCCAAGGTAATAATCAAGTCTCACTTCACACTAAGAAAAGTAAGAAGTGTAGTGAATGCTTTGAAAAGGGGCACTCGATTAGGCCTTGTCCCTATATTAAAAATGACTTGATTATTGACAAGGATGATAAAGTTTGTTTTAAATGCTCCAAGAAGGGACACTTATTTAGATCTTGTCCCCATTTAAAACAAAAAGGCATAATGTTAGAAAAGAAAATATTCACTAACCATGTAGCAAGCAAGAAACAAGGAAGGAAGAAATCTTCAAGGCTTGAAGATCGCCTATGCTACATATGCCGAAAGAAGGGACATCAATGCAAAGATTGTCCCAATGGTAACAATCCCACTCCTAGCTTGTCAATTATTTCTCATATAACTAGGCAACCCAAAATCGCAACTTGTGCTAGAAAGGTAATGAGTTTACCTAGTGCTAACACAAAGGACGTTTGGGTTCCTAGATCTTTGTTGACTAACCTTGATGGACCCATCAAGAGATGGGTACCAAAATATGCTTGACAAGCTTTGCAGGAGAAGGAGATGATATGAAGCTTTGGGGTGCTTGAGAGAGTTAATTCAATTCTTGTTAACTCAAGCTATCAATCTTCAATGATCTATATCCATGATTGACCCAAAGTTATTTTTCAAATTACTATGTCTTAAACTCATATCATCTCGAGGAAAGTATTGATGTTGTAGGAAATAAAGAATTATCCTGTGCGGAAACAACAAGGCCTACAGCATGGAGGAAAGCCAAAGGATGGTAACATCTATGTTTTTAAGTGCAAGTATCTTAAATTACTATTTCTCATGTGTCTTGTGTAGTCACATAGAAAAATGAAGCACTTCAAATGCCTTTAAAATTATGTCACCATTCTTTGAAGAAATTTCCTCTCATATGGTAGATTGCATATTCATCATTTCTATTCTATGGCAATCTACATGCTTTAAATTATTGCAAGAACCTCATGGCATGTTTTTTCGCTAGTCATTATATTATTGCCATGATTCTAGATATAGAGAGATGTTTCAAGTTCTTAAAAAGAATAAGGTGTCATGTAAGGAATTCAAATCCTTAGGACACTTATAAAAGGAAAATTCTCTCTATAACTACAATAGTGAGACTAACGCTTTTATCTAAGTATCCTAAGTAGTCTCACTTGTAGAGAATAAGTTTCTCTTTGGAAATGTGTAATCTAACATAAAAGGAAAAATCAATCCAATGATTTATGGTGTATTTCTACTTGCTTAAATTGGATATGATTCTTCTACATTTATCGCTCTCCATGTTATGAACTAGAGTTGTTCCACAAAGAAATTATTTATGCTTGTTTTATGAGTTAAAATTGAGCATAACATCATCTATAGGATAATCTAGTTCATGCTATAAAGTTTCCATGTTTTAGTAATCTAGCTTTTCATTCCTTTTAAAAATGATTACCAAAAAGGGAAACTAGTGCTTGTGCTACTAATGACATATCTCTTGAGCTTACTTATCAAAATCGACAAGAGAGTAAGTGCAAGCCACAAGCCTCAAGGGTTTCTCTTCACCCAAAGGAAGAAAGGTAAAAGCAAAGGTATGGGAACTCTTTTTCTCATCAATGGTTACCTATGTGAAGAATAGATTCTTTATTGTACTTAATTTTTTGCTAGGTGTACATTCAATCTCATTCTCACAAATGCATTAGTTCATTAGAATCTATTTCATGCCTTTGCTATACATATTCTCATATTGATTTGCTTCTAAGTAATGATTAATAAATTCAATATGAAGAAGCAAATTTCCTATGATTGATCAAAATGTTTAAAGGGTGCATATTCCTCTTTCCTAATTATGTGCACTAACGTTAAGGAATTTACTTCATATATATGTGAATTTTGGATGATGAATTTTTTTTACTTCCTATCCAAAAAGAATCATCCTTCATCATATACTCCCTTATGTTACTAACATCTCTCTTGAGTATTTTCAATAAGTTTGGAAGGAAAAAGAGATAACTGCAAAAGGAGGACTCTCAAATGAAAGAGGAGGACATCAAGAACAACACCACCTACTTGGATAGTAAGATCTACAAAACAATCAATGGTGTGATTGTGAGTATTCTAAATCCTTTTAATTGTGAGAATATCAGGCATAAGGTGTTTATTGCAAATCTTACAAGCCTTGATCAAGGTGTATAATGCTTCTCCCTACACGTCTCTAAAAATGAATGCATCTATTCATCTCATTAAAATCCTTTGATGCATATCTCTAGGGGGAGCCTACTTCTATATCTTGATCATATTGAGACTAACACTTTATCTTAGTAATTTCATATAGTCTCAAGTATGAGAATAAGTTTCTCATGAAGTAATGCTACTACATATCAATCCAACTTGTTAAAAATAATGTCGCTTTTATCAAGGATTGGTGCTTTCATTGCTAAAGTAGCATATTTACTGGATTCTCCTATTTCTATCGATTGCATATGTTGTTCTTTTGATCACATCTGTTTGATCATCGAATAACTTCAATTAACACTTATGTTTCTTAGTGCCGCATATTCCATCTGTATCTCTCTTATGCACTAAGTTACAAAGGAGAATTTATGACACATTTATGCAATTTGTGATCCATTTGATATATGCTAACAATGACTTGGAAAAGAATCACTAGTTGTAGAACTCTCTCTTGTGCAAAATATTTCCATATATTGTCTTGAGTATAGGTCTTAAGCAACTAAGACCAAGGACAAAGCACAATGAAGAGAGCGTCTCTATGTGAAGGTACAAAAGGTCATAGAATTGAAAGGGAAATGGAGTATTCGGCAAAGACGACGCTTCCACTCAACTCCATCGGTTTTATCCATTCTTTGCCGATATTCCGCAAAGTTCTCCACTTTGGTATAATCTTCACTCATATTTATTTGTTTACCATTGGGGAGAAAGTGAAAGGGCTTGTATCTCACTCTCAAGTATCCGTTTTTGAAGATTCATGCCAAAGGGGGAGAAAGTATTAGCCCAAAGCAAAAGGACCGCACCACCACCTACGAATTTTCGATTTTTTTTAAAAAAATGAAGTTTTCAAATTAGTATATCTTATTGTGTTCAAAAAGGGGAGAAAGTTCTAGTATCTTCAAAAATTAGTAAAACCCTCTTGAACACTAAGAGGAAAATTTCATTAAGGGGGAGTTTTGTTTTAATCAAAGGAAAAGCATTTGATACAGGGGGGAGAAAATTTCAAATATCAAAAATGCCTCTTTCAATCTTATTCATACACCTTTGACTATTTGAAAAAGTTTTTGAAAAATAATTTGCAAAAACAAAACTAGTAGTGCTAGCGTGGTCCATAATATTAAATAAAAAGAAAAGCAAACCATGCATATCTGGTAAAAGAAATAATATTGGTTTCATTCCAAGCAACCTTTGCACCTACCTTATGCAAACGAGTTCAAATTCTGCACTTTAATATTTGCTTTGGTTTGTGTTGGCATCAATCACCAAAAAGGAGGAGATTGAAAGGGAAATAGGGTCAAACATTTTCATAATTGATTTTGGTGGTTGAATTGCCCAACACAAATAATTGGACTAACTAGTTTGCTCTAGAGTATATGTTCTACAGGTTCCAAAGGTTCAACTCAAAACCAATACAAAGATTAAAAAGGGTTCAAGAAGAAAGGAGCAAAGGAAACCGAAGTGCTCCCTGGTCTGGCGCACCGGACTGTCCGGTGTGCCACCGGATAGTGTCCGGTGCACCACCGGACAATGTCCGGTGCACCAGGGAAGATCGTCTTCAAACTCTTCACCTTCGGGTTTCCCAGGCGCAGCTCCGCTATAATTCACCGGACTGTCCGGTGCGTCAGTGGAGCAACGGTCATCTACGCGCAACGGTCGACTCTGACAGTGAACAGTGGAGAACAGTACACACGGCAGAAGTCAGAGCAGTTGGTCAGAGGGGCACCGGACTGTCCGGTGCCGCATGAGGACAAAGCCTCCAACGGTCGACCAGCTCCAAGCCCTAATGGGAGGATGACGTGGCGGCACACCGGACACTGTCCGGTGGCGCACCGGACTGTCCGGTGCGCCCATCGCCAGCAACCTTCTCTAACGGCTACAAATTGGATGGTGGCTATAAATACCACCCCAACCAGCCACTTCAAAGGGGGGAGCCCAAGCAACATTCCAAGTCATCTAGTTGACATACTCAAGCCCTCCCAACCTCTTCTATTCATTGATCCATCCTATACACAAGATTTAGACCACTACAACCAACACAAGTGCCACAAAAGAGAGAGCAAGCTAGAGAGAGCTACTCATTTGAGTTTAGCACTAGTGCCTTATGAGATTCATTGAGAGATAGTGTGTGCTACATCTTTGTGTTCATTTGCGATTGGAGTTTTGACTCCCATTGAACTTCCTCCAAAGTTTTGGAGGCTTGTAAAGCTAGCAAGAGACACCAAAGAGTGTGGTGATCCTTGCGAGGTCTTAAGTGATCCTTGAGAAGAAGAAGAGCTCGCCGGTCTTGTGTGATCGGTGGAGAGAGGGAAAAGGTTGAAAGAGACCCGTCCTTAGTGGACTCCTCAACGGGGACTAGGCCTTCGAGGGCCGACCTCGGTAAAACAAATCACTCGTGTCTCGTGTGCTTATTGCTTGTGATTTGTTTGTTCTTTCCCTTTCTAAGTTTTTCTTGCACCATTCTTTGCTAATATCATTTGGTGTTGTTTCAAGTTAAATTCTTATTTAGTAAAGCAACACCTTGCAAGAAAGAACTTGTGTAATTGCTCATCTTATCTAAGCCCACTTGCTTTATTCTCATAGACCTATTAGTTGTATTGTCCTTTCAATTCTGCATTATTTGAAAGCAATACTCTTTACAAGCAGGGACTTAGTTTTATACTCCGACAATTGTATATCTTGTTCTAACCACTAATCAAGGGATCTAGTTGGGGGATAAAGTTTTAATTTTAAGGTTTCGCCTATCCACCCCCCTCTAGGCTACTTTCACCAAGCCCCCTACCTGGTGCGCCAAATGTCGGAGAGGAAATCTCCAGCCGGGTGGCAGAATGCACCCGCCCTAAATCCTATGATGAGGAGGGGGCCTAAGCGTTTTGCATGTTGCTAGATGGACGATGAACACAAGAACACGCAAGGGTTTAAAGTGGTTCGGGCTGCCGAGGCGTAATACCCTACTCCACTATGAGCTGTATTGAGCTTGTATGAACTTGTGAGTCTGAGAGACTAAGTGAGTGTGAGTGAGAGCATGTGAGCTTGTGTTGTAACGTTGTGTGCCCTCCCTTTTATAGCTCAAGGAGGGCACGTACAAGGGTGCTAAGCCCCGACATGTGGGCCCAGGAACATAATGGATGGAATACCCGGAGCAACTAATGCTAGTCGCTCTGTGCAATCTCCTTGCGCCCTGATATCCACGATCTACGTAGCATTGTCATGCTGAGGAAGCTTGCCTGGCAACGTACGAGAGATGATGAGCACAGTGCACGAGGTCGTATGGGTGTGTCGCCTGCCAGCGGAATAGACAGGCATGCCGCCTACCAGCGACATGGACATGTCTCATTAAATGCTGAGGTGGCACACTGCTTGCCAGTGGAATGGACAGGTCGCCGTCTGACAGCAGAGTGGGCAGGCCTCATTAAATGCCAAGGCGGCACATCACATGTCAGGCGGCGCGTCTTATCCGCAATAAATGTAGGGGCCGCGCAACCTGGAGGCCTTACGTCAGGCCCCGCCTGTAGGCTTACTGAAAGGGAAATGTGCCCTTGGGCCATTTCTAAAGTGTTTTGGTGATTAAGTGCCCAACACATATTCTCTAAGTGTTAATTTGTGTCAAAGATTGAAGAAGTGCAAATCATGTAACAAGGTACGTTTCTAGACTTAGTACATTGATTTGGGTAGTAATGTATTGTGTCTAAGTGCTAGAAACAGGAGAAAATAGATTGGAAAAGAGTTGGTTGTGTACAGCCAACTGCTGCTCGGTCTGGGTGCACCGGACTGTCCGGTGGTGCACCGGACAGTGTCCGGTGCGCCAGACGAGTCCAAGGTGAACTGACTGCTCTCAGGGCTCGACGGCGGCGTACGGCTATAAATCACCGGACTGTCCGGTGGTGCACCGGACTGTCCGGTGAGTCGTCCGCGGCGAAGTCGTCGCTCTCGGGAAAAGTTCAACGGCGTACGGCTAAAATTCACCGGACTGTCCGATGGTGCACCGGACTGTCCGGTGAGCCAACGGTCGACTACGCAACGATCAGCCGCGCAATCCGCGGGCGACGCGTGGCCCGCACCAACGGTCGGTAGGGGGCACCGGACTATCCGGTGTGCACCGGACAGTGTTCGGTGTGCCAATTGCCACGAATCTGCAACGGTCGGATGCGCCAGAAAAGGAAGGAGATCGCGCACCGGACAGCTACAGTGACTGTTCGGTGGCGCACCGGATTGTCCGGTGCGCCACCCGACAGAAGACAAGATTAGCTTTCCAAGATTGCCTCCAACGGCTCCTAGCTGCCTTAGGGCTATAAAAGGGACCCCTAGGCGCATGATGGAGTCACCCAAGCACATTCTAAGCATTCCAAGACTTCTAGTCCTCACTTTCACGCAATCGTTCATCGTTCTTGAGATTGGAGCACTTTTCGAGTTGTAAACTCCCCGCGCGTGTTTTGTGTGCTCATCTTCTCACTTGTGTGCGTGTTTGCTGTGTGGATTTAATTCTAGTGTGCGTTGCTCTTCCCAACCTTACTTCTGTGCTTCTTTGTGAACAATCTTGTAAGGGCGAGAGGCTCCAAGTTGTGGAGATTCCTCGCAAACGGGAGAAAGTATAAGAAAGAAGAACACCGTGGTATTCAAGTTGATCATTGGATCACTTGAAAGGGGTTGAGTGCAACCCTCGTCCATTGGGACGCCACAACGTGGAAGTAGGCAAGTGTTACTTGGCCGAACCACGGGATAAACTCGCGTGTCTCTTGTGATTGCTTGTCTATTACTTGTGTGTTCGCAAGAGCTCGCTCTATAGCCACTTAGTTCTATTGCTTTAACATTTTTATAACCAAGCTTGTGGCTATTTAGTGTTGAATTTTACAGGATCACCTATTCACCCCCCTCTAGGTGCTCTCAATTGGTATCAGAACCGTTCTCTTCACGTAAGGGACTAATCGCCCGAAGAGATGGATCCTAAGGGAAAGGGGATGGTGGTCAACGATAAGGATAAGGAGTCCATCTTCAACGAGCTAAGGGACGACAAGCCCACTGACTCTGGCTCGAGTCACAAGAAGAAGGACGGGAAGAAGAAGAGACGCATCAAGAAGATCGTCTACTACGACAACGACGAATCTTCTTCTTCACCAAGAGACGACGACGAGAAAAAGAAACCAGTTAATTCAAATTATTCATTTGATTATTCTCGTATTCCTTTTAATTCCAATGCTCATTTGCTTTCAATTCCTCTTGGTAAACCTCCACACTTTGATGGAGAGGACTACGCTTTTTGGAGTCACAAAATGTGTAGTCACTTATTTTCTCTCCATCCTAGTATATGGGAGATAGTTGAGAATGGAATGCAATTTGATAGTACGGATAACCGTGTATTTATTAACGAGCAAATCCATAAATATGCACAAGCTACCACTGTTTTGCTAGCATCTTTGTGCAGGGATGAATACAACAAGGTGAGCGGCTTGGACAACGCCAAGAAAATTTGGGATACCCTCAAAATATCACATGAGGGAAACGACGCCACCATGATCACCAAAATGGAGTTGGTGGAAGGCGACCTGGGGAGGTTCGCGATGATCAGGGGAGAGGAGCCAACACAAACGTACAACAGGCTCAAGACCCTGGTCAACAAGATCAGGAGCTATGGAAGCACGAGATGGACGGACCACAACGTCGTCCGACTTATGCTCAGGTCTTTTACTGTTATTGACCCTCATCTTGTGAACCTCATCCGTGAGAATCCCAGGTACACAAAGATAAGGCCCGAGGAGATACTCGGAAAGTTTGTGAGCGGGTGTATGATGGTCAAGGAAGCAAGATATGTTGATGATGCATTGAACGGCCCAATGCCCATCTATGAGCCTTAGCCCGTTGCACTCAAGGCAACAAGCAGCAGCAGGGAGGCGCTACCTAGCAAGGTGGCACAAGTTGAGGCTGTCGGGCTAAACGAAGATGAGATGGCCCTCATCATCAAGCGCTTCAAGACCGTGCTAAAAGGACGCAAGGAGCATCCCAACAAGAGCAAAGCAAAGGGAAAGCACTCCTGTTTAAAATGCGGTAAGACTGGTCATTTTATAGCAAATTGTCCCGATAATGCTAATGACCAGGAATAAGAGAAGAGCGGGAAGAGGGAGAAGAAGAAGGCCTACAAGAAGGCGAAGGGCGAGGCGCACCTTGGCAAAGAATGGGATTTGGACTGCTCTTCTTCTGACTCCGACGACGAAGGACTCGCTGCCTCAGCCTTCAACAAATCGACACTCTTCCCCAACGAGCGCCACACTTGCCTCATGGCCAAGGAAAAGAAGGTAAGTGTTTGAGAAACCCCTAAGTATACTACTTCAAGCGATGATGATTCTAGTGATGATGAAGTAGATTATATCGAGTTATTTAAGGGTTTACATAGAGCAAAAGTAGATAAAATTAATGAGTTAATTGATGCTTTGAATGAAAAAGATAGATTGTTAGAGAAGCAAGACGATATTTTGTATGAAGAGCATGATAAGTTTGTTAGTGTGCAAAAATCTCTTGCTTTAGAGGTTAAAAGGAATGAAATGCTATCTTCTGAATTATCTGCTTGTCATGAAACTGTGTCTAGCTTAAAGAGTGTTAATGATGATTTAAATGCTAAGCTAGAAGTAGCTAATAAAACTAGATCTTGTGTAGAACATGTTGCCATTTGTAATATGTGTAAGGATTTTGATGTTGATGCTTGTGTTGAACACCTTACATCAATTACTAAATTAAATAATGAGGTGGCAAGTCTTAATGCTCAACTTAAGACTTGCAAGATAGATTTTGATAAGTTAAAATTTGCTAGGGATGCCTACACTGTTGGTAGACATCCCT
This sequence comes from Zea luxurians, assembly GCA_029449295.1. Lineage (NCBI taxonomy): Eukaryota > Viridiplantae > Streptophyta > Magnoliopsida > Poales > Poaceae > Zea > Zea luxurians. The sequence continues at coordinate 58,697,595 of JAOPSE010000007.1, forward strand.
CAATTAACGATGGACTTGGCTTTCGAAAGGAAGCCAAGAACTTAATAAGCCAAAGGGCTCCCATTCCCAACAAGGAGAAAGGGAAGGCTCCTATGGCTAGTAGCATTCAAAGGAATCATGCTTTCATGTATAATGATAGAAAATTTTCTAGAAATGCTCATTATAATAGGAGTTATGATGCTTATGATTCACATGCTATGATTGCTTCAAGCTCTACTTTTGTGCATGGTAGAAATATGCCTAGGAAAAATCATATTTTGCATCATGTACCTAGGAAAATGCATAATGAATCCGCTACTGTGTTCCATGCGCGCAACACTACTTTTGTACTCACATGTAAAAATAAAAAAGTGGTTGCTAGGAAGTTGGGGGTCAAATGCAAGGGAGACAAGACTTGCATTTGGGTCCCAAAGGCTATTGTAACTAACCTCGTAGGACCCAACAAAAGTTGGGTACCTAAAACCCAAGTGTAAATTGCCTTGCAGGTTTATGCATCCGGGGGCTCAAGCTGTATTATCGACAGCAGATGCACAAACCACATGACGGGGGAGAAGAAGATGTTCACCTCCTACGTCAAGAACAAGGGTTCCCAGGACTCGATCATCTTTGGAGATGGGAACCAAGGCAAGGTTAAAGGACTAGGAAAGATAGCCATTTCATCCGAGCATTCCATATCCAATGTGTTCTTAGTTGAATCGCTCGGGTACATCTTATTGTCTGTTAGTCAACTATGTAATATGGGTTATAATTGTTTATTTACCAATGTAGATGTGTCTGTCTTTAGAAGGGGTGATGGTTCATTAGCTTTTAAGGGTGTACTAGATGGCAAACTCTACTTAGTTGATTTTTCGAAAGAGGAAGCCGATCTAGATGCATGCTTAATTGCTAAGACTAGCATGGGCTGGCTGTGGCATCATCGTCTAGCACATGTTGGGATGAAGAACCTTCATAAACTTCTAAAGGGAGAACATGTGTTAGGACTAACCAATGTATTCTTCGAAAAAGATAGACCTTGTGCAGCTTGTCAAGCAGGTAAACAGGTGGGAAGCACTCATCACAGCTAGAATGTGATGACCACATCAAGACCTTTGGAGCTACTTCGGACCCATCGCCTACCTTAGCATCGGGGGAAGTAAGTATGGTCTTGTTATTGTTGATGATTTTTCCCGCTTCGCTTGGGTATTCTTTTTGCAGGATAAATCAGAAACCCAAGGGACCCTAAAGCGCTTTCTAAGGAGAGCTCAAAACGAATTTGAGCTCAAGGTGAAAAAGATAAGAAGCGACAACGGGTCCGAGTTCAAGATGATGAATAGGTTCCTCAAGAGGAGGCGTGTGATCAAGGGGGAGCACAAGAAGACCAAGTTATGGAGGAAGAAGCACCATGGGCCCCTCCAACTCAAGTCCGAGCGATGATTCAAAGGAATCATCCCGTCGACCAGATTCTGGGTGATATAAGCAAGGGAATAACTACTCGCTCAAGACTAGCTAACTTTTGTGAGCATTACTCGTTTGTCTCTTCTATTGAGCCTTTAGGGGTAGAAGAGGCCTTGCAAGATCTGGACTAGGTGTTGGCCATGCAGGAAGAGCTCAACAACTTCAAGAAGAATGAAGTTTGGAGCCTGGTGCCACGTCCAAAGCAAAACGTTGTGGGAAGCAAGTGGGTGTTCCGCAACAAGCAAGACGAGCACGGGGTGGTGACACGAAACAAGGCTCGACTTGTGGCAAAAGGTTATGCCCAAGTCACAGGCTTGGATTTCGAGGAGACTTTTGCTCCTGTGGCTAGGCTAGAGTCTATTCGCATTCTATTAGCCTATGTCACTCACCACTCTTTCAGGTTGTTCCAAATGGATGTGAAGAGCGCTTTCCTCAATGGTCCAATCAAAGAGGAAGTGTACGTGGAGCAACCCCCTGGCTTTGAGGATGAATGGTACCGCGACCATGTGTGTAAGCTCTCTAAGGCGCTCTATGGACTTAAGCAAGCCCCAAGAGCATGGTATGAATGCCTTAGAGATTTTTTAATTGCTAATGCTTTCAAGGTTGGGAAAGCCGATCCCACTCTTTTCACTAAGACTTGTGATGGTGACCTTTTTGTGTGCCAAATTTATGTCGATGACATAATATTTGGTTCTACTAACCAAAAGTCTTGTGAGGAGTTTAACAGGGTGATGACACAGAAATTTGAGATGTCGATGATGGGCGAGTTGAACTACTTCCTTGGGTTCCAAGTGAAGCAACTCAAGGACGGCACCTTCATTTCCCAAACGAAGTACACTCAAGACCTTCTCAAGCGGTTTGGGATGAAGGACGCCAAGCCCGCGAAGACACCAATGGGAACCGACGGACATGTCGACCTCAACAAAGGAGGTAAGTCCGTTGATCAAAAGGCATACCGGTCTATGATAGGTTCCTTGCTTTATTTATGTGCTAGTAGACCGGATATTATGCTTAGCATATGCATGTGTGCTAGATATCAATCCGACCCAAGGGAATGTCACCTTGTGGCCGTTAAGCGGATTCTTAGATATTTAGTTGCTATGCCTTGCTTCGGGATCTGGTATCCAAAGGGGTCTACCTTTGACTTAATTGGATATTCAGACTCTGATTATGCTGGATGCAAGGTTGATAGGAAGAGTACATCAGGGACGTGCCAATTCCTAGGAAGGTCCCTGGTGTCTTGGAGTTCAAAGAAACAAACCTTCGTTGCCCTATCCACCGTTGAGGCCGAGTATGTTGCCGCAGGACAGTGCTGTGCACAACTACTTTGGATGAGGCAAACCCTCCAGGACTTTGGCTACAATCTGAGCAAAGTCCCACTCCTATGTGACAATGAGAGTGTAATCCGCATGGCAGATAATCCTGTTGAACACAGCCGCACTAAGCACATAGACATCTGGCATCACTTTCTGAGGGACCACCAGCAAAAGGGAGATATCAAGGTGTTCCATATTAGCACCAAGAACCAGCTAGCCGATATCTTTACCAAGCCATTAGATGAGAAAAGGTTTTGCAGATTGCGTAGTGAGCTAAATGTCTTAGATTCGCGTAACTTGGATTGATCTATAGCATACATGTGTTTTATGCCTTTGATAATGTTAATTTATGCATTTCAAACTATTTTGTTCATTTGTGGTGCTCAAGTTGTACACATGATCCCCGGACCTCACAAGTCCATTTGCAAGTGATGCACTTATTTAGGGGAGGCATGCTACAACTTGACCCTTTGAGACTAACCTTTGTGTTTGAGTTTACTTGATTTAGTCTCAAAAGTGAATTGAAAGGCAAAGGTGAACTTGGACCATGCAAAGACTTCCACTGCATTCCGGTATTAACTCCAAGTTCATATCCATGCTCTTATTGTCTTTTTGCTCTTAATTGACAATTTTGGTGAGGCAATGCGGTTAAAGGGCCAAGAATGATCCCATTTTGGTGCTTAATGCCAAAGGGGGAGAAATTAAGGACAAAGCAAATGGATCAGCTACCACTTGTGAAATTTCGAAAAGAGTAGAGTTAGAACTTTTTGATTTGTCCAAAACACTCTTATTGCTAAATTTGGTCTCTTGTGGGGAGAATTTATGACTATGGGAAAAGGGGGAGTTTTTGGCTCTTAATCAATTTTACTCTTGGATTATCTCTCTTTGTGCCCAAATAAGTGAGTTTGTTGTAGAGATAGGAAAATGGATTTGATTCGCAAAAATAAACCAAGTGGTGGCAAAGTATGAACCAAATATGCCAAATTAGAGTCAAAAACAATTTGGTTCTCTTTAGCATTGTTATTGCACTTCTTTTGGTTGCTTTTGGATGTGTTGGCATAAATCACCAAAAAGGGGGAGATTGAAAGGGAAATGTGCCCTTGGGCCATTTCTAAAGTGTTTTGGTGATTAAGTGCCCAACACATATTCTCTAAGTGTTAATTTGTGCCAAAGATTGAAGAAGTGCAAATCATGTAACAAGGTACGTTTCTAGACTTAGTACATTGATTTGGGTAGTAATGTATTGTGTTTAAGTGCTAGAAACAGGAGAAAATAGATTGGAAAAGAGTTGGCTGTGTACAGCCAACTGCTGCTCGGTCTGGGTGCACCGGACAGTGTCCGGTGCGCCAGACGAGTCCAAGGTGAACTGACCGCTCTCGGGGCTCGACGGCGGCGTATGGCTATAAATCACCGGACTGTCCGGTGGTGCACCGGCCTGTCCGGTGAGTCGTCCGCGGCGAAGTCGTCGCTCTCGGGAAAAGTTCAACGGCATACGGCTAAAATTCATCGGACTGTCCGGTGGTACACCGGACTGTCCGGTGAGACAACGGTCGACTATGCAACGGTCGGCCGCGCAATCCGCGGGCGACGCGTGGCCTGCACCAACGGTCGGCAGGGGGCACCGGACAGTGTTCGGTGTGCCAACTGCCACGAATCTGCAACGGTCGGATGCGCCAGAAAAGGAAGGAGATCGCGCACCGGACAGCTACAGTGACTATCCGGTGGCGCACTGGACTGTCCGGTGCGCCACCCGACAGAAGGCAAGATTAGCTTTCCAAGATTGCCTCCAACGGCTCCTAGCTGCCTTGGGGCTATAAAAGGGACCCCTAGGCGCATGGAGCAGTCACCCAAGCACACTCTAAGCATTCCAAGACTTCTAGTCCTCACTTTCACGCAATCGTTCATCGTTCTTGAGATTGGAGCACTTTTCGAGTTGTAAACTCCCCGCGCGTGTTTTGTGTGCTCATCTTCTCACTTGTGTGCGTGTTTGCTGTGTGGATTTAATTCTAGTGTGCGTTGCTCTTCCCAACCTTACTTCCGTGCTTCTTTGTGAACAATCTTGTAAGGGCGAGAGGCTCCAAGTTGTGGAGATTCCTCGCAAACGGGAGAAAGTATAAGAAAGAAGAACACCGTGGTATTCAAGTTGATCATTGGATCACTTGAAAGGGGTTGAGTGCAACCCTCGTCCATTGGGACGCCACAACATGGAAGTAGGCAAGTGTTACTTGGCCGAACCACGGGATAAACTCGCGTGTCTCTTGTGATTGCTTGTCTGTCATTACTTATGTGTTCGCAAGAGCTTGCTCTATAGCCACTTAGTTCTATTGCACTAACATTTTTATAACCAAGCTTGTGGCTATTTAGTGTTGAATTTTACAGGATTGAAAGGGAAATGTGCCCTTGGGCCATTTCTAAGTATTTTGGTGATTGAGTGCCAACACAAGTGCTTTTGTGTTAATCTATGCAAAGTGGTGGACAAAGTGCAAATCATGTCAAAAGGTATGTTTCTAGACTTAGTACATTGTTTTATGGACTAATGTATTGTGTCTAAGTGTTGGAAACAGGAGAAATCGAATTGGAAAAGAGATGGCTTTGTTCAGCCAAAGTCTGCGCAGTCTGGGTGCACCGGACAGTGTCCGGTGGTGCACCGGACAGTGTCCGGTGCACCAGGCTGGCTCTGGCGAACTTGCTGCTCTCGGGACTTCGATGGCGATGTACGGTATAAATCACAAGACTGTCCAGTGGTGCACCGGACTGTCCGGTGAGCCGTTCACAGGCGAAGTCGTCGGTCTCAGGAAGCCATCAACGGCGTACAGCTATAATTCATCGGACTGTCCGGTGAGGCACCGGACTGTCCGGTGAGCCAACGGTCAGCCGGGGCAACGGTCGGCCGAGGATTCTGCGCGTGACGCGTGGCCGAGCCAACGGTCACATTGGAGCACCGGACTGTCCGGTGTGCACCGGACAGTGTCCGGTGTGCACCGGACAGTGTCCGGTGCGCCAACGGCTCTAAATCTCCAACGGTCGGCTTCGCCAAACAAGGAAAGAAATCCGCACCGGACAGTGTCCGGTGGTGCACCGGACTGTCCGGTGCGCCAGTCGACAGAAGGCAAGAATTGCCTTCCTACAATGCTCTCAACGGCTCCTAGCTGCCTTGGGGCTATAAAAGGGACCCCTTGGCGCATGGAGAAGACATCCAAGCATTCTTTGAGCATAGTTGATCACTCACACTTCGTTCTTACGCACTTGTTCGACATTCTTAGTGATTTGAGCTCCGTTCTAGTGAGAAACTCGTCATAGTCTCTTGAGCTCAAGTCTGGGTCTTGTGTGTGCGTATTTGCTGTGATCTTTGTGTCTTGTGTGAGTTGCTTATCCCTCCCTTACTCTGCGCTTCTTTGTGAACATCTTTGTAAGGGCGAGAGGCTCCAAGTTGTGGAGATTCCTCGCGATCGGGATATAGTAAAGCAAAGCAAAACACCGTGGTATTCAAGTGGGTCTTTAAACCGCTTGAGAGGGGTTGATTGCAACCCTCACCCATTGGGACGCCACAACGTGGAGTAGGAAAGCGTTGGTCTTGGCCGAACCACGGGATAAACCACTGTGCCATCTCTGTGTTGATCTCTTGTGGTTATTGTGTTTTGTTGAGACTCCTCTCTAGCCATTTGGCATTATTGTGCTAACGCCTAACCAAGTTTTGTGGCATTAAGTTTTCAAGTTTCACAGGATCACCTATTCACCCCCCCCCCTCTAGGTGCTCTCAATTGGTATCAGAGCCGTTCTCTTCAAGAAAGGGACTAATCGCCCGAAGAGATGGATCTTAAGGGGAAGGGAATTGTGATCAATGATAAAGAGAAGGAGTCCTTCGTCAACGAGCCGAAAGATGACAAGCCTACCGACTCGGGCTTGGGCCACAAACGAAAAGATGGGAAGAAGAAGAAGACGAGGCGCATCAAGAAGATCGTCTACTACGACTGTTGGGACTATGCTTCGTCGCCGAACGTCTTGTAGGAATAAGCGGTTTTCAGCTGAAGCTGTTTGTATGAGTTGGCCGTAGGTTCCTCTTCATGAAGCTTCGGTATTACAAACCGACTTAAAGATAGAATGACCTTTTAGTCCATGAAGGTCTGAGTCAATGTTGTAAACTTTTATGAGGGGCATAATTGTAATTCTTCACAGGCTGTGTCCTGTGTCTATAAATAGTGAACAGTATTCCTTTACTGTTCACGGATTCCGGTAATTGCAATCGCATCATTCGGGAACCAATCTTTGTCAAGGCAGAGGTATAGCTGTATTCAATGATTTAATATATTATAATATGATTCGTTTATGATTCATTTACCTTTGATACCCTTTATTTTATATTATCTTGTACAATCTATTAAAATTTGATTACGAAGACTTAACCTTCGTAATCATATTCTCATTAACCTTCGTCCAAGGTTCATTATCCTCAAGGGAATAATGCTTCGTGGACGAAGGACGTTAACATTTAACATTTTATGTTGCCTTGTTCTTAATTCATAGCATTTGAGAACAAGTCTCCAACATTGGCGCTGTTGGGGACTTGTTCTCAAATGCTTCGGATTAAGAACAAGGCAACATAAAAAGTGTTAAACGTTAAGGCCCTTCGTCCTATCGAACATTACTCCCTATCGGGAATAATGAGTTCCGGACGAAGGTCAGAAGAAACATACCTTCGTAAATTCAGCAAGTAGTAACGAAGGACTCATAAAAAGCATGAAATGTAAATCGTGGAATCATTTCTATTTTATTAACACAAAGGAATAGAAATGATTATGAATTACAAATGTACCTTCGGTCCTGAGAGAAGATAAAAAGTACAAGCGTGACACAAATGCCAAGTCAGCGTGAACAGTACGGGAGTACTGTTCATCTATTTATAGACGCGGGACGCAGCCCACATGAAATTACATCCATATCCATTATATTTGTTAATAGCCTACGGAAATCAGTCAAGGTCCACGCAGTCTTTTCATCTTTAAGTCGGTTCCCCCCTCAGCAATTGCGCCGAAGCTCTCCTGCGCACAGCTTCGCCTGCGCTCGTCCTTCGTCTGGTTCAAGCTTCGTCCCGATCGTGCTTCATATTCATAGTTCTGAGCCCGAAAACACCTGCTCACATAATCCACTTGGAAAACATTGTCAAATCATGTTTTTGAGGACCTTCGGAGGACGAAGGCCCCCAACAGTAGCCCCTCGCAATATTAATTTGTTTGACAATAAATTCAGATTGCGATATGGACGAAGGCCTTAAGCCGAAGGTCCGAAAAAACACCTTCCCTTTGCTAGAATAGCAATATTCACTGACAAGCGGGGTCATTTAATTTTCAACGCCCTGGGCGTATAAATAAGAGCAAACCGCCAACTCATTTGGTACGCATACTTGCCTTTTGCTTCGGCCCACTAAAATTTTTAGCGCTTGTTCATTAAGATTTGCTGCTCTTTTTGATTTCGAAGCTTCGGCCTCGGGAACAATTTTTAGCGTTCCCGAAGATGTCTGAAGGCAAGAAGACCCCTGCTGAGATGAAACTGAAGATCCCTGCTGATACGAAGCTGAGTCTCGAGGAGGAGAAGAATCTGGGGTTCTTGATAGCGATGGCAGAGACCAATACAGAGAAAATCACGAAGGAGATTCTCGAAGGTTTGTCCGAGGATACTGATGACAGCGACAGCTATGATGTGGAAAGTGGTGGGGAAGAGGCCGAAGATCGACCGTGGCGACCAAGTCACTCAGTTTTTGGGAAAACGACCATCAAGCAGAGTCACATTGATAATATGAGGGGGCGATATTTCCGAGACATATCTATCGTGAGAGCTGATGCCGGGGAAAAGACTTCTCCCACCCCCGAAGAGGATGAAGTTGTGATTTTCCGAAGCTTCCTCAGGGCTGGGCTTCGATTCCCCCTGAGCAATTTTGTTGTTGAGGTACTGAAAACATTCCAAGTCTACCTTCATCAACTCACTCCTGAAGCTATTATAAGAATGGGGATTTTTGTCTGGGCTGTAAGAAGCCAAGGTTTGGAACCAAACGCTAAAAGCTTCTGCAACATACACGAGTTATTATACGAGACGAAACCCTGGGGAAAGGAGCAATACCACAACAACTTCGGGTGCTACAGCTTCGGCGCCCGCTCCGGGTCAAGCTGCCCTGTGCCGACCTTTCGGAAGAGGTGGCCCGGAGCCTGGATGACTGAATGGTTTTATGTGAAAAATGATCTAACAGCTCAAGAGAATGTGAAGAGTATTATTATGCACCCAATCTGGCAACGCTTCGGCCTTCGAAGGCCGAAGGTCGAAATGGACGAAGCTGCCGAAGAATGCCAAAGAGCCTTCGGGGTAGTCTGCTCGTTTATTGGGACAAGGGACTTGGTCCAAGAACACATTGCCTTCAGGGTATGGCCACTTGCAGAAAAGTGGGAAATGCCGAAGGAAACCATCAAAGAGTCCGACGAAGGCGGACTAGTCAGATTAAAGTATACATTCAAATATGCAGATAAATTTATTGAACCTGATGATGACTGGCTGAAAAGCATTGAAACATTAAGTGATGAATTACTTGGGGCATATTCGAAGGCTGAAAATACTGCACTATCAGCAGCCTTCGGAGGCCGAAAAAAGAAGAGACTGAACCGAGTGTTTGATGCAGTCGGGTTCTTCTACCCTGATTATTGTTATCCCATCCGAAGGCAAAAAAGGAAAAACGCAACCTCTGAAAAAGAAGAAGCTGGAACCGCTCCTATCGAGCCAGAACCAAAAGGAAAAAGGTTGAAGGTCCTCACACACCGACCACGCCATATTGAACTAGCTTCGGTGCCTGAGTTTACTGGAGAAACTTCTTCGGCCGCCGAAGCTGAGCAGCCAACCTTGCTGCCAAAAATTGCAGAGATGGCCGAAGCACCATCGACAGAAAAAATGGAAGAAGCGAAAAATCTGACTAAGGAAAAAACATCAGAAATTTTGAGCCCTGTAGTAAATGTCGAAGCAGCAAAAATCCAAAAGGGTCCAATGGTGACCCCAAAAAGGAAGAGAATGGTAAATGTACTAGATGTCTTGGAGACAATTAAGTCTTCAAGCACAACTTCAAAAAAGAGTGCTGAAATTGCTGAAGCTTCCTCTGAAGCTCCGACGCAACAAGCTGAAGCTGAAACTGGGCCTTCAGAGCCCTTCAAGGAACAAACTTTGGAAGCCGAAGCAATTAAAATACCAGAACCAATTTTAATTGAAGAGATTGACACTGCCATCCCCGAAGCGCCTGCCAGCATGTGTGATTACATCATACGACATGCTTCGGGAAAAAAACTATCTGAAGAAGAAACTCATGAAGCTAACCATTATGCAAAGGAACTAAAATATCCAAAGGGGGCAGTAATATTCAATGGGACGAATGAAGACGATTTTTTATACTGCCTGCCTGACAACAAAGAGCTCTCTGTCTGCCGAGAAATGGCCAGGAGTATTGGCTTCCCGAAGCTTGAATCTGGATTAAGCGCCATGACGAAAGAAGATCTCGCAGACAGTCTTGCGTACAACAGCCTGAAGGTACAGGAATTTAACGCTTGAAAAGAGAACCCCCTTATTTTTTACGCAACTCGTTCCTTTTTTCTTATATGAATTCTTCTTCGTATAGGGCCTGATCCTAAGCAACGCGCTAAGAGCGCAAAAGAGCGCCGAAGATGAAGGTTATGAAATTGCATTTAATAATTTACGCTCTGAAGTTATCAAACTGAGAAACGAAGCTTTGGAAAAAGATAAAATTCTGCTTACATTGGTAGATAAAGTGAAAAAAGACGAAGCTGCTTCGAGGGCCCAGACCGAAGCTCAAAAACGCGAGATTAAAGAACTTCAGAAACAGCTGGCTAGAGCTAAAGAGGAGCGCGCGCTTGAGGAAACGAAACGAGAACTTAGTGATTTTATGGTCAGCAAATTGGAATCAAGAGTTAAGGAGCTTCGGTCATCTCAGGGGAAGTGCTATGTTAAATCTATAGAATGTGTGAATAAAATTAAAGCCAGCTTTGCCAGCGTCGGCGCCTTTTCCAGCGAAGAAAATTTTTCTCGAGGCAATCCCGAAGATCCGTTGGAATGGATTAGCCACGAAGCAGAGGCCTTCGAAGAGATTCTGAACAGTCGCGGCGATATCTGCGCTTTTTTCGGGCGCCAGAGGAGTTGCTTCTGTCTTAGAGAAGAAAGGCTGTGATCATGTAAAATTTCTAGCTCAGTCCGAAGCTGCCTTATCTTCCGAAGACATTAAGGACCCCTCGGCCGAAGCAAGCGTGGTTGGCGGCAAATTTTTTACAGATATCTGGAACGACGGCGGCCGAGAAATGGCGCAAGAGATCATCCAAAGAAGCGAAAAAGGCATACATGATGCTAGAAAAGTAGCAGAAGCTGCCGAAGGGAGTACGGAGCCTGAAAGACAATTAGGTACCAATTAGTCATTCTTGTTGCGTTGTAATTTTCATTTCAAACTCTGCACATAGTTTGCAATATTGATGAAGGAATGTTCTCTTCCCTCAGAAGCTGCTGGGTCAACTGCCGACCCCCACACAAAAGGAGATGAAGAAATCAAACAAATGGCCGAAGCTATCATGAACAAAGTTGTTGATCAACTTCTAAATGAAGTCGCCGAAGCAGTGTTAAGAGAAGACTAGATGCTATTAGAAGAAACATTTAAATTGTGATCTATGTAATATTTTGTACATTTGGATGTAATATACAAGTTTCTTTCTATTATTCAATTCTTTACGATGCATGAAACTGTACGTACATACCATTTTTGAGCCTTCGGCGAAAAAACACCTTCCCTTCTTTTCATGCTTCGTGAAGAAAACACTCTTCGTTAAAATTATCCTGATAAGACACATCCATGCTTCGTAAAAGCATCCTCCGAAGCTATTTTCCGAAGATCATCATCATGTTCCCTCGTGACTTTGCACGATTTGCACTTTCTCAAATCATTCCTTCGAAGGTTAATACTGTGTGCCCTTCTTTTGCCGTATGCAACATGATGTATGATGCTTATGCTATGCGAAATGATGTGATGATGTTATGCTATGCATGTGGCATTTGTTCCGAAGATACTCATAAAATATATTCATAAGCTCTGCATTCCCTTAGGAACGTCTTTGGAGCTTCTTCGTCTTTTACTTAGACGATCTCAGCGTTGACTTTTCGCTGTAAGCCTCCCTTAGGAGCTTCTTCGCCCTTTACTTAGGCGGTATCAGCGTTGACTTTTCGCTGTAAGCCTCCCTTAGGAGCTTCTTCGCCCTTTACTTAGGCGGTATCAGCGTTGACTTTTCGCTGTAGGCTCTGCATTCCTTTAGGAACGACTTCTGAGCAGAAAACTTACACTGCGCTCCCTTTGGAACGGCTTTTTGTGACTTCACAAACTTACTCTGCGTTCCTTAGAACGACTTTCTGTTATTCCGAAGGATTTTTAATTCGAAGGTCCTCCTTGGTAACGGAGAAAATTTTAAGCTTCAGCAACTTGGGCTTGTGGAGCAAATAGATTTTCTTCGTGAAAAACAACGAAATTATTACATGGAAACTATCAATGTTTTTTGCTTCACAGAAAATAAAACTGAATAGGAAAGACTGCTATCAAAGGTAGGATATGTGTCAATAAATGTGCTTCGACTCTGGCACAGTGCTGTTGACTGTGCGAGCTTCGGACTGCTCCCTGAAGTCCCTCTGATGTGGAGCGTATTGACTCCCTTCTGGCTGTTGACCTTGCTGCAATGGAGGTGGAGGCGGAAGCTGCTGCCAGGAAGCTTGAGGTTGACTTGCCGAAGCTACAGAAGCTGCAGGGTGGTTGTCTATGTATTGTGGGACATAAGGCGGATGATACGAAGCAGTATGCATGACCTGCTTCGGCTGAGCTTGTTGGGATGCTGCTTCGGCAATTTCCTTTTGCTTCTGGATTGTAATATGGCACGACCTAGTGGTATGGCCCTTGCCTTCTCCACAGAACAAGCAAAACAGCCTCCTTGGCTGATCTCCGAATCTTCCGCCGAAGCCCCTGGCGCCTCTGCCTCTTGGAGCTGGTGGCCGGAAGGAAGTTTGTTGTTGCCCCGAAGCCTGTGATGAGCATTGTGGTCTATTCTGACTCCCCTTATCGTCATTCTGAGTGTTGTGGATAGAACGGACATGTCTCGGGTAGTATCTTCCTCCGAAGCCCCTGGTCATTTCAGAAAATCTGAAGGCCTCCTCCCTTCTTTGACGAAAGTCATTGTCAGCACGAATGTACTCATCCATCTTTTGAAGCAATTTCTCCAGAGTCTGAGGAGGCTTTCTAGCAAAGTATTGAGCTGCAGGCCCAGGACGAAGCCCCTTGATCATGGCCTCGATAACAATTTCATTAGGCACCGTTGGTGCCTGCGCCCTCAATCGTAAAAACCTTCGGACATACGCCTGAAGGTACTCTTCGTGATCCTGGATACACTGGAACAGGGCTTGAGCTGTGACCGGCTTCGTCTGGAATCCTTGGAAGCTGGTCAGTAACATATCCTTCAGCTTCTGCCATGAAGTTATTGTTCCTGGCCGAAGGGAGGAATACCAGGTCTGAGCAACATTCCTGACGGCCATAACGAAAGACTTCGCCATGACTGCAGCATTGCCCCCGTACGAAGACACTGTTGCTTCATAGCTCATCAAGAATTGCTTCGGGTCGGAGTGACCATCAAACATGGGGAGCTGGGGTGGTTTATAGGATGGAGGCCAAGGTGTAGCCTGCAGCTCAGCAGACAGAGGAGAAGCATCATCAAAAACAAAATTTCCCTGATGGAAATTATCATACCAGTCATCTTCGTTGACGAAGCCCTCCTGATGAAGGTCTTTCTGATGAGGCCTTCTGTTCTGCTCATCGTGAGTAAGATGGCGGACTTCCTCAGAGGCTTCGTCTATCTGCCTTTGCAACTCAGCTAGGCGGGCCATCTTCTCCTTCTTCCTTTGTACTTGTTGGTGTAGCATTTCCATATCCCTGATTTCTTGGTCTAGCTCTTCTTCCTGAAGTGTCGGGCTGACAGCCTTTCTCTTCTGGCTTCGGGCCTCCCGAAGAGAGACGGTCTCCTGGTTGTGGTCTAGCGGTTGCAGTGCTGAAGCCCCAGTCGCTGAAGCTTTCTTCGGCGCCATAGCTTCCGAAGGTGTTCAAAAAAGCTCGAAGTGGAAGTGAGTTCACCGGCGGTGGGCGCCAATGTTGGGGACTTGTTCTCAAATGCTTCGGATTAAGAACAAGGCAACATAAAAAGTGTTAAACGTTAAGGCCCTTCGTCCTATCGAACATTACTCCCTATCGGGAATAATGAGTTCCGGACGAAGGTCAGAAGAAACATACCTTCGTAAATTCAGCAAGTAGTAACGAAGGACTCATAAAAAGCATGAAATGTAAATCGTGGAATCATTTCTATTTTATTAACACAAAGGAATAGAAATGATTATGAATTACAAATGTACCTTCGGTCCTGAGAGAAGATAAAAAGTACAAGCGTGACACAAATGCCAAGTCAGCGTGAACAGTACGGGAGTACTGTTCATCTATTTATAGACGCGGGACGCAGCCCACATGAAATTACATCCATATCCATTATATTTGTTAATAGCCTACGGAAATCAGTCAAGGTCCACGCAGTCTTTTCATCTTTAAGTCGGTTCCCCCCTCAGCAATTGCGCCGAAGCTCTCCTGCGCACAGCTTCGCCTGCGCTCGTCCTTCGTCTGGTTCAAGCTTCGTCCCGATCGTGCTTCATATTCATAGTTCTGAGCCCGAAAACACCTGCTCACATAATCCACTTGGAAAACATTGTCAAATCATGTTTTTGAGGACCTTCGGAGGACGAAGGCCCCCAACAGGCGCCCACCTCCGGTGAACTCACTTCCACTTTTTTGAGCTGATGGCTTCGTTCAACGATCAAGCTGGAGCTGCTTCGGCTCCGAAGCTGCTACTCCTGATAACAGGCGGTTCATGTTCAGAGCCAGCCAACAAGAAGCAGAAGAAGGAAGCACAGAGAAGGGTACAGCATGTTGGGGTGCAAGGACCCTTCATCAAGTCGAGATGGTCTCACATTCCTATTACCTTCTCCCAAGAGGACCTTCAACTCAAGGATTACCCACACAACGATGCCATGGTTATCTCTTGTGTTATCAAAGGATTTCTGGTCCACAATGTCTTGGTTGATACAGGCAGTGCAGCTGATATCATATTTGCTAAGGCCTTCAGGCAAATGCAAGAGCCAGAAGATAAGATTCATGATGCTACGCACCCTCTCTGTGGCTTCGGAGGAAGACAGATTGTAGCACTGGGCAAGATCACCATGTCAGTGACCTTCGGGTTCATCAACAACACTAGAACTGAGCAAGTTGTGTTTGACATTGTTGACATGGAATACCCTTACAATGCAATTATTGGTCGTGGCACCCTCAATGCTTTCGAAGCAATTCTTCATCCTGCCTATCTTTGCATGAAGATACCTTCGGATCAAGGACCCATCGCTATTCATGGAAGTCAGGAAGCTGCCAGAAGGGCCGAAGGAAACTGGACTGACTCAAAAGCAATCCATAACATAGATGGAGCTGAAGCTTGTGAACAGTACAAATTCAGAAGGGAGAAAGCAGCTTCAGCAGATCAGCCAAAGCCCATGCTCTTATGTGAGGACATAGCAGAGTAGAAGGTGCTGTTGGGCTCTCAATTATTCGAAGAGCAGGAGAAAACCTTGATAAGGTTTTTGTTCAACAACAAAGATGTTTTTGCATGGTCAGCCAATGACCTCTGCGGAGTAAATAGGGATGTTATTGAACACTCGCTCAATGTTGACCCATCCTTCAGACCCAGAAAGCAGAGGCTTCAGAAAATGTCTGATGATAAGGCCGAAGGTGCTCGTAATGAAGTCAAAAGACTCCTCAGTGCAGGAGTTATCAGAGAAGTAAAGTACCCAGAATGGCTAGCTAACACTGTTATGGTAAAAAAGGCCAATGGCAAGTGGCGAATGTGTATCGATTTTACAGATCTCAACAAGGCTTGTCCGAAGGACGAATTCCCATTGCCAAGGATAGACTCTTTAGTTGATGCAGCAGCTTCTTCAGAGCTCATGAGTCTGCTAGACTGTTACTCAGGCTATCACCAAATCTGGATGAAGAAGGAAGATGAGCCGAAGACTAGCTTCATAACCCCAAGTGGCACATATTGCTATCTTCGGATGCCTGAGGGGCTCAAAAACGCTGGAGGAAGTTTCAGCAGAATGACTGCGAAGGTTCTCCAGTCTCAGATAGGCAGAAATGTGCTAACTTATGTTGATGACATCATTGTAAAAAGCACGAAACAGGAAAATCATATTGTTGATTTGCAGGAGACCTTCGCCAGTTTCAGACAAGCTGGCTTAAAGTTGAATCCAGAAAAATGTGTCTTCGGAGTAAAGAAGGGGAAATTTCTTGGATGCTTGGTTTCAACAAAGGGAATTGAAGCTAATCCAAGTAAAATTGAAGCTATACTTCGAATGGAGCCACCAACTACAAAAAAGGGGGCCCAAAGATTAACAGGGAGGTTGGCATCTCTTAATAGATTTATATCCAGATCAGCAGAAAGAAATTTACCATTCTTCGAAGTGCTGAAATCAGCCGAAGTCTTTCAATGGGGACCAAGCCAACAAAAAGCCTTCGAGGAACTGAAGCAATATCTGATAGATTTAACAACATTAACTCCACCAACGCCAGGGGCTCCTTTGTTATTATATGTGGCAGCTTCGCACTCAGCGGTAAGTGCAGCACTTGTCCAAGAGAAGCTTGATGGCCAAGTCAAGAAGCAGGTCCCAGTGTATTTTGTATCTGAAGTTCTAAGTATATCAAAGAAAAACTATACAGAATTAGAGAAGGTGTTATATGCTGTTTTGATGGCATCCAGGAAGCTTCGGCACTACTTTCAAGCATACAATATTGTTGTTCCTTCTTCGCAGCCGTTGAAGGATATTATGAGAAATAGAGAAGCTACTGGGCGAATTGGAAAATGGGTTGCAGAGCTCAATGAATTTTGCATTGATTATGTGCATAGATCCTCGATCCAGTCCCAGACGTTAGCAGACTTCATTGCTGACTGGACGCCAGGGGCTCAGGATGAAGAAACAAATAAAGATGCCGAAGTTTGGACAGTGTTTTGCGATGGGTCTTGGGGAACCTTCGGGGCAGGAGCAGCTGCTGTGTTGGTCTCGCCATCCAAAGTTAAAACTTGTTATGCGGCAAGACTCGATTTCACTTGTACAAACAATATTACTGAGTATGAAGCCTTGCTTTTGGGTCTTCGGAAGCTAAAAGCAATGGGAATCAGAAGGGCCATTCTTAAAACTGATTCCCAAGTTGTTTCGGGTCATATCGACAAGAGTTGCAAGGCTAAAGATCCGAAGCTTGAAAGATATCTAGACATGGTTCGAAGAGTCGAAGCTTCTTTCGAAGGATTTTCTGTCAAAAATATCCCTCGAGGACAAAATGAGCATGCTGATTTGCTAGCTAAGTCAGCAGCACAGGGGCTGCCTTTACCTTCGGATGTGTTCTTCGAAACAATAAAGGCACCTTCAGTGGAACTCCTTGAAAGAGCAGTCCTCAATATATCTCCTGTTTATAGCGAAGATTGGAGAACTGAGATCATCTCTTACCTTCAGGGTAAATTCCTTTCAGATGACGAAGCTTATAACAGGAGGATAGAGGCAAGAGCTCGTCCATATGTCATGATAGAAGGGGAGTTGTACAAGCATGGAGTTTGCGCTCCGCTACTCAAGTGTTTATCTAGAACCGAAGGTATAGAGTTGATGAAAGAAATACATGCAGGCCTGTGTGGATCTCACATTGGATCTAGGCCGTTACTTGGAAAAGTTTTCCGCCAAGGGTTTTATTGGCCGAAGGCAGCTTCGGATGCAGCGGAATTAGTTCAAAAGTGCGAAGGCTGTCAGAAATGTGCAAGAGATCAAAAACAACCTTCGTCCTTAACACAGCTCATACAACCCATCTGGCCATTGCAAAGGTGGGGCCTTCACTTGTTAGGTCCATTACCACCGGCCCAAGGGAACTTAAGATATGTTGTAGTGGCTGTGGAATATTTTTCTAAATGGATTGAGGCAAAGCCTTTAGCCACAATAACTTCGGCCACTGTCCAAAAGTTTTTCTGGCAGAATATTGTTTGTCGTTTCGGGGTACCAAAGGCCATCACTGTAGATAATGGAACACAATTCGACTCCGAAGCTTTCAGAGATTTCTGTGATCAAATTGGTACGAAGATCCATTTTGCATCAGTCAGGCATCCGGAGTCAAATGGGCTCGTTGAAAGAGCCAATGGCATTATAATGACAGGAATAATGAAGTTAATCTTCAATCAACCCAGGGGAAAGTGGCCAGATCAGTTAACCAAAGTGGTGTGGAGCCACAATACAACAACATCAAGGTCTACAGGCTTTACTCCATTCAAGTTATTATTCGGTGACGAAGCAATAACTCTGGAAGAAGCTAAAACTGGATCAATAAGAGTAGTAGCTTCGGCAGAATCAGGTTCTGAAGATGCTTATTCTGTGGAAAAAGATGCTTTAGAAGGGATCAGGCTTCAAGCTGTGGAGAATATCAATAAATACCAAGCCGAAACAGTCAAATGGCGAGATAGAAAAGTTCGGCTAAAGAATATTGAGTCAGGACATTTGGTGCTTCGGAGAGTGGCCAACCCAGACACAGTGGGCAAGTTACAGTTGAAATGGGAGGGACCTTTCTTAGTAGCATCTTCGTCAAGACCCGGTTCATACAGATTGAAGGATATGGACGGCAACGACATTCCTAGATCTTGGAATGCGGATGAGCTTCGGCGATATTATGTGTAACTTGATGTAACTTTTTATGTCTTTTCTTTTTCATGGCACCCTTTTCCTTTCTAAAGGGGGAGAAAGGTTTTTAATGGGGCCATCATATGTAATTTCCTTTTTTAGTTCTATAAGAGCAAAATCCCCCAAGGAATGTAAATGTAAAAGCTGAGAACGCACCATTGAGTGCCGAAAAGTAAAAAGCGAAGAAGCTCCAAAGTCGTTCCTAAGGGAATGCAGAGCTTACAGCGAAAAGTCAACGCTGATTCCGCCAAAAGTAAAAGGCGAAGAAGCTCCAAAGTCGTTCCTAAGGGAATGCAGAGCTTACAGCGAAAAGTCAACGCTGATTACGCCGAAAGTAAAAGGCAAAGAAGCTCCAAAGTCGTTCCTAAGGGAATGCAGAGCTGATGTGTGATTGTTTCTAAGGAAATAATGGCTGAAGGTATGGATTCGGATATGTGTTTGGACATTCATTCGCACATCACATTACATCATAGCATTTGCATTCATAAACATTCATCCAGGCATATGTAGGATAATCATCATCATGGCATAAGTGGTTGCTTCGGCATAAGAGAAGAGCTTCTTTGCGTACAAAAAGGAGAGCTTCGGAAGAAAGGGAAATGTTGTTTTCTATGCTTCGCTGTGTACGAAAAGAAGGGAAGGTGTTTTTTCGCCTTCGGCTCAAAAAAGATAATTTCGTCCACAACAAAGCACTTCACATACATTAATAGAAGGGTAAGAGCATAATACAAGGTATGAACAGAACTCATTAAAGACAAGTTTAGTTACATTTACACAAGTTATCTCAAAAGTTTCCTGAGTCTGTCTACAGTCTACTCCTACTTAATCTTCGAGGGATTTTAGCTTCGGCGTCACTCTTTTTAATCATCGACTTCGGCTTCGTCATCCTACATGAATTAAGTTGTTGCAAGTCAAAATCGAGCTTGAAGGAAGAGGTAAGCACAAGGTATGATTTCTTACTGGTTCAAGATGACTCCGAGCTTCATCTCCATCCTTTTCTCGCCCGCCTTTTGTCCATATCATTTTTATAAATCTATTGGAAATACTTCGGGCGAGATCAGGGATGTTATCTAGGATTGATGGTGATAAAGTGAAATTGGGCCTATTGACAATCTTTCCATGGTCGCAGCCAGCTTTTAGGAAAGCTGCAGCAGTGCCCCGAGAAGCTACCCAGGCACAGAAGTCACCGTGCCCAGCTATAACTTCGTCGAGCTCGTCAATTTCACCCTCAATATGTTCGAAGGTCTTCGGTAAATCTTTAGCTGAGGGGGTGAATTTCTCACTGCTGGCTCCAACTGAGTGAAAAATTTTTCTTAGTCGTTGAATGCATTTGTTGCTAAATTCCAAACATTTTTCTTGAAGGTCCGCCAATAGTTTTTTCAAATCTGAATTTTGTTGAGCTTCGGCTTCAAGTTTTGCATTAAGTTCTTGCTTTTCTTGTTCAAACTGCTCAGATTGGTAGAGAAGCTTCGTGTTCAGTTCTGTTATTTTTGCTTCGGCTTCCACCAATAAACCTTCAGTTGCCTGGAGCTCAAAGTTTTTCTTCTCAATAACAGCTGATTGCTCCTTTATTTTGTTTTCTAAATTTTCAATTATAACTTCGTGTTTCTTGTCTTCAAAATCTTGCTGCATTTTCAAGGCTTTGCTCAACAGCATACTCTGCACGAAAACAACCTTCGTTAGACATGTTTTCATTATTAAAAACAATATAAGTTAAGGGAAAAGTAGTTCACCTTGAAATTGGAATAAAATAAACTACCAACGATATGTTGTCGTCGGTAGCGGCTAATGTCCGTTTCTAGCTTCGGAAAACCGATGCTCTTTGACATAGTACTGATAACTTTGGCTCCAGTTTGGTTTCGGATACAATCTAATTTTTCATCATCAATACCTCCGAAGAGGAGTGCTCCTGGTTTGTACCCGCAAGATTTGGCATACTCTTTAAGCTCTTCTATTTCGGGTTTTGACAATTTTTCTCCAACTAAATTTTGAAACATGAAGGCTTCGTTCTCTGAAGCTTCGTCAGCAATTTCCTTTCCTTTCCCCGACGCTGCGGCCGCGGCCTCTTCGGCGGCAGTGGTAGCTTCTTCTGTGGCCATGTCTAGCAGTATTTTGTCGATGTGTTCGATTGTGCTTTCCAGGTTCACATCTTCAATTGAGGCAGCTTCGGCAGCCGCGACCTCCGAAGGTGTGATTTCAATATCTGTTCTTTCCTCAGCCGCTGGTGTCTTCTGAGCCGAAACTCTTGGTGGTGTCTTGTCAATGACCTCTGTCACAGTGATAATTCTTTGTCTCTTTGCTTTAGTCGTTTTCTTTGTTTTTTCGGGCTCCTTTTCCTTCTGAAAAAACTTTGTCAGTTGAGGCCCCAATGGACTTAGCTTCGCAGGCAGGGATTCAGTCATTACCTTCAAAATTTCCTCCACGTCAGTGGCAGAGGGTGATGCGGGGGTTTCTTCTTCGTCAGATATTTTTTGCTTCGGAGAAGACGCTTTCCTCTTCTTCGGAATTTTCTTCTTTGATGGTTCTTTCTCATCTTCATTTAAGGCTTCAGTTGTCCTTTTCCTTTTCTGGCCCCCGACACCTTTGTTCAGATTTTCATAGTCAGGGTATTCAAAACCCAGGGCGTCCAGCACTCGATTCAGTCTTCGCTTCGGACGGGTGCCGAAGGCCGCAGTCATCAATTGATCTTCTTTTTTGGAGTAATTGCCAAGTATTTCATTGCACATTACTTCAATTGTATCTAGCCACTCTTGGCAAGGTGTTTTAAAGTATTTCTTAAACTTGAAATAGTAAGGTAAACGCACAAGTTCACCTTCTTTCTTCTCCTCCTTTAGCTTCGGCATTTCCCATTCTTTTAAACTAGGAAAAACCTTGAAAGCCAAAAACTCCTGAACCAGGTCTCTTGTACTGATATACTCTGCAATAATTCTGAATTCATTCAATGCCTGTTGTGTTGGACCTTCTGGTGTCATGTTGCAGCGAGGTCGGGTTTCTCCGAAGATTAGTTCGAGTGGACTTTGCACAAGCTTCTCCTTGTCGTCATCAACCTTGACATAGAACCACTCCGACTTCCAGCCTGCTGCCCATTTGCTCCGGTAGCTGATTACAGGAAACTTTGTGGTTTTCCGATAAGCAAAATTATAGCAACCAAAATTGTCATGCAATCCATCTTTTCTAGCCTTCGTCTGATAGTGCAGTTCGTGAACTCGACAAAAGCTGTCTGCAAACGGCTCCACCGCTTGGCTTCAGAGGGCCCAGATATAAACGCTAAGCCTAACGATAGCGTTAGGAGTTAACTGATGAAAGTAGATACCAAACCTCTTCAGTACCTCTGCAATAATCTCATGTAGGGGGAATCTTAATCCAGCCTTTAGAAAGCTCTTGAAAATGACAATTTCATCCTTCTCCGGATTTGGGGTAGTCTCTTCTCCCCCGAAGCGTAATAGCTTCTTCTGATTCTCATTGAAAAAGCCCGACTTTACCATTTTGGAGAGATCAGCCTTCGAAACAGTAGACTTTCCGAAGTCCAAGTGGCTGGGCTTGCTTGGCATGGCAATACGATAATCGTCTTCGGGATCAGTTTCCTCAATATCTTCTTCTTCTGCTTCGGCAATTGCTTGTTCTGCCTGTTCTGCATCATCACTGGGGATCTTTTCCGAAGTTACCAGTCCGGACCTTTGCATCGCTTCGGAGATGGGAACAGTCTCCGAACCTTCAACTTCGCCCCCCCTCACGCTCAACCCTAGCGGTAGATCGCACTCTGGCCATTTAATTCTGAGTTTGTGGAAATTAAATACTTTTTTCTTCCGAAGTTTTTCCTTCTGACGAAGCAGGCTTCAAGTTGGAGCTTCGTTCGATTCCGAGAGTCAAGCTTCGGCGATGGTTAAAAATTTTGGCAGCGAAACAGTGCAAATAGCAATGAATGCTGTGATAACTTCACACCTACTCGTCTGTTTATATAGTACTGCAGGTAAGAAGGCGAACCGCCAGGATTTTTACACCAGGCGGACACCCGCTTGCACTCGCTGCGTGGTGGACCGCAGAGACAAACAGTAACTCTGCAAGGTGGGACCGATACGCGCTGGGAAACTGAATCGTTTCTCGACAACGAGCTCGGGGAAGGTGTTTTTCGGACCTTCGGCTCTCCGAAGCTTAAGAGACTTTTTTCACGGATCAAGCTCGTTACGAAAAACGATCTAGCACCGCGAAAGGGGCTACTGTTGGGACTATGCTTCGTCGCCGAAGGTCTTGTAGGAATAAGCGGTTTTCAGCTGAAGCTGTTTGTATGAGTTGGCCGAAGGTTCCTCTTCATGAAGCTTCGGTATTACAAACCGACTTAAAGATAGAATGACCTTTTAGTCCATAAAGGTCTGAGTCAATGTTGTAAACTTTTATGAGGGGCATAATTGTAATTCTTCACAGGCTGTGTCCTGTGTCTATAAATAGTGAACAGTATTCCTTTACTGTTCACGGATTCCGGTAATTGCAATCGCATCATTCGGGAACCAATCTTTGTCAAGGCAGAGGTATAGCTGTATTCAATGATTTAATATATTATAATATGATTCATTTATGATTCAGTTACCTTTGATACCCTTTATTTTATATTATCTTGTACAATCTATTAAAATTTGATTACGAAGACTTAACCTTCGTAATCATATTCTCATTAACCTTCGTCCAAGGTTCATTATCCTCAAGGGAATAATGCTTCATGGACGAAGGACGTTAACATTTAACATTTTATGTTGCCTTGTTCTTAATTCATAGCATTTGAGAACAAGTCTCGAACAACGACGACAGTGACGAGTCCTCTTCTTCCCAAAAGGACGACTACGACTACGAGAAAAAGAAAACGGTCAATTCAAACTTTTTGTTCGATTACTCTCGTATTCCGCAAAGTACAAATGCTCATTTGCTCTCCATTCCACTTGGTAAACCTCCTCACTTTGATGGAGAGGACTACGGATTTTGGAGCCATAAAATGCGTAGTCACTTGTTCTCTCTCCATCCTAGCATATGGGAGATAGTAGAGAGTGGAATGAAATTTGATAGCTCGGATAGTCCTATGTTTATCAATGAACAGATTCATAAAAATGCACAAGCTACTACTGTGTTGTTAGCCTCTTTGTGCAGGGACGAGTATCATAAGGTGAGCGGCTTGGACAATGCCAAACAGATCTGGGACACCCTCAAGATCTCTCATGAGGGGAACGACGTCACCATGCTCACCAAGATGGAGTTGGTGGAGGGCGAACTCGGGAGATTCGCAATGATAAGGGGCGAGGAGCCAACCCAAACGTACAACCGGCTCAAGACCCTCATCAACAAGATAAGGAGCTACGGAAGCACGCGATGGACGGACCACGACGTCGTTCGACTAATGCTAAGGTCTTTTACTGTACTTGATCCACATCTGGTGAACAATATTCGTGAAAATCCTAGGTACACCAAGATGTCGCCCAAAGAAGTTCTTGGGAAGTTCGTTAGCGGGCGAATGATGATCAAGGAGGCAAGATACGTCGATGATGCACTAAATGGACCAATCCAAGAGCCTCAAACTATTGCTCTCAAGGCAACAAGGAGCAAGGAGGCGCTACCTAGCAAGGTGGCGCAAGTTGAGGCGGCGGGGCTCAATGATGAAGAGATGGCCCTCATCATCAAGCGCTTCAAGACGGCGTTAAAGGGTCGCAAGGGGCAGCCAAGCAAGACCAAGACAAAGGGGAAGCGCTCATGCTTCAAATGTGGTAAGATTGGTCATTTTATCGCTAACTGTCCCGATAATGGTAGTGACCAGGAACAAGGGAACAAAAGGGAGAAAAAGAAAGCTTACAAGAAGGCTAAGGGCGAGGCACATCTTGGAAAGGAGTGGGATTCGGATTGCTCCTCTTCCGACTCCGACAATGAAGGACTCGCCGCCACCGCCTTCAACAAGTCATCCCTCTTCCCCAACGAGCATCACACATGCCTCATGGCGAAGGAGAAGAAGGTATGTACTCAGGATACCACTTATGTTTCTTCAAGTGATGATGAGTCTAGTGATGACGATAAAATAGACTATTCTAGTTTATTTAAAGGTTTAGATGTGGCGGAACTGCCCGAATTATTCCAACTTAAGTGCCAAAGCCCTGCCTTAGAGGCTAGACCACACTTAAATGGGAATAACCCGTCAATCCCTCGGATCTAGTCCGACACGGCCACTGACAGGATCAAGTACCACACTCTCACTCGATGGTGAGTCACAGAGCAAATACAATAAAGCATAAAACCATACATGCCAGAGTATTAATTTATTACATCATCATCATCGGAGTTTTTGCAAAAGTAACCATCATTGTTCGAAGTGCAGCGGAAATAAACTAGCGGTAAATAAATAGAGAGATGGGGAAGCCTGTCCCACCACTCCTCATGCTCCTCCTCAGCCGAGGCAGGGTCCCACTCGACAGTCCAACCCGGTGGCAAGGTGGACGGCCAAGTCACTCCAGCAACCATTTCCTCCAGAGAACCTGTAAAATTATGCCACAAGCAAGGCTGAGTATACTAATACTCAGCTAGACTTACCCGGTGTGAGGAGTCTACTCCTCTACCTCTAGACATGCAGCTGTTTGGCTGTGGGGTTTGGTTGCCAAAAGCACTAGCTGAGTTTCTAAATCAAGATTTTAACTTTGTCAAAATTAAGTGTGACTCTCTTAAGGCTAAAAGTGTACTATCTACTCATACATAGTAGCAAGCATTTTTAGCAATCAATATCTTGTATCATCTCAACACAGTTCCACTTGTTACTCAATGCAGTACAATGGATCAAGCAGTCTCATTAGCTGCGAGAAGCAGACGATTCGAATCGAGTTTTTATCCTTGCAAGGTAAACCTAAACACACGACATGCAGGGGCACTCCGTCCCCACACATATCAACCGTCCCCATCGATTCCCCGTCAGCAGAGAGGGGCTCACCGCCTTGGCGTACAATGCCTCACTGACCCCGACTGGCCGTCGTGCAGTGACCGCACTTGTACCCACCATAACCGGAATGGGAGACCTCGTCTCAGGTCGCATGAGGAGGGCAATCTGCTGCCGGGTTCAATTAGGTACTAGGCTTACCGATTTACCATATTTCTCGGCATGTGCTTAGTACGTTCAAACGCTTGACACAGGTATCCGCACGTTAATCCTTATTCCATTTTCCATCTCGTGGGCAACCAATCCCCATGGATTGTTGTCCACCAACTAGTATCATGACAGTGTGAAAGTGGGTACAATCAATTTCCTGATCTCGCGCGAGTGCTAGAAAAATCACTCGTCTTCTACCGAGATCCTAATTAAATAAAGCAACTACTAGACCTATCATACTAGTATTCATCTAAAAAGGATTCCTGAGATCATGCAACTAGGGTTTCAAACAATTCCTACACCTAAGTGCACAATCAATCCTACAACCATTAAGTGAAGTAAAATAGCATAAATAACAGGTTATGCATAAAACCGGGGCTTGCCTTCCAAAGCAGTGGCAGGCAGGTCCTCTGGTGCAGGCTCTGGTGCTGGATCCGGGGCAACCTCCTGGGCAGCTCCTTGCTCCGGCACGAGGATGTACTCTCCGTCAGCAAGATTACAGTCTATCGAATGCAATGAACATGTATGTCATGATTATGCAAGATTTAAGAACATTAAGCTACAGAAACTAAGTCAAGAATTAACTTAGGGTTCCCTGGTTATGTGGGTCTTCTAGTGGTATATATATATACATAGACTTATTTCCTTTTAGGTTTAGGTTTTCTTTTAGGATAACATAGTGGATGTGCATTGTCTTTATAGATTTCAGTGGACAATTTACAAAGGTCTTAGGAGGACATTAATTTCCATTATCGATTTTCCTTTCTTTAATTTCCATTTAGGGTTTCTAGTGTAGGTTTGAACTACGACAGTGTTTTAATAATTTCCAAAAACTCTGTAAAAAATTACAGTGGGTTGTCACTTGCTATTCTAGCTGGTTTTAAGAATTTGAGGCTTAAAGTACAAAAGCTAGGCTTTAAAAAAATAACAATAGTTAGGCAAAATGGGCCACTTTACACTACACCTCTTAGTTAGGGGTAGGTTCTGTCCTAAAGGTTATTTTTGTTGGCCTCTAATAGTGATAATAAGCTCTTGTACCAAAAATGACAGAGAGCAACATGATGGTTATTTAATGGTGGATTTCTAAAGTTTGGTGCAAAAAAGGGTGTTTAGAACTAAATTGTCATTTGAAAAATATCAAACAACAGATTTCAGATTTTTCTTAAGTTCTTATTATCAAAACATTAGTTATCCCAAGGGTTGGGGTGTTTTCACCATGAGGTTATTTTTGTAGGGTTTTTCTAAGTTTCCCTTGTTTTCTTAAAATAAAAGGTATCCTATTTATTTTATACTAAACCAGGGTGTGATAGATTTTTCCAGTGAACTATATTGAATAAGTACCCTAACAAAAATAGGGGTGCCCTCTGGTTCACTATTTAAATCACATTTTCTATTTTTCTTAACTTTAAGCATAATGCAAAAGAAGGAGTAAAAACTAACTCAATGTAGTGGACAGAGGGGTTTAACATTTTTAAATAGGTCAGTAGGTAGATATAAACTTCTCCAAATTTTTCTAACCCTAGTTAAATAGTACAATCATTTTTCTTGCTATTATTGAGCTTTTGGTCAAAACTATAATTAAATCAGAACCTTATAGTTTTCTATAGTACCTATGGGGTTTTATATTTTTCTTAAGTAGGTTACATTATTTAGAGTCTGGCAAAATTGGTTTGACCAAATTTGGATAAACCAAACAGAAGTTATGGGTTTTTAAAGTTTCTGTTTGAATTTAAATCAGGTTTTAATAAGGTTTTTCTGAAAAAGCAGTTTGCGCCGAGGCCCCTGGGTTTAAAACAAATCAAACCTCGCAGATCTACCCTCGCGCCACTGTTCACTTGGGTCTCTGACATTTCACTTAACCCCTGACCTTCTCTCCCTCTCACCCGCAGTCCTTCCCCCAACTGAAACAGTAGCCGCGGGAAAGAAAAGGGTGGCGCGGCTTACCGGCGGCGAGGGAGGTCCGGCGAAGGGTGGGGTTGGCTCAGGGAGACTCAGGCGATCACGTCGAGGTACGGCTTGACGTCGGGGATGGCCGGAATCGCCCGGTCCACGAGCGCAGGCGGGTGTGCTCGTCGGCGGCGAGTGTACCGGCCAAACCACGGCGAACTGGTTCAATCCAAGGGCACGGTGAGCTTCACGGTGTAACGTAGCGACTGTGTGCACAAGGAATCGAAGGATGGTTGAGTGGTTTACCCGGTCCACGTACTCCGGCGAGGTTTAGTGCTCCGGCAACCTTGGGCCGGCCTCTCTGGCGAAGCAAACTCCAATTCCTCGCTCGGGGAGCTTCACGGAGACGTGCACAGCCTTCTCCGAGGGCTGGACGGGGTTGGGAATGGCTGGGCTGGCCGGTCTACGGTGGCAGTGGCTCGGGTGGCCGCGGGCACGTCGCGCACGGGCAAACGGCGGTGAGCTGAGCTCCGGTGAGGTTTGAGCGCGTGCGGAGGGGTACGACCACGGCTCCTAGGCGTTTTATAGGCGCGGACGTGGACCAGGGCGCTGGCTTGGCTCGGGCGCGGCGCGGGGCTCACGGGGGCACGCGCGGGCGTGCTCTGGCGCGGCAGAACGTGTCGAACACGTGGCGGTTTGTTTCTTCCATTGTTCAAACGTCGGCAGAGGTCGCAAATGTGCGAATCTTTGCAAAAGTTCAGCGCAGACCTCTTCCTGGCACCTAGGGCTGTCACTCAACTGTGAGGCGTCGGGGCAGATATGGCCTAGGGAGGGAGATCTTCGGGTGCCAAATCGGGTGTGTCACACTGCGCACTTCGCGACAAAAGCCATGCCATGGCATGTCAAACGTCCGAGTCTCGGGCTCAACTTTTTCCAGTGGGTGCCCTAGGTGGTATGCCACGTTTTTGGTATAGAACACAGGTGGATTTGATGCCAGCTTCGAGGTGAACACAACTGATCTTTAGTGTAGGTATAGTTTTTGACTTAGAGAGAAATAGAGAGCTCTAGCTCTCTCTCCACTTAGTGACTTGATTTGGGGTTTCTCCAGGGGCCTTTTTGCAATACTTCCTTCCTCTAATTGCTGGTTATAAGGTTGCTTAAGGTTGGGTTAAAGATCACTCATGTTTTGCACATTTGCTCATTTCCCTTTTCCTTCTTATCCATGGCTTTGAAAAGGAGGGTTCAAGAGGGGTTTAGGGTTTGCCCCCTTTCTTGTCCAAGGTAGCAAGTGCACAAAAACTTAAGTGGTGTTCTTAGGTCATTAGAAATCTTGGTTAACACAAAATTCTCCAAAGTTCCTGGTGCTCCTCAAGTTATTACCACATGTGGTCACAGTCCTTAGTACTCAGGGTATGCTCTAGTCAAGGTAACACCTGAGGTGTTACAGCCCTCCCCCCTTAAAGGAATCTCGTCCCGAGATTTTAGGTAGAGTCCCTTGGAGGGTGCTTGAGGGTGTGTTAGTGCTACTCTCCCTTTATGCTCAAGTTTCACTTTTTAACTGTTCTTCGAATGTCATCCTCTTTGCAACTTCAGAAGGAAGCCCTTCTTAAGTTAAATCCAAAACTTAGACTATCCTTGTTATCTAAGTTTTTCTTATAATTTACTTCAAAGGGCAGGTGGGGGTGGGGTTTTTTTGGGGTTACATACCGACCCCTTTGGGCAGAAAGTCGGGGAAGCGAGAGCGTAGAAAATCCTCCGTCTCCCATGTAGCTTCTTCTGCTGAATGGTGACTCCACTGAACCTTATACAGTCTGATTGATCTTGCCCGAGTTGATCTTTCCTTCTGATTCAATACCTTGACGGGGTACTCTTGGTAGGACAAGTCTGGCTCTATCTCAATGTCTGGTTCTGGTAGCACTTCAGTGGGTAGACGAACACATTTCCGCAACAGAGATACATGGAACACATTGTGAACTGCTGACATACGGGGTGGCAATTCCAATTGGTAAGCTACGGGTACACAACTTGCCTTGATCTTATAGGGTCCAATGTAACGAGGGGCTAACTTGCCCTTGATCCCGAATCTCTGGACACCCTTGGTTGGTGATATCTTAAGGTAGACATGATCTCCTACCTCAAACTGTAGAGGCTTCCGCCTCTTGTCATGATAACTCTTTTGCCTGGCCTGAGCAGCTTCTAAGTTCTTCCTAATGACTCTGACCTTTTCCTCTGCTTCAAGTACCAAATCTGGCCCAAATATTTCCCTCTCTCCTGCTTGAGACCAATTCAGCGGGGTTCTGCATCTTCTCCCATACAAAGCCTCAAAAGGTGTCATCTTTAGACTGGATTGATAGCTGTTATTGTAAGAAAACTCTGCCATGGAAAGACACTTGTCCCAATCCTTCCCATAATGTAGTGCACATGCCCTTAACATATCTTCTAAAATCTGGTTCACCCTTTCTGTCTGACCATCTGTTTGAGGGTGATATGCTGAGCTTCGGATTACGTGGGTCCCGAGGGCTTCTTGCAGTTTCTCCCAAAAGCGTGCCACAAACAGTGCTCCTCTGTCAGATATAATGGTCTTTGGGATACCATGCAATCTTACTATCTGATCAACATAAATTTCTGTGTACTTCTCTGTCTTGTGGGTGGTGTGCACTGGCAAGAAATGAGCAGTCTTGGTCAATCTGTCCACAATGACCCAAATAGAATCATGGTGCCTGGAGGTATTGGGTAATCCTACTATGAAGTCCATGCAAATGTCCTCCCATTTCCAAGATGGTATGGGAAGGGGTTGCAAGGGACCTGCTGCCTGCAAGTGACTGGCCTTGATTCTCTGGCAAGTGTCACACTCTGATACGTACTTGGCAATTTCCCTCTTCATCCTGGTCCACCAATACAAAGATCTGAGATCATGGTACATCTTGTTGCTACCAGGGTGCATGGAGAACTTGGAAAGGTGAGCTTCATCCAATATCTTGTTTCTGAGCTCAGGGTCCTTGGGAACAACCAATGGATCTCCAAACCAGAGAATTCCCTTGCTGTCCTGTCAGAAACACTTGTATTTTTCTGCCTTTTTCTTGAGCATATCTTTGATAACCTGAACACCCTTATCCCCAATCTGTGCCTGAACTATTTGCTCTTGCAATGTGGGCTCCACCGCGATATATCTCAATTCACCGGAAGGAACAACTTCCAGGTTCAGCTTACACAGCTCATCACACAGGGTGGTGACTCTTGCATCCATGTTCATACAATTGCACTGGGCCTTTCTGCTCAAAGCATCTGCCACAACATTGGCTTTGCCAGGATGGTAATGTACCTCCAAATCATAGTCCTTGATTAATTCCAACCATCTTCTCTGCCTCATGTTCAGATCTGCCTGAGTGAAGATGTACTTGAGACTCTTGTGATCAGTGTAGATGTTACAGTGAGCTCCCATCAAGTAGTGTCTCCATATCTTAAGAGCATGAACTACAGCTGCCAATTCTAGATCATGTGTAGGGTAGTTCTGCTCATGGGGTCTAAGAGCTCGGGAAGCATACGCAATCACTCTGTTCTCTTGCATCAAGACACATCCCAATCTAGTACCTGAAGCATCACAATAAACTTCAAATGGTCTGGTATTGTCGGGTTGGGCTAGCACTGGGGCTGTTGTCAAATGTTGCCTCAAGGTATGAAAAGCATCTTCACACTTTTGGCTCCACTCAAATTTGACTCCCTTCTTCAACAGTTCAGTCATTGGCTTGGCAATTCTGGAGAAATCCGGAATAAATCGTCGGTAATACCCTGCCAATCCCAGGAAACTCCGAATCTGCCTTACTGTAGTTGGAGGTTTCCAGTCCATCACTTCTTGCACTTTCTCAGGGTCAACTGATATCCCATTCTGAGAAATTTTGTGACCCAAGAATTTAATCTCCTTCAGCCAGAACTCACATTTAGACAACTTAGCATAAAGATGATGATCGCGCAGCCGCTGAAGCACGACGTGCAGGTGCTCAGTATGTTCATCTTCATTCTTGGAATAAACCAGAATGTCATCAATGAAAACGACCACGAACTTGTCTAACTCTGGCATGAATACTGAGTTCATCAAGTACATAAAATAAGCCGGGGCATTGGTTAGCCCAAAAGACATCACCAGAAACTCATACAGTCCATATCTGGTAGAGAAAGCCGTCTTGGGAATATCGCTGGCACGGATCTTGATCTGATGGTATCCTGAGCGAAGGTCTATCTTGGAGAATACCTTGGCTCCAATCAACTGATCAAACAGAACATCAATGCGGGGCAGCGGGTATTTGTTCTTTATAGTCACCGCATTGAGAGGACGGTAATCAACACACATCCTCAAACTCTCATCCTTTTTCTTCACAAATAAAGCTGGACATCCCCATGGTGAAGTACTTGGACGAATAAACCCCTTGTCCAACAATTCTTGCAATTGTTTCTTCAATTCTGCCAATTCCGCGGGAGGCATCCTATAGGGTCTCTTGGAGATAGGAGCAGTCCCGGGTTGCAATTCGATGGCGAACTCAATATCTCGGTCAGGTGGCATCCCTGGCAATTCATCCGGAAAAACATCCGGATAGTCACAGACCACTGGGATCTTTTCCACTGGGGAGTCTATCATAACAAAGGCACAAGATCGGGTACAACCCTGGTTGGGTAAATGCAAAACAGTCTCGCCATAAGCAGGAGAATGAATTTCAATGGCTCTGGCTGCAATGTCCAATACTGCCTGATGCCTGGTCAACCAGTCAGCTCCCAAAATAATATCCACGCTATCCAATCCTAAGATGAGAAGGGTGGTTCTAATCACCAGACTACCAAATTTTATAGGCACTTGCCTGCTGATTTGATAAGTGGCAACTCTGCCTCCGGGTGTTGAAATTGTAATGCCCCCATCGGTATGGTGAAAGGGCAACTGGCATTTGGCACTAAACTTGGCACTGATAAAACTATGTGAAGCACCGGAATCAAAAAGAACAATAGCGGGATAATTTAAAACTGTAAAGATACCAGTCATGACGGGTGCTCCCTCTGGAATGTCAGCCATGGTAGTGAAGTTCAGCTTGCCCTGCCTCACTTGCACCTTCT
This sequence comes from Zea luxurians, assembly GCA_029449295.1. Taxonomy (NCBI): domain Eukaryota; kingdom Viridiplantae; phylum Streptophyta; class Magnoliopsida; order Poales; family Poaceae; genus Zea; species Zea luxurians. Next base: position 58,730,298 of record JAOPSE010000007.1, read on the forward strand.
GTCTCTTGCCTTGGTTCTGATTGACATTCTGCCCCTGCCTCTGCTGGTTTCTGGGGCAATTCTTGGCATAATGCCCAGTGTTGCCACAAGTGAAGCACCTGTTGTCATTGGCCTGGCGGTACTGCTGTTGCTGATTGTTCCTCTGAGCTGGAAACTGGGTGCGGTTGGGTGCCTGCTGCTGCTGCTGCGGTGGTCTGATCACCCATCTCCCTTGCTGCTGCTGAGGTCCCTTGTTCTGCGTGTCAGACACAATCCTGAAGCGCTGTGGCTGAGCTGAGGGTCCTGCCACAGGGGTCTTCCTCTTCTTCTCTGCCTGTCGAGCTAAAATGCAGTCCTCCTGGGAGATAGCCATGTTGACCAACTCATTGTAGCTGTTGGCCCTGACGGTGTTGAGACGATCACGGAGCTTGGTGCTGAGCCCCCTTCTGAACCTGTCTCGCTTCTTCTCATCCGTATCGGCATGATATCCAGCATACTGACACAAGTCATTAAAAGCCTGGGCATACTGCAACATTGTCCTGTTGCCCTGAGTGAGTGCCAGAAACTCATTGAGCTTCCGGTCCATGATGCCAGCGGGGATATGGTGTCCTCTGAAAGCTGCCTTGAACTCCCTCCATTCCACCTCTCTACCTTCTGGCTGCATGGCAAGAAAATGGTCCCACCAAGTCCTCGCGGGTCCGCGAAGCTGCTGGGTGGCGAACCTGACCTTGGCGACCTCTGAGCAAGCTCCATGGAGTAGCGGAAATTTGGATTCCACCACCCTCAACCACACATCTGCATCAAGCGGGTCCTCCGCCCTGGTAAACAATGGTGGCTGAGTACTGAGGAACTCCTGGTAGGTAGCAGCGACGGGGTGACGCTGATGGTCTCCACCATAATGCTGAGGTGGTGGCTGACGCTGAGCTAGCTGTCTCAGGATCTCATTCTACTGGGCCATGAGTTCCTGCAGAGTGGGAGGCGGTGGCGGTGGAGGAACGTGCTCATTCTGACCACGGCGCGCTCTCCCAGCCATCTGAAAAATCACATAGTTGCTTAATAACACATCTCCAAGCTTAAGGTTCAAACACGGTAGGGGAGTTAAAACAATTTGATAGATTCCACATAAAACAAAACAAAAACATAAACCTTCCGTCCAAATTTAAACTGCCATTAATCATCCCCAAACCTCCAAAAGAGTTTAACACGGTTACATCAATGATCCAAAAGACTCAACTCTACCTAGCCTAGTACCCTAAGGGTGCAAAAGCTAAGCTAGCGGCGAGGAGTCCAACTATCACCAACCTCTAGTATTATCCCTGGCATCTAGTGAGCGAACGAGGCAACGCTTGACTCGGGGGAAGGTGGTCTCCCTGAGCCAGCGGTGTCTACACTGGAAGCAGGCTCCTCCCCTCCCTCGATGTCAACGTCCTCATCAGCCTCCTCATCATGGATCTCTTGATGATGCATATCTAGATGCTCATTAGCTTCTGCTAGCTGCTGTTGGGTGTTGAGGAGCTGATCCTCGAGAACCTCGATGGTATTCTCCCTGGTGCCCACTAGCTCCACCAACTCATGAATCTCATCAGACAACTGCTCCACTTGCAAATCTTTTTCCACCAGCTCCTAGGACAAGTCCACCACGAGCTCCTCCCTGTTGTCCAGGGTGATCTTGGTTGCCTCCAACAATGCCATCAGATGAGACATTGCCTCCCCACGCATTACTTGCAGACGATACAGAGCGTTCATGCATCATACCGACAAGTGAGCGGTGTGGCCTGGGTAGAGAGCCCAGATGTCCTTGGCATGCTCCACCCGATCCTTCCACATCGGGTCGTCCTCCTTTTCCGCGGGGAACAACCCAATGGGGTGGGTAGCCAGCTCCAAGGGATGGAATCCGCAGAAAGTAGTCAATCCATGCAGAGCGATTGCCTCGATCGTGTCCTCCGCTCGGTATCCGAAAGACTCGGAGTCCAAGGAGCGCCAGCCTGGCTGCAGGGGATGAGGCTCCAAAGTCATCCTCACCCTACAGCGAGGCACCCGGTGCTTCTCGAACTGCTGCACCGCGTACTGAGGGGGTGTCAAGTATCCTGCCCCCTGAAGTACCTCCCACAAAATGCGGGGAAAGCCCTCTCGTGCAAGTCCGTCTGTGTGGGTCAGTGCATTTCCGTCATCGGAGGATCCGTGGGAAGTCATCTGTGTACGGTTAAGCGTAAGTAAAAGAAAAAGAATTACAAAAAGAACAAGGAAAATAAAACTCAGCCTGTCTCTAGTTAAAAGAAAAAGGCACTGGGGACCTAGTTGGTTGTTATCTTGTTTTTAAGTCTTTTTACTCAGTTATCCATTTGCTTAATTATGAATGCATGCATGCTCGTCCTGAACGACCTCTCCAGAAGATAAAAGGAACAGGGAAGAACTCGCATCCTGTAAAAAGTGGCCTGTAGGGCCTAGTCACTTAGCCACCTGGCTACCCTTCTATCATCCTAAGGCTTCACGTCCTAGGTCTATCCTGCTCGTCCTATGATCTATCCAACATTGTTTCTATCAAATTTTACTTTAGAAAAGGGATGGCATTTATGTTTTATTGAGTCCTCTGTGGTGGTACAAGCTCCGATACCAGCTGTGGCGGAACTGCCCGAATTATTCCAACTTAAGTGCCAAAGCCCTGCCTTAGAGGCTAGACCACACTTAAATGGGAATAACCCGTCAATCCCTCGGATCTAGTCCGACACGGCCACTGACAGGATCAAGTACCACACTCTCACTCGATGGTGAGTCACAGAGCAAATACAATAAAGCATAAAACCATACATGCCAGAGTATTAATTTATTACATCATCATCATCGGAGTTTTTGCAAAAGTAACCAACATTGTTCGAAGTGCAGCGGAAATAAACTAGCGGTAAATAAATAGAGAGATGGGGAAGCCTGTCCCATCACTCCTCATGCTCCTCCTCAGCCGAGGCAGGGTCCCACTCGACAGTCCAACCCGGTGGCAAGGTGGACGGCCAAGTCACTCCAGAGAACCTGTAAAATTATGCCACAAGCAAGGCTGAGTATACTAATACTCAGCTAGACTTACCCGGTGTGAGGAGTCTACTCCTCTACCTCTAGACATGCAGCTGTTTGGCTGTGGGGTTTAGTTGCCAAAAGCACTAGCTGAGTTTCTAAATCAAGATTTTAACTTTGTCAAAATTAAGTGTGACTCTCTTAAGGCTAAAAGTGTACTATCTACTCATACATAGTAGCAAGCATTTTTAGCAATCAATATCTTGTATCACCTCAACACAGTTCCACTTGTTACTCAATGCAGTACAATGGATCAAGCAGTCTCATTAGCTGCGAGAAGCAGACGATTCGAATCGAGTTTTTATCCTTGCAAGGTAAACCTAAACACACGACATGCAGGGGCACTCCGTCCCCACACATATCAACCGTCCCCATCGATTCCCCGTCAGCAGAGAGGGGCTCACCGCCTTGGCGTACAATGCCTCACTGACCCCGACTGGCCGTCGTGCAGTGACCGCACTTGTACCCACCATAACCGGAATGGGAGACCTCGTCTCAGGTCGCATGAGGAGGGCAATCTGCTGCCGAGTTCAATCAGGTACTAGGCTTACCGATTTACCATATTTCTCGGCATGTGCTTAGTACGTTCAAACGCTTGACACAGGTATCCGCACGTTAATCCTTATTCCATTTTCCATCTCGTGGGCAACCAATCCCCATGGATTGTTGTCCACCAACTAGTATCATGACAGTGTGAAAGTGGGTACAATCAATTTCCTGATCTCGCGCGAGTGCTAGAAAAATCACTCGTCTTCTACCGAGATCCTAATTAAATAAAGCAACTACTAGACCTATCATACTAGTATTCATCTAAAAAGGATTCCTGAGATCATGCAACTAGGGTTTCAAACAATTCCTACACCTAAGTGCACAATCAATCCTACAACCATTAAGTGAAGTAAAATAGCATAAATAACAGGTTATGCATAAAACCGGGGCTTGCCTTCCAAAGCAGTGGCAGGCAGGTCCTCTGGTGCAGGCTCTGGTGCTGGATCCGGGGCAACCTCCTGGGCAGCTCCTTGCTCCGGCACGAGGATGTACTCTCCATCAGCAAGATTACAGTCTATCGAATGCAATGAACATGTATGTCATGATTATGCAAGATTTAAGAACATTAAGCTACAGAAACTAAGTCAAGAATTAACTTAGGGTTCCCTGGTTATGTGGGTCTTCTAGTGGTATATATATATACATAGACTTATTTCCTTTTAGGTTTAGGTTTTCTTTTAGGATAACATAGTGGATGTGCATTGTCTTTATAGATTTCAGTGGACAATTTACAAAGGTCTTAGGAGGACATTAATTTCCATTATCCATTTTCCTTTCTTTAATTTCCATTTAGGGTTTCTAGTGTAGGTTTGAACTACGACAGTGTTTTAATAATTTCCAAAAACTCTGTAAAAAATTACAGTGGGTTGTCACTTGCTATTCTAGCTGGTTTTAAGAATTTGAGGCTTAAAGTACAAAAGCTAGGCTTTAAAAAAATAACAATAGTTAGGCAAAATGGGCCACTTTACACTACACCTCTTAGTTAGGGGTAGGTTCTGTCCTAAAGGTTATTTTTGTTGGCCTCTAATAGTGATAATAAGCTCTTGTACCAAAAATGACAGAGAGCAACATGATGGTTATTTAATGGTGGATTTCTAAAGTTTGGTGCAAAAAAGGGTGTTTAGAACTAACTTGTCATTTGAAAAATATCAAACAACAGATTTCAGATTTTTCTTAAGTTCTTATTATCAAAACATTAGTTATCCCAAGGGTTGGGGTGTTTTCACCATGAGGTTATTTTTGTAGGGTTTTTCTAAGTTTCCCTTGTTTTCTTAAAATAAAAGGTATCCTATTTATTTTATACTAAACCAGGGTGTGATAGATTTTTCCAGTGAACTATATTGATTAAGTACCCTAACAAAAATAGGGGTGCCCTCTGGTTCACTATTTAAATCACATTTTCTATTTTTCTTAACTTTAAGCATAATGCAAAAGAAGGAGTAAAAACTAACTCAATGTAGTGGACAGAGGGGTTTAACATTTTTAAATAGGTCAGTAGGTAGATATAAACTTCTCCAAATTTTTCTAACCCTAGTTAAATAGTACAACCATTTTTCTTGCTATTATTGAGCTTTTGGTCAAAACTATAATTAAATCAGAACCTTATAGTTTTCTATAGTACCTATGGGGTTTTATATTTTTCTTAAGTAGGTTACATTATTTAGAGTCTGGCAAAATTGGTTTGACCAAATTTGGATAAACCAAACAGAAGTTATGGGTTTTTAAAGTTTCTGTTTGAATTTAAATCAGGTTTTAATAAGGTTTTTCTGAAAAAGCAGTTTGCGCCGAGGCCCCTGGGTTTAAAACAAATCAAACCTCGCAGATCTACCTTCGCGCCACTGTTCACTTGGGTCTCTGACATTTCACTTAACCCCCTGACCTTCTCTCCCTCTCACCCGCAGTCCTTCCCCCAACTGAAACAGTAGCCGCGGGAAAGAAAAGGGTGGCGCGGCTTACCGGCGGCGAGGGAGGTCCGGCGAAGGGTGGGGTTGTCTCGGGGAGACTCAGGCGGTCACGTCGAGGTACGGCTTGACGTCGGGGATGGCCGGAATCGCCCGGTCCACGAGCGCAGGCGGGTGTGCTCGTCGGCGGCGAGTGTACCGGCCAAACCACGGCGAACTGGTTCAATCCAAGGGCACGGTGAGCTTCACGGTGTAACGTAGCGACTGTGTGCACAAGGAATCGAAGGATGGTTGAGTGGTTTACCCGGTCCACGTACTCCGGCGAGGTTTAGTGCTCCGGCGACCTTGGGCCGGCCTCTCTGGCGAAGCAAACTCCGATTCCTCGCTCGGGGAGCTTCATGGAGACGTGCACAGCCTTCTCCGAGGGCTGGACGGGGTTGGGAATGGCTGGGCTGGCCGGTCTACGATGGCAGTGGCTCGGGTGGCCGCGGGCACGTCGCGCACGGGCAAACGGCGGTGAGCTGAGCTCCGGTGAGGCTTGAGCGCGTGCGGAGGGGTACGGCCACGGCTCCTGGGCGTTTTATAGGTGCGGACGCGGACCAGGGCGCTGGCTTGGCTCGGGCGCGGCACGGGGCTCACGGGGGCGCGCGGGGGCGTGCTCTGGCGCGGCAGAACGCGTCGAACACGTGGCGGTTTGTTTCTTCCATTGTTCAAACGTCGGCAGAGGTCGCAAACGTGCGAATCTTTGCAAAAGTTCGGCGTAGACCTCTTCCTGGCACCTAGGGCTGTCACTCAACTGTGAGGCGTCGGGGCAGATATGGCCTAGAGAGGGAGATCTTCGGGTGCCAAATCGGGTGTGTCACACTGCGCACTTCGCGACAAAAGCCATGCCATGGCATGTCAAACGTCCGAGTCTCGGGCTCAACTTTTTCCAGTGGGTGCCCTAGGTGGTATGCCACGTTTTTGGTATAGAACACAGGCGGATTTGATGCCAGCTTCGAGGTGAACACAACTGATCTTTAGTGTAGGTATAGTTTTTGACTTAGAGAGAAATAGAGAGCTCTAGCTCTCTCTCCACTTAGTGACTTGATTTGGGGTTTCTCCAGGGGCCTTTTTGCAATACTTCCTTCCTCTAATTGCTGGTTATAAGGTTGCTTAAGGTTGGGTTAAAGATCACTCATGTTTTGCACATTTGCTCATTTCCCTTTTCCTTCTTATCCATGGCTTTGAAAAGGAGGGTTCAAGAGGGGTTTAGGGTTTGCCCCCTTTCTTGTCCAAGGTAGCAAGTGCACAAAAACTTAAGTGGTGTTCTTAGGTCATTAGAAATCTTGGTTAACACAAAATTCTCCAAAGTTCCTGGTGCTCCTCAAGTTATTACCACATGTGGTCACAGTCCTTAGTACTCAGGGTATGCTCTAGTCAAGGTAACACCTGAGGTGTTACATTAGATAGAAATAAAATTGATAAAATCAATGAATTGATTGATGCTTTAAATGATAAGAATAGGTTATTAGAAAAGCAAGAGGATCTTTTGTACGAAGAACATGATAAGTTTGTAGAGGCTCAAAAATCCCTTGCTTTAGAAATTAAAAGGAATGAAATGCTTTCTGGTGAATTGTCTACATGCCATGACTCTATTTCTAACTTAAAGATAATAAATGATGAGTTGAATGCTAAGTTAGAAATAGCTAGTAAATCAACATCTTGTGTAGAAAATGTTGTAATGTGCAATAGGTGTAAAGATTTTAATACTGATGCTTGTAGCAAACACCTAGCTTCAATTTCTAAATTAAATGATGAAGTGACTAGTCTTAATGCCCAACTTGAGACTAGCAAAAGTGAATTTGATAAGTTAAAATTTGCAAGGGATGCCTACACGATTGGTAGACACCCCTCAATTAAGGATGGACTTGGCTTCAAGAGGGAAGAACTTAACGAGCCATAAGGCTCCCATCTCCGCCAAGGAGAAAGGGAAGGCCCCTATGGCTAGTAGTGCTAAAAAGAACCATGCCTTCATATATCATGATAGGAGACATTCTAGGAATGCCTATAGAAGTTATGATGCTTTTGATTCTCATGCCATGTTTGCTTCTAGTTCTTCCTATATGCATGGTAGAGATATGTCTAGGAGAAATGTTGTTCATCATATGCCTATGAGAAATGTTGTTAATGTTCCTAGGAAAATTAATGAACCTTCTACAATATATCATGCTTGCAATGCTTCATTTGCCATTTGTAGAAAGAATAAGAAGGTGATTGCTAGGAAGTTAGGGGCAAGATGCAAGGGAGATAAAACTTGCATTTGGGTCCCTAAGACTATTGTGACTAACCTTGTAGGACCCAACAAGAGTTGGGTACCTAAGACCCAAGCCTAAATTTGCCTTGCAGGTTTATGCATCCGGGGGCTCAAGCTGGATTATCGACAGCGGATGCACAAACCACATGACGGGAGAGAAGAGGATGTTCTCTTCCTACGTCAAGAACAAGGATCCCCAAGATTCAATAATATTCGGTGATGGGAACCAAGGCAAGGTGAAAGGGTTAGGTAAAATTGCTATTTCGTCCGAGCACTCTATTTCTAATGTGTTTTTAGTTGAGTCACTTGGATATAATTTGTTATCTATAAGTCAACTTTGTAATATGGGATATAATTGTCTATTCACAAATGTAGATGTGTATGTCTTTAGAAGGTGTGATGGTTCACTAGCTTTTAAGGGTGTACTAGACGTCAAACTTTATTTAGTTGATTTTGCAAAAGAAGAGGCCAGTCTAGATGCATGCTTAATTGCTAAGACTTCCATGGGCTGGCTGTGGCATCGCCGTTTAGCACATGTGGGGATGAAGAACCTTCACAAGCTTCTAAAGGGAGAACATGTGATAGGTCTAACTAACGTGCATTTCGAAAAAGATAGACCTTGTGCAGCTTGTCAAGCAGGCAAACAGGTGGGAAGCTCTCATCACACCAAAAATGTGATGACCACATCAAGACCTTTGGAGATGCTTCATATGGACCTCTTCGGACCCATCGCCTATCTAAGTATAGGAGGAAGTAAGTATGGCCTTGTTATAGTTGATGATTTTTCCCACTTCACTTGGGTATTCTTTTTGCAGGATAAATCTGAAACCCAAGGGACCCTCAAGCACTTCCTAAGGAGAGCTCAAAATGAGTTTGAGCTCAAGGTGAAAAAGATAAGGAGCGACAACGGGTCCGAGTTCAAGAACCTTCAAGTGGAGGAGTACCTTGAGGAGGAAGGGATCAAGCACGAATTCTCCGCTCCCTACACACCACAGCAAAATGGTGTGGTAGAGAGGAAGAACAGGACGCTCATCGATATGGCGAGGACGATGCTTGGAGAGTTCAAGACCCCCGAGCGCTTTTGGTCAGAAGCCGTGAACACGGCTTGCCACGCCATCAACCGGGTCTACCTTCACCGCCTCCTCAAGAAGACTTCATATGAGATTCTAACTGGTAACAAACCCAATGTGTCTTACTTTCGTGTATTTGGGAGCAAGTGTTATATTCTTGTGAAGAAAGGTAGAACTTCTAAATTTGCTCCCAAAGCTGTAGAAGGGTTTTTATTAGGTTATGGCTCAAATACAAAGGCATATAGGGTCTTCAACAAATCATCGGGTTTGGTTGAAATCTCTAGCGACGTTGTATTTGATGAGACTAATGGCTCTCCAAGAGAGCAAGTTGTTGATCTTGATGATGTAGATGAAGAAGACGTTCCAACGGCCGAAATGCGCACCATGGCGATTGGCGATGTGCGACCACAGGAACAATTGGAGCAAGATCAACCTTCTTCCTCAACAATGGTGCATCCCCCAACTCAAGATGACGAACAGGTACCTCAAGTGGAGGCGTGTGATCAAGGGGGAGCACAAGATGATCATGTGATGGAGGAAGAAGCACAACCGGCACCTCCAACCCAAGTTCGAGCGACGATTCAAAGGAATCATCTAGTCGACCAAATTTTGGGCGACATTAGCAAGGGAGTAACTACTCGCTCTAGATTGGTGAATTTTTGTGAGCATTACTCTTTTGTCTCTTCTATTGAGCCTTTCAGGGTAGAAGAAGCCTTGCTAGATCCGGACTGGGTGTTGGCCATGCAGGAGGAGCTCAATAATTTCAAGAGAAATGAAGTTTGGACACTGGTGCCTCGTCCTAAGCAAAATGTTGTGGGAACCAAGTGGGTGTTCCGCAACAAACAGGACGAGAACGGGGTGGTGACGAGGAATAAGGCTCGACTTGTGGCAAAAGGTTATGCCCAAGTCGCAAGTTTGGACTTTGAGGAGACTTTTGCTCCTGTGGCTAGGCTAGAGTCCATTCGTACTTTGCCAGCATATGCCGCTCACCATTCTTTCAGGTTGTTCCAAATGGATGTGAAGAGCGCCTTCCTCAACGGGCCAATCAAGGAGGAGGTGTACGTGGAGCAACCCCCTGGCTTCGAGGATGAACGGTACCCCAACCACGTGTGTAAGCTCTCTAAGGCGCTCTATGGACTTAAGCAAGCCCCAAGAGCATGGTATGAATGCCTTAGAGACTTTTTAATTGCTAATGCTTTCAAGGTTGGGAAAGCCGATCCAACTTTATTCACTAAGACTTGCGATGGTGATCTTTTTGTGTGCCAAATTTATGTCGATGACATAATATTTGGTTCTACTAATCAAAAGTCTTGTGAAGAGTTTAGCAGGGTGATGACTCAGAAGTTTGAGATGTCGATGATGGGCGAGTTGAACTACTTCCTTGGGTTCCAAGTGAAGCAACTCAAGGACGGCACCTTCATATCCCAAACGAAGTACACGCAAGACTTGCTAAAGCGGTTTGGGATGAAGGACGCCAAGCCCGCAAAGACTCCGATGGGAACCGACGGACACACCGACCTCAACAAAGGAGGTAAGTCCGTTGATCAAAAGGCATACCGGTCAATGATAGGGTCTTTACTTTATTTATGTGCTAGTAGACCGGATATTATGCTTAGCGTATGCATGTGTGCTAGATTTCAATCCGATCCAAGGGAGTGTCACTTAGTGTCCGTGAAGCGAATTCTTAGATACTTAGTCGCTACGCCTTGCTTCGGGATCTGGTATCCAAAGGGGTCTACCTTTGACTTGATTGGATATTCAGATTTCGACTATGCTGGATGTAAGGTCGATAGGAAGAGTACATCGGGGATGTGCCAATTCTTAGGAAGGTCCCTGGTGTCATGGAATTCTAAGAAACAAACTTCTGTTGCCCTATCCACCGCTGAGGCCGAGTACGTTGCCGCAGGACAGTGTTGCGCGCAACTACTTTGGATGAGGCAAACCCTCCGGGACTTTGGCTACAATCTGAGCAAAGTCCCACTCCTATGTGATAATGAGAGTGCTATCCGAATAGCGGAAAATCCTGTTGAGCACAGCCGCACAAAGCACATTGACATCCGGCATCACTTTTTGAGAGACCACCAGCAAAAGGGAGATATCGAAGTGTTTTATGTTAGCACCGAGAACCAGCTAGCCGATATCTTCACTAAGCCTTTAGATGAGAAGACCTTTTGCAGGCTGCGTAGTGAGCTAAATGTCTTAGATTCGCGGAACTTGGATTGATTTATAGCATACATGTGTTTATGCCTTTGATCATGTTCCTTATGCATTTTGTTGTTTACTTGTGGTGCTCAAGTTGTACAAACACTCCCCGGACCTCACAAGTCCTCTTGCAAGTGATGCACATATTTAGGGGGAGTTGTGCTACAACTTGACCCTTTGAGACTAACCGTGTGCTTGAGTTTGCTTGATTTAGTCTCAAAGGAGGTTTGAAAGGGAAAAGGTGGACTTGGACCATGAAAGACTTCCACTGCACTCCGATGAGAGGGTAACTTATTCCAAGTTCATCTCATGTACTCCTATTGCCTTTGTATTCTTATTTGAAGATTTTGGTGAGGCAATGGGGTCAAAGGGCCAAGATTGATCCTGTTTTGGTGCTTGATGCCAAAGGGGGAGAAAATAAGGCCAAAGCAATAAATGGATCAGCTACCACTTGAGAATTTTGAAAATAATAAAATAGAGTTTTTGTTTTGTCAAAATACTCTTATTGTCTCCTTTTGTCAAAAGTTGGTCTCTTGTGGGGAGAATGGTTGATTATGGGAAATAGGGGGAGTTTTTGATACTGTGATCAATTTCTATTGGAACAACTCTCTTTATGTCTCTACAAGTGTGTTTGACTTAGAGATAGGAAATTGAGGTTGATTTGCAAACACAAACCAAGTGGTGGCAAAGTATGATCCATATATACCAAATTTGAATCAAAACCTTTTTAAGTTCTCATTTGCATTGATATTGCACTTCTTTTAGTTGCTTATTGTTGTGTTGGCATAAATCACCAAAAAGGGGGAGATTGAAAGGGAAATGTGCCCTTGGGCCATTTCTAAGTATTTTGGTGATTGAGTGCCAACACAAGTGCTTTTGTGTTAATCTATGCAAAGTGGTGGACAAAGTGCAAATCATGTCAAAAGGTATGTTTCTAGACTTAGTACATTGTTTTATGGACTAATGTATTGTGTCTAAGTGCTGGAAATAGGAGAAATCGAATTGGAAAAGAGATGGCTTTGTTCAGCCAAAGTCTACGCAGTCTGGGTGCACCGGACTGTCCGGTGGTGCACCGGACAGTGTCTGGTGCGCCAGGCTGGCTCTGGCGAACTTACTGCTCTCGGGACTTCGACGGCGGTGTACGGTATAAATCACCGGACTGTCCGGTGGTGCACCGGACTGTCCGGTGAGCCGTTCACAGGCGAAGTCGTCGGTCTCGGGAAGCCATCAACGGCGTACGGCTATAATTCACCAGACTGTCCGGTGAGGCACCGGACTGTCCGGTGAGCCAACGGTCAGCCGGGGCAACGGTCGGCCGAGGATTCCGCGCGTGACGCGTGGCCGAGCCAACGGTCACATTGGAGCACCGGACTGTCCGGTGTGCACCGGACAGTGTCCGGTGCGCCAACGGCTCTGAATCTCCAACGGTCTGCTTCGCCAAACAAGGAAAGAAATCTGCACCGGACAGTGTCCGGTGCGCCAGTCGACAGAAGGCAAGAATTGCCTTCCTACAATGCTCTCAACGGCTCCTAGCTGCCTTGGGGCTATAAAAGGGACCCCTTGGCGCATGGAGAAGACATCCAAGCATTCTTTGAGCATAGTTGATCACTCACACTTCGTTCTTGCGCACTTGTTCGACATTCTTAGTGATTTGAGCTCCGTTCTAGTGAGAAACTCGTGATAGTCTCTTGAGCTCAAGTCTGGGTCTTGTGTGTGCGTATTTGCTGTGATCTTTGTGTCTTGTGTGAGTTGCTTATCCCTCCCTTACTCTGCGCTTCTTTGTGAACATCTTTGTAAGGGCGAGAGGCTCCAAGTTGTGGAGATTCCTCGCGATCGGGATATAGTAAAGCAAAGCAAAACACCGTGGTATTCAAGTGGGTCTTTGGACCGCTTGAGAGGGGTTGATTGCAACCCTCGTCCGTTGGGATGCCACAACGTGGAGTAGGCAAGCGTTGGTCTTGGCCGAACCACGGGATAAACCACTGTGCCATCTCTATGTTGATCTCTTGTGGTTATTATGTTTTGTTGAGACTCCTCTCTAGCCACTTGGCATTATTGTGCTAACGCCTAACCAAGTTTTGTGGCATTAAGTTTTCATGTTTCACAGGATCACCTATTCACCCCGCCCCTCTAGGTGCTCTCAAGGATCACCTATTCACCCCCCCCCCTCTAGGTGCTCTCACTTACGTCACGTGCAGTGGGCCACGTGACAGCATCGGGTCTCCAACTGGGCGAGGAGCAGTAGCATTATGCGGACAGGTCCGCACCAGGCTGGGCCTGGACACGCGTCCGCACTGGCCTCTGCCTGAGGCCTGAGCAATTCTTGGGTATTCTCTGTCCTAGAGTCCCGGGACCCAGCTGTGGGCAGCCCGGACCCCACACAGAGGGGTCCGGGTCGCGCCCGTGGGGGTCCCGGTCCTTTCCCGGGGGTCCGGTCTACATGTACAGTGGTCCGGAACTTTCCCATGGGGGTCCAAACCCACTGTTGAGATCTTGGAGTATATCGTCTTCTCTGGCCACGTGGCGACCCCAGAGCTGTCCACGTGGTGGAGTCGGGTGCTGTTCACCACGTGACTAGAGATAGTCGCGTGGGCACCGCGTCTTCATGCTGTAGTAAGGGGTACCCCTATTTCAGGGTACCGACAATCACCATGCTAGGAAGGCCCTTACAGAGTTACACCGGTGATAGTAGGTAATGCATACATGTTGCAAACTTTGCAAGGTGAGGACCTACCCAAGGTGCTGATGGTCATTTCTTGAAGCAATATCATCCTAGTATGTGGCAAGATGATTAGAAAAACTGATGTTGTCACATCGAGTTGTTTCTGGCCTGCACTGGTGCTTTTAGTTCGCTCAGCTTCCCCAAAAGGCAGGGGCATATGTTGAGCACCGTTTGTGGTATTGGGACGGCTGGACAGTCCAGCCCTGAAGCTCGGATGGTCTGGGCTATGGACGGTCCGCCCTTAGGCGTGAACAGTTCGTGATTAAATCAGATCAGGCAGATTAACTCCTATCTCCATGTATGTTTATCCCTCTAAACTCGTGGGAGTTGTTGGAGGACGCCTAGGAACAGGTCTAGACCCCCTATTTATTTGAAGGGGTACGATCGATTAAAACACCAACAATAGAACTAAATCAATATATCTTTGGTTCCTTTACTTTTTGCCCTAAGAGTAGACAGTAACATAGCCTTCTTCACCTCGATCTTCACCTCTCTTTGACTCTACGTCGTTTGGAGGCGTCTCGGATGGCCTGCCGATCCTAAAACAAAACCTAGGACCTCTCCTCTATGACGGGGTCCCTCCTGGGAGGTTAGATCCAAGTGTTGTTGGCGAACGCCACCACCTCTACGCACGCACGGATCGTCCAGCCATTAGGCGCAGACTGTCTATCTTGACACAGAGAAGAACCCACTCCTGCTAGGTCACAGACCGTCTGGCCCCAGGCTGCGGACCATCCGCGCCTCCGTAGAGAACACAACCGCCGGTGCACCTCACAGTGATTAGAGCCAAGATCGACGGCAATACTGGGCCAAATCTCATTAACCTAAATAGATATTACGTTTTGGAGCATATGCTGCCTTAGAAACCCTAGAATGCATCCTCATCGCAGCCCTGGCAAGAGCCCAGGGTCATTGGGTCCTAGGTCTGTGGTTCGCCACTATATATGATCTAAAATTAGCTTTAAATTTTAGCATGTCTCACTTGCATTAGAGATTTACATTTAAAACTGATCTAAAATACTCTAAAGTTAGCACACGACAGCTCTAAAATTTAGAGATGATCCAAACATACACTTAAGATGTAATGTTTCTGCTATGAACGTATGCTACACACTAGCATATCTACAACGTTCAACCAAAAAAGCATAAAGCATATAAGTAAAGGATAATGGAACATTATCACTAGATGAAACAGTACAATGGAAGAAAAACATGTTGATATAGGGGAAGTAGTTGAACGTCCTTGCATACCAACAACAACAACAACAAACATATTCACTTGTTCTCCTTCAATTCATTGCTGGTCAACATCGCAATAACGCAACAGTGTATCCATGATATATATCATGCGAGGATGAAAGTCGTGATGCCGATATGCTAGCACTGTGTGCGCAGCGAGAGATGTAGTAGCGGTGACTCGAGCGCTTGCAACCCTGGGGAGAGAGACGACGACGACAATTAAGATAATTTCTCAAGAACATCAATCCCTTCATATATAAAGACCCCTTGCTAATGAGCTTTTACCTAAATGTCCATTAGCGTTCTTATGGATCATGATTGCCTCTTGGTTATATATTCAACAATTTCTCACTTGTGCTATAATCAATTATATATGCAACTGTTTCAACCTCTTAAGTGTGTGACCCTTTAGATTCGTATATAGATAGTCATGACCAAAAATCACTTTTGAGCCATTAGTCAATAATATCACCTAGCATCACATGTTGAACCTCATATATACATAAAAGATCATACCAGTTAAACCTTGATATACACATATCTTGATCATTTTGCCACACGATATTTGTTGAACTCAAGGCACAATTTGTGTCACCCTTATAATAGCTCAACATTTCACTCGATCTTCGTAGCTGAAAGGGAAATAGGGTCAAACCTTTTCCTAAATGATTTTGGTGGTTGAATTGCCCAACATAAATAATTGGACTAACTAGTTTGCTCTAGATTATAGTTGTACAGGTGCCAAAGGTTCAACACAAACCAATACAAAGTCAAAAGAAAGGGTTCAAAACAAAGGAGCAAAGAAAACCGAAGGTTGCCCTGTTGCCCTGGTCTGGCGCACCGGACTGTCCGGTGTGCCACCGGACAGTGTTTGGTGCACCAGGGAGATCAACTCCGAACTTGCCACCTTCGGGTTTCTGGAAAATGCTCTCCGCTATAATTCACCGGACTGTCCGGTGTGCCAGCGGAAGCAACGTCTAGCGCGCCAACGGTCGTCTGCAAAAGTGAATAGTGCGGTGAATAGTGCGGCTGCACGCAGAAGTTAGAGCAGGCACCAGAAGGCGCACCGGACAGTGAACAGTGACTGTCCGGTGCACCACCAGACTGTCCGGTGGCCCAGTTGTCAGAAGCTCCAACGGTCGAACCCTAACGGTTGGGTGACGTGGCTGGCGCACCAGACAGTGTCCGATGTCGCACCGGACTATCCGGTGCGCACGTCGATAGCAGAGTTTCCCAACGGCCATTTTGGTGGTTGGGGCTATAAATACCCCCAATCAGCACACATTCAAGGCATCCAAGTTTTCAGCCATTGCATTCAATACAAGAGCTCTAGACTTCACTCCAAGACATAAACAAGAGATCAAATCCTCTCCCAAGTCCAAAGATCACTCCAATCAATTAGTGACTAGTGAGAGAGAGATATTTGTGTTCATTTGAGTTCTTGCGCTTGGATCACTTTTCTTCTTCCTCTTTCTTGTTCTCAAGCAACTTGTAATCAACGCAAGAGACACCAAGTTGTGGTGGTCCTTGTGAGGGGTCTAAGTGACCCATTGATTAAGGAGAAAAGCTCACTCGGTTTACGTGACCGTTTGAGAGAGGGAAAGGGTTGAAAGAGACCCGGTCTTTGTGACCACCTCAACGGGGAGTAGGTTTGCAAGAACCGAACCTTGGTAAAACAAATCACCGTGTCACACTCTTCATTTGCTTGTGATTTGTTTTTCGCCCTCTCTTTTTGGACTCGATTTTATTTCTAACACTAACCCCGGCTTGTAGTGTGTGCTTAAGTTTATAATTTTTAGATTCCGCCTATTCACCCCCCCCCTCTAGGCGACTTTCAATTGGTATCAGAGCACGGTACTTCGTTAGAGCTTAACCGCTTGAAGTGATGTCGGGAGATCACGCTAAGAAGGAGGTCGTGACCGGCGAGAAGCCCGCCACAAGCCACGAGAAGACTCCATCGGGGGAGTCCAGCAACAAGGGGAAGGGATCCCCTTCACACACCAAGTCGCATCGAAGCGGCGACAAGAAGAAGAAGATGAAGAAAGTGGTCTACTACGAGACCGACTCTTCATCGCTATCGACCTCTGGCTCCGACACGCTGTCCGTCACTTCTAAGCGCCATGAGCGCAAGAAGTTTAGTAAGATCCCCCTACGCTATCCTCGCATTTCAAAACGCACCCCTTTACTTTCCGTCCCACTAGGCAAACCACCCGTTTTTTAGGGTGAAGATTATAACATGTGGAGTGATAAAATGAGGCATCACCTAACCTCACTCCACGCTAGTATTTGGGACGTTGTTGAGTTTGGAGTGCAGGTACCATCGCCGGGGGATGAAGATTATGATTCGGACGAAGTGGCCCAAATCCAGCACTTCAACTCCCAAGCCACTACTATACTCCTCGCCTCTCTAAGTCGAGAGGAGTATAATAAGGTGCAATGGTTGAAGAGCGCCAAAGAGATTTGGGACATGCTCAAGACCACGCACAAAGGAGATGAGGTGACCAAGATCACCAAGAGGGAGACGATTGAGGGGAAGCTCGGTCGTTTTATGCTCAACCAAGGAGAGAAGCCACAAGCTATGTACAACCGGCTCAAGACCTTGGTGAATCAAGTGCGCAACCTCGGGAGCACAAAATGGGATGACCATGAAATGGTCAAGGTTATTCTAAGATCACTCGTTTTTCTTAATCCCACACAAGTTCAATTAATTCGTGGTGATCCTAGATACAAGCTAATGTTTCCTGAGGAGGTTATAGGAAAATTTGTGAGATTTGAATTGATGATCAAAGGCTCCAAGAAGATCATCGAGCAAGGCGCCTCCTCCGTACCTGAGGTACAACCCGTCGCATTTAAGGCGACGGAGGAGAAGAAAGAAGAGTCTACATCAAGTAGACTCCCCATCGACGCCTCCAAGCTCGACAACGAGGAGATGGCGCTCATCATCAAGAGCTTCTGCCAAATCCTCAAGCAAAGGAGGGGGAAAGACTACAAGCCCCGCTTCAAGAAAGTTTGCTACAAGTGTGGTAAGCCCGGTCACTTTATAGCAAAATGTCCTATTTCTAGTGACAGTGATAGGGGCGATGACAAGAGGGGGAAGAAGGAGAAGAAGAGATACTACAAGAAGAAGGGTGGCGATGCCCATGTTTGTCGGGAGTGGGACTCCGACGAGAGCTCCACCGACTCCTCCTCCGACGAGGACGCCGCAAACATCGCCGTCAACAAGGGTCTTCTCTTCCTCAACATCGGCCACAAGTGCCTCATGGCAAAGGACGGCAAGAAGAAGAAGGTAAAATCTAGATCCTCCACTAAGTATGCAACTTCTAGTGATGAGGATAATTCTAGTGATGATGAGGATAACTTGCTCACTCTTTTTACCAACCTAAACAAGCAACAAAAAGAAAAATTGAATGAATTAATTAGTGCCATTCATGAGAAGGATGAACTCTTGGATAGCCAAGAGGACTTCCTTATTAAGGAAAACAAAAAGCATGTTAAGGTTAAAAATGCTTATGCTCTAGAGGTAGAAAAATGTGAAAAATTGACTAGTGAGCTAAGCACTTGCCATGACACTATCTCTAACCTTAGAAATGAAAATGCCAAATTAATTGCTAAGGTTGAGAAATTAAATGTGTGTGATGATTCTCTTGTCAACCTTAAAAATGATAATGCTAGTTTGATTTCTGAAATTGACAAGTTGAATGAATCACTCTCTAGCCTTAAGATTGAAAATGAAAAATTAATTGCTAAGGCTAAGGATTTAAATGTTTGCAATGTTTCTATTTCCAATCTTAGAGATGAGAATTCTATTTTACATGCTAAGATTGATGAGTTAAATGCTTGCGAACCCTCTACATCTACTGTTAGTCATGTCTCTATTTGCACTAGATGTAGAGATGTTAATGTTGATGCTATCCATGATCACATTGCTATGATTAAACAACAAAATGATCATATAGCAAAATTAGATGCTAAAATTGCCGAGCATGAATTAGAAAATGAAAAATTTAAATTTGCTCGTAGTATGCTCTATAGTGGGAGACGCCCTGGCATTAAAAATGGCATTGGCTTCCAACAGGGAGGCAATGTCAAGCTCAATGCCCCTAAAAGATTGTCTAATTTTGTTAAGGGCAAGGCTCCCATGCCTCAGGATAATGAGGGCTATATTTTATATCCTGCTGGTTACCCTGAGGATAAGATTAGGAGAATTCATTCTAGGAAGTCTCACTCTGGCTCTCATCATGCTTTTATGTATAAGAGTGAGGCATCTAGTTCTAGGCAATCCACTCATGCTAAATTGCCTAAGAAGAAAACTCCTATTGCATCAAATGAGCCAATTATTTTATTTAAGACTTTTGATGCTTCTTATGTGCTTACTAACAAATCAGGCAAAGTAGTTGCCAAATATGTTGGGGGCAAACACAAGGGGTCAAAGACTTGTGTTTGGGTACCCAAGGTGCTTGTTTCTATTGTGAAAGGACCCAAGACCGTTTGGGTACCTAAGAATAAGTCCTAAATTTGTTTTGTAGGTTTATGCATCCGGGGGCTCAAGTTGGATCATTGATAGCGGGTGCACAAACCACATGACTGGGGAGAAGAGAATGTTCTCCTCCTACGAGAAAAACCAAGATCCCCAAAGAGCTATCACATTCGGGGATGGAAATCAAGGTTTGGTCAAAGGACTTGGTAAAATTGCTATATCATCTGACCATTCTATTTCCAATGTTTTTCTTGTAGATTCATTAGATTACAACTTGCTTTATGTTTCTCAATTATGCAAAATGGGCTACAATTGTCTTTTTATGGATATAGGTGTTACTGTCTTTAGAAGAAGTGATGATTCAGTAGCATTTAAGGGAGTGTTAGAGGGTCAGCTATACTTAGTTTTCAATAGAGCTAAACTCGACACTTGCTTAATTGCTAAGATTAACATGGGTTGGCTCTAGCACCGCCGACTAGCCCACGTTGGGATGAAGAATCTTCATAAGCTTCTAAAGGGAGAGCACATTTTAGGACTAACAAATGTTCATTTTGAGAAAGACAGGATTTGTAGCGCATGTCAAGCAGGGAAGCAAGTTGGTGTTCATCATCCTCACAAGAACATCATGACGACCGACAGGCCGCTTGAGCTACTCCACATGGACCTATTCGGCCCGATAGCTTACATAAGCATCGGCGGGAGTAAGTACTGTCTGGTTATTGTGGATGATTATTCTCGCTTCACTTGGGTATTCTTTTTGCAGGAAAATCACAAACCCAAGAGTCCTTAAAAGGATTCTTGAGACAGGCTCAAAATGAGTTCGGCTTAAGGATCAAAAAGATTAGAAGCGATAATGGGACGGAGTTCAAGAACTCTCAAATTGAAGGCTTTCTTGAGGACGAGGGCATCAAGCATGAGTTCTCTTCTCCCTACACGCCACAACAAAATGGTGTAGTGAAGAGGAAGAATAGAACTCTACTTGACATGGCAAGGACCATGCTTGATGAGTACAAGACACTGGATCGGTTTTGGGTCGAGGCGATTAACACCGCCTGCTACTCCATCAACCGGTTATATCTTCACCGAATCCTCAAGAAGACATCCTATGAACTCCTCACCGGTAAAAAGCCTAATGTTTCATATTTTAGAGTCTTTGGTAGCAAATGTTTCGTTCTTATTAAAAGAGGTAGAAAATCTAAATTTGCTCCTAAGGCTATAGAAGGCTTTTTACTTGGTTATGATTCAAACACAAGGGCATATAGAGTCTTTAACAAGTCCACTGGACTAGTTGAAGTTTCTTGTGACATTGTGTTTGATGAGACTAACGGCTCTCAAGTGGAGAAAGTTGATCTTGATGAACTAGATGATGAAGAGGCTCCGTGCGTCTCGCTAAGGAACATGTCCATTGGGGATGTGTGTCCTATGGAATCCGAAGAGCCTCCACAAGCACAAGATCAACCTTCATCTTCCATGCAAGCATCTCCACCAACTCAAGATGAGGATCAAGCTCAAGATGATGAAAATGAAGATCAAGAGGAGCCACCTCAAGAGGAGGACAATGATCAAGGGGGAGATGCTAATGAACAAGACAAGGAATATGATGAGGGTCCAAGACCGCCACACCCAAGAGTCCACTAGGTGATTCAAAGAGATCACCCCATGAACACCATCCTCGGCGATATTCATAAGGGGGTAACCACTCGATCTCGAGTTGCTCATTTTTGTGAACATTACTTGTTTGTTTCCTCTATTGAGCCACACAGGGTAGAGGATGCACTTAAAGATTCGGATTGGGTGCTGGCGATGCAAGAGGAGCTCAACAACTTCACGAGGAATGAGGTATGGCATTTGGTTCCATGTCCTAACCAAAATGTTGTAGGTACCAAGTGGGTATTCCGCAACAAACAAGATGAGCATGGTGTGGTGACAAGGAACAAAGCACGACTTATGGCCAAGGGTTATTCACAAGTTGAAGGTTTAGATTTTGGTGAAACCTATGCACCCGTAGCTAGGCTTGAGTCAATTCGTATATTACTTGCCTATGCTACTTACCATGGTTTTAAGCTATATCGTGAAGAGTGCCTTCCTCAATAGACCAATCAAGGAAGAGGTCTATGTTGAGCAACCTCCAGGCTTTGAAGATAGTATCCTAATCATGTTTACAAACTCTCTAAGGCGCTTTATGGGCTCAAGCAAGCCCCAAGAGCATGGTATGAATGCCTTCGAGATTTTCTTATCACTAATGGCTTCAAAGTCGGAAAAGCCGATCCTACTCTCTTTACTAAAACAATTGCAAATGATTTGTTTGTATGCCAAATTTATGTTGATGATATCATATTTGGGTCTACTAACAAATCTACTTGTGAAGAGTTTAGTAGGATCATGGTACAAAAATTCGAGATGTCTATGATGGGGGAGTTGAAGTATTTTCTAGGATTTCAAGTCAAGCAACTCCAAGAGGGCACCTTCATCAGCCAAACCAAGTACATTCAAGACATACTCACCAAGTTTGGAATGAAGGATGCCAAGCCCATCAAGACACCCATGGGAACCAATGGGCATCTCGACCTCGACACAGGAGGTAAATCCGTAGATCAAAAGGTATACAGGTCAATGATAGGATCTTTACTCTACTTATGTGCATCTCGATCGGATATTATGCTTTCTGTATGCATGTGTGCAAGATTCCAAGTCGATCCTAAGAAAGTTCACCTTAGGGCCGTGAAGCGAATCTTGAGATATTTAGTTCATACACCTAAGTTTGGTCTTTGGTACCCCAAGGGATCCTTTTTTGATTTATTAGAATATTCAGATGCTGATTGGGCAGGGTGTAAAATTGATAGGAAGAGCACATTAGGGACTTGTCAGTTTCTAGGGAGATCCTTGGTGTCTTGGGCTTCAAAGAAACAAAACTCAGTAGCTCTTTCTACCGCCGAAGCCGAGTATATTGCCGCAGGCCATTGTTGCGCGCAATTGCTTTGGATGAGGCAAACCCTTAGGGACTATGGCTACAAATTTAGCAAAGTCCCTCTCCTATGTGATAATGAGAGTGCTATCCGCATGGCGGATAATCCCGTTGAACACAGCCGCACTAAGCACATAGCCATTCGGTATCACTTTTTGAGAGATCACCAACTAAGGGGGATATCGAGATAGCCTATATTAACACCAAAGAACAATTAGCCGATATCTTTACCAAGCCACTAGATGAGAAAACCTTTACCAAACTTAGGAATGAGCTAAACATTCTTGATTCTCAGAACTTTGATTGATACTTTGCCACATAGCTCATTTATATACCTTTGATCATATCTCGTTTTATGTCTATGACTAATGAGTTTTCAAGAGTGTTCTTATGCCTAGTCATAGAATTGAAAGGGAAATGGAGTATTCGGCAAAGACGACGCTTCCACTCAACTCCATTGGTATTATCTACTCTTTGCCGGTATTCCGCCATCTCTCCACTTTGGTATAATCTTCACTCATATTTATTTGTTTACCATTGGGGAGAAAGTAAAAGGGCTCATATTTTACTCAAAGTATCCATTTTTGGCGATTCATGCCAAAGGGGGAGAAAGTATTAGTCCAAAGCAAAAGGACCACACCACCACCAACGAATTTTAAAAATGAAGTTTTCAAATTGGTATCTTAATGTGTTTTCAAAAGGGGGAGAAAGTACTAGTATCTTCAAAAATTTGTAAAACCCTCTTGAACACTAAGAGGAGAATTTCATTGAGGGGGAGTTTTGTTTAGTCAAAGGAAAAGCATTTGAAACAGGGGGAGAAAATTTCAAATCATGAAAATGCTTCTTTCAATCTTATTCATGTACCTTTAACTATTTGCAAAAGGATTTTGAAAAGATTTTCCAAAAATTTGCAAAAACAAAACTTGTGGTGCAAATGTGGTCCATAATGTTAAAAGAAGAAAAAACAATACATGCATATCTATTAAGAATAATATATTGGTCTCATTCCAAGCAACCTTTGCACTTACCTTATGCAAACTAGTTTAATTCTGCACTTATATATTTGCTTTGGTTTGTGTTGGCATCAATCACCAAAAAGGGGGAGATTGAAAGGGAAATAGGGTTAAACCTTTTCCTAAATGATTTTGGTGGTTGAATTGCCAAACACAAATAATTGGACTAACTAGTTTGCTCTAGATTATAAGTTCTACAGGTGCCAAAGGTTCAACACAAACCAATACAAAGTCAAAAGAAAGGGTTCAAAACGAAGGAGCAAAGAAAACCGAAGGTTGTCCTGGTCTGGCGCACCGGACTGTCCGGTGTGCCACCGGACAGTGTCCGGTGCACCAGGGAGATCAACTCCGAACTTGCCACCTTCGGGTTTCTAGAAAATGCTCTCCGCTATAATTCACCGGACTGTCCAGTGTAGCACCGGACTGTCCGGTGTGCCAGTGGAAGCAACGGCTAGCGCGCCAATGGTCGTCTGCAAAAGTGAACAGTGCGGACTGCATGCACAAAAGTCAGAGTAGGCGCCAGAAGGCGCACCGGACAGTGAACAGTGACTGTCAGGTGCACCACCGGACTGTCCGGTGGCCCAGTTGTCAGAAGCTCCAACGGTCGAACCCAAACGGTTGGGTGATGTGGCTGGCACACCGGACAGTGTCCGGTGGCGCACCGGACTGTCCGGTGCGCCCGTCGACAGCAGTGTTCCCCAACGGCCATTTGGTGGTTGGGGCTATAAATACCCCCAACCACCACACATTTAAGGCATCCAAGTTTTCAGCCATTGCATCCAATACAAGAGCTCTAGACTTCACTCCAAGACACAAACAAGAGATCAAATCCTCTCCCAAGTCCAAAGATCACTCCAATCAATTAATGACTAGTGAGAGAGAGATATTTTGTGTTCATTTGAGTTCTTGCGCTTGGATCGCTTTTCTTCTTCCTCTTTCTTGTTCTCAAGCAACTTGTAATCAACGCAAGAGACACCAAGTTGTGGTGGTCCTTGTGAGGGGTCTAAGTGACCCGTTGATTAAGGAGAAAAGCTCACTCGGTCTAGGTGACCGTTTGAGAGAGGGAAAGGGTTGAAAGAGACCCGGTCTTTGTGACCACCTCAACGGGGAGTAGGTTTGCAAGAACCGAACCTCGATAAAACAAATCACCGTGTCACACTCTTAATTTGCTTGTGATTTGTTTTTTGCCCTCTCTTTTCAGACTCGATTTTATTTCTAACGCTAACCCCGGCTTGTAGTGTGTGATTAAGTTTATAATTTTCAGATTCCGCCTATTCACCCCCCTCTAGGCGACTTTCAGTAGCACCCCGAAAATTCACCCTATAAAGTTTATTGAACTTGTTCTAAATTCAAAATAAATTTTAATTTTTCCCAAAATTCTATATGCAAGTTGATCTTAACAAATAAAATATAGCGGTCTATATTTCTCTCCAAAAGTCTCCCAAATTATTCTACAAATATTTCCAAGTGATTCTCTTCAAATTCTTTCCAACAAATACTGCCTAAATAGTCCACCAATAATTTTTCAAATATTTTCCTTCTTTCAAGTACTCTCAAAATTATTTTTTAAAATCCCTACAAATATTTTATTGATAATTTCCCATGCACCACATTTGCTCATGTGCATACATACACTCCTATTGTCATACAATAAGCTCTACAAGCTAATTACAATTAACCCTAACTAATCATATGCTTATGTCCCACTAATCCTCAGACTTGCCCCACTAATCCTCCACCTATTCTATAAATAGAGGGAAAGGGGCAACCCCCAAGCCATCCCAAGTCATTCCTTGGCTACCCACTCATTCTCACTCCCACACAAGCTCATCACAAGCACATGAATTGTTCTCTGTTCGTTTGGTTGTCCGGTTGTTTGGTCGTTCATCCATTCATTCAACTAACTTTTCATCGCTCATTCATCCAACTATTCATCATTCATCTGTTCGTTCGCGCGATCGTTGAATCGTTCGTTCGTATGTTCATCTAAGTATTCATCATTCGACCGTTCGTTTGTCCAACTATTCATCGTTCGTTTGTTTGTCCGTCCGTCCAATTACTTCATTGTTCATTCGTTATGCTATCAAAATTTTGATCATTAATCAAATCGTCCAACTATTCGCCTTCCGTCCAATCGTTTGTCTAACTATTCATCGTTCTTTCAATCGTTCATCTCTCATGCTGCCAAAATTCTCCCTTTTCTGTTCACATAAAACCTATCGGATCAATATCTCAGTCATACAAACTCTCCAGAATTTCTCTAAGTTAAGCACGCTTAACTTATAAGTTCTTTCGAGATAGCCTTCCAAAAAGTAAGGTGAACCATATTTATATGAGTATGTTATTAATCTTATTAAAACCTTGGGCCAAAATACCACAACCAGCCCGGGCCACGATATCATATATTCCACCTGTCTGGTCCCGCCTAGCTGTTATGTCTCATTTGACACTTTAGCCAGGAGCGGTTGACACCAGCATGAGCCTATACTCATTAATAGCCCAAAATATTTTTCCTTCACTCGGGATAAATCTTGTGTTATTGAGTTCTTGCTTTTTTCATCCTTTGTGTTTCATCATTAGGAAGCAATGTGTCGATGTCTCGACCCGAGGGTCTTACCAACCAGTGAAATAATGTAGCGTGCCCTGACTCAGACGGGTGATGCAAAATGACACAAGTCGTTTTTATCCTCGTTTGTGTGAGACAAAACCCTACTTCCAGCATAGGGAGGATGAGACTTATATTACTTGCACTGAAGTGCTTGTAGTAGGGAGTACAAGCTGATCACGAGAGGGAAAGATCCCAACTCCTTAGAGTTGATTGAGGCAAGTGCCAATATCGTGGTGGAGGTGAGAACCCTGAAGTGTTCGGCTGCCTCCTTGAAGCCGTGGTATGCCCTATTTATAGCCCAAGGACGGCTGCTAGGAGTACCAGGGCTGGCCGCGTATGACGATGAGGCAAATCTGAGCCAACATGGGTCTCTTTTATTTTCAAGATTACCTCTCTGTCTCTCAGTGGACTGAAATGTCCATGCCGATTTTGATTCTCCTCACACATATTCTACTTACGCTTTTATGGAACTTTAGGTAGTGTAAGATATAAGGACTGCTCATCATGTTTATATTATCGAATCAAACTGAGTGTCAACAGGGAGGTTTTCAAACAATATTTATAGCCAAATGCACGTGTAATAGGTGAATGCCTCATGAGTGATTATTACTCGATGGATGGAATGGAGTTCTTTCTTATCTTTCTTCTTTTCTTTTTTCCTTTTTCCTTTTCATAACTTCCAAGTTCCATGCATATCCTTCTTTTCGTATATAACATCGAGAGATATTTGGACAAATTCATGGCTGTCGGTACCCTAAATCAGGGGTACCCCTTGCTACAGTATGAAGACGCTATACTCGCGCAGCTACCTCTAGTTGCGTGGCAAACAACTCTCTGCCCCGCTACGTGGACGGCTCTGGGGTCGCCACGTGGCCAGGGAAAGAGATACACTCCAAGATGCCAACAGTGGGTCCAGCCCCCCATGGGAAAGCGTCGGACCCCTGTACATGTAGACCAAACCTCCGGGGAAAGGTCCAGGACCCCTGCGAGTACAACCCGGACCTTCCGGTCGGGTCCCGAACCCCTCTGCGTGGGGTCCGGACTACCCACACCTGGGTCCCAGGACTTTGGAGGGAAAATATCCAGGCCTTGCTTAGGCAGGGGTCCGGTGCTTACATGTGTCCAGGCCCAGCCTAGTGCGGACCTGTCCGCATAACGCTATTGCTCCCCGCCCAAGCGGAGACCCGATGCTACCACGTGGCCTACCGCACGTGACGTAAGCCCGCGGGCGGAGCCTGACGTAAGACCTCTGGGCTACGCTGTCTCTGCATTTATTGCGAAGAAGACGCGCTGCCTGACTATCCCGCTGACAGGCGATGCGCCCCTTCAGCATTTAATGTGTCCTGTCCACTCAACTGGTAGGCGGCGTCCAGGCCATCCTGCAGGCGGCGTGCCTGTCCATTCCATTGCCAAACAGTACGCCCGCGCTGCAAGGTGCACTGTGCCCATCCATCACCACTCGAACGTTGCCAGGGAAGCTTCCCCTGCACGCCAATGCTACACAGATCGTGGATATCAGGGCGCAAGGAAGATTGCACTGGGGACGAGCATTAGTCGCTCCAAGTATTACATCCGTTATGTTCCAAGCGGGTGTCCCATTGGTCGGCGTGGGCTACGCCGCTCTCGCGGATCATCTCTGCGCGGCGTCCTGGCCATCCAAGTTCCGGCAGCACCTGCCGGAGAAGTACGACGGTATATCAAATCCGTCGGAATTTCTGCAGGTGTACGTCACCGCTATCACAGCAGCAGGTGGAAACACCGCTGTGATGGCGACATATTTTTATGTCGCCTTGTCTAGGCCCGTCCGGACTTGGCTCATGAACCTTGCCCCAGGATCGATCTACTCCTGGAAAGAGCTCTATGCGCGATTCATAGCGAACTTCGCCAGTGCTTACCAACAACACGGCGTGGAGGCCCACCTCCACGCAGTGAGGCAGGAGCCCGGAGAAACCCTCCGGACGTTTATCTCTCGCTTCACCAAGGTGCGATGTACTATACCTCGCATCTCTGATGCTTCTATCATCACAACCTTCCGCCAGGGAGTGCGTGATGAAAAGATGTTGGAGAAGTTGGCCACGCATGACGTGGAAACTGTCTCCACTCTCTTCGCTCTGGCTAACAAGTGCGCCAGGGCCGCTGAGGGCCGTGCGTGGCACTCGGCGCCACAGACCGGGGATGCCCAGACGGGTGGCTCCGGTATCGTCGCCCAGGATGGTAAGAAGAAGAAGAAGAACCACGGTCACGAGAAGCTGCATTCTACCGCTCTGGTCATTGCAGTTGCGACTGAGGGCCGGGGCGATCGCAACAAACGCCCACGGCCGCAGAGGGGTAACAGCGGCTCATGTTCTGTGCACCCCAACGGTCGCCACAGCGCTGCAGAGTGTCGCGAGATCATCAACCTCGCAAAACGCGTCAGCGCGCGGCGCGGGCAGTCTTCCGAGGATGGCTCCCCACCTCGTCGCCGACCTGGCAAGGAAAGGGTCCACGACGACGAGGTGGTCGCGGTCGAACCGGACCTCGGGTATCAGTCACCCGAGGGGGTCCTGAAGGATGTTTTCACCAGAGACTCCGACTCCGGTGACAACAACTAGACGGGCCACCGGGGGACCCCGTACTCCTTGGTCTACGGGGCCGAAGCCTGCCTTCCCCTGCAAACCCTTCTGGACTCCCCACAGGTCCAGTCTTTTGATGGGTCTATGCAGCAGCGGCTACAGCACAAGGATGTGGACCCCATCGACGAACTCAGATGTCAAGCGGCGAACCGAAATGCACGTTGCAACCAGGCGCCCAGTCGCTACTAACGATTCATGCGTAGTAGGGAACCCAGGGTTGGGACCTAGTCCCACGGCGAGTACTTGAAGCGCCCTAATCCTCTGGGACTCAAATGTGATACAATTACTAGTCTCAGGAGGCTAGTAAACACATTTATACATCAAATGATTCCAGATCTGCTTAAACGAGACCAACCTATAAAGGTGGTGATCAACTTTAAGAGTTGGTCCACAACTCGGGACATATCATCAGAGTGGGGCTGAAGCAGCCCGATATACGCAGCGAAGCAAATCAGCGGTCCAACAGCCACAGGCAAGGTTGGGAACAGTCGTAACTCTTACCCGATCTCCTTTTTTGAAAAACAACAAATAAGCAAGGGTGAGTACAAACGTACTCAGCAGCCCACCTTCACCCGCGAAATGGGGAAATCAGATATAATGCATGAAATATGTGGAGCTCAGGATATTTGCAGAAACAACAATATTTTATGCAGGGTTGTTTTGAAAAACATTTTGTATTTTGCAATGCGCATCCTCTCCAAAAGGAGCAGGAAATTTTTTTAGTATAGAACAAAATCCCCTGGACTAAACCATCCAGGTATCTTAACAGTTTCCCACTGGTTTTCATTTTCAAAAACAGCTACTGGACTTCCCGTCCACCGTAGCTCACGGCTCAACCGCCGGACCTTTTAAAAACCACTTTTCTCAAAAGCACCTTTCTTTTTGGAAAACAAAACATTAATTGCCATACCACACCAGACTCGTCCATTCCTGTGGACACGGACTATTCGAATAGGTTTTCAAACTCTGCGCAGAGGTGTACAATTTACCCACTAGTCCGGTTTCTGCGATCTCACCATCGTGAGACCCGAATGTCGAATCTCTTTCTTTCCTCGCACATCCTAACCTTAACGGTTATACCGGAAGGAGTCAGGCCACCGCCATGCCCAAACCGGACAAAACATTCCCCCTCCTTATCCTCCCGGTGCTCCCTAGCCTTCATAACCCTGGGGTTGGACCGTACGAGTTCAGATTGAGTGACTGCCCACACAGTCTCGAGTGGTTGTACTTATCATGAGTACAGGTAGTGAAGGATGACAAACCAGTCCTTATATGAGGGGACAATCCTTCTGCTCACGCCTAAACCAGCTGAGCCATCACCTTAGGCCCTCCCCTAAACCAGGGAGTCCCTGATCATCCCTACTCAAAGGTGATAAGGGTGAAAACCCTTCATCATACACATTTTGAAAAGCATTTTTTTTGAAAACTCACACGTTTTCTCAAATCATTTGTAACAAATATATCAAGTATTGATTTTGGCAAGCAGTTGGGTGGCCATAATAACTTGTCTCAAAATCATATCATGCATAAAATAACAGGATGAGGGTTGTGGTTGTAAAAGCATAGGTAATTTATGCATCAAAGGGATCCAGTGAGCTTGCCGTGCTTATCCGACGAAGGGGGAAGGGGAGCTCGCGGAACTGGCTTCTAGCTCCACTGCCTGGCGTAGACTTGCAGATCTAGCCTCCACGAGATGGCACGAACACTCCGATAACTAGGCAACATGAACAAGCAAACAACAAACCAGCAAGTATACCAACAAATTTTTAGTATAGTGGTCAGAATAGCGATATATGGATGGGTAGAGTCTTGAGTAGAATATGTGTCATGGGGTGTTGAGATACTACTAGTGGTGGAGCGGAGATGCTTACCAGGAGGGTGGACTGGAGACAAAGCGACACTATGCGTGTAGCCGACAGAGCGGAGTAACTGAGTGGGTGGGGTGTTTGCCTTGGCTGAGGGTGTTGAGTGTGTGTGGAGAGGGATAGGGTAGCTGGATATATTTATAGCTGGGTGTATGTGGTGTAGCACAGTGAAGTTCACTATTGGTGAGAATAGTGACGAAAGAATCGTCTGACTTAGCATGGACAGGAGAGTTATAGGCAGAATATGGGACAAGAGTATTTTGGGAGTTTTCTGAAATATGAACCATGCTTAAGGTATGACATGGTTCGATAGGGAATAATTTGACAAGAATTTAGAAACAAGAATGACTGGAATCTGAGTTTGGATGGAGGAGTTTTGGATTTTATAATCATAGGAAGAAAAAGAAAAGGAAAGGAATATTCTTGGAATATTCTAGAATTTGAATATTTAGAGATATTTGGAAAATCAAAAATACAAATGTATTTTTGAGCGGGGTGCGAGGAATTATTTTTGGGCTTTTCTTGGGCAGAGGTTTATGTTGGTGGAAACTGTTCCTACCTACTGTGTCACATCAGACAACAGTGAGGCGGGACCCAAATAGCTGGAATGTTGTGGTATTCTGGTCCGAGTGGGCTATGGTATCTTGGGCCAGGTTTTATAGGATTGAAGACGTATCCATATAAACATGGTTCGCCTTTCTTTTTGGAAGTCTGGCTTGAAAGAATCCCAAAGTTAAGCGTGCTCAACTTGGAGAAATCTGGGATGGGTGACCAGATGGGAAGTTCCCTACTGGAAGGAAAATCACAGTCACCGGAGTTCGTATGACTGGAATATGGGTCTGGCTGGTCTTAGGTGGACTGGACAGCATGACGGATGATTAGTTGAAATTTGGGGTGATCAGATGATCGATGAATAGTAATGGTGAATAGTAACGATGAATAGTGATGGTATGGGTCTGGCTGGTCTTAGGTGGACTGGACAGCATGACGGATGATTACTTGAAATTTGGGGTGATTAGATGATCGATGAATAGTAACGGTGAATAGTAATGATGAATAGTGATGGTGAATAGTTCGCATGAACGAACGATGAACGATGAATAGTGACGATGAACGAACGATGAACGATCGAATGATCGAACGAACGAACGATCGGAATTTCGGCAACATAACGGCAGGAAAAAGATTATTTGGACGAACGATCGGACGAACGGACGAACGAACCATGAACGATCAGATGAACGATCGAACGATCGGACAAACAAACGAACAAACTAAGAATAGGTGGACGAACGATCGAAGAACGACCGAACGATCCTTGTGCTAGTGTGTGCTTGTGTGGGAGGTGGAGTGGGAGTGGGTGTCTGGGGGGAGGGAGTTGCCATGAAATGGCTTGGGGTGGGATGAGAGGAGGCCCTTGCCCCTTCTATTTATAGCCATGGTGGGGGGATTAGGGGGAGGGATGAGGGGATTAGTGGGAGGATGAGAGGATTAGTGGGAGATTATCATGGATTTGTCTTATATGAGTGTAATTAGCTTGTAGAGATCAACGTATGACACCGGAGGCATACGTATACGTATGAGCATGAGGAAAATTATGGAGAAAATATTTGTAGGGACTTCAAAAATGATTCTGAAGGTATTTCTCAAGAGGAAAATACCTGGAGAATTATCGGTGGAATATTTGGGCAGTATTTTTGGAAAGAACTTGAAGGGGATCATTGGGGAAATATTTATAGGATATTTTGAGGAGGATTTTGGAGAGAATATTGACCACTATAATTTATTTGTTGATATCAACTCGCAAACAAACATTTTGAAATTCATTTTGAATTTAGAGCGAGTTTGAGAAAATTTCAGGATTTGAATTTTTGGGATGCTACAAATCTACCCACTTAAAAGGAATCTCGTCCTCGAGATTCGGCTTAGAAGGGTTATGGGTATAGCTTTACTTCAGCTACATATCTTCACTTTGCAGACTCTTCGAGGAGATGGAGCTTGAACAAAATCTGGCCTTTGAGGAGCATCTGGTTGCTGATTGCAAACGCTAATTCTGGCTACTCAAGATCATCTTCAGGCTTCTAGGTTTCGCTTGGCAGCTAGCTTATTGAAGAAGCATCGATGCCAACACACAAACCTTTCTCTTGCGAACTCCCACATGGATTCCTTCCTTGATTAGTCTTCTGGTGCTTCATCAACGAAACTTGGGTGACCACTTCTCATCCAGAAACTTATAAGCTTCGTTGATTTGGTCTTCCACAAGCTTGCTACAGGCCTTCTTCTTTTTCTCCATAGCAGGAACCTTGCTGGAACACTACCCCACTTAAAAAGAATGAGGGTAGGGCTCTTGAATTTTGGGGATTTGAACTCATTGAAATACCTCATAACAAGGGTGTTACAGGGCCTTCTTCTACTGTTGCTGCTTGAGCACGCTCCGGAGAAATGACTGACACAGGGTTGATTCTGGGAGAACTTTCTTCTCATCTTCTCTTCACTATCTTCTTTTCTCTTCTCACTTTTCACTTTTCACTGCCTCTTTCTTTCTCTTTGCTCTTCCCACTCGAGGATTCTATCAAAGAGTATTACCATCATACAGAGGAGGAAACTGAAGACTATGAACCATGAGCAACAGTCTTCAACCCAAGAATCACCAAGCATTGTGATCTTAGGGGGGAGGGAGTGGAAATGGAGTTGCTTGCAATTTGGCAGAGGGGATTTTATCGGGAGTGTTTTGCTTTGAGCGAGATGGGAGTTGAGGGAGCTGCTGGGGGGTTTTATAGGCGAGCGGTGGTGTTCGGTTGTGGAGTGGTGATGATGGAGCAGGTGCTATGCGGCAGCGGGTGCGATGGAGGGGGGCCTATTGCCGGTGACAATTGCGGTGGTGGGTGCGCTGCAAAAAGGGGGGTGGCGGTAGTGCGCTGCAAAGGGGGCATGGGGCGGTGGTAGTGCGCATGGAGGCGGGGTACGCGTGCACGGGGCACGGGTGAGTGGTGGGGTCAATGACCCTGATGTTTGTGGTCTCTGGTTCCAAGAATCTTTGCCTCTCTGTATGGTAATAACTTCTTCTGTCCTCTTTTCCTGTTTACTTTGACTCAGGGGCAGTGCTTTGATTCTCACGGTTGGTCCTTTTGACTGAGCGGCTGGATAGGTTTCTTCTATAGCTTATTCCAGGCTTCAAGGGTAAGCTTCCCGGTATCTTCTTGGGTAAGGCACTTTTCTCTTCAGATGGGTTAAGATGAGAATGGAAGAATAAGGTGAGGATTGGATCTAATTTGTGATCTATGTTTTTAGAGAAAACCTTTCTTAAAAGAAAGAAAACACACAAGCTTAGCAATGATAAGCACAAACAAATCAAGTATTTTGAATGGGGAAAGAATAGAGTTTTTTCAAAGCACGGACTACTCAGATTCTGGAGCTAAGCATAACTACTATTGCTCGGCTCCTGAACTGAGAACTATGCTTAAATACGACTTATGAGCACTAACGTTAAAGCAACACATATGCACTCAAAAGGGGAGAAAACATCAAGCGAAATTCATTTTGAAATGCCCTAGGGGGCCACACAAATAGAGTTTTGCAAAACACGGGTCTACACGATTACCTCTCATACATGCAGGGCTCTAGCCAAAGTGAAGAAAAACTTCACTACCCAATGCATGCAGAGGACTGGGCATAACTAACTCAGATCTGATAGCTTCTCTTCTGGCAAGGCTAGCACACAACTTCAATCCGAGGCATCTCCTGGATGGGTCAAGAAGGAGCTGATGTTGATGACTTCTTCTGGCGGCAACTGAGATGGCAAGACGGGGTCGAACTCTTCTTTAAGCGGGATTGGCTCTTGTAGCTCCTTAGAGGGCGGTGGTGCTGGCGGGGTGCTTGCGGCTTCTTCCTTGACCTCACGGGACGGTGCTGGAATCTTCTTTATGGTGAGGGGCTCAAACAACTCTAGCGGGGAATCTTGGGAGGATTTGGGGTGCTCTTGCTTATCCATAGCCTGAGGGAAGACTGGAATTCCTTCCAAGACTATGGCTCCTTCCGGGAGTTTCCAAGCCTTGTTCTCTCCTTTGATAGAGACCGGGTGACCTTCAAGAATATGGGGATCTTCAGCTCTCATGGGTTGAACTAGGTTGGATGAAGCGGGCTCTTGGATCCGCAGGACTCTACGTTGGTTATGGGTTACCAAGTAGGCATCCATCAGCTTTTGGACATGCTCATCCTTGGCTTTCTTCAAGGCTTCGACAGCAATGACTTCACGACTTTCCAAGGCAGCTGCACGGTCTTGAGCTGTGGTGAGATCCACATGGAGCTGACGGTTGCGCTTCTCTGCATCTTCTGCTCGAGCAATCACCTGACGGTGGTGCCGAGCCAAGAAATCATACTGTGCATCTAGGGTGAGCAGGTAGGCAGTGAGGTACACGATTGAGGGGTCGTCCTCAAGCAGCTGCTGACCTTCCAATGCACGCATCCTGGCCATCCAAACGGGACAGTCTCTCTGAAAGGGTGGAAAGAATCTGAGCGGTGTGTTGGCCACTTCTTCTTCATACAGTTGACACAGGGTCCTCAATGCCTTGCGAGCGACGACTTGGCAGGTGTCTTTGAATTTGTGCCCCGCAGTAGTGACACTCCATTCCACATGGTGCGGACTGGATCCAATGTATACAGTCATGACACACTTCTCTATGCCATGCTCGACGAATTCACGACCATCATACTCTGGCTGGCTCCTGATTCCGAGGCGGACTGTGCATGCTCTCAGCAACTTAGGGAAACCATCTTCATTCTGGCAAAAGCTGATTTGGCAGTGAACCTCCATCTGACTTCTGAGAGAAGGAAAGGGGGAAAGTGAAAGGGAAATGTGCCCTTGGGCCATTTCTAAGTATTTTGGTGATTGAGTGCCAACACATGTGCTTAATTGTGAATTTATGTACATGGATGAACAAGGTGCAAAACATGAAGTAAAGGTATGTTTCTAAGCCTTAGTACATTGGTTTTATGTACTAATATATTTGTCTAAGTGTTAGAAACAGAAAGAAGAAGAAAAGAGAAGAGGAGAAAAGACTTGGCTGTGTGCTGCCAAGACCCAGCTCGGTCTGGAGCACCGGACTGTCCGGTGTGCACCGGACATGTCCGGTGCGCCAGGCTGCCTCGGCGCGAACTGGCCGTTCTCGGGAAATTGGCCGACGGCGTACGGCTAAAATTCACCGGACTGTCCGGTGTGCACCGGACTGTCCGGTGAGCCAACGGTCGGCCGGGCCAACGGTCGGCCGCGCAATCCGCGCGGGACACGTGGCGGAGCCAACGGTCGGAAGAAGGCACCGGACTGCCCGGTGTGCACCGGACATGTCCGGTGCGCCAACGGCTCCAGATCCTCCAACGGTCGGCAACGGTCGGAAGCGCCGGTTATGGAAACAAATCGGGCACCGGACACTGTCCGGTGTGCACCGGACTGTCCGGTGCCCCCGACGACAGAAGGCAAGGATGGCCTTCCGGATTTGCTCTCAACGGCTCCTAGCTGCCTTGGGGCTATAAAAGGGGCCCCTAGGCGCATGGAGGAGACACACAAGCAACCTTTGAGCATTCTTGATCATCCACACTTAGTCTTTGCGCTTTGATTTGTGATTCTAAGTGATTCGAGCTCCGTTCTAGTGAGAACTCTGTGATACTCTTGTGAGCTCGATTCTTGGTCGTGTGTGTGCGCATTTCGCTGTGGATTTGTGTGTGTTGCTTCCCTCCCTTACTCTGTGTTTCATTTGTGATCATATACTTGTAAGGGCAAGAGACTCCAATTTGTGGAGATTCCTTGCAAACGGGATAGTGAAAGGAACAACAAAACACCGTGGTATTCAAGTGGGTCTTTGGACCGCTTGAGAGGGGTTGATTGCAACCCTCGTCCGTTGGGACGCCACAACGTGGAGTAGGCAAGCGTTGGTCTTGGCCGAACCACGGG
This sequence comes from Zea luxurians, assembly GCA_029449295.1. Lineage (NCBI taxonomy): Eukaryota > Viridiplantae > Streptophyta > Magnoliopsida > Poales > Poaceae > Zea > Zea luxurians. The sequence continues at coordinate 58,766,809 of JAOPSE010000007.1, forward strand.
ATAAAACCACTGTGTCACCTCTGTGCTTGATTTTCTTGTGGTACTGTGTTTTGTTGAGACTTCACCTTAGCCACTTGGCAATAATCGTGCTAACACTTAACAAGTCTTTGTGGCTTAAGTTTGAAGTTTTTACAGGATCACCTATTCACCCCCCCCCCCTCTAGGTGCTCTCAATTGGTATCAGAGCCGTTCTCTTCACAAAGGGACTAACCGCCCGAAGAGATGGATCCTAAGGGGAAGGGTATTGTGATCAATGACAAAGAGAAGGAATCCTTCGTCAACGAGCCGAAGGACGATAAGCCTACCGACTCCGGCTCGGGCCAAAGACGGAAGGAAGGGAAGAAGAAGAAGACAAGGCGCATCAAGGAGATCGTCTACTACGACAGCGACGAGTCTACTTCTTCCCAAAAGGACGAGGACCACAACGACTACGAGAGAAGGAAACCGGTTAATTCGAACTTTTCTTTTGATTACTCTCGTATTCCGCAAAGTTCACATTCTCATTTGCTCTCCATTCCACTCGGCAAGCCCCCACACTTTGATGGAGAGGACTACGGATTTTGGAGCCACAAAATGCGTAGTCACCTATTCTCTCTCCATCCTAGTATATGGGAGATTGTAGAGAGTGGAATGCACTTTGATAGTTCGGATAGTCCCATGTTCATTAATGAACAAATTCATAAGAATGCACAAGCTACTACTGTTCTTCTAGCTTCCTTGTGCAGGGATGAATACCATAAAGTGAGCGGCTTGGATAACGCCAAGCAAATCTGGGACACCCTCAAGATTTCTCATGAGGGGAACGACGTCACCTTGCTCACCAAGATGGAGTTGGTGGAAGGCGAGCTTGGACGATTCGCCATGATAAGGGGAGAGGAGCCAACTCAAACTTACAACCGGCTCAAGACCCTTATCAACAAAATAAGGAGCTACGGAAGCACGCGTTGGACGGATCACGACGTCGTCCGCCTAATGCTCAGGTCCTTTACCGTTCTTGATCCTCATCTCGTGAACAATATTCGTGAGATTCCCAGGTACACGATGATGACGCCCGAGGAAGTACTTGGAAAATTCGTGAGCGGGCAGATGATGATCAAGGAGGCAAGATACGTCGACGACGCGTTGAACGGACCACTCCACGAGCCTCAACCCATTGCTCTAAAGGCAACGAGGAGCAAGGAGTCGCTACCTAGCAAGGTGGCGCAAGTTGAGGCGGCCGGGCTCAATGATGAAGAGATGGCTCTCATCATCAAAAGATTCAAGACGGCGCTAAATGGTCGCAAGGGGCAGCCAAGCAAGACCAAGACAAAGGGGAAGCGCTCATGCTTCAAATGCGGTAAGCTTGGTCATTTTATCGCTAACTGTCCCGATAATGAAAGTGACCAGGAAAAGGGGAACAAAAGAGAGAAGAAGAAGCAATACAAGAAGGCAAAGGGCGAGGCGCATCTAGGAAAGGAGTGGGACTCTGATTGCTCCTCCTCCGACTCCGACAATGAAGGACTCGCTGCTACTGCCTTCAACAAGTCTTCCCTCTTCCCCAACGAGCGTCTCACATGCCTTATGGCAAGGGAGAAGAAGGTGAGTACTCAAGACTCCACTTATGCTTCTTCTAGTGATAATGAATCTAGTAATGATGATGACATAGATTATTCATGCTTGTTCAAGGGCTTAGATAGATCTAAGATAGATAAAATCAATGAATTGATTGATGCATTAAATGAAAAGGATAGGCTTTTAGAAAAGCAGGAGGATTTATTGTATGATGAACATGATAAATTTGTAGAGGCACAAAAATCATATGCTTTAGAAGTGAAAAGAAATGAAATGCTCTCTAGTGAATTATCTTCCTGTCATGAAACCATTGATACCTTAAGAAGTGTTAATAATGATTTAAGTGCTAAACTAGAAGTAGCTAGTAAATCAAATTCCTGTGTTGAAAATGTTACAATTTGCACTAGGTGTAAGGATTTTGATGTTAATGCCTGTAGTGAACACTTAGTTTCAATTTCCAAACTAAGTGATGAATTGGCTAGTCTTAATGCACAACTTAAGACTAGCAAAAGTGAATTTGACAAGTTAAAATTTGCAAGGGATGCCTATACAATTGGAAGACATCCCTCAATTAAGGATGGGCTTGGCTTCAAGAGGGAAGCCAAGAACTTAACAAGCCATAAGGCTCCCATCTTCGTCAAGGAGAAGGGGAAGGCCCCTATGGCTAGTAGTGCGAAAAAGAACCATGCCTTTATGTATAATGATAGGAGAAATGCTAGAAATGCTTATAATGATTTTGATTCACATGTTTATGATTCTCAAGCCATGTTTTCTTCTAGTTCTTCTTATAAGCATGATAGAGATATGCGTAGGAGAAATGTTGTAAATATGCCTAGGAGAAATATTGCTCGTGTGCCTAGAAAGAATGTTATTCATGCTCCTAGGAAAGTAGTGAATGAACCTTCTATAATTTATTGTGCTTTAAACACTTCCTTTGCTATTTGTAGAAAGGATAGGAAAATAGTTGCTAGGAAGTTAGGGGCAAAATGCAAGGGAGACAGGACTTGCATTTGGGTCCCTAAGGACATTTGTGCTAACCTTGCAGGACCCAACATGAGTTGGGTACCTAAGACCCAAGCCTAAATTTGCCTTGCAGGTTTATGCATCCGGGGGTTCAAGCTGGATTATCGACAGCGGATGCACAAACCATATGACGGGGGAGAAGAAGATGTTCACCTCCTACGTCAAAAATAAGGATTCCCAAGATTCAATTATATTCGGTGATGGGAATCAAGGCAAGGTAAAAGGGTTAGGTAAAATTGCAATTTCTAATGAGCACTCAATTTCAAATGTGTTTTTAGTTGAGTCTCTTGGTTACAATTTGCTATCTGTTAGTCAACTATGCAACATGGGATATAATTGCCTTTTTACTAATGTAGATGTGTCTGTCTTTAGAAGATGTGATGGTTCACTAGCTTTTAAGGGTGTACTAGACGGCAAGCTTTACTTAGTTGATTTTGCAAAAGAAGAGGCCGGTCTAGATACATGCTTAATGGCTAAGACTTGCATGGGCTGGCTGTGGCATCGCCGCTTAGCACATGTGGGGATGAAGAACCTCCACAAGCTTCTAAAGGGAGAACATGTGATAGGTCTAACCAATGTTTATTTCGAAAAAGATAGACCTTGTGCAGCTTGTCAAGCAGGTAAACAAGTGGGAGGAGCGCATCACAGCAAGAATGTGATGACCACGTCAAGACCTCTGGAGCTGCTGCATATGGACCTCTTCGGACCCGTCGCCTATCTAAGCATAGGAGGGAGTAAGTATGGTCTAGTTATTGTTGATGACTTTTCCCGCTTCACTTGGGTGTTCTTTTTGCAGGATAAGTCTGAAACCCAAGGGACCCTCAAGCGCTTCCTCAGGAGAGCTCAAAATGAGTTTGAGCTCAAGGTGAAGAAGATTAGGAGCGACAACGGGTCCGAGTTCAAGAACCTACAAGTGGAGGAGTTTCTTGAGGAGGAAGGGATCAAGCACGAGTTCTCCGCTCCCTACACACCACAGCAAAATGGTGTGGTAGAGAGGAAGAACAGGACGCTAATCGATATGGCGAGGACGATGCTTGGAGAGTTCAAGACCCCCGAGTGCTTTTGGTCGGAAGCCGTGAACACGGCTTGCCACGCCATCAACAGGGTCTACCTTCACCGCCTCCTCAAGAAGACGTCATATGAGCTACTAACCGATGAAGAAGATGTTCCGACGGCCGCTATACGAACCATGGCGATTGGAGACATTCGGCCACAGGAACAAGATGAACGAGATCAACCTTCTTCCTCAACAACCGTGCATCCCCCAACTCAAGACGACGAACAGGTTCATCAAAAGGAGGCGTGTGATCAAGGGGGAGCACAAGATGATCATGTGATGGAGGAAGAAGCGCAACCGGCACCTCCAACCCAAGTTCGAGCGATGATTCAAAGGGATCATCCCGTCGACCAAATTCTGGGTGACATTAGCAAGGGAGTAACTACTCGATCTCGATTAGTAAATTTTTGTGAGCATTACTCCTTTGTCTCTTCTATTGAGCCTTTCAGGGTAGAGGAGGCCTTGCTAGATCCGGATTGGGTGTTGGCCATGCAGGAGGAACTTAATAACTTCAAGCGCAACGAAGTTTGGACGCTGGTGCCTCGTCCCAAGCAAAATGTTGTGGGAACCAAGTGGGTTTTCCGCAACAAACAGGACGAGCACGGGGTGGTGACGAGGAACAAGGCTCGACTTGTGGCAAAAGGTTATGCCCAAGTCGCAGGTTTGGACTTTGAGGAGACTTTTGCTCCTGTGGCTAGGCTAGAATCAATTCGTATCTTGCTAGCATATGCCGCTCACCATTCTTTCAGGTTGTACCAAATGGATGTGAAGAGCGCGTTCCTCAACGGGCCAATAAAGGAGGAGGTGTACGTAGAGCAACCCCCTGGCTTCGAGGATGAACGGTACCCCGACCACGTGTGTAAGCTCTCTAAGGCGCTCTATGGACTTAAACAAGCCCCAAGAGCATGGTATGAATGCCTTAGAGATTTCTTAATTGCTAATGCTTTCAAGGTTGGGAAAGCCGATCCAACTCTTTTCACTAAGACTTGTGATGGTGATTTGTTTGTGTGCCAAATTTATGTCGATGACATAATATTTGGTTCTACTAATCAAAAGTCTTGTGAAGAGTTTAGCAGGGTGATGACGCAGAAATTCGAGATGTCGATGATGGGTGAGTTGAACTACTTCCTTGGGTTCCAAGTGAAGCAACTCAAGGACGGCACCTTCATCTCCCAAACAAAGTACACGCAAGATCTGCTAAAGAGGTTTGGGATGAAGGACGCCAAGCCCGCAAAGACGCCGATGGGAACCGACGGACACACCGACCTCAACAAAGGAGGTAAGTCCGTTGATCAAAAAGCATACCGGTCAATGATAGGGTCTTTACTTTATTTATGTGCTAGTAGACCGGATATTATGCTTAGCGTATGCATGTGTGCTAGATTTCAATCCGATCCTAAGGAGTGTCACTTGGTGGCGGTGAAGCGAATTCTTAGATATTTAGTCGCTACGCCTTGCTTCGGGATCTGGTATCCAAAGGGGTCTAACTTTGACTTGATTGGGTACTCAGATTCCGACTATGCTGGATGTAAGGTCGATAGGAAGAGTACATCGGGGACGTGCCAATTCTTAGGAAGGTCCCTGGTGTCATGGAACTCTAAGAAACAAACATCCGTTGCCCTATCCACCGCTGAGGCCGAGTACGTTGCAGCAGGACAGTGTTGTGCGCAACTACTTTGGATGAGGCAAACCCTCAGGGACTTTGGCTACAATCTGAGCAAAGTCCCACTCCTATGTGACAATGAGAGTGCTATCCGAATAGCGGAAAATCCTGTTGAGCACAGCCGCACAAAGCACATTGACATCCGGCATCACTTTTTGAGAGACCACCAGCAAAAGGGAGATATCGAAGTGTTTTATGTTAGCACCGAAAACCAGCTAGCCGATATCTTTACCAAGCCTTTAGATGAGAAGACCTTTTGCAGGCTGCGTAGTGAGCTAAATGTCTTAGATTCGCGGAACTTGGATTGAAATATAGCATACATGTATTTATGCCTTTGATCATGTTCATTCTGCATTTTGTTGCTTATTATGGTGCTCAAGTTGTACAAACACTCCCTGGACCTCACAAGTCCGTTGCAAAGTGATGCACATATTTAGGGGGAGATGTGTTACAACTTGACCCTTTGAGACTAACCATATGTTTGAGTTTGCTTGTTTTAGTCACAAAGGAGAATTGAAAGGGAAAAGGTGGACTTGGACCATGAAAGACTTCCACTGCACTCCGATGAGGGGTAACTTATTCCAAGTCCATCTCATGAACTCTTGTTGCCATTTGCTCTTAATTGAAGATTTTTGGTGAGGCAATGGGATTAAAGGGCCAAGATTTATCCCGTTTTGGTGGTTGATGCCAAAGGGGGAGAAAATAAAGGCCAAAGCAATAAATGGATCAGCTACCACTTGAGAAATTTGAAAATAGTAGAGTAGAGTTTTTGGTTTGTCAAATCCCTTTTATTGTCTCTTTTGGCTTCTTGTGGGGAGAAGTAGCAATTATGGGAAAAAGGGGGAGTTTTTGACATCTTTGATCAATCTCTTTTGGAATGACTTTCTTTATGCTTCAACATGTGTGTTTAACTTAGAGATAGAGATTTGAGTTTGATTTGCAAAAACAAACCAAGTGGTGGCAAAGGATGATCCATATATGCCAAAATTAATTCAAAATAAATTTCAGTTTTATTTGAAGTGAGTTTGCACTTGTTCTAGTTGCTTTATGTTGTGTTGGCATAAATCACCAAAAAGGGGGAGATTGAAAGGGAAATGTGCCCTTGGGCCATTTCTAAGTATTTTGGTGATTGAGTGCCAACACATGTGCTTAATTGTGAATTTATGTACATGGATGAACAAGGTGCAAAACATGAAGTAAAGGTATGTTTCTAAGCCTTAGTACATTGGTTTTATGTACTAATATATTTGTCTAAGTGTTAGAAACAGAAAGAAGAAGAAAAGAGAAGAGGAGAAAAGACTTGGCTGTGTGCTGCCAAGACCCAGCTCGGTCTGGAGCACCGGACTGTCCGGTGTGCACCGGACATGTCCGGTGCGCCAGGCTGCCTCGGCGCGAACTGGCCGTTCTCGGGAAATTGGCCGACGGCGTACGGCTAAAATTCACCGGACTGTCCGGTGTGCACCGGACTGTCCGGTGAGCCAACGGTCGGCCGGGCCAACGGTCGGCCGCGCAATCCGCGCGGGACACGTGGCGGAGCCAACGGTCGGAAGAAGGCACCGGACTGTCCGGTGTGCACCGGACATGTCCGGTGCGCCAACGGCTCCAGATCCTCCAACGGTCGGCAACGGTCGGAAGCGCCGGTTATGGAAACAAATCGGGCACCGGACACTGTCCGGTGTGCACTGGACTGTCCGGTGCCCCCGACGACAGAAGGCAAGGATGGCCTTCCGGATTTGCTCTCAACGGCTCCTAGCTGCCTTGGGGCTATAAAAGGGGCCCCTAGGCGCATGGAGGAGACACACAAGCAACCTTTGAGCATTCTTGATCATCCACACTTAGTCTTTGCGCTTTGATTTGTGATTCTAAGTGATTCGAGCTCCGTTCTAGTGAGAACTCTGTGATACTCTTGTGAGCTCGATTCTTGGTCGTGTGTGTGCGCATTTCGCTGTGGATTTGTGTGTGTTGCTTCCCTCCCTTACTCTGTGTTTCATTTGTGATCATATACTTGTAAGGGCAAGAGACTCCAATTTGTGGAGATTCCTTGCAAACGGGATAGTGAAAGGAACAACAAAACACCGTGGTATTCAAGTGGGTCTTTGGACCGCTTGAGAGGGGTTGATTGCAACCCTCGTCCGTTGGGACGCCACAACGTGGAGTAGGCAAGCGTTGGTCTTGGCCGAACCACGGGATAAAACCACTGTGTCACCTCTGTGCTTGATTTTCTTGTGGTACTGTGTTTTGTTGAGACTTCACCTTAGCCACTTGGCAATAATCGTGCTAACACTTAACAAGTCTTTGTGGCTTAAGTTTGAAGTTTTTACAGGATCACCTATTCACCCCCCCCCTCTAGGTGCTCTCAGAAAGCATTTTTGAAATGAAGGGATGAGAGCAAGAATTTTTTTAAGAAAATAGTTTGGACTCAAAAACTTTTGGATCAGGCTAAGGGTTACGTCCTGCGGCCAACCTAATAGCTCTGATACCACCTGAAGCGCCCCAATCCTCTGGGACTCAAATGTGATACAATTACTAGTCCTAGGAGGCTAGTAAACACATTTATACATCAGATGATTCCAGATCTGCTTAAACGAGACCAACCTATAAAGGTGGTGATCAACTTTAAGAGTTGGTCCACAACTCGGGACATATCATCAGAGTGGGGCTGAAGCAGCCCGATATACGCAGCGAAGCAAATCAGCGGTCCAACAGCCACAGGCAAGGTTGGGAACAGTCGTAACTCTTACCCGATCTCCTTTTCCGAAAAACAACAAATAAGCAAGGGTGAGTACAAACGTACTCAGCAGCCCACCTTCACCCGCGGAATGGGGAAATCAGATATAATGCATGAAATATGTGGAGCTCAGGATATTTGCAGAAACAACAATATATTTATGCAGGGTTGTTTTGAAAAACATTTTGTATTTTGCAAAGTGCATCCTCTCCAAAAGGAGCAGGAAGTTTTTTTTAGTATAGAACAAAATCCCCTGGACTAAACCATCCAGTTATCTTAGCAGTTTCCCACTGGTTTTCATTTTCAAAAACAGCTACTGGACATCCCGTCCACCGTAGCTCATGGCTCAACCGCCGGACCTTTTAAAAACCACTTTTCTCAAAAGCACCTTTATTTTTGGAAAACAAAACATTAATTGCCATACCACACCAGACTCGTCCATTCCTGTGGACACGGACTATTCATATGACTGGAATATGGGTCTGGCTGGTCTTAGGTGGACTAGACAGCATGACGGATGATTAGTTAAAATTTGGGGTGATCAGATGATCGATGAATAGTAACGATGAATAGTAACGGTGAATAGTAACGGTGAATAGTGATGGTGAATAGTTCGTATGAACGGACGATGAACGATGAATAGTGACGATGAACGAACGATCAGAATTTCGACAGCATAATGGCAGGAAAAAGATTATTTGGACGAACGAACGGACGAACGATCAGACGAACGGACGAACGAACCATGAACAATCGGACGAACGAACGAACTAAGAACAGGTGGACGAACGATCGAAGAATGACCGAACGATCCTTGTGCTAGTGTGTGCTTGTGTGGGAGGTGGAGTGGGAGTGGGCGTCTTGGGGGGAGGGAGTTGCTTGGGGTGGGATGAGAGGAGGCCCTTGCCCCTCTATTTATAGCCATGGTGGGGGATTAGGGGGAGGGATGAGGGGATTAGTGGGAGGATGAGAGGATTAGTGGGAGATTATCATGGATTTGTCTTATATGAGTGTAATTAGCTTGTAGAGCTCAACGTATGACACCGGAGGCATACGTATACGTATGAGCATGAGGAAAGCTATGGAGAAAATATTTGTAGGGACTTCAAAAATGATTCTGAAGGTATTTCTCAAGAGGAAAATACCTGGAGAATTATCGGTGGAATATTTGGGCAGTATTTTTGGAAAGAACTTGAAGGGGATCATTGGGGAAATATTTATAGGATATTTTGAGGAGGATTTTGGAGAGAATATTGACCACTATAATTTATTTGTTGATATCAACTCGCAAACAAACATTTTGAAATGAAATTTTGAAATTCATTTTGAATTTAGAGCGAGTTTGAGAAAATTTCAGGATTTGAATTTTTGGGATGCTACAGTACTGAACCAAGAAGGACCCCACAAACTCTCCCCCAGCTGGGAAAGACCCTTCAAGGTGACAGAAATATGCCGACCCAGGGGTAACCACCTCGCTACAACTGAAGGAGTACCTCTTCCTAACCCTGGAGCGTCTCTATAAGTTCTATCCATAGGAGCAAGTCTGAGGGTTTGAGTTTTTCTCCCTTTTGTAACTAGGTTGTGCATACATGTACGCCAGCCCGGTGAGGTCCGCCCTCATAAGCCCGGCCTGTTGGTCGGCACCCATGCATACCAAGTTATAAAGAGAAGATTTACCCCTTCAGATGTGCTTCTATGATAGTTTTATCCTCCTGCTCCATGGTCTTACCCTGCAGTTTCCAGATATTAATTTTTATCTAACCCACCCACACAGTTCCCATCCCGTCTGACATGATGACATCCGAATTGAATAGCCAGGCTTGCAGTTTAGGACCCCTCTGCGAAAGCAGGAAGGTCCGATAGCCTGGGGGCCGGTTCTAAAGAACGGGAACCCGTTCCATGGGGTGGTCCGGAGCTATGTGGCCGCTTAGCCTGGTTCCGTACCCAAAGCCTGCACACTCCACCACTCCGTGACGGGTGCCCTAGTATTTGGAGCTATAGTCCTATGGGTCCGACAACCTGAGGTCCGACTCTAGAGAATGGACACTTGTCTCCTAGGGTGGTCTGGAGCCGTGTAGCCGCTCAGCCTGGTCCCGTATCGTGAGCCTGCATGCTCCACCACTCTGCGACGGGTGTCCTAGTATTTAGAACCGCGGTCCAGGGGGTTCAGACACACAACTTGGCTTCCCAGACTAGATCCTACAGGTCTCGTGTATGTGTCAAAGGATGGCTAATGTCAGACGATGGGTCCTATGGGTGTACTACTAATGTTCCCTAGCCAAAGCTGTGTACAGGTCCAGGTCCCAGTCGAGGCTACCTCCTGGGGGCCATTACCAACTCTTTCTTAGGTATGCTGGTATACAGCCTCGACACGTCGAGCCTGCATCCCAGGGGGGCCAGGTACCAGGGAGGAGTTAGCAACACCACACACAACAGGGACAAGTGGTACATAGATAAGTACTACTACTGCTTGATAAATAGTACTCAAAAGTACCTCACAGAAACATATGTTATTACATTTGCCTTCAAGCGGAGTCCTAGCTCCATTTCTACAGGTACGAACTACTCTGCACCGGCAGGGTCGCGTCGAAAGCCAACTCCAGGCGGCTTGCCAGCGGTGGTGGCCACCTCAACGCGTGCGCCATAGCGAAGAGGCCCTCGCCCCCGTCTTCCTACGGGGGTGACGACGAGGCCATTAAAGCCAAAGAGTTGGATGCCCAACGGTAGACGACGCTTGTGGTCTGGCTAGTGCGGCGTAGACGAAGTTCGCCTCCTTCACAAGGATGGTGAATATCCTTTCCTTCGAATGCTGGAGGAAGAGGCAGGCCACCAGCTCATGTGGAAGGCGGAGTCGCAGCTCAGCTCACTCTCCACCCCTATAAGGCTGATGAACATCCTTGAAGCTGAGGACAGGGGGAGGCCGCAGCCCGGCTCGCTTCCCACCACCGCAAGGTTGGTGATCATCCTTGAAGCCGAGCGCTGGTGGGAGACCACAGTCCGGCTCGCTTCCCACCACCGCGAGGCTGATGAACATCCTTGAAATTGAGCACTAGCGGAAGAGCGCCAACCCCCACGAGGTCGTGCTCCTCCAGCAACAACAAGAAGAAGGCGAGATCGGCAGCGCCATCGTGCAAGAAACGAAAAGCGCAAGCTCCCCGGCGGCGAGATCACCGAGGGGGAAGGCGCTGATGCGGATCCTTCCACCGAACGCCGGCGCACTCCATCCAAGCAGGCGGCGCGCCAGGTCAAGCGTCTGCTCAGTCTAAAAGCGCACGGGGTGAACTAACAAGGCCATGGCAACTGCGGCGACGCAAAGCAGAGACCTTGAAGGCAAAGGGGCGCAGCGAGTGGGAGAGAAGCAAGGCATGGCTGCTACTCGAGGGATGAACCCCTTTTTAAAGGCAGACTCCCCCACTCGCGCCTCGAAATGCCACAGGAAGCCTCCCCCGATGCACACCGGTGTACCCAACCTATGGCACGGGGGCCCGGCCCCACAAGTCATGCAGCTGGTGCGCTGGTCTCCGTGTGTGGAGAAGGCGAACCGCCGCATGAAGAGCACGCTGAAAGTCGCCTAGAGGGGGGGGTGAATAGGCGGAATCTGAAAATTATAAACTTAAGTACAACTACAAGCCAGGGTTAGCGTTAGAAATATAAATGAGTCCGAAAGAGAGGGCGAAAACAAATCACAAGCAAATAAGGTGGATGACACGGTGATTTGTTTTACCGAGGTTCGGTTCTTGCAAACCTACTCCCCGTTGAGGTGGTCACAAAGACCAGGTCTCTTTCAACCCTTTCCCTCTCTCAAACGGTCACCTAGACCGAGTGAGCTTCTCTTCTCAATCAATCGGGACACTAAGTCCCCATAAGGACCACCACACAATTGGTGTCTCTTGCCTTGATTACAATTGAGTTGGGAACAAGAAAGAAAGAATAAGAAAAGCGATCCAAGCGCAAGAGCTCAAATGAACACAAATATCTCTCTCACTAGTCACTATTTGATTGGAATGATCTTTGGACTTGGGAGAGGATTTGATCTCTTGTTTGTGTCTTGGAGTGAAGTCTAGAGCTCTTGTATTAAATGCAATGGCTGAAAACTTGGATGCCTTGAAGTGTTGGCGGTTGGGGGTATTTATAGCCCCAACCACCAAAGTGGCCGTTGGGAGGGGCTGCTGTCGTATGGCGCACCGGACAGTCCGGTGCGCCAGCCACGTCACCCAACCGTTAGGGTTCGACCGTTGGAGCTCTGACAAGTGGGGCCACCGGACAGTCCGGTGGTGCACCGGACAGGTCCTGTTCACTGTCCAGTGCGCCTTCTGCGCCTGCTCTGACTTCTGCGCGCACAGTCTGCGCACTGTAGCTCACTGTTCACCTTTTGGCAGACGACCGTTGGCGCGCTAGCCGTTGCCTCCGCTGGCACACCGGACAGTCCGGTGTTACACCGGACAGTCCGGTGAATTATAGCGGAGTGGCTCCTCCAAATTCCCGAAGCTGGCAAGTTCAGAGTCGATCTCCCTGGTGCACCGGACACTGTCCGGTGGCACACCGGACAGTCCGGTGCGCCAGACCAGGGCTGCCTTCGGTTTACTTTGCTCCTTTGTTTTGAACCCTTTCTTTTAACTTGTATTGGTTTGTTGTGAACCTTTGGCACCTGTAGAACACATATTCTAGAGCAAACTAGTTAGTCCAATTATTTGTGTTGGGCAATTCAACCACCAAAATTCATATAGGAAAAAGGTTTGACCCTATTTCCCTTTCACACGCCACCGCCTGCAGTAGTGCACCTCTTCACCTCCACCGAAAGCAGCAGACCAGCCTCTAGCACGGGGGCCCGGGCCCACGAGTCATACTCTTCGGGCGTCGGCTTCCGTGTGTGGGGAAGGCAAACCGCCGCGCGAGAAGCACGCCACCGCCTGTGGTAGTGCACCTCTTCACCTCCGCCGAAAGCAGCGGACCAGCCTCTGGCACGAGGTCCCGGGCCCACGAGTCATACTCTTTCGGGCGTCGGCTTCCGTGTGCGGGGAAGGCGAACCGCCACGCGAGAAGCACGCCACCGCCTGCGGTAGTGCACCTCTTCACCTCCGCCGAAAGCAGCGGACCAGCCTCCGTCCCAGGCCCATGAGTCATCCGCTTTGGGCGCCGGTTTCTGGGTGTAGAGAAGTCGAACCGCCGCTCGCACCAGTACCGTGCCTCCTCGGGGCCGCCGTAGAAGACAGAGAAGGTGAATATTTAAAACCAAATGTAGTGGTATTGAGGCACCCCGCGCATGGCCCAGTAAAGCCATCAAGAGCGGAGACCACGGGTCAGTCAGCCGCGGGGACAAGCATGGCAGTTGACGTGACCGAAGACGGGCTGGCAGTAATTACAACAGCAAGCGCACGGGAGCAGCGCACCAATCGTCGGTCAAGCTTTGGCCCCACCTGCAGGCTCGTATCCTCCCCTGAGGCGGGCCCGAGGGCCACTGTCGGTACCCTGAATCAGGGGTACCCCTTGCTACAGTATGAAGACGCTATACCTGCGCAGCTACCTTTAGTTGCGTGGCAAACAACTCTCTGCCCCGCTACGTGGACGGCTTTGGGGTCGCCACGTGGCCAAGGAAAGAGATACACTCCAAGATACTAACAGTGGGTCCAGTCCCCCATGGGAAAGCGCCGGACCCCTGTACATGTAGACCAGATCTTCGGGGCAAGGTCCAGGACCCCTGTGAGTACAACCCGGACCTTCGGGTTAGGTCTCGGGCCCCTCTGCGTGGGGTCCAGACTACCCACAACCGGGTCCCGGGACTCTGGGGGGAAAATACCCAGGCCTTGCTCAGGCAGGGGTCCGGTGCTTACATGTGTCCAAACCCAGCCTAGTGCGGACCTGTCCACATAACACTACTGCTCCCCACCCAGGCGGTGACCCGATGCTACCACGTGGCCTACCGCGCGTGACGTAAGCCCACGGATGGAGCCTGACGTAAGACCTCTGGGCCGCGCTGTCTCTGCATTTATTGCGGAGAAGACGCGCCGCCTGACTATCCTGCTGACAGGCGATGTGCCCCTTCAGCATTTAATGTGTCCTGTCCACTCAGCTGGCAGGCGGCGTCCAGGCCATCCTGCAGGCGGCGTGCCTGTCTATTCCATTGCCAAACAGTATGCCCGCGCTGCAAGGTGCACTGTGCCCATCCATCACCACTCGAACGTTGCCAGGGAAGCTTCCCCTGCACGCCAATGCTACTCAGATCGCGGATATCAGGGCGCAAGGAAGATTGCACTGGGAACGAGCATTAGTCGCTCCAAGTATTACATCCGTTATGTCCCTGAGCCCACATGTCGGGGCTCAGCACCCTTGTACGTGCCCCCCTTAGACTATAAAAGGGAGGGCACACTGTGTTACAGGGGATAGATCCAGACACACTCACTTAGACCCAGCTCAGGCTCACAAGTTCATACAAGCTCTCAAGCTCAATACATCACACAGTGGAGTAGGGTATTACGCTCCGGCGGCCCAAACCACTCTAAATCCTTGTGTGTTCTTGTGTTCGTTCATCGTGTAGTAGACAGGCAAGACGCTTAGGCCCCTCCTCATCTTAGGACTTAGGACAGGTGTATTCCGCCACCCGGCCGGAGATTTCCTCTCCGACAATGGCACACCTTTATGAGGGCGTTTATTTTGTGGAACCTATACATCAGACATACAAACGAGATATGACATGCACAAAGGACTGAAAATCAATTATAGGAGACACTGAACACCTCACCAGTTACAACACTCAGAGAAGCTATAACATGGAAAGAAGTCAGATATAAGACATCAAACATATCTAATGAAGCACGGGATGGTGCACCAGATATGACACTTAGAGAGCATGAAAAATGCACACCAGACATATCCAGTGTGGAATCCAGTGGTGCACCGGATCCTAGAACAACTTAACGGTCGCCAATGGCTAAGTCCAACGGTTAGCTGACATGGTATGTCCGATGCACCACTAAACATATCCGATGTAACTTTACGCAATGATAGGACTGACAATTTTTCTAACAGACAATTTTGACATGACGTCAGACACATCCCCTTAATTTGATCCCGCTCCTGATTCGAGCAGGACTTAGGTTTTATTTTTGTTAAAAAGAGGGATTTAGGATATATTTGGTTCAACTTTACGGACCAGGTTTGCTACCCAAAATCTAGAATCCTAACAAACTGGTACAAAAGCAGAATATATTTCTAAAAATCCATATATTTCTCTAGTTTAATTCAGAACCACCCTCCAGATTTTTCAGATTTCTACCATCTATGTTAATAAGCTACCATATTCTTACCAAATCTACCAAATCTATAGTTAACAATTACTTTAATCAAACATATTTTAGCAATCTCACAACAACCGTCAATTAGCAACCGTTTTTTACACCTCACTAGATCAAGCGGCGCCCCTTCGGGCGCCCTATCTAGCACCGAAGAAAACATGGGTAAACAATTATATATGTTATATTCAAATTAATTAGAGGACGGTTGAATCTTCAACAAAACAGTTTAATCTGGAGAGGAAGAAAGCAAATATCAAACAAAACACACATACTTATGCTTGAAAGGAAACACCTTATACTTGAACATATGCAGGTTCTTGAGTTCAAATAGATTCTTATGCTCGACAGTAGAAATCCTCGGTACACGCTGCGTTGAACCTTGAACCGGTAGCGGACATAATTGGGCTTTTTATGCTGCAAACTGAAAACGGAAGGCGGGTCAACAGAAGTTCTTTGTTAATATAAACCAAATATGCTTTATGTCAGGTGGCACTGGATTCAGGAATTGCCAAATGTGTAGTTTTTTCTAGTTTGTTTCATACTTTTGCAGTCTATGTTGAGTAACTAAATTTTAGAGTTTTACACCTTAGTAACCAAATTTCAGAGTCTACAGAGTCCTCAAGTGCTCACTTATTAGAGAGCTGCAGACTGAAAACAAGGACATAACATATCATTTCATGAAGTGCAAAAAAAACATTACTTATTGTATACTTTAGTAACCAAATTGCCTTTGCAGTCCCTTCATCTGTGCTACCTATAGAAGCATAAGTATGATAAATGTATGTGAGATCTTATGAAAAGAATCAGAACAAGAGATTACTATCAACCGAAAATGGAATCTATTGGTGTGCACCAAGCTATGACATTGGTAAAGAGCACATTACATATGAGCAATCATAAATGCAAGAGACAATAGCATCATCCCACACATCTTCGTCTCATTTTTCACATGAATTTCCTAACTTGCAGGTAACTGATATCATTTCCATAGCACCATGTGGTGTATGTTTATTGTGACAAATATAGAACTTTTGTATTCATGCAACAGAAAGAATAAATAGTATGAAGGCACATGTGTTACAACTTGAGTGTGATGAGTGTGAACAACATTTGGACATGCAACACTTTATAGTGCCAGAAACAAAAGAATGAATTCAATATATTGGATAACACTTTCAAAACATATAATGAGCATGCTTCATTATAGAATTTTAAATTATGTTGATGCGATTTGGAACTTATCAACACTCTGAACCACACAATAAGATCCTGGGAGAGAATGGACTCATGGTGATCATAGCATGGTATGGTCAGTTTTACAAACATCAATTTAAGAATTTTATTCCTAGTGCTAGAGCATCGAGAACTTTTTGTATCTTGGTATATGGAGATCTTTGATAACAATGTGGTATGCATGTCTAGAGAAGTGTTTGAAAACCTAAATTACTCTGTGATTGTCAATTTGTGGGATGAGAATGGGTCGGTTGTGTTTCCTTCATCACTTAATAGCCTTCAGTTAGTGCAGTGCTACCAGAAAACCATCCTCTTTCTCGAAGCAGTTGAATAAACTCTCATCACTTGATACTTTGTGCCTAATAGATTGTGACATCATTGAGATGCCTTGTCCACCAGTAAGCATGTGGCACTTGAGGATACTAAAACAGTTGGCCCTTTATAAATATGATTGGATCACATTTTCAAGAGATTAGAAGCATTGGTTTTCATACAAGGCCGTGCACAAGCACGTGCAACCTGTTCGATTGAACACGGTCCCCATTTTTTTGGGCCCCTAAAATTCCATCTATGAAGGCCTATTTAAATGACATGCCATCTCTTAAGAAATTTGTATATGAGATGTTGTCCTCAAGTAATGTGTTTGTCTAGTGCTGTCTACCAGACAAGATTGAAGGAACTGGTCATAAAATCTTGTGATGCACTATCATCACAAAGAGAGTTGCAAGGCCTTGTCTCCCTTAGTGAGCTTATGGTTACAAGATGCTTAGAGTTGGAATTGCTGCATGATATGGATTCCTTTTATGCACTTGGGATTCTGATTATCGAGGATTGTCGTCTTCTTAGTTCACTACCAAAGAGCGATCTTCTTGTATCACTTAGAACTTTTGTATTGAATGGATGTCATCAAGCATTAGAGGAGCAATTTCAGAAGGGGAAGGTCCAGACAGGAAGAAGATTGCTTCACTTCTAGGATGCATGCGCTCTGAACATAATACAAAAGATGTGTGTGTCTGGTATTCACTCGATAAGGTTTACTCCTAGTATAGTTGGTGTCAGCTGTGCTTATTTTCGATTGTTGTGGCATACCCCTATACATCAAGTTTTTTAAAAATATTGGGCTGATTTAGACGTAAATTACTTACTCCCTGTACATTGTTTCTGTATATTGAGGCAGATTTCAGTTTAGAAACTAAATAAGATTTTTCTGTAAATTTAGAAAATTTTCAAACATTTTTGAAGTTCTAAAATATAGAAAGGTCTCATGAATTTCTATAGAAACATAGATTTAGCATAGCAAGTGTAAAACTACAAATCCTGACACACCAACATAGCTCATTTTATTTATGCGGTATATTCTAGAAGATTAATAGTTGGTTTGTTGTTTTCTAAAAATAATAATCTACATACCTCTCAATTCTTTAAAAAATGCAATTAAGTGGAAATTTCTTTCTGGAACGAATGAATATTCCTCTCCAACCTACCAATTATATGTGCCATCATTTTCTATTAAGACACGCCATTTCCATACAAAATGCGAAGTGCAAGCATGTTCCTGTATCCTTTTTGTTGGTCTACAATTCTACTTGTACTCATCTCTCCACTTTCCAACACATACCCGAGGACTTGTTCCATAAATCGAAGGAAAATACACACAAAGTAGTGGACAAAGATACACAACTTTGGTTAGCCAAACAAACCTGTACCCACGATAGCACTTCACACATCCTAGGTCACGAACGGCCCCCTGAGAGCAACCCATGAGGCCACGAGGACGACAGTCGGTGGCAGCGAGGTAAACCAATAAGGACAAAGGAAGATGGATTTGGGGAAAATGTAGGCGAAGGGCTCCAAAAACGCGAGATGGGATGCAGAGGAGGAGGGAGGAGGTAATAAAGTGTAGGAACATACAGCCGCTATGTCCGTAGAGATGAGATTCGCGATGACGTCCATGTCCCGGCCCCAGCTACGTCATGCGATCGCTGTGGAGACGTGCGCCCGCACGCTCGGCGAGCACAAGGCTTAGCAAGCTCACTCGTGACGTCCTCAAATCCTCTTCAGTCTTCACCAGCAACTGCACGTGGGGCCGCTCAGAAGCTGGGGCCACCCAGCAGCGGTAGATCCGTATCCCCGGGAGAAAGTGAGGCTGGTTGGAGCGCATGATGATGCCGGTCGTTGAACCCGACGTCGCCGTGAGTGGAGGGGAGGGCCGCGTGGAAGATGGGACCAGCCCAGTGCCCCAGTAGAGGTAGATTTATGTCCACAGGAGGAAGCGCGGCTGGGTGGAGCGCAGGCTACTGCCGGTCGACGAACGCACCGTCGCTGTCAGTTGACGATGGTCGTGGCAGGCGCCAATGCCGCCGACAGCTAGCAAACGCCTCTGCCGCCGCCGCCGCCGCGAAGCAACGCCCCAATCCATATCCCGTGGCAACTGGATGTGGGGCCACGACGAGGCCTAGGCCAAGATAGCAGGGGCTCCCCGCTAAAGGAGCCCGATGGTGTCATATTCCTCCCGACGATGTAACTACACTTTCGGCAGAGGTGGCAAGCGAGGCGAGAGTGAAGAGAAGTCGGCCACGGAGGTCGCCGTCGGGTGAACAGGTAGAGGGGGCTGTTGGCGGAGCCCGACCGGGGGCGGGGGAAGCGGGGGAGAGGAGGACTGATTCTTGGAGACGCCACGACGAGGAAAGCTGGTGGAGCCGGCCTGGCACGGACGACGGCAAGGACGCAGGCTCGACGACGAGATCGAGGAGGCAGGGACGCGATAGGAGAGGGAGGGCGTGGGAGGGAGGGAAGAGAACATTGGGAGGGACACAGAACTGCTCAGCGTTTGCAGCATCATTGGATGAAAGACTCGCGTCCGTGCCTATGGAGCGGTGTCAACGTGTCGATCCACGATGGGCGAATGTCCCGTGAAGTGCGGACAGGCCTCCAAACCATAGCGGCTTTTAAGACTTTAGATACGTAGCTAGAATCATTTTTTTTTAAAAAAATGTATGGCTAGCCAACCTCAATAGCCCACCTTTTGAAAGCCCACGAAGCCCACATTATGGATCACTCCATCACCGGAGTCCCGACCAAATTATCCACACACGCGCCTCGCCTCCCACTCCCCCGAACTCACACGCCGCGGCGGAGCACCACCGCGGCCGCCCACCATGACCTCCGCCTCCACCTTCCTCTCTCTGCGCCTGCCCACTCCCTCCCACGCCGCTTCGTCCCCTTCCTTTCCCCCGTCTCTGCTCCGGCAGGCGCGTGGCGGCGTGGCGTCCTCGACGCTGGTGGCGCGGGCGGCAGGGCCAACGGGAGCGGCGGGAGCTCCATCGCCGCTATTCAACCCCCGGGGAGACCTGTTCCTGTCTACCCTCGCAGCCGCCTCACCGGAGGACCTTGCGGCCGCCGCTGGTGGCGAGCGCCGTGGAGAGGACCACCTGCCGTTCCTCGAGATCTTCCAGAACACCAAACTCATGGCCTCGCCCGCGCAGGTGAGGCTTCCGCGCTTGTATCGTCTGCGGGAATGGAGCTGCTGTTATCTGTTATGATGCTGGTTGCGGAAAGAGGGGAAATTATGGTTTGAACTCGTTCGTGTATTTCTATCATCAAATTGAGAAAAATATTATAGCTTCCAGATTCACAGTTCTCATAGTAATTCTCCATCGGAAGCCTATCATTAGCAATTCTGAGTTCCACACTACCCGGCATGTTAAATTAGGTTGGCTATTTACGATATTAGAGGTACTAACTTATTCACATGACGACATATCAATCACGACGCAATTTCAAAGGTGTTGCCGTGCTAATATTTCCATGTGTACATTTGCTTCCTGTTATCTGCTGTATGCACCTTGATGATCTTTGGTATTTGTAGTATATACGAGCTGCACTTCACTTAACCATACATTGCCTCTGCTTTGTGATTGTCAGGTGGAACGGTCTAGCAGCTCGTATAGTCAGCACAGACCTAGAAGGCCTCCTCCAGATTTGCCTTCATTGCTTCTTCACGGCCGAATCGTTTATATTGGCATGCCGGTATAATCTGCACCAATATTCTTGATGCCAAGTTTCGTTTCATGTTATTACTATGCATCCATGGACATCAGTCATGGTAAAACATAAACATTAGGGTGCTTAGCTAGGCTGGATAAACAATCTGACTTGGTGTTAAATTAAGAGCTATGAAATAGCAAATGCATGATTCCACAGGTTAGACCATTGTAGCCAGTATAGTTTGTATTTCGAATATCAACTCCTTCCACATTCCACATGACATGAGCAAAAAAGAGAAATTCCTGTGAGCTCTGGTGGCCAAAAGAGGGTAAAAATGATGACATGAACAAAGAAGATAGATTCCTATGAGTTTTGCGCCCCTCGACGAACAATAGCTGCCCGGTTAGGGCCCCAAGCCCATTCGAGCCGCAGAGGAGCTTCATCTGCACTGCCTGGTTGAATGTGACGTCGTCCTCGAACAGGGCGAAGGCACTAGCCGGGGTGGACAACATCTCGCTAAATGACTCGATGCAGAATCAGACTTGTTCGTCGAGGGCGTCGGGGTGGTAGTTTGGGTCAGGCCTCGTGTGGACCCGCATCTCATCGTTCTCGCCAGCATAGACCCACATCAGTTTGGCATCTGTTGTAGCGGGGCAAGACGCCGGGAGGAGAAGTGCGCCAGGAGGGTAGTTGTGGAGAGCCCCGCTCCAATGAGCTCTTTAATTTTTTAGAGGACGTGATCCTAGCTTTCGTCCATGTCCAGAACGTCTTCCCATCAGACCCAGTTGACCACTGGCTCTGCCACCGACATCTCCAAGTATGAACTCGGGCGGATTGTGACGTACACCCAAGACATCTGCCAATGTTCTCACTTCCTTAAAAGGTCTAGGGCGACATACGGGTCCCTGTATCAGGGCTCTGTATCGAGGCCTAGTGCGGAGTTGGAATTAGACCTTCCCAAAGAGGTTGAAGTCACTCGGGACCTGAAGAATGAAGTGGAGGAAAAGATCTATGCATGACCTCACCTCGATGAATGATTCGCACAGATACACGAATGTCGATAGAGCAAGCATAACATTGGTTGCGAGATACCCAACCTGAAGGCAGAAACAGGGAAGTTTACGCTTACGCCTACCATGGTGTGGTAGTAGAAGATAATATAGTCATCCGACTCTTCCTAAGGAGTTTGTGGCGGAAAGGTCACCGGGCGAACATGATTGGAGGCTGATAGTGAGATCCATCTAAGATCTCAAACCTTGTCCAGGCCCTCCTCGTTCAACACTCTTGGACGAGAGAGTTGGTCGAGAGTAGGAGTAGCGACCATCATGTTCAATGAAAGCTAAAAAACAGTCACGAGAAAGTGAAGGTGAGAGCAGGAAGACATACAAGTGAGATGGAAGACAAAGGCTAAAGGAATTGAAGTCTACGTATCGCACATAAGCTTATTTAAATACATTTTGTCTATCTTCACCGGGTGAAGAACCCGAAGCATCGCATGACTCACATGAGAAGGCAAGTCATGCGACCTAACAGACCTGCAATTGAAACCCGTCCAACCACTATGGTCATTACATCCACGATTCACGTGGGACAAATCCATCGTGCACGCTCGAGACCTAATCCCTTGCTCGGAGTCCTTGCTAGATTACCAAATAAGCCACTTAAAAAATAGTGGTAATTCATTTTCTTCCACGTAATGATTGGCTTTAGGACCTGAGCCTCGAGGTATGCCACATCATATCAGAAGGGGTACAATCACGAGGTGTGACTGTTACCGATGCTTTGGCTTCTGAGCTTAAGACAACTAAAAGCTTGGCCCGTGCATGGCACACCGACTAGGTCTGGTGTGATATCCTGGCCCCTGGGATGGTGATATCCTGGCACAAGGCTTAATAGAATTAATAGAGTATCCATACCAACAAGGTGCATCTTTTTTTCGGAAGCCTATCTCGAAAGAACCTTCAAGTTAAGCGTGCTTGGCTTGGAGCAATTTGGGATGGGTGACCGACCGGGAAATTTTCTCGGGTGCGCATGAGTGAGGACAAAGTGCACACAAAATACTCGTGTTGGTCTGTGGGGACAATATATGATCCTAGAGAGCTGCCAGGAGTAAGTACCGCCAGTCCGGGATTGGATGGGGTGTTACAAGTGGATCAGAGCCGACCCTCGTGGTTTCACGGGCGTGTGTGGGTTAGGGGTTTGGGTATATGGCGCATGGCGCATTTGGGCTCGGAGTGGTCACATGGCATGGCATATGACGACACTAGACACACAGGCGTGGCTAAGAGGGGAGGTTCCTGGATTCGGGTTGACCGACGAGGACGTCGATCTTCTAAGGGGGGTGGATTGTGATATCCTGGCCCCTGGGATGGTGATATCCTGGCCTAAGACTTAATAGAATTAATAGAGTATTCATATCAACAAGGTGCATCTTCTTTTTCGAAAGCCTATCTCGAAAGAACCTCCAAGTTAAGCGTGCTTGGCTTGAAACAATTTGGGATAGATGACCGACCGGGAAGTTTTCTCGGGTGCGCATGAACGAGGACAAAGTGCGCACAAAAGACTCATGTTGGTCTGTGGGGACGGGGTGTTACACCTGGAGATGGAACACAAGGGGAAACTGAGTCATGGTATGAATTCGCTCTATTGTGATGGGGCACTTTTCTCCCTAGGCCTAGTTCAATCCCCTACTTGCGCTCGGTCACCTTTGCGATCTAGTTGTCATGATGTCAGTTGGTGACCTAGCCGATGAGATGCGTAGTCCCGATCGGGCTTAATTGGAATCTGTTTTATTAGGCGTCAAGCAAGAAAGATGGGTCTGCCTGCAGGACCAGTCCAACAGTAGACTCAGGGGTCGCTGTCAGTGCCCAAGGAAGCCATATCCCTAGCTGTCGCTAAGAAGCATTGAAGGATTTCCCGGTATAAGAAACTATAGCACGACCCACCTAGTGGTACCATCGCCCAAGGACCCCATACCCTGGGACCTCCCCTAACCTCGCCCGGGGTAGGGGCTTGACACCGGATAACTTGATATTGATCCACTCGAATGAATAACTGCACCATAAAGTCTCGTAAGGAGTCCTAAAGGACTCAAGCCCCTCAGTGCCCCGATATGTACCTTGCTAGAATAATCTAACTCCTTGGCCCCCTCGACACTAGGGCACTATGATTCTATGAAGGATTTAGGTGCTCGGGGCAGTCCATCCCTCAGAGCACTCAACGATGCTTAGCCACTCGAGCCCTCTGGGTCCCTAGCCTTGCATAATATGGATGTTCAGGCCTTGAACTTTTTGGGGCCCAAAGCCTCCCACAGGAACAAGGGACTTAATACGACTAAGTGTCACGAGACAGAAGGATGTGCCTAGGCCCACCAAGGGCATATAGCCTCGAGGGAGGGATCCCACATCTAAGTGCCTGCTAGCAAGTCCATAACGTTAGCTTATCAACTAATTCTTAGGTACAACACATTAAATGCGCGACGTGCGACATTGCATGCTTGACAGGCACGATGTTGCTACGACTTAGGTTGTTGGGTACGTAAGAGCACTATGAGGTACATGCATCAATTCTGTGGCCACGCATGCGCACGCGGGTGTACCATGAGTGAAGTGTTACCAAGTACAGAAGGATACATTGTCTACCAACTACATCATATCCAATTGCACGGGCCCTGACGTCCATGGAAACAACATGGCATACCTGCCCCAGCAGCAGGTATGACAGTCATCCCCGACATTGTACCATGATCAAAGGTATGACTCTGCGCACGACTTCAAGAAAAGGATAAGAACGGAGTAGTTGGATCTTAGTCGATGGGATTCAAGGTTCGACTATTATAACCTCTCTCCTTTTCTTGAACTATAAAAGGGAGGAGCAGGTTAACATTTACCAAGTCGATTCCAAGTCAGTTGAATCCATTCTGCATAGAGATCGAGCATAAAGTTGGATTAGGACCATTAGGCTAGAACTCCAACCACAACTAAGAGGTGAGGGGGAACTACAAGGTCTTGATGCTCAGTTATGTTTGAGCTTATAATCTTCTTCACCTTTGTGTTCATTAATCGATGAGTAGCGAGAGGATGTAGGGTATTATGTGCACTGCGGCCTGAACCTCTCTAACCGATCGACCTATGTCCTGCTCTCTCCAAATCTCTCTTTTCGTTATTTTTACGTACCCTAGTGTTGTTCCGCAACGAAATGCCAAAATAATTCTTGTTGATTTTTCTATTATTGGTGTTAGTTCAATTCCGCTACACATTCAATAATAATGCCAAGCTTTTTGTGACATATGCAGAAGAACCTTATTTACAAACTGCTTGATTAACATTGTTCATTTTGATGATTAGATAAATTTTGTTTTTCAGTATATCTCTACTCATTCTATTGTAAACAATTCATTCTAGATATGTAACAAAATGGCATGTTTATATCTTTGATTCATAATGCATTTCTTTCATGCACCATGCTGTAAGAGTAGAATTGATGATTCTTTCATCGCATTCAATAATCTCACAAGATTGTCTTCCATTTTCATAGTTGGTACCAGCAGTGACTGAGCTCATTGTTGCCCAGTTGATGTACCTTGAATGGATGAACAGTAAAGAACCTGTTTATATATACATCAACTCAACTGGAACGGCTCGCGATGATGGTGAACCGGTAAGCAAGATTGTTCAATTGGTGACTTCAGTCAAGTATTTCCAGTATCGGGGTCAGTACCGGTAGAATTTGGCTTATTCATGTTCTTCTAATTAGGGTAGGCTATAAGGTCTCTTTAGCATTTGTATCATGTCGTCATGGTTGCTATATAGTCAAATAGTTCTTTAATTGATTGTCTGTATTTGTCAGGTCGGGATGGAGAGCGAAGGTTTTGCAATCTATGATGCAATGATGCGTATGAAAACTGAGGTGCTATGCCTTACATTTACTATCTGCAGTTCAGTAGTGTAATGTTGATCATTTGGTACAGATTGATGCTGATTATTTACTGAAACATCTATTTTATGCAAAGAAGTTCTCAGTGGACATAATTTATTTTTAAAAGAAGAATTTTACTGTGTATGCAATCTCGATCTGCCTAGTTCTGTAGAGATTACTAATGATTCAATGAATGGCTTGTCGATCATTTGTTTGAACTGGATGGAGCGTGTAAAAAACTTGATCAGCATTGGAGGAACTAGGTGGCAATGGTCTCATAACCAAGAAGAAAATTAGGCTTCCAAATTTGAGATGAAGATGACTCAAACTTGGGCCATGGAGGTGTTCACCAGCAGCCCCACCAACTTAGTTACACCCAGTTCCGATGGAGTGTGTAAAAGCAAACTTCTTTGTGTATTTATTTGTTCAACGAAAGAGTGGCCATAAATACAAACTTTGCACTGTATGCTGATATTCTGAACTGATCAGCACCCTGTTTTCATCACCATAAGATTAAGATGGGATGTTTGTATCAAATAAATCTACAGTTTAGCCAAACTTAGCACTAGCGCTGATATCAATAACTTGGCAGGTCCCTGTTTCATCAACATAAGATTAGGACCGGATGTTTGTACGAATTGAATTCAGTGTCCAAACTGTGAATTGTTAAAATTCATTAATTTTCTACATTTATGGACATCATGATGAGGTTACTATTTGCCATGCAGATCCACACACTTTGTATAGGAGCTGCAGCAGGCCATGCATGTCTTGTGCTTGCAGCTGGAAAAAAAGGCAAACGTTATATGTTCCCTCATGCCAAAGGTAGTAACGTGCTAACTTCTGTACCTGTTTTCTTTCCCACGGGAAATACTCACTTTTGCTCATCATTTCCTGCTGATTCTGGATCATACTATGTCAGCTATGATTCAACAACCACGTATTCCTTCTTATGGGATGATGCAAGCATCAGATGTTGTTATTCGTGCAAAGGAGGTACGAGCCATGGTTTTTTGAGTTGCTTATATTTTGAGTGTTATTTCATATTCTGATGTATGCTAATCAAGTATGTATTCATACGTTTTGAGTTATGTATGTTCACTTTTTGATTTGTGAAAGGTGAACACACATTTTTCAGTCATGACTCACGATCTATCTTCACATTTTCATCCGCTTCTTGTAGGTTGTGCACAACAGGAACACATTGGTCAAACTTTTAGCAAGGCATACTGGAAATGTATGTACAAGTTGTTGCATCTTTTTTATTATATACTCTATATCACTATGTGTTTCTGTCAGTTTAGACATAATTGTGTTTTATAACAGACACCAGAGAAAATAGACAAGGTAATGAGAGGACCATTTTACATGGACTCCTTGAAGGCAAAGGAGTTTGGAGTCATTGACAAGGTATTATTGTTTTGCTTCTTTACCAGTGGCTTTCTGATCTCGATCTAGCTCATGGCATATCTGAAGTGTGAACAAATATTTACTACTCCCTCCAATTTTTTATATTTGACGTTTCTTAGTAGAAAACTAAACTCTCCAGCGTCAAATAAAAAAATGGAGGTAGTATTATTATTTAGCCAGCAGAAGGGCAGATCCAGTGCAGTGTTAAGAGCTGTCTCGAGGAGTCGCTGGGTTCGAAGCAGCCTCTCCCGTATCTGTATTTGCACGGGGAGAGCTTGCCTCGGTTTGTCCCTTCCCGAGTGGGAGCCTCCTTCACTAGGTCTACCCCTTTTTATTATTATTTAGGCAGCACAATAGATGATAGCTCTACGCGGACCTTCTTGAGTGAGATTCTCTGGTACTAGGTCTGTCCTTTTTTATTATTTAGGCAGCATAGTAGATAATAGCTATATGCGGACTCTTGGTCTTTTTTTATTATTTAGGCAGCATAGTAGATGATAGCTATATGTGGACCTTCCTGTGTGGGAGCCTACGACATTGAGTCTGCCCTTTTTTTTATTATTTAGGCAGCATAATAGCTGATAGCTATATGCCGACTTTTGGTGTGTCCAAAACATGTTGATTCTTAAGGTTTTGTGCTTGTCAGATCCTTTGGCGCGGTCAGGAGAAGTACATGGCTGACATGCTCTCCCCAGATGAGTGGGACAAAGTTGCCGGAGTCAGACATCCTGATCTAATGTGATGTTATTCATTGAAAGTTCAACATTTGGTAAGTTTTTTCACTGCCCTGTGGATGTTATTACAGTCTTCATTTCGGTTCAGGGTCACGCAGATTATAAATATTTATTGACTTTTGGTTTGACATTGTTCAGGTTAGGTTAATAGCTTCCAGGGGGCAGAAACAGCTGACGCTGAACAATAATGCTTGATTATCAATGATAATGGTTGGTAAGAGCCAAGGGGTACTTGTTTAACTAGGTAAACTTAGAGCTCAGGGCTGGGGGCTGGGCCACCAAGATGTTGTTAATGGTCTCTGGATGAGAGCAGGCACGTGTTTCTCATGAATTATCGTTGTTCCCCACATCAATTCTAGTCCAGATTTTGGTATTTATTAGTATATAGTCTACACATTTTGATCGACCCAGTGGTTGAACTAGCCAAGTTCATATTGTTATCAGCACGAAGCGCGATGATAATATGATATGTTGTCCTTGAAATTTCCATGGCTACTGCGCCCTTGTCCTTGTGTTCTGGACGTTGGAAATCCTATGTATGGATCATATGGTTTTCAACCATCAAATCTAAGGACTCAGGTTTGTGTCATTGTTCTTTTATTATTATTATTATTATTATTATTATTATTATTATTATTATTATTATTATTATTATTATTATTATTATTATTATTATTATTATTATTATTATTATTATTATTATTATTATTATTATTATTATTATTATTATTATTATTATTATTATTATTATTATTATTATTATTATTATTATTATTATTATTATTATTATTATTATTATTATTATTATTATTATTATTATTATTATTATTATTATTATTATTATTATTATTATTATTATTATTATTATTATTATTATTATTATTATTATTATTATTATTATTATTATTATTATTATTATTATTATTATTATTATTATTATTATTATTATTATTATTATTATTATTATTATTATTATTATTATTATTATTATTATTATTATTATTATTATTATTATTATTATTATTATTATTATTATTATTATTATTATTATTATTATTATTATTATTATTATTATTATTATTATTATTATTATTATTATTATTATTATTATTATTATTATTATTATTATTATTATTATTATTATTATTATTATTATTATTATTATTATTATTATTATTATTATTATTATTATTATTATTATTATTATTATTATTATTATTATTATTATTATTATTATTATTATTATTATTATTATTTCCCACTACTCTGCTAGACATCTGTTTCTTCCTTTTTGTGTTGTTTTATCTAAATTAGAAACCTTCAACGTTATATTATGTGAGTAACATGGTTCACTCGCAGCTGTTTCTTGATGGGTGATGGGGTAACGTCATGGCTTTGCAGCTTGTTGCATTTTGCATTATTGGCGGTCCTGCTGAGCCGGCTGGCCTTTGGGCTTCCGAAAGGGCCTCCTCAAGTTGCACCAAAATCACCGATAGTGTTTGTGAGGCAGACACAAAGCAAAAAGTCCATTTTGTCTCCCTCAATCTATAGCAAAAGTCGCCCCCTAAGGACCAATTTGGAAATTTAAATCCCCTCCCAATTAGCTCATTTTTCCGCTAAATCACCGGGAATTCCGAAGAAGATTCGAGTTTTTAAACTAGTTCTAACTATAAAATTGGACATGGATCCTACCTCATCTCATAAACTAGATACGGGACTCTATCGGTGGTTTGTCTCTTGTTTTCCCCCGTCTTTTTATGTTTATTTTTAGTTGAACCTTTAAACTATTGTAGTAAATTAAAAATATATAAAATAGGAAATCCAATTTTTGTTGAAATCCACATGAGGATATCTGCATAGTGAATATATGATATGGTATATTTTAGTATAAAATTTTTGTTATAGTTTTAAACCTATGCATTTCTATAATTAATTTATAGTTGTACTTTATGTGGTACAGTTATGGTGAAATTTTTATTGTGGGCTAATCATTAAATCTTTGAGTTACAGTAAATATTCCATGCCTTAGGTTTATGCTTGTTGAATAGTTTAAAGTGTATAAAAACAAAAATGTGTTTATATATTACTATTGTTATGTAGCAGCACGATTATGTTAAGTATTCATAAGACAACCATGGTGTTACAGAGACCTAAGATATATCGATGTTGAATAGTCTAAAGTGGATTGTTCGCAATAACGTAAACATGATCTCGTTTTGGAAATATCACATATACACGGACCGTTCGGGCCTTTCCAGCGGACCATTTGCAACACCTCGATACACTTTTGACAAAATCTATGTCAAATGCACATTTCTACTATAGACCGTTCGAAGAAAAGACAAGTATCGTCCGGTGCCATGTGCGGACCGTCCGATCTCAGGTGCGGACTGTCCGACCGTTGAAAGACAGAACAATCAGAAGGTATCGGGTCCGGTAAAATGAATTACAACACATATGCGTACCGTCCAGAGGCACGATCAGACCATCCGTGCCAGACTCTATATGACATCTAACGACACATTTAATGCGATTATAACTGTTGATATAGCCGTTGTAACTAAATGTTGCAAATCTAGCTGTTGATGTGCAGTGGTGGACTGTTCGGACTAGGAGTGTGGACCATCCGGACTAGGAGTGCAGACCGTTCGAACATGGCAGAATAAGGGTAACAACTAGAAAGTGATTACAACTAGAAAGTGATTGGTGACTATAAATACAACCCAACCACCCCTTCAATGACATCTAAACATTCCAACCTCCACATTCATTGCAAAGAGTTAGACTTTACTCCAAAGCCTCACACAAGCATCAAAGATCCTCCAAGTGCGACCATTGTGATTGTATTCATTAGTGATTAATCACCTTTTTAAGAGATTCTAGAGAGTGTGAGATTGTGTTTCATTTGACAGCTCTTTGTTGCTTTGTTTTCTTAATCGTGCTTTCTTCCTCTCCTTCTAAATTCTCATTGACTTATAAAGCTAGCAAGAGACACCTAGGTGTGTGATGATCCTTACATGGTCTAAGTGACCCTCAAGATTAAGGAGAAACATGCAACTGGTCTAAATGTCCGCTTGAGAGAGGAAAATGGTTGAAAAAGACATGTCCTACGTGGACTCCTCAATGGGGAGTAGATTCTCTGGAACCAAACCTTGAGAAACAAATCATCGTGTTCATTTATGTTGATCATTACTTTACGATTTGATTCTTCCTCTCTCTCTAGTTCTCTTGCTCGCAATCGTTTTGAGTTGCCTCCCAAAGTAATCTATAATTGATTGTGCAACTCTAAGCAAGAAGAACTCCTCTTTCGCACTTCAATTTCATTTATACTCGGGCTTGTTGAGCACCATTTGTGGTACTGGGCATGGCCGGACGGTCTGGCCCTGAGGATCGGACGATCTGGCCCACGTACGGTTCGCCCGTAGGCGCGGACAGTCCGTGAGTAGATCGAATCAGGTGGTTAAAACTCTTATCTACTCGCGTGCTTAGCCCTCTAATCCTATGGGAGCTGTTGGAGAACTCCTAGGAACAGGTCCAGACCTTCCCCTTATATATTTGAAGGGGTACGACCGATTGAAACCCCCAACAATCGATCAATCAATCAATATACATCTAGTTCTTTACATTCTGCCCTAAGAGTAGATGTAACTTAGATTCCTCTCTCTAATCTTCCCTCCCTCCGGCTCTACGTCGTTTAGAAGCGTCTTGGATGGCCTGCCGATCCCAAGATAAACCCTATGATCTCTCCTCCCCGATGGGGTCCCTCCTAGGAGCGAGATCCAGGCGTCGTCGGCGAACTCCGCCACCCTTGCGCACGGACAGACCGTCCGGCCACTAGGCGCGGACTGTCTGGCTCGTTAGGCAGGAACCCTAGGCTCTGCGCTAGGTCACGGACTGTTCGGCCCCTGGTCACGGACCGTCCGTGAATCTGTAGATAGCACCGCCGCCGGTTCTCATCGCAGTGATTGGTGCCCGGATCGACACTAGCACACTTTTTGGTGACTCCGCTGGGGACATCGTGTGAAGACCTATCAGATCAGCCCTCAGTGATCGGTTCAAAAGATAGCTCTAACGTCTTGCCCAACAACATCATCGAGCCAACTTGGGAAACCTTGCCGTCTAAAGAACAGCTAGAATTCGAGGAGCACCAAGAGCAGCTGATCAAGGAAGCAAAAACAAAGTTCTTGGCCAACTTCAAAGTGGACAGGAACAACAGCGTCGTTCGACAATGGGCGACTGATCTGGCTTCGCTCTGACCTACTGCAGATACCCCTAAGGTAAGAGAAACAAACAAAATCCAATCTCTTAGAGCTTACATAGATGAGCAGCGAGACCAAATGCAACAAACTATAGGGGGTATGCAAAATGATTATAAAAGTCTAGTGCATGCATTAGATAAATCTACTGTCGCGAATTTTCCCTCGCACAAGGTTGAATCAGGGGAAAATACACGTGATTCATCGCCTACAGATTGTCATGACCAGCCACAACCCCTTTATGGGATGCCGATGAACACATACCGTGTACAGCCACAACCTCCTACGCAAATCAGTGGTAAATCCGCTTATCTGCACACGATCGGACCATCTGAACGTGAGCACGGACCATCCAGGCCACCGGTGGCCAGTCCTGTTTTTAGAAACGAATTACCGAGACTTGCACCCGAGCTACCACGTAATGCGCGAACCCTAAATGACCCATTCGGACCATCCGCATATAGTACCGGACTGTCTAAATATATTAGCGGATGGTTTGGCCATATGGTCAGACCATCTACGGACATAGCTGGACGATTTGCATATCTGTGCGGACAGTCTAGCACAGAGTACGTAGAGCCCTATGATGGGGATTATTATCCAGATCTGCATCCATCCTAACTAAACTTCCCATCACATCCTACGGTGCCCGAACACTATAATATAACATCCCAAACACATGGGGGTGAGTACTTTCCGGCCCCTCCTAGAAGGTCGGAAAGGAATGACCAGTCCTATGAACCGCATAGGCAAGTATTAATGCGCCACAAAACCCAAGCCAATGGGGGAGGAAGACAACATACTAATATCCAAACAACCACACCCATGTTGGACTAGAGAGCCGGTGGACTCCCACCAGCTGCCATTGATATAGTGAGAGAAGAGATAGTGAAAGGGAAATGGCCTCAACATTTCCTATAATCGATTTTGGTGTTTGACATCCATCACAAACCATATAAACTAACTAGTTTGCCTAGTGAATGTTTTTATCAGGTGCATAAAGTTCACATTAATATACAAAGAAAATGAGTTGGGGAATTCTACAAAGTTTGGAGCATACAAGTTTTGGTGCAGCCAGTGGTGCACCGAACCCTGTTCGGTGCCTAGGCCGAAGTACCTCGCGAACTGGCCGCTCTCAGGTTTTCTCAGAGCCACTCCACTAAAATTCACCAGACTGTCCGGTGAGCCAACAGAGCAACGGTCAACTTTGCCAATGCAGTACAGTGTGACCGTCAGAAGTCAGAGTCAGAACGCACCAGGCTGTCCGGTGCCGCAAGAGGACAAAGGACTTCAACGATCAACAGCTCCAAACCCCAACGGTTGGCTCACGTGGCACGCACCGGACAATGAACAGTGCCATATCTGGTGCACCACCGGACTGTCCGATGTGCCCATCAACAGCAAAGTCAGCCAATGTCTAGGAAGTGGTTGGAGGCTATAAATACCCCCAACCACCTCCACTCAAGCCATCCAAGCCTTCCAACCTTCACAATCAATACTAGAGAAAAGAATACACTCCAAAGACACAATCAAAGCATTCAATCCCTTCCAAGCTCCAAAATCAAATCAAGTGTTTAGAGACTTGAGAGAGGGTGTTTTGTGTTTCTTTTGTTGCTCTTTTTGCTTGGATTGCTTCTTCTTCTCACTCTAATTCTTCTAAGTGCTTTGTAAAGCTAGCAAGAGACACCTAATTGTGTGGTGATCCTTGCGGGGTCTTAGTGACACGTGTGATTAAGAAGAAGCACTCGACTGGTCTAGGTGACCGATTGAGAGAGCGAAAGGGTTGGAATAGACCCGACCTTTGTAGCCTCCTCAACGGGGAGTAGGTTCCTTGGAACCGAACCTCGGGAAACAAATCGCCGTTTTCACTTGTGTTGATCTTCACCACTCGATTTGTTTCTCCCCTCTCCTCTCTCTCTAAAGTTCTCTTGCTCACATCATTTTGAGTTTGCTTCCAAAGTTATCCGCATTAATTGAGTAACTCATAGCAAGAGGAACAATCTTCCGCACTCCAAATTTATTTCTAACCCTAACCCAAGTGTAGTGCGTGTTTAAAGTTTATAATTTTCAAGTTTCGCCTATTCACCCCCCTCTAGTCGACTTTCAATTGGTATCAAAGGCCGATGCTTCATTTGAGTCTAACAACTCGAAGTGATGTCGGGAGAACACGCCAAAAGGGAGATGGTCACCGGTGAAAAGCCTGAAGCCTCGGGAAAAAAGAACGATGAACGAACTCCATCAAAGGAGGTCGATGACAAACACAAAGAGGAATCCGCAAGCTCCATCAAGTCACATAGGAACGGTGACAAGAAGAAAAAGAAAATGAAGAAGGTGCTCTACTACGAGACTGACTCTTCATCACCTTCCACCTCCGGTGCCGAGTCTACATCTTCGAAGCGCCAAGAGCTTAAGAAGTATAGTAAGATGCCTCTTCGCTACCCTCGCATCCCTAAATGCGCTCCTCTACTTTTCGTACCACTAGGCAAACCACCATATTTTGATGGTGATGATTATTGTATGTGGGTGATAAAATGAGGCACCATCTAACCTCACTCCACGAAAGCATATGGGATATTGTTGAGTTTGGAGCGCAGGCACCACAGGTGGGCGACGAGGACTACGACTCCGATGAGACCACCTAAATAAGGCACTTTAATTCCTAAGCAACATCAATACTCCTCGCTTTCTTGTGTCGAGAGGAGTACAACAAGGTGCAAGGGTTGAAAAGTGCCAAAGAAATTTGGGACATCCTCAAAATGGCGCATGAAGGCGACAAGGAGACCAAAATCACCAAGCGCGAAATGATCGAGGGAGAAATCGGTCGGTTCGTCCTCAACAAAGGAGAAGAGCCACAAGCAATGTACAACCGGCTCAAGACAATGGTCAACCAAGTGTGCAACCTCGGGAGCACCAAGTGTGATGACCATGAAATGTTCTAGGTTATTCTAAGATCTATTGTCTTTCGTAATCCCACTCAAGTTCAATTAATTCATGGAGATCCTAGATATATACAGATGTCTCCCGAGGAGGTAATTGCAAGTCTGTGAGCTTTGAACTTATGATCAAAGACTCCAAACACATTGTCAACTTAGAGCAGGCGCCACCTCCACACCCAAGGTGCAACCCGTTGCATTCAAAACGATGGAAGAAAAGAAGGAAGAGTGTTTGGGGTCTTCTTCTCCGCCGAAGGTCCTCAAGACAAAAACACCTTCGACAAAGTGGTGCTAAAGTCTTCCCTCCTTCTGCCGAAGTTTCTCAAGATGAAGACCTCGCTTAGAAGCAACAACACCAAGTGCTGAAGCTACCATCAGCTTCGGTTTAGATCAAATAGAGGATGAAAAGACTAGATAGACCCTAGTAATTTAAGTTATGCCTATAAACAGATGTTGAGGATCATGAATGTAACTTTACTCGGGCTGTGTCCCATGCCTATAAATAGATGAATAGTAGCACCGTACTGTTCACGCTGGATTGTAATTACCTTCTCACGTCTTCACCTTTGAGCAAACCAAAGGTATCAATGTAATATGAATTCTATTAATATTCATATACTCCTTATGAAATACAAATATCAATGAATCAATGACTTGTATTTTTTATATTGATATTTGTGTATCCCAATCTATTGATAATGTGATGAAGGCATGCCCTTCATGACCTTCATCTGATGGTCATTGAATCTAAAAGGAATCAATGCTTCGGAGGACGAGGGTCTCTAATCCTTAACGATTTTGTTGCCTTGTTCTTGATTCACAACATTTGAGAATGAGTGACCAACATTGGCGCCCACCTCCGGTGAACTCACTTCCATGACAGTGACAATGACTTCGCAAGAAGCTCAAGCCATGGTACCTTCGGTTATGAAGCTGGTGCTTCTAATCATGGGTGGTTCAAGTTCTGAGCCAGCTGACAAGAAGCAGAAGAAAGAGACACAAAGAAGGGTACAACATGTTGGAGTGCAAGGACCCTTCATCAAGTCCAAGTGGTCACACATACCAATCACCTTCTCTCAGGAGGACCTTCATCTCAAGGATTACCCCCATAATGGTGCAATGGTCATATCTTGTGTTATCAAAGGGTTTTTGGTTCATAATGTCCTTTTAGACATAAGAAGTGCAGCAGATATCATCTTCGCAAAAGCCTTCAGGCAGATGTAAGAGTAGGATGATAAGATACATGATGCAACATCCCCTCTGTGGCTTCAGAGGAAGGCAGATAGTGGCACTTGGTAAGATAACAATGCCGATTACCTTCAGCTATGTTCACAACACAAGGACAGAGCAAGTTGTCTTTGACATTGTTGATATGGAGTATCCTTACAATGCAATCATTGGTTGAGGAACATTAAATGCCTTCGAAGCAATACTTCATCCAGCATATCTATGCATGAAGATACCATTAGAACAAGGTCCCATAGCTGTGCATGGAAGTCAAGAGGCTGCTAGAGGGGCCAAAGGGAACCAGGCAGATTCAAAGGCTATCCATAACATAGATGAAGCCGAAGCTCACCAGCAGCATAAGCACAAAAGAGATAAAGTTGTCTTAGTAGATCAACTAAAGCCATGCTTTTATGTGAAGACATAGCTGAGCAGAAGGTGTTGCTGGGATCTCAATTGTCTGATGAACAAGAAAAAATTTTGTTGAGGTTTCTGTTCAACAACAAGGATGTCTTTGCTTGGTTAGCCAATGATCTTTGTGGTGTTAATAGAGATGTTATCGAGCATTCACTTATTGTAGATCTGGCTATCAGGCCAAGAAAGCAGAAGCTTCAGAAGATGTTCGATGACAAAGCCGAAGGTGCACGAAATGAAGTTAAAAAGCTTCTGAGCGTCGGGGTAATTAGAGAGGTAACATATCCAGAGTGGTTGGCCAATACTGTGATGGTGTAGAAAGCTAATGAAAAGTGGAGGATATGCATTGACTTTACAGATCTCAATAAGCCATGTCCGAAGGATGAGTTTCCTTTGCCAATAATAGACTCTCTTCTGGACGTCGCAGCCACCTCAGAGCTCATGAGTCTATTGGACTGCTATTCAGGCTACCATCAAATTTGGATGATGTTGGGGACTTGTTCTCAAATGCTATGAATTAAGAACAAGACAACATAAAAGTGTTAAATGTTAAACTCCTTCGTCCTTAAAAACATTATACCCCTTTGGATATAATGAATCTCGGACGAAGGTTACAAAAGAAAAGACCTACGTAAGGTTGATAAATGGTAAAACAGAGCAATCATATATAATACACGAATAATAATACGGGTATTATCATCAATGTATTTCTATTATTAAATTCATAAAAACGAATTACAAATGTACCTTCAGATTAATGTAAAGTAAAGGTACAGACGTGATGCGAAAAAGCGCATGCCAAGTCCGCGTGAACAGTACGGGAGTACTGTTCACCTATTTATAGGCACGGGACGCAGTCCTTGTAAAATTACATTGATGCCCCTCACATTTATCAATAACTCTATAGTAATTCTTCAAGGTCCAATTTGGCTTTTCATCTTTAAGTCGGTTCCTCTTTTCTGTCGTTATGCCGAAGCTTTTCTGCACATAGCTTCGTGATCGTCTTATCCTTCGTCATGATCGTTTTTTATTCCAGTCAAGCTTTGTCTTAACCCTGCTCTTGTATATCCGCGACCTGACTCCGAAGGTGCCTGTTCACATATTACACTCGGAAAACATTGTCAAACTATGTTTTTGAGGACCTTCGGGAGCCGAAGGCCCCCAACAGCAGCCCCTCGCAATATTAATTTACTGTAATGATAAATTCATATTGCGACATGGACGAAGGCTTTATGCCGAAGGTCCGAAAAAACACCTTCCTTTTGCTAGAATAGCAACAGTCATTGACAAGCGGGGTCCTCCAGTTTTCGACACACTGGGTGTATAAATACGAGCTCACCACGAGTTTATTTGGCACGCTCTTTCGCCATCTGCTTTTTACTCACCCAGCTTTTCAGCCTGCACGCGACAGCATTCGCTCGGTTTTAAATTTTTAAGCTTCGGTTTCAAGTCTGGTTTGCCAGCATTCGCGAAGATGTCTGAGGATAAGAAAGTTGCTGGTGCTTCGAAGCTAAGTCTTTCTAAGGAAATGCACCTGGGTTTTCTTGAATCAATGTCGAAGACCAATACGGAGAAGATTGTCAGGGAGACTTTGGAGGGTTTATCTGAAGATACTGGCGACAGTGATAGTTATGATGTGGATAGTGGTGGGGAGGATTCCGAAGATCGCCCGTGGCGACCTAGTCACTCAAATTTTGGAAAATCAACTATAAAGCAGAGTCACCTTGAAAATATGAGGGGAGATATTTCCGAGATATATCCATCGTGAGGGCAGATGACGGAGAGAAAACTATGCCGACTCCCGAAGATAATGAAGTCGTGATCTTCCGAAGCTTTTTTAAAGCTGGGCTACGATTCCCTCTAAGCAGATTTGTGGTAGAAGTTCTGAAAATATATCAGGTTTACCTTCATCAACTTACCCCAGAAGCAGTGATAAGATTGGGAGTCTTCGTCTGGGCCGTGAGGAGCCAGGGCCTGGAGCCAAGTGCAAAAAGCTTTTGCAATATACACGAGCTAGTATATGAGACGAAGCCCTGGGGTAAGGAGCAATATCATAATAATTTTGGTTGTTATAGCTTCGGTGCCCGCTCTGGGTCAAGCTGTCCCGTGCCAACTTTTCGGAAGAGATGGCTCGGGGAATGGATGAAGGAATGGTTCTATGTGAAGAACGATTTGAAGGTTCGAGAAGATATTAAAGATATCATCATGCGCCCTATCTGGCAGCGCTTCGGACTCTGGAAACCAAAGGTAGAAATGGACGAAGCAGCTGAAGAATGTCAGAGAGCCTTCGGCGTAGTCTGTTCTTTTATTGGGACCAGGGATTTAATGCAAGAGCACATTGCCTTCAGAGTGTGGCCACTTGCAGATAACTGGGAAATGCCGAAGGAGACCGTTAAAGAAACTGACGAGGGTGGGCTAATCAGGCTGAAATATACATTCAAGTATGGAGATAAGTTCGTTGAACCAGATGATGATTGGCTAAAAAGCATTGAGAATGTAAGCGATGAATTGCTTGGGGCATACTCAAAGGCCGAAAATACTGCATTATCAGCGGCTTTCGGAGGCCGAAAGAAGAAGAGACTCAACCGAGTATTTGATGCAATTGGGTTTATCTACCCCGACTACTATTATCCAATGCGAGGCCAAAAAAGGAAAAATACTTCTCCTGCAAAGGAAATTGCTTCGGCTGCTCCTAGGGAGCCAGCGCCGAAGAGGAAGAAGGTAAAAGTGCTCACCCACCCTCCACGCTGTATTGAGCCGGCTACAGTGCCTGAGTTTATTGGTGAGGCTTCTTCGGCCACCGAAGCCAGAGAACCAATTCTAGCGCCAAAATTTGAAGAAATGGCCGAAGCACCAGCAATAGAGAAAACGGAAGAACCGAGAACTGAAGAAGGAAAAACATTAGACATTTTAAGTCCTTCATCAAAAGTTGAGGCAGCTAAAAGCCAAAAGGGGCCAGCAGCGACCCCGAAAAGAAAAAGGATGGTTAATGTGCTGGATGTTTTGGAGACAATTAAATCTTCAAGCATAACTCCAAAGAAAACCGTTGAAACTTCTGAAGTGCCTACTGAAGCCTTTGTTGCTGAAACTTCGAGGCAACAATTTGAAACTGAAGCTGGGCCTTCAGAGCCCACCAAGATACAACCTTTGGAAGCCGAAAAAATGTCAGAGGCAAGTTTAGAAGCTGAAAAAACAAAAACAACAGAGCCGATTTTGATTGAGGAAATCGACACTGCCACCCCTGAAGCATCTTCCAAAATACGTGATTATATTATGCGACATGCTTCGGGGAAGAAACTATCCGAAGAAGAGATTTTTGAAGCCAATCACTATGCCCGAGAACTGAAGTATCCGAGGGGGCCGTAGTGTTCAATGGGACAAACGAAGATGACTTCCTATACTGTCTCCCAGACAATAAAGAATTATCCGTCTGCCGGGAGATGGCTAGAAGCATGGGGTTCCCGAAACTCGAAGCTGGCCTTTGCGCCATGACGAAGGACGATCTTGCGGATAGCCTGTCATACAATAGTCTGAAGGTACAAAAATTGTGAATTTTGAAGTTTATGAATTTTGAATTAGTCTTTTGTTCTTATGTTAACTCATTCATTCTTTTGAATAGGGCTTAATACTCAGCAATGCCTTAAGGGCACAGAAGAATGCCGAAGATGAGAGCTGCACCATTGCTCTTAACAACCTTCGAACAGAGGTTATCAGGCTAAGAAACGAAGCCTTGGAGAAGGACAAAATTCTGCTTACGTTGGTGGAAAAAATGAAGGAAGACGAAGCTAACTCTAAAACTCAAGCCGATGCTCAGAAACGCGAAATCGAAGATCTTCGGAAACAACTAGCCCGAGCTAAAGAAGAACACATTCTTGAAGAAACAAAACGAGAATTAAGTGATCAATGGGCAAATCATTTGGAAGTAAATGTTAAAGAGCTTCGTGCTTCGAAGAAGAGATGCTATGATAAATCCATAGAGTGTGTTAAGAAAATAAAATCTAGCTTCGCCAGCGTTGGCGCGTTCTCTAGTGAAGAAAATTTCACAAGGGGAAATCCAGAAGGCCCGATTGAATGGATTAGTCACGAAGCTGATGCCTTCGACGAAATCTTGAATAGTCGCGGGAACATTTGTGCTTTTTCGGGCGCCAGAGGAATTGTTACTATTTTAGAGAAGAAAGGGTGCGAGCATGTGAAATCTTTGGCACAGTCTGAAGCTACTTTATCCTCTGAAGATATCAAAGACCCTTCAGCCGAAGCAAGCCAGGTCGGTGGAAAATTTTTCACTGACATTTGGGACAATGGCGGCCGAGAAATGGCTCAAGAGATCATTCAGAGAAGCGAAAAAGGCATCCATGATGCTAGGGAGGTAGCGAGAGCTGCTGAAAAAAGCACAGGGCCCGAAGGGCAAATAGGTATTAATTAGTGATTTTTATTTTGTTGTAATTTTTGATTTTGAACTTTATTCGTAGTTTGTAATAGTAATATAGCCGTGTCCTCTCCTCCCTCAGAACCCGCTGAGGCATCTGCGGACCCTCCCCCGAAGGGGGACGACGAAATTAGACAAATGGCCGAAGCCATCATGGACGAAGTTGTCAATCAGCTACTAAACGAAGCTGCAGAAGTAGTTCTTAGGGAAGATTAAATGCTATTGTAAAAATACTTGGAACATGACATGTGTAAAACTTTGTAACTTTGAATGTAATATATAATCTATTTATGGTTCAATTCTTTACGATGCATGAAATTTTTTCATACATACCGCTTTTTGAGCCTTCGGCGAAAAAACACCTTCCCTTCTTTTCATGCTTCGTAAAGAAAATCTTTTATGTATCACAAGAATTGCCATACTTCTTTGATGAAGAATCTCCAAACTTCGTGAAAACATTCTTTGAATCCATAAAAAAGTCTTATGTTGCCTCTCATATGAAGCTACACTTCTTCTCAATTTATCTTGTGCCTTAGCACGATTTTCTCTTTTTCAAAACATTCTTCGAAGATCAATGCTGTGTCCCCTTCCTGTTCTACATGCGAAATGATGGATGATGCTTATGTTATGCAAAATGATGTAATGATGTTATGTTATGCAAAATGACATTTATGCTGAAAATACAAATATCCCTGCAATAGAGCACACAATCTTTTTATCTCAGCGCTGACTTTTCGCTGTAAGCCTCCCTTAGGAGCTTCTTCGCCTTTTACTTTCAGCGGAATCAGCGTTTATTTTTCGCTGTAAGCCTCCCTTAGGAGCTTCTTCACCTTTTACTTTCAACGGAATCAGCGTTTATTTTTCGCTGTAAGCCTCCCTTAGGAGCTTCTTCGCCTTTTACTTTCAGCGGAATCAGCGTTTATTTTTCGCTGTAAGCTCTGCATTCCCTTTGGAATGACTTTCGAGCAGAAAACTTACACTGCGCTCCCTTAGGAACGACTTTTTATTACTTCGAAAAAGTTACGGCTCGTTCCTTAGGACAAGTTTTCGATAATCCGAAGGTTCTCCGTGCCTCCATAAATTCTTGTGCTTCGGCAACTCAAGCCTATGGAGGAGATATATTTTCATTATGATAATAAGATAAACTGTTACAAGAATTTGAAAAACGATAAAAAACACTTAAACTTCCCATAATTGTTCTTTACTACGAAGAAAGTAAAACTGAACGTGAAAGTGCAAAAAGCTGCTGTGGAGGTAGGATATTTTGTCAGTAAATGTGCTTCGACTCTGGCACAGTGCTATTGACTGTGCGAGCTTCGGATTCTTCTCTGAAGTCCCTCTGGGGGTGAGAGTGCTGGCTCCCTTCTGGCTGCGGAGCTCGTTGTATTAGTGGTGGTGGTGGAAGCTGTTGCCAGGAAGCTTGGGGTTGGCTTGCCGAAGCAACAGAGGCTGCAGGGTGATTGCCTACATATTCTGGAATGTAAGGCGAATGGTACGAAGCAGTATGCATAACCTGCTTCGGCTGGCTCTGTTGTGCTGCAGCCTCTGCTAGCTCCTTTTGCTTTTGAATGGTAACATGACACATTCTGGTGGTATGGCCCTTGCCTTCACCGCAGAATAAGCAGTAAATTTTTCTTGGTTGATCTCCAAATCTTCCCCCGAAGCCCCTGGCGCCTCTGCCTCTTGGCGCTGGCGGCCGAAAAGAGCTTTGCTTTTGCCCCGAAGCTTGCTGTTGCCCCGAAGCTTGCGAGGAACACTGTGGCCTTTGCTGCTGACTCCCTTTGTCATCATTTTGAATAGAATTGTGAATTGACCTGACATGCCTCGGATAAAACCTTCCTCCGAAGCCCCTGGTCATTTCTGAAAACCTGAGAGCTTCCTCCCTTCTTTGGCGAAAATCATTGTCAGCTCGAATATACTCGTCCATCTTCTGGAGCAGCTTCTCCAAAGTTTGAGGAGGCTTCCTGGCAAAGTACTGAGCTGAAGGTCCTGGCCGAAGCCCCTTAATCATGGCCTCAATGACAATTTCATTGGGCAATGTTGGTGCCTGTGCCCTCAGACGTAGAAACCTTCGGACATATGCCTGAAGGTATTCTTCGTGATCCTGGGTGCACTGGAATAAAGCTTGAGCAGTGACTGGCTTCGTCTGAAAGCCTTGGAAGCTGGTTATCAACATATCCTTCAGCTTTGCCATGAGGTGATTGTTCCTAGCCTAAGGGAGGAGTACCAGGTTTGTGCAACGCTCCTGACAGCCATGACGAAGGACTTTGCCATGACCGCTGTGTTGCCACCATACGAAGATATAGTTGCCTCATAGCTCATCAAGAATTGCTTCGAGTCTGAATGACCGTCGTACATGGGGAGCTGAGGTGGCTTATAAGACTGTGGCCAAGGTGTAGCCTGCAGTTCTGTTGACAGGGGAGAAGTATCA
This sequence comes from Zea luxurians, assembly GCA_029449295.1. Lineage (NCBI taxonomy): Eukaryota > Viridiplantae > Streptophyta > Magnoliopsida > Poales > Poaceae > Zea > Zea luxurians. Next base: position 58,810,088 of record JAOPSE010000007.1, read on the forward strand.
TCAAAAGCAAAATTTCCATGATGGAAATCTTCATACCAGTCGTCCTCGTTGTAGAAACCCTCTTGATGAAGCTCTCTGCGCGGGGGCCTTTGATTCTAGTCATCTTGAGCGAGGTGTCGAAGCTCTTCAGAGGCTTCATCTATCTGCTTTTGAAGATCAACTAGACGAGCCATCTTCTCCTTCTTCCGTTGGACCTGTTGATGGAGCATCTCCATTTTTTGGATTTCTTGGTCCAAGTCGTCTTCCGGAAGCGTTGGACTGGTGGCCTTCCTCTTCTGGCTTCGGGCCTCCCTAAGAGAAACGACATCCTGATTGGGGTCCAGCGGCTGCAGAGTGGCAGCCCCTGTCGCTGAAGCTTTTTTCGGCGGCATGACGAAGGTGATGCTTGCCGAAAGTTTTCAAAACTCAAAAAGTGGAAGTGAGTTCACCGGAGGTGGGCGCCAATGTTGGGGACTTGTTCTCAAATGCTATAAATTAAGAACAAGACAACATAAAAGTGTTAAATGTTAAACTCCTTCGTCCTTAAAAACAGTATACCCCTTTGGATATAATGAATCTCGGACGAAGGTTACAAAAGAAAAGACCTACGTAAGGTTGATAAATGGTAAAACAGAGCAATCATATATAATACACGAATAATAATACCGGTATTATCATCAATGTATTTCTATTATTAAATTCATAAAAACGAATTACAAATGTACCTTCAGATTAATGTAAAGTAAAGGTACAGACGTGATGCGAAAAAGTGCATGCCAAGTCCGCGTGAACAGTACGGGAGTACTGTTCACCTATTTATAGGCACAGGACGCAGCCCTTGTAAAATTACATTGATGCCCCTCACATTTATCAATAACTCTATAGTAATTCTTCAAGGTCCAATTTGGCTTTTCATCTTTAAGTCGGTTCCTCTTTTCTGTCGTTATGCCGAAGCTTTTCTGCACATAGCTTCGTGATCGTCTTATCCTTCGTCATGATCGTTTTTCATTCCAGTCAAGCTTCGTCTTAACCCTGCTCTTGTATATCCACGACCTGACTCCGAAGGTGCCTGTTCACATATTACACTCGGAAAACATTGTCAAACTATGTTTTTGAGGACCTTCGGGAGCCGAAGGCCCCCAACAGATGAAGAAAGAAGATGCGCCCAAAACAAGCTTCATAACCCCTAGTGGGACCTCTGCTACCTTTGGATGCCTGAGGGGTTCAAGAATGCTGGAGGAAGCTTCAGCAGAATGACTGCTAAAGTTCTTTGCTCGCAAATTGGCAGGAATGTTCTAGCATATGTTGATGATATCATAGTCAAAAGTACTAAGCAATAAAATCACATCGCTGATCTACAAGAAACATTTGCCAATTTTAGAAAGGCAGGTCTCAAGCTCAACCCAAAAAAATGTGTTTTCAGGGTGAAGAAGGGAAAGTTTCTTGGGTGTCTCGTGTCAACAAAGGGAATTGAGGCAAACCCAAACAAGATAGAAGCAATACTTCGGATGGATCCACCGAAGTCAAGAAAAGGCGCCCAAAGGATGACAGCTTCATTGAACAGATTCATTTCAAGATCAGCAGAAAGGAACTTGCCATTCTTTGAAGTTTTGAAGTCAGTCGAAGTCTTTCAGTGGGGACCGATTCAGCAAAAGGCTTTCGAAGAGCTGAAACAATACTTAATAGAATTGACAACTTTAACCCCACCTTCGTCAGAAGCCCCATTGCTGCTGTATGTAGCTGCTTCTCATGCTACGGTTAGTGCAGCGTCGGTGCAAGAAAAGCAAGATGGCCAAGCAAAGAAGCAAGTACCAGTATACTTCGTATCTGAAGTACTTAGTCCATCAAACAAAAAACTACACAGAGTTGGAGAAGATACTATATGCTGTATTGATGGCCTCTAGAAAGCTTCAGGACTATTTCTAGTCATACCATATCATAGTACCTTCTTCTCAGCCTCTCAAGGACATAATAGGGAACAGAGAAGCCACATGAAGAGTTGGAAAATGGGCTGCAGAGCTGAATGAATTCACCATAGATTATGTTCATAGATCTTCAATTCAATCTCAGGCATTAGCAGACTTCATTGCTGATTGGACGCCAGGGGCTCGGGACGAAGAAAGAATAAAAGATAATGAAGCTAGGATAGTGTTTTGTGATGGGTCATGGAGAACCTTCGGCGCAGGAGCAGCTGCCATTCTAATTTCACCATCTAAGATCAGAACCTGCTACGCAGCAAGGCTGGAGTTCAACTGCACAAATAACATTGCAGAGTATGAAGCCCTTCTCTTGGGGCTTCGAAAGCTTAAGGCAATGGGAATAAGAAGGGCAATTCTCAAATCTGACTCACAAGTTATTACAGGCCACATTAACAAAAGCAGCAGAGCAAGAGATCCGAAGCTCGAGAAGTATCTGGACATAGTCGGAAGAATGGAAGCCTCTTTCGAACGTTTATTTTTCACTGTAAGCCTCCCTTAGGAGCTTCTTCGCCTTTTACTTCAACGGAATCAGCGTTTATTTTTCGCTGTAAGCCTCCCTTAGGAGCTTCTTCGCCTTTTACTTCAGCGGAATCAGCGTTTATTTTTCGCTGTAAGCCTCCCTTAGGAGCTTCTTCGCCTTTTACTTCAGCGGAATCAGCGTTTATTTTTCGCTGTAAGCCTCCCTTAGGAGCTTCTTTGCCTTTTACTTCAGCGGAATCAGCGTTTATTTTTCGCTGTAAGCTCTGCATTCCCTTCGAAACGACTTTTGAGCAGAAAACTTACGCTGCGCTCCCTTAGGAATGACTTTTGAGCAGAAAACTTACGCTGCGCTCCCTTAGGAACGACTTTTTGTTATTTCGGAGGTTCTCCCTGTAACCATAAGTTCTTATGCTTCGTAAACTTTTTGGACTCTGTTATTCTGTGGAGAAAGTATATTTGTACTATGGCAAAGGCGAAGCTATTACAAGAAATTGAAAACGATAAAAAACACTTAGGCTTTCAATAATTGTTCCTTAAAGAAAATGATACTGAATGCAAAAACTACTGCCGAGGTAGGATATTTGTTAGTAAATGTGCTTTGATTCTGGCACAGTACTATTGACTGTGCGAGCTTCAGACTCTTCTCTGAAGTCTCGTTGGTGTTGAGTATGCTGACTCCCTTCTGGCTGCTGGCCTCGTTGCATTGGTGGTGGAGGCGGAGGCTGTTGCCAAGATGCCTGAGATTGACTTGCCGAAGCAACAGAAGCTGCAGGGTGGTTGCCCACATACTCTGGGATATAAGGCGAGTGGTACGAAGCAGTATGCATAACTTGCTTCGGCTGGGTCTATTGGGCTGCAGCTTCTGCTATTTCCTTTTGTTTCTGGATAGTGACATGGCACATCCTGGTGGTGTGGCCCTTGTCCTCACCACAGAATAGGCAATAAATTTTCCTGGGCTGATCCCCAAATCTTCCTCCGAAGCCCCTGGCACCTCTGCCCCTTGGAGCTGGAGGCCGAGGATAGGTCTGCTGTTGCCCCGAAGCCTAGGAGGAATATTGCGGCCTCTGCTGCTGGCTTCTCCTGTCATCATTCTGAGCGGAATGAATCGATCTGACATGTCTAGGATGAATTCTCCCTCCGAAGCCCCTGGCTATTTTGGAGAACCTATAAGCTTCCTCCCTTCTTTGCCGAAAGTCATTGTCAGCGCGGATGTATTCATCCATCTTCTGAAGTAGTTTCTCCAAAGTCTGAAGGGGCTTCCTGGCAAAGTATTGAGCTGAAGGTCCCGGCCAAAGCCCCTTAATCATGGCCTCAATGACAATTTCATTGGGCACTGTTGGCGCTTGTGCCCTCAGGCGTAAGAACCTTCGCACATACGCCTGGAGATATTCTTCGTGGTCTTGGGTGCACTGGAATAAGGCTTGAGCGGTGACCGGCTTCGTTTGAAACCCTTGGAAACTGGTGATCAGCATATCCTTCAGCTTCTGCCGTGATGTGATTGTTCCTGGCCGAAGGGAGAAGTACCAGGTTTGTGCAACATTCTTGACGGCCATGACGAAAGACTTCGCCATGACTGCAGTATTGCCACCATAGGAAGATATCGTTGCTTCGTAGCTCATCAAAAACTGCTTCGGATCTGAGTGTCCGTCATACATGGGGAGTTGAGGTGGCTTGTAAGACGGAGGCCAAGGTGTAGCCTGCAGTTCTGCTGACAGAGGAGAAGCATCATCAAAAGCAAAATTCCCATGATGGAAATTCTCATACCAGTCATCCTCGTTGAAGAAGCCCTCTTGATGAAGCTCTCTGTGTTGAGGCCTTCGGTTCTGCTCATCTTGAGTAAGATGGCGACGAACTTCTTCAGAGGCTTCGTCTATCTGCCTTTGCAGATCAGCCAGCCTAGCCATCTTTTCCTTCTTCCTTTGCACCTGCTGATGGAGCATTTCCATATTTCTGATCTCTTGGTCCAAGTCGTCCTCCTGAGGCGTTGGACTGGTGGCCTTCCTCTTCTAGCTTCGGGCCTCCCGAAGAGAGAGGGTCTCTTGGTTGGGGTCCAACGGCTGCAGAGCGGCAGCCCCTGTTGCTGAAGCTTTCTTTGGCGGCATGACGAAGGTCTATGCTTGCCGAAGGTGTTCGAAACTCAAAAAGTGGAAGTGAGTTCACCAGAGGTGGGCGCCAATGTTGGGGACTTGTTCTCAAATGCTAAGAGTTAAGAACAAGGCAACATAAAAAATGTTAAATGTTAAAGTCCTTCGTCCTTCGAAACATTATCTCCCTTCAGATATAATGAATTCCAGACGAAGGTTATGAAGAACAAACCTTCTTAAACACAATAGATGATGAAAAAGGATTCATACACAAGATATGAAAAAAATAATATAAACACTTTAAATGTTATTACCAACTTATTTTTATTTGCGTGAATGTATCGACACTAACAAATTATAAATGTACCTTCGGCTCGAAGGAAAGCAGGGGTACAAACGTGACGCGAAAGTAAATGCCAAGTCAGCGTGAACAGTACGGGAGTACTGTTCATCTATTTATAGGCACGGGACGCAGCCCATGTAAAGTTACACCCATGCCCTTTACATTTGCTAATAACTCTATAGCAATCCATCGGGGTCCAAATAGACTTTTCCCTTTTAAGTTGGTTTCTTTTTCTGCTACCACGCCGAAGCTCCCCTGCGCATAGCTTCGGCTCTGCGCCATCCTTCATACTCTTTGTGCATCTTCATGCTGTGGTTTTGATTTGTGTCAGAAGGTACCTGTTTACACATTATACTCCAGAGACATAGTTAAATCATGTTTTTGAGGAGCTTCGGAAGCCAAAGGCCCCCAACACCTTCATCCCAAACCGCTTGAGCAAGTCTTGCGTGTACTTCGTTTGGGAGATGAAGGTACCGTCCTTGAGTTGCTTCACTTGGAACCCAAGGAAGTAGTTCAACTCGCCCATCATTGACATCTCAAATTTCTGTGTCATCACCTTGCTAAACTCTTCACAAGACTTTTGGTTAGTAGAACCAAATATTATATCATCGACATAAATTTGGCACACAAATAGGTCACCATCACGAGTCTTAGTGAAAAGAGTTGGACCGGCTTCACCAACCTTGAAAGCATTAGCAATTAGGAAATCTCTAAGGCATTCATACCATGCTCTTGGGGCTTGCTTAAGTCCATAGAGCGCCTTAGAGAGCTTACACACATGGTCAGGGTACCGTTCATCCTCAAAGCAAGTGGGTTGCTCCATGTACACCTCCTCCTTGATTGGCCCGTTGAGGAAAGCGCTCTTCACATCCATTTGGAACAACCTGAAAGAATGGTGAGCGGCATAGGCTAACAAAATGCGAATAGATTCTAGCCTAGCTACAGGAGCAAAAGTCTCCTCAAAGTCCAAACCTGCGACTTGGGCATAACCTTTTGCCACAAGTCGAGCCTTGTTCCTTGTCACCACTCCGTGCTTGTCCTATTTGTTGCGGAACACCCACTTGGTTCCCACAACGTTTTGCTGGGGACGTGGCACCAGGGTCCAAACTTCATTTCGCTTGAAGTTGTTGAGCTCTTCCTGCATGGCCAACACCCAGTCCGGATCTAGCAAGGCCTCTTCTACCCTGAAAGGCTCAATAGAAGAGACAAACGAGTAATGCTCACAAAAGTTAGCTAATCTTGAGCGAGTGGTTACTCCCTTGCTTATATCACCCAAAATCTAGTCGATGGGATTATTCCTTTGAATCGTTGCTCGGACTTGAGTTGGAGGGGCCCGTGGTGCTTCTTCCTCCACAACATGGTCTTCTTGTGCTCCCCCGTGATCACACGCCTCCTCTTGAGGAACCTGTTCATCATCTTGAGTCGGGGGATGCACCATCGTTGAGGAAGAAGGTTGATCTTTCTCTTGGTGTTCCTATGGTCGCACATCTCCAATCGCCATGGTGCGAATTGCGTCCGTTGGAACATCATCTTCATCTACATCATCAAGATCAACTTGCTCTCTTGGAGAGCCATTAGTTTCATCAAATACAACGTCGCTAAAGACTTCAACCAAACCCGATGATTTGTTGAAGACTCTATACGCCTTTGTATTTGAGTCATAACCTAACAAAAACCCTTCTACATCTTTGGGAGCAAATTTGGAATTTCTACCTTTCTTCACTAGAATATAACATTTACTCCCAAATACATGAAAGTATGAAACGTTGGGTTTGTTACCGGTTAGAAGTTCATACGAGGTCTTCTTGAGGAGGCGATGAAGGTAGACCCGGTTTATGGCATGGCAAGCTGTGTTCACAGCTTCCGACCAAAACCACGCGGGCGTCTTGAATTCTCCAAGCATCGTCCTCACCATGTCTATGAACGTCCTGTTCTTCCTCTCTACCACATCGTTTTGTTGTGGTGTGTAGGGAGCGGAGAACTCGTGCTTGATTCCTTCCTCCTTAATGTACTCCTCCACTTGTAAGTTCTTGAACTCAGACCCGGTGTAGCTTCTTATCTTCTTCACCTTGAGCTCAAATTCGTTTTAAGCACTCCTTAGAAAGCGCTTTAGAGTCCCTTAGGTTTTTTATTTATCCTGCAAAAAGAATACCCAAGTGAAGCGGGAAAAATCATCAACGACAACAAGACCATACTTACTTCCCCCGATGCTGAGGTAGGCGACGGGTCCGAAGAGGTCCATATGAAGTAGCTCCAAAGGTCTTGATGTGGTCATCATATTCTTGCTATGATGAGTGCTTCCCACCTGTTTACCTGCTTGACAAGCTGCACAAGGTCTATCTTTTTTGAAAAACACATTGGTTAGACCTAACAGATGTTCTCCCTTTAGAAGTTTATGAAGGTTCTTCATCCCAACATGTGCTAGACGGTGATGCCACAGCCAGCCCATGCTAGTCTTAGCAATTAAGCATGCATCTAGATCGGCCTCCTCTTTCGAAAAATCAACTAAGTAGAGTTTGCCGTCTAGTACACCCTTAAAAGCTAGTGAACCATCACTCCTTCTAAAGACAGACACATCTACATTGGTAAATAAACAATTATAGCCCATATTACATAGTTGACTAACGGACAACAAGTTGTACCCGAGCGATTCAACCAAGAACACATTAGATATGGAATGCTCGGATGAAATAGCTATCTTTCCTAGCCCTTTAACCTTGCCTTGATTCCCATCTCCAAAGATGATCAAATATTGGGAATCTTTGTTCTTGACGTAGGAGGTGAACATCTTCTTCTCCCCCGTCATGTGGTTTGTGCATCCGCTGTCGATAATCCAGCTTGAGCCCCCGGATGCATAAACCTGCAAGGCAAATTAGGCTTGGGTTTTAGGTACCCAACTCTTGTTGGGTCCTACAAGGTTAGTTATAATAATCTTTGGGACCCAAATGCAAGTCTTGTCTCCCTTGCATTTGACCCCCAACTTTCTAGCAACTACTTTTTCATTTTTATATGAAAGAACAAATGCAGTGTTGCAAGCATGAAAAATAGTGGTAGGTTTATTACACACTTTCCTAGAAGCATGAGACACAAAATTTTTCCTAGGCCTACCATTAACATTGGAACTTGAAGCAATCATGGCATGTTAGTCAAAAGCATTATAACTCCTATTATAATGACAATTTATAGAAAACTTTCTATCATTGTATATAAAAGCATGATTCTTTTGACTACTACTAGCCATAGGAGCCTTCCCTTTCTCCTTGTTGGAAATGGGAGCCCTTTGACTTGTTAAGTTCTTGGCTTCCTTTCGAAAGCCAAGTCCATCCTTAATTGAGGGATGTCTACCAACAGTGTAGGCATCCCTAGCAAATTTTAACTTATCAAAGTCATTTTTGCAAGTCTTAAGTTGGGCATTAAGACTTGCCACTTCACCATTTAATTTTGTAATAGAGGTAAGGTGCTCAACACATGCATCAACATCAATATCCTTACACCTATTACAAATGACAACATGTTCTACACAAGATCTAGTTTTATTAGCTTCTTCTAACTTAGCACTTAAATCATCATTAATGCTCTTTAAATTAGACACAGTTTCATGACAAGTAGACAATTCAGAAGAAAGCATTTCATTTCTTTTAACTTCTAAAGCAAGAGTTTTTTGTACACTAACAAACTTATCATGCTCTTCATACAAGATATCCTCTTGCTTTTCTAATTGTCTATTCTTTTCATTTAAAGCATCAATCAATTCATTGATCTTATCAACTTTAGTTCTATCTAAACCTTTGAATAAACTTGTGTAATCTACTTCATCATCACTAGAGTCATCATCACTTGAAGTAGTATACTTAGGAGTATCTCGAGTGCTTACCTTTTTCTCCTTTGCCATGAGGCAGGTGTGGCGCTTGTTGGGGAAGAGAGATGACTTGTTGAAGGCCGAGGCGGCGAGTCCTTCGTCATCGAAGTCTGATGAAGAGCAATCCGAATCCCACTCTTTTCCAAGGTGCGCCTCGCCCTTCGACTTTTTGTAGGCCTTCTTCTTTTCCCTCTTCCCGCTCTTTTCTTGTTCCTGGTCATTAGTATTATCGGGACAATTTGCTATGAAATGACCAGTTTTACCACATTTAAAACAGGAGCGCTTTCCCTTTGCTTTGCTCTTGTTGGGATGCTCCTTGCGTCCTTTTAGCGCCGTCTTGAAGCGCTTGATGATGAGGGCCATTTCATCTTCATTTAGCCCGACAGCTTCAACTTGTGCCACCTTGTTAGGTAGTGCCTCCCTGCTGCTGCTTGTTGCCTTGAGTGCAACGAGTTGGGGCTCATAGATGGGCATTGGGCCATTCAATGCATCATCAATGTATCTTGCTTCCTTGACCATCATACGCCCGCTCACAAACTTTCCGAGTATCTCCTCGGGCGTCATCTTTGTGTACCTAGGATTCTCATAGATTAAGTTCACAAGATGAGGGTCAATGACAGTAAAAGACCTGAGCATAAGTCGGACGACGTCGTGGTCCGTCCATCTCGTGCTTCCATAGCTCCTGATCTTGTTGACCAGGGTCTTGAGCCTGTTGTACGTTTGCGTTGGCTCCTCTCCCCTGATCATGGCAAACCTTCCTAGCTCGCCTTCCACTAACTCCATTTTGGTGATCATGGTGGCGTCGTTCCCCTCATGCGAGATCTTGAGGGTGTCCCATATTTGCTTGGCGTTGTCCAAGCCGCTCACCTTGTTGTATTCATCCCTGCATAATGATGCTAACAAAACAGTGGTAGCTTGTGCATTTTTGTGAATTTGTTCGTTAATAAAAACAGGGTTATCCGTACTATCAAATTGCATTCCATTCTCAACTATCTCCCAAATACTAGGATGGAGAGAGAAAAGGTGACTACGCATTTTGTGACTCCAAAAGGCGTAGTCCTCTCCATCAAAGTGTGGAGGTTTACCAAGAGTAATAGAAAGCAAATGGGCATTGGAACTGTACGGAATACAAGAATAATCAAATGAAAAATTTGAGTTAACCGTTTTCTTTTTCTTGTCGTAGTCGTCGTCTCTTGGGGAAGAAGAAGACTCGTCGCTGTCGTAGTAGACGATCTTCTTGATGCACCTCTTCTTCTTCCCGTCCTTCTTCTTATGACTCGAGCCGAAATCGGTGGGCTTGTCGTCCCTTGGCTTGTTGAAGATGGACTCCTTCTCCTTATCATTGACCACCATCCCCTTTCCCTTAGGATCCATCTCTTCGGGCGATTAGTCCCTTTCGTGAAGAGAATGGCTCTGATACCAACTGAGAGCACCTAGAGGGGGGGGGGGGTTGAATAGGTGATCCTGTAAAATTCAACAACTAATAGCCACAAAACTTGGTTAAGTGTTAGAATGGCTAAGTAGCGAGCTCTTGCGAACACACAAGTATCACAGAAAACAATCACACAAGACACGCGAGTTTATCCCGTGGTTCGGCAAGTACAACACTTGCCTACCTCCATGTTGTGGCGTCCCAATGGACGAGGGTTGCACTCAACCCCTTTCAAGTGATCTAATGATCAACTTGAATACCATAGTGTTCTTCTTTGCTTATCTCTTTTCCCGTTTGCGAGGAATCTCCACAAGTTGGAGTCTCTCGCCCTTACAACAAGGATCAAAGTGAAAGCACTAGAGTAAGGGTGGGAAGCAACACACACAAATCCGTAGCAATACGCACACACATAGCCAAGACTTAAGCTCAAATGAATCGCAACAAGTTCACCACTAGAACGGAGCTCAAATCACTAACAAAGTCAATCAAGTGTGCGGAGACGGAGTATGGAAGACTTAGAATGCTCAAAGAATGCTTGGGTGACTCCTCCATGTGCCTAGGGGTCCCTTTTATAGCCCCAAGGTAGCTAGGAGCCGTTGGAGGCAACTTTGGAAGGCAAATCTTGCCTTCTGTCGGGTGGCGCACCGGACAGTTCGGTGCGCCACCAGACAGTCCCTGTAACTGTCCGGTGCGTGATATCCTTCCTTTTCTGGCGCATCCGACCGTTGCAGATTTGCGGTAGTTGGCACACCGGACACTGTCCGGTGCACACCGGACAGTCCGGTGTCCCCTGCCGACCGTTGGCGTGCCCACGCGTCGCGCGCGGATTGCGCAGCCGACCGTTGGCGCAGTCGACCGTTGGCTCACCAGACAGTCTGGTGAATTATAGTCGTACGCCACCGTCGAGTCCTGAGAGCGGATTGTTCATCGAGACTTGTCCTGGCGCACCGGACACTGTCCGGTGCACCCAGACCGAGCTGTTGTTGGCTGTACACAGCCAACTCCTTTCTAATCCATTTTCTCCTGTTTCTAGCACTTAGACAAAATATGTTAGTACTCAAAACAATGTACTAAGTCTAGAAACATACCTTATAACTCGATTTGCACTTCTTGAATCTTTGGCACAAATTAACACTTAGAGCATTTGTGTTGGGCACTTTAATCACCAAAACACTTTAGAAATGGCCCAAGGGCACATTTCCCTTTCACATTTGGAATCAAATGGACTGGTAGAATGGGCCAATGGAATCATAATAACATGGATAATAAAGTCAATCTTCAACCAGCCCAGAGGAAAGTGTCCAGATGAGTTGATAAAAGTGATATGGAACCATAATACTGTTGTCTGAAGGTCAACAGGATTTACCCCGTTTAAGCTTCTGTTTGGTGACGAAGCAATAACACCAAAAGAAGCAAGAACAGGTTTAATAAGGACTTTAGCTTCGGCAAAAGATGAAAAGGATTGCAAAATAATAAAAGACACCATAAAAGGGACCAGACTTTAGGCAATAGAGCACATGAACAAATATCAAGCCGAAACAGTCAAATGGCGGGATCAGAAGGTAAGATTAAAGAATATCAGGCCAGGACACTTGGTGCTTCGAAGAGTGGCCAACCCATATACAATGTGGAAGCTTCAGCTTAAGTGGGAAGGACCTTTCTTGGTGGTATCTTCGTCAAGACCTGGATCATACAGGTTGAAAGACATGGACGACAATGACATTCCAAGGTCTTGGAATGCAGATGAGCTTTGGAGATATTATGTGTAAACTATATAATTTTCTTACTTTTCCATATGGCACCCTTTTCCTTTCAGGAGGGGAGAGAGGTTTTTAATGGCGCCATAGGTCGTAGTTTTCATTTTTTTCTTGCGCAGCCCTGTGCAATACAAGGGCCAAATTCCCCCACATGTAAAATGTAAAATCTGGGATTACACCATCGAGTGTAAAAAAGTATGAAGAAGCTCCAAAGTCATCCTTAAGGGGATGCAGAGCTAAGATGCCACCTAAGTAAAAGGTGAAAAAGCTCCAAAGTCATTCCTATGGGGATGCAGAGCTTAAATACCACCTAAGTCAAAGGTGAATAAGCTCCAAAGTCGTTCCTAAGGGGATGCAGAGCTTAGCTCCAAAGTCGTTCCTAAGGGAATGCAGAGCTGAAATACCACCTAAGTAAAAGGTGAAGAGACTCCAAAGTCGTTCCTAAGGTGATGCAGAGTCTAGGTGTGTATTCATATAAGTATTTTTATCTTCGGCATACATTTCCATACTTCATCACATCATCTTTTGCATTCATACAACCATACATTAGGCAGGTTCATCATCATCACATAAAGCATGAAGCATTAACAGGAACAGCGGGGATTCCTGCCTTCAATGAGAAAATGCTTCGTTGTATAGGAAGATGCTTCGTCTCAAATGAAACTTCGTTGTATACGAAGATGCTTCATATCAAATGAAACTTCATTGTATACAAAGATGCTTCGTCTCAAAGGAAACTTCGTTGTATACGAAAGATGCTTCAATGTGAACGAAAATAAGGGAAGGTGTTTTTCGCCTTCGACTCAAAAAGCTACAAGTGTTGGTTTCTTCCACAACAAAGCAGATGACATACAAATGAAAGGTAAAGTAGCATTACGAACCATTTACAAACATTTACAATAATTTGTTCACTTTTAGTTACAACTCTTTGTCAAATAATACACTCTCTTATACAAAGAATTTCCAAAAGTGTTTCTACAGATGTTAGCAAAAGGAGCTTCTAAGTTCTTCTTCAGCGCTTCAGAACTATCTTTCGGCACCATCACCCTGAAGAATGACAAAGACAAGGGTAGTGAGGAACATGGTAAGAAAAAATATAAAATAAAAGCCTTACGGTAAAGAAGTTTTCTTTACCTTGTTGAGCAGGTTTCGAGCTTCGTCCCTAGCCAACTCTCGGCCACCCTTCGCCCAGATTTGGGTAATAAATCTGTTGCCTATGCTTCGGGCTTCGGCCGAAATATCAATTTTGTCATATGGCGACAGGCCGAAGTTTGGCCTGTTGATGGTTCTCACATGATTGCATCCGACTTTCATGAAAGTTGCAGTCATTCCACGAGAAGCCACCAGCGCATAGAAATCACCGTGCCCAGTTATGACTTCGTCGAGGATGTCAACTTCTTTTTCGATATGTTCAAGAGCTCCAGGAATATCTTCGGCAGAAAGGGTAACTTCTTCAGATGTGGCTCCGATAGAATTGAATATCCCCTTCAACCGAGCAATGCATTGAGTAGCAAAGCCGAAGCATTTATCCCGAAGATTTGTGATTGTCTCGCTCAGTTTAACATTCTTTTCAATTTCTGCTTCAACTCTTGGATTCAACGCTTTGGACTCGTGGTCGAAGAGATCCGAGTTCTTTTCCAAAATTGTTTGAGCTTTGTCTAGCTCTCTGCTCAATTTTTCATTCTGAGAACGCGCTTCGGTGAGTGAGTCTTCGGCTGAGCGCAGCAGGCTATCTTTTTCTTTCAAGGAATCTTCAAGTTTTTTGATTTTATCTTCAAAGCCTTCGATAACGATTTCGTTTTTTCTGTCCTCAACATCCTGCTGCATTTTCAAGGCCTTGCTTAGTAGCAGACTCTGAAAAACAAATCAAAGTTAGAATACCCAAATCACCACGAAGGTACCAATAGGGAGCTGTAGAGAAGTCTTACTTTGAAGTTTGAGTAGAACAAGCTGCCAATAATGTGTTGTCACCTATAGCAACTAATGTCCTTTTCTAGCTTCGGAAATCCAACACTCTTAGATAAAGTACTTATGATTTTAGGCCCGGTGTGGTCGCGAATGCATCCCAAAATCTCTTCGTCGACCCCACCGAAGAGTATGGACCCAGGCTTGTAACCGCAGGATATATATAGCAAACTCTTTCAATTCTGATTTGTCCTCTTCGGAAAATAGTTGGCCACCTAGGTGCGAAGGTTGAAATCCTTGTCTTATGAAGAGGCATCTTCAATTCTTTTTCCCTTGTCAGAAGGCGCTGCGGCTACGTCCTTCTCGGCAACCACATCCGATATGAGTCTGTCGATTACTGACATTGTGGTTGCGAGTTCATCAGCTTCGGCTCTAGCGGTATCTTCGGCATCGACAGGCATAGCTGCTTTTGCCGCCGAATCTGGGGGTGGCGTCTGCTCGATAGCTTGCATCACATTCATCATCCGTCATTTCTTCTGCCCCGGCCTCCTCCTCCGTAGATGGAGCGGTTTCCTTTGATTGCAAGAGGCTAGTCAGATCTAACCTTAGAGGACTTAGCAGTGCAAATGGGATAGATTCAGTCATTACCTTCAGAATTTCCGAAACTTCAGCAGTAGAGGGTGAAGGAGGACCTATAGTCTTCTCTATCACATCTTGTACCTTCGTATCCGTAGAAGATATCTTGGCGAGTTTATGTTTCTTGGGAGCCGAATCCTTCAGCTCCAATAGTGTCTTCTATTTCTTCAAAGCTTTTTGGTCCTCCTTGACAGATCAGGTAGCTTGCCTACTCAGAATGCCGACAACCCTTTTTCTTTTGGCTCCTACCCTTTTTCTTTTGCCTACTCAGAATGCTGACAAGCCTTTCATAGTCAGGATACTCAAAGTTAAGAGCATCCATAACACGGTTCAACCTTTATTTCGGTCGGGTGCCGAAGGCAACAGTCATTAGCTGGTCTTCCTTCCTCGTATAGTTCCCAAGAATCTCGTTGCACATTGTTTCTATCAATTCTAACCATTCAGTGCATGGCTCTTTAAATGTCTTCTGAATTTTGAAGAGGTAAGGGAGTCGAACAAGTTCATATTTTTCCCTTCTTCCTTCTTCTTTGGCATTCCCCATCCGCTAGAGGTTAGGAAAGTTCTGTTTGCCAGGTATTCCTGCACTAAATCCCTAGTGCCAATATGCCCAGCCACCACCCTGAATTCTACTTCGGCCAGTTGGCATGGGGAGCCGAGTTGCATGTTGCATAGTGGTCTCGTCATGCCGAAGCTTAATTTCAAAGGACTCATCACCATGATCATGAGCTTCTCTCTTTTCTTCTCATCAGCCTTCATGTAAAACCATTCATTAGTCCACTCGGTCGGCCATTTAGTGCGGTAGCCAATCACCGGGGCCTTGGTATCCTTCTAGTATGCAAAATTATAGCAACCAAAGTTTTTGTGCAGACTATCAGTTCTAGCCTTCGTCTGATAGTGAAGTTCATGTACACGATAAAACCCTTCAACATTGGCACTTTTTCCTTGGCTTTGGAGAGCCCATATGTAAACGCTAAGCCTAACAATAGCATTTGGGGCCAACTGGTGGAGATATATCTCAAATCTCTTCAAAACTTCCTGATGAGGACATCACTTATATACATACAATGAATGGACCGATAAAATGATCGCGTGCAGGATAGCTAAATCTCTAGGTACATTCTACCCTAGTCAATTGTGTTTCAAAGCTTACGCTTGGGGCCATGGATGTTTTGAGGATTAGGAACCTTGGAGTGGACCAGCAAGGACTTGGGAAAGGCCTAGGTGTTGAGGAGGAGCAGCAAGGGCGTCCACAACAGGAAGGAGATCAAGTTCGAGTCAGTTGCGACTCCATCTCGGGTTCCAGGACCAGTTTGCACTAAACTGGACGCCCAAGATGCATCTAGACTCCGATTACAACGGACTGGATATGGTTGGAAAGATAACGAGATTATCTAATGAACCGAACTGGTTCCACCCTAAAATTCATCAGGAGTCAACGAGAATCGTCGAAACAAGTCAGCATTCAGATTCTGTTTTGGTGCTGCGACACCGTCTGTTGGGTCGTGTATCGTGTCGGAGCCCATTAGGGGCGAGTCCAGGGGTCACGTATGCCCTAATACTCTATTTATTCAGTAGCCGCTGTCACATTTAGGTTTGAGTTTTGCTTAGATCAATTCTGTCATTGAACAGTGTCACCGTCATCGGCTTGTGAGACCCCATCCCGTAATCAATACAATTTTGGTTACGTTTCTTTCCTGTTCTTGCTTGTGTTCTTGATTGCGCTTGTAGGGATAAGCCTTCGTGGCGAGGTCATTCGTGTGTCATGGGTGATAACCAACGGAGCCATGGTGTAGTGATTGCGAGGAACCGTTCGCTCGGAGCCTTGGATCATCAACGTCGAGATCTCCACTCAATCAAGTTATCGTATCTCACGGAAGATCGGGCCGCGTCTACTATCAATTGGTATCAGATTTCCAGGTTGCCCGTGAGGTATAATCCTACCTTTAGATTAGTTTTGTTTCGTCCCATAGTCCACAAAAATCCAAAAAAAATTACGATCAGTTTATTCCAATCTAAAACCATCGCCTTAGCCTTTGCACAATTCAGTTTTAGAGTCCGCAGTTCTGAGTTCGTGTTCTAGTTGAGTTTGGTTGCTGGATTAGATTTGTTTTGGTTCAGTTTGATTCTGTCCATCCGCTTCCATCCTACAAAACCGACCCTATCTACAAAACAGATCCTATCTCTAAAATCAACCCTATCCACAAAACAGATCTTATCTCTACAACCGACCCTATCCACAAAATAGATTCTATCTCTAAAACCGACCATATCCACAAAACAGATCTTGTATCCAAACCAACCATATCCACAAAATTATCTCTAAAACCGACCCTATCCACAAAACAGATCCTGTATCTAAACCAACCATATCCACAAAATAAATCCTATCTCTAAAACCGACCCTGTGCTCCATAGCCGCCGCTTCGGTTCCTGCCAATTTGTGCCTTTGAAAACCATAACTTGAGGTACCTTCCATAAAACGGGCATAACTTTTCGCTCGGTGCTCTGTTTGAGCTCAATTTTTTACAACAGATTCTTGACTCCATTCTAGGGTGACCTGTTTGGTTCGGTCAAAAAATTCAAAAAAAATCGGGAAGATAATTAAAAAAATTGTTTAAGTGTTTTGAGGAATTTCAGAGATCCTTTGTGAATTTCTCTAGGTCATAATACAACTCTGTTTCAAGTGAAATTTTGTGTGCTTCCATCCTTTAAGTTATTAGATCAGTGGTAAAAAATTCAGAATATTTCGAGCTCTTTTGCTGGTACTCCTTTGGAAACGCGCCTTTGATTTCTACTAGTGCTGAAAAATCTGCTCTATTTACAGAACTGCCATTCCCACTAGATACTTGTACCTCCTTTCTTGTGCTTTGGTCCAACTGTTCTATTACATTTTCTAGGCTAGCAACTAGGACGAGTACTTGGAACACTTATTCAGCATTGCTATCTGTTACTGACTTGTGTGCCACATATATATATTTAGTCAGCCTTCCCAGAACTCCAGCTTTCTCTCGAGCAGAACAGGTACTACTTTGCAATCATACCCACGCTCGTTGGACAGTCACACCAGTCACCGTTTGCCACCTGCAGTGCTGGTAAGAACGTTGTAGGAGTGGGGTAAGATGCTTCATAATTTGTATTCCACCTCCACCACCACCCTGAGAGATAGTTGTAGGGTTCATATTGTTTGTTGCCTTTTTGTCTCTGTTTTATGCTAACAATGACAGGACCAAAGAATCAAATGGACAAGGACAAGGGACCTAAGCTTAACGACGATGAGTGTGTCTCTCAGATGGAATTGAAGGAGATGATGCGCGCGATGACTGAAGCTTTTAAAAAATACCAGGACTCTGCGGCGACATCCTATGAGCAGCTTGATCGACGAGTTGATGAACTTGTTACACGCATGGACGTACAGGAGGCTCGTCCCCCACCACCAACTCTAGCGCCATCTCACTCTCCTGTGGACGATGACGATGATGACGACGATGTTTATACACCGCTACCACAACGCTTCACACGTAATCGACAAGGTATGGGAGATAATGGTAGACGTCGTCATCATAATCCTCAACCAGACCATGATCCATTTGCTAAAATTAAGTTCTCTATTCCACTGTTCATGGGTTCTTATGATGCTGAAGCTTACTTAGAATGGGAGATGACGGTAGAACAAAAATTTAATTCCCATCTTGTTCCTGAGCAGCATAGGGTTAGACAAGCCACTAGTGAATTTAGAGATTTTGCTATCATTTGGTGGAATGAACTTGTTAACACACGTGCTGCACCACAAACATGGAATGCGTTAAAAGAGGAGATGCGAGCTCGCTTTGTTCCCCCTTCTTATAGGTGTGATCTTTGAAAAAAATTGCAACGCTTAGATCAGGGAGACATGTCGGTATAGGAATACTACCAAGAGCTTCAGAAAGGTATGCTCCGATGTGGGGTAGTTGAGGATCCAGAGGATCAAATGGTTAGGTTTTATGGGGGATTGAGGCGAGAGATTCAGGATATTGTTGATTATAAAGAATATCATTCTATACAATGCTTGTTCCATCTTTCTATGTTGGCAGAAAAAGAATTGTAGGGTCGTCAACAGCGGAGGAGCAGCACCTTCGCGCCACACCAGCCACCGGCGCCAGCCAAGGCATCATCCTCTTCGAGCGTACGAACATCCACATCTTCCTCCACCAATGGCACACGCATCACCGCACCTTCGGTATCACAGGGACACGACAACAGCAAGTCCTTGGTGCCTTCGGGTGTTGCAGCAAAACCTGCTACGACCACCTCTTCCACAGGCCGCTCCTCCGACATCAAGTGCCACCGCTGCCAGGGACTTGGCCATATTCAGCGAGATTGCCCCAGCAAACGGGCATACATTGCTATTGGTGATGGTGGGTATGTTAGTGCTTCTGATGTTGAAGATGAAGATACTGTTGGAGCTAACATTGCAGAGAGTTATGATGGTGATGAAGAGGTTCTTGGTACAACAGCGATCAAGACCTATAAGGCCTTGATTGTGCAACGAGCTTTGAGTGCCACGGCTAGTGACGACGACACCAGACAGCGCCACAACCTCTTCAACATGTTCCTCATCATCAAGGACTGCCGTGTACATACCATCATTGACGGTGGTAGCTACAACAACTTGGTGAACGTTGAGTTGGTCAAGAAGCTTGGCTTGCCCACACGAGAGCATCCCCACCCTTATCACATTCAATGGTTTAACAACAACGGTAAGTTCAAGGTAACAAAAGCAGCAAGGGTGCATTTTTCTATTGGCTCTTACCATGACTTTGTTGATTTTGATGTGGTGAGAATGGATGATTGCTCTCTTTTACTGGGACGTCCTTGGGAGTTTGATACTGATGCTATTCACCATGGTAGATCTAACAAATATACTTTCATGCATAAGGCAAAGAAAATTGTGTTGCTTCCTATGTCTCCCACTGAAATTGTCCACTTTGAACATGAGAAAAAGACTAATGCTAAGCAAAAAGGTGTTTTGAACTCTAAAAATCAGCAACCTATTAAGTTAAAAACTCCTACTTTGCTAGCCACTAGATCTGATCTTGATGAGTTACATGCCTCTGTTGGACTTTGCTATGCCTTAGTGTGCAAAAATGCTTTCTATTCCATTGATGATAAGTCTATTACTTTGCCACCGGCTATTGCTAACCCTTTGCAATAGTATATGGATGTGTTTCCCTCTGAGATACCCCCTGGATTACCACCTGAGTTGCCTCCAGATTTTCGGGTTAGTCCCACCTTTAACATTTCAGATTTGAAGCCATATATGGGTGACGAAGATGAGATCTAGTTGAGGATGACTCCAATTCAAGATGAGGAGGATGATGAGGACATCACTTCTATACATACAATGAATGGACCGATAAAACGATCGCGTGCACGACAGCTAAATCTCCAGGTACATTCTACCCTAGTCAATTGTGTTTCAGAGCTTACGCTTGGGGCCATGGATGTTTTGAGGATTAGGAACCTTGGAGAGGACCAGCAAGGACTTGGGAAAGGCCTAGGTGTTGAGGAGGAGCAGCAAGGGCGTCCACAACAGGAAGGAGATCAAGTTCGAGTCAGCTGCGACTCCATCTCGGGTTCCAGGACCAGTGTGACGGAACCTCCCAAGTCATTAGGCCCACCTACAGTTGTCCTTGTCCAACAGACATCAGACAACCCTGTAGATGTTCCTAAATCACTTGATAAGTTCGGTATCTTTTCTCTTACCTTTCCAGGAACGTTTCACCCGTCTTGCAGACATTACAGAACATCGTAGATATCGAAATGCGGAAGTGATTACATAAACTTACATTTATTTAGAAAGTAAGAGTGAGATACTTATTACAGACCTGAGCTATAAACGAGTGCTGAGTAATATTATTACATTACCAAGGGAGGCAAAAACTCCTCCTGATAGTTCTTGCATAAAAGTTTCTTATGGAGGACCAGGTCCTCCCGTAGCTTCACTCTTGTTTTTCCTCATGTGGAACCACCTTGGTACAAAAGCAACAAAAATCTGCTGCTTCCTCACCTAAAACAACGAGGGAATAAACCCTGAGTATGGAATTACTCAGCAAGTCTTACCAGACTAAAGAAAAGACTCTCAAGGGTATGCTGGTTATAAGGGAGTCAAGGTAAGGTATCTCAAGATTAAAGACTCTGTTTGCAAAAATGCTTACTAAAAGTGGATCCTTAAAAATTCAGTTTTATTGGCAAATTAGGTAACTTACCTATATCTAGAGTTCTTGCTACCATAGTTCAAACACTTATCCTAAACTAGTCAAGTTCTTAATCCATCCTTTATCTTTACTGGAGTTCTACGTATAGGGCAGTGACCAAGTCTTCATAACCGCGAAGATACGGCGATCCTAATCGATTATACTCAGCTGAGGATCTTTGATCACACGACATATGTAGCACTTAACCCTTGCATATGTCAACCCACCACCGGGTTTCTTAAGACCAGATCAGGTTCACGCAAACCGAGAGCACAGATACACCACCGTCCAGCCTCTTGCTACGGAGGGTTGAGAGCACCTAGAGGGGGGGGGGGTGAATAGGTGATCCTGTAAAACTTGAAACTTAAGCCACAAAAACTTGGTTAAGTGTTAGCACAATAATCGCCAAGTGGCTAGAGAGAAGTCTCAACAAAACACAATAACCACAAGAGATCAATCACAGAGATGGCACGGTGGTTATCCCGTGGTTCGGCCAAGACCAACGCTTGCCTACTCCACGTTGTGGCGTCCCAACGGACGAGGGTTGCAATCAACCCCTCTCAAGCGGTCCAAAGACCCACTTGAATACCATGGTGTTTTGCTTTGCTTTTCTTAATCCCGTTCGCGAGGAATCTCCACAACTTGGAGCCTCTCGCCCTTACACTTGAAGTTCACAAAGAAGCACGGAATAAGGGAGGGATGAGCAACGCACACAAGACACAAAATCTGAATGTCAACACGCACACAAGTCGCAACAAGAGCTCACAACACAACCCAATGAGTTCGCAACACGAAGAAACAAATGCGTGGAATCGAAGTCTTGGTGCTTAGGAATGCTTTGAGTATGCTTGGTATGCTCCTCCATGCGCCTAGGGGTCCCTTTTATAGCCCCAAGCCAGCTAGGAGCCGTTGAGAGCAATCCAGGAAGGCTGATCTTTCCTTCTGTCGCCTGGCGCACCGGACAGTCCGGTGCACCACCGGACACTGTCCGGTGCGGATATCCTTTCTTATTTGGCGAAGCCAACCGTTGGAGTCTGAGAGCCGTTGGCGCACCGGACACTGTCCGGTGCACACCGGACAGTCCGGTGCACCAATGTGACCGTTGGCTCGGCCACGCGTCACGCGCGGAATCCTCGGCCGACCGTTGGCTCACCGGACAGTCCGGTGCACCACCAGACAGTCCGGTGAATTTTAGCCGTATGCCTTTAATCATCTCCCGAGAGCGACGAGTTCGCCTGTGAACGGCTCACCGGACAGTCCGGTGCACCACCGGACAGTCCGGTGAATTATAGTCGTACACCGCCGTCGAACTCCCGAGAGCAGCAAGTTCGCCAGAGCCAGTCTGGCGCACCGGACACTGTCCGGTGCACCCAGACTGAGCAGACTTTGGCTGAACAAAGCCATCTCTTCTCTAACTTGATTTTTCCTGTTTCCAGCACTTAGACACAATACATTAGTCCATAAAACAATGTACTAAGTCTAGAAACATACCTTTTGACATGATTTGCACTTTGTCCACCACTTTGCATAGATTAACACAGAAGCACTTGTGTTGGCACTCAATCACCAAAATACTTAGAAATGGCCCAAGGGCACATTTCCCTTTCAATCTCCCCCTTTTTGGTGATTTATGCCAACACAACATAAAGCAACTAGAACAAGTGCAATATCAATGCAAATGAAAACTCAAAATTGTTTTGATTCAATTTTGGCATATATGGATCACTCTTTGCCACCACTTGTGAGGTCCGGGGAGTGTTTGTACAACTTGAGCACCACAGTAAGCAACAAAATGCATAAGGAACATGATCAATGGCATAAATACATGTATGCTATAAATCAATCCAAGTTCCGCGAAGCTAGGACATTTAGCTCACTACACAGCCTGCAAAAGGTCTTCTCATCTAAAGGCTTGGTGAAGATATCGGCTAGCTGGTTCTCGGTGCTAACATGAAACACTTCGATATCTCCCTTTTGCTGGTGGTCTCTCAAAAAGTGATGCCGGATGTCAATGTGCTTTGTGCGGCTGTGCTCAACAGGATTTTCCGCTATTCGGATAGCACTCTCATTATCACATAGGAGTGGGACTTTGCTCAGATTGTAGCCAAAGTCCCGGAGGGTTTGCCTCATCCAAAGTAGTTGCGCGCAACATTGTCCTGCGGCAACGTACTCGGCCTCAGCGGTGGATAAGGCAACGGGAGTTTGTTTCTTAGAGTTCCACGACACCAGGGACCTTCCTAAGAATTGGCACGTCCCTGATGTACTCTTTCTATCGACCTTACATCCAGCATAGTCGGAATCTGAATATCCAATCAAGTCAAAGTTAGACCCCTTTGGATACCAGATCCCGAAGCAAGGCGTAGCGACTAAATATCTAAGAATTCGCTTCACGGCCACTAAGTGACACTCCCTTGGATCGGATTGAAATCTAGCACACATGCATACGCTAAGCATAATATCCGGTCTACTAGCACATAAATAAAGCAAAGAACCTATCATTGACCGGTATGCCTTTTGATCAACGGACTTACCTCCTTTGTTGAGGTCGGTGTGTCCGTCAGTTCCCATCGGCGTCTTTGCGGGCTTAGCGTCCTTCATCCCAAACCGCTTTAGCAAGTCTTGCGTGTACTTCGTTTGGGAGATGAAGGTGCCATCCTTGAGTTGCTTCACTTGGAACCCAAGGAAGTAGTTCAACTCGCCCATCATCGACATCTCGAATTTTTGCGTCATCACCCTGCTAAACTCTTCACAAGACTTTTGGTTAGTAGAACCAAATATTATGTCATCGACATAAATTTGGCACACAAAAAGATCGCCATCGCAAGTCTTAGTGAAAAGAGTTGGATCGGCTTTCCCAACCTTGAAAGCATTAGCAATTAGAAAGTCTCTAAGGCATTCATACTGTTGGAACTTTCTCTCAGTTGCAAGGGGATCCAACAAGGGTGAACAATGACGTCAACAGGGTTCTCGCGCTCGATGGCAATAGCTCTGTTAATCTGCCCCCTCACGGGCACTATGAGGGGGTATTTATAGGTGTCTGAGCGCCCAGCGCCTTGTGTTAAGGACGCATGTGCCCTCGGATACCTAGGTTATCCCCAGAATATTCCCATAAAGCAGGGTTACAGACTGTAATTACAGGAATGCCTTTGCAAATTAGGCCCGTAACACGCAGCGGCCACGCGGGGCCCGTTACAATGGTCCGGATCACACGTGGGCCTCTGAGCTGGACGAGGCCGCTCGGTGGGATGACGACGTCGTAGGCCTTCGTCTGGCGCCGTATCGAGCGAAGGCCTGTTTTGTCTCCGTCGGACCAGCGACTGCGGCGAAGGCCTCGAGCGAAGGGTGGCGTCTTTGCCTTCGCCCCAACATTTGCCCTCCGAGGGACCAGTTCGACAAAGTCACCTGGTGCCGAAGACGTCGCTAGATGGCGGAGACGCTGCCCTCGCTCGAAGTGGTTCCGTGGGGGTTTTTGACATGACCGTTGATTGACACCGTACTGTTGGATTGCGGGTTTCCCGAAGCGCCGCGCCCTGTTGGATTGTGGGTTTCCCGAAGAGCCGCGCCCTGTCTATAAAAGGGGGCGGGGGTCGGTGCTTTTTGAACTTCACTTTCCGCGCTCCGTGCAAACCCTAGCCGCCTTTTTCCACCGTCTTACTGCTCGTCTGCCCGCCTTGCTTTTGTTCGCCGGAGATCTGGCTCGAGTGAAGCAGACCGCCCGCCGCCGCCGACCGTACGTAGCGATGCCGACCTCCTCTTCTTCTGCTGCTGCTACACCGCCGGCCGACGCCTCGCTGCCGGCCGTCGCTTCGCCGCCGGTCTACGCCTCGTCTGAGGAGACGCTGAGTAGTTTGGTGGCGGAGGAGTTGCGCGCCGGCGATTCTGTGAATTTTGGCGTGTCACGGATGTCGTTGGTCCGCGTGCAAGATATGCAGCGGCTGGGTTACTTTGGCGGCGGAGTTGCTCGTGTCCCGAGGATGGAGGAAGTCCCCGAGCCGGAGGGCGAGTTGGTTGTGTTCGAGGCGTTCTTCACCACCGGTCTCCGCCTGCCTGCACACCGATTTGTTGGTGAAGTCCTACGCAGGTTTAACGTTCAGATACATCAGCTGACTCCGAATGCCGTGGTGGCTCTGTTGAAGTATGTCTGGGCGACGACTTCGTACGGCGGACAGCCATCAGTCGTAGTCTTTGCGAAGTACTATTGCCTGCACTGGCAGAAGAGGATGATTGGAGATGAAGTTGCCCAGTTTGGGTCCTGTACGTTTACGCCGAAGACCGGCAAGACCACGATGCAGGTAGTCGAGTTGGTTCCTTGCGCCCGCAACAAGTGGGGCAACTGGAATGAGTTTTGGTTTTACGTCGCTGAGGGTACCATCGAAGACCATGAGGGGCTCCCCGTGTCCGAGATGTGTTCACATTTTTACTCAGCATACCCGTCCTTTAAGGTGGCAGAGGGGGATGCGGACGAAGGGGCCCTTCGGTGCGCCGCCGGCCTGAGCAGTGGGCGCGATTTGGTTGAAGAATTTGTGGCGTACGGGGTATGGCCCTTGGCGCATGGCTGGGCGTTGGGCGAAGTGTGCCCTCGCCAGATGCCTTCCCATGGTGGGAAGATGGTGCGAAGTCCTGCCTTCGCGCTGAATCTGCAAAACCGCGATCCGGCCGCCTTTGTGCGTGAGGCGGAGGATGGGGCGGTGCGGCTCGTTGGTCGGTACGTGCCGAGGACAGAGGGCCAGCGTAGCTGGGATATCCGCGGGTCGAATGACCGTTTGAACAGGGTTTTTGAATTGAATCAACTGCCGTATGGCGGCTACCCCGGCCAAGACGATGTGGACCGCCGTGGGAAGAAGCCGGTGGTGGAGACCGGAGACGACCCTGCACCGGCGGCCGCCCCATCCTCTAAAAAGAGGAAATTAGGTACTGTTATGGGAGGACTTGGGGTTTCCGATGGTTTTGCTAGAGAGTTGATGAGGACTTGCGCGGCCCCGGGGGGAAGGATGTCTTCGCCCGAGCTCCGGGAGTCTTCGGCGCGGATGCTGAGGGTTACCGGGGGTTGGTGGCCTAGGAATGTTCCTATCCCCCGCGCGGCCGGCGAAGACTTTTTTACATCTCGCATGGTTCGTGAATGGAAAGTGTTTCCTTACGGGCGGAATATTGCTGCTATTGTGTCGGCAGTGATGGACAAGGATCGCCAGGGAGCTGCACAAAAGCGCCAGGCGATTGTCAGGCTTCATGAAGCCAGGCCGAAGAGGCAGGGGGGGCTGCGAAGGCTGCGGCCCCTGGCGGAGGCAAACCGCCGCTGGCGGCGAAGTCGGGCGGCCCTGTACTTAGCAAGGCGCCGGAGGCAACGACAGGCGCCGGTGGTTCCAAATCGACGAAGGCTGTGCCGCCGTCCAGCAGGGTGTCGGAGGTCGCGAAGGCGGCCCGAGAGTTGTCGTCGTCGGGCAAGCGCGTCGCCGACTTCGCCACCGATATTAGTGTGGACGACTATCTTGGTGGTAAGACGTTGGCTCGTTTTTTTTAATTCGTTGATACGTCGCAGGGTCGGACGAAGGCCAGCTTTCTATTGTTGCGCCTGCCGCGGCTGTTGGGGCCATGCTTCGTTGCGCCGAAGGTCTTACGGGAAGAAGCAGCTTCGGCTGAAGTTGTCCCCAGAAGATGGCCGAAGGTTCCTTTTCGTGAAGCTTCGGCATTACAAACCGACATAGAGATAGAATGACCTTTTAATCCATAAAGGTCTAAGTCAATGATTGTAAACTTTTATGAGGGGCATAATTGTAATTCGTCACAGGCTGTGTCCTGTGTCTATAAATAGATGAACAGTACCCCGTACTGTTCACGCTGTCTTGTATTCATTCGCTCGTCACGCTTGGACTTTTTGCCTTCTGTCAAGCCGAAGGTAAAAATGTAATTCAATATTGTTCAAGTGCGTTTATGACCATATGATTAAATGATATTAGTGATGACATATGATTAGTCATGTCATCTTTCATATGCTTCTCCTTTCATTGAGATATACTGTAATGTTGAAGGTACGTCCTTCATGACCTTCGTCTGAAGATCATTATATCCTAAAGGAGATAATGCTCTGAAGGACGAAGGGCATTAATCATTAACCTCTTTGTGTTGCCTTGTTCTTAATTCATAGCACTTGAGAACGAGTCCCCAACATTGGCGCCCACCTCCGGTGAACTCACTTCCACTTTTCTGAGCTGATGGCTTCGTTCAACAATCAAGTTGAAGCTGCTTCGGCTTCGAAGCTGGTGCTCCCGATAACAGGCGGTTCTTGCTCAGAGCCGGCTAACAAGAAGCAAAAGAAGGAGGCTCAGAGAAGGGTGCAGCATGTTGGAGTACAGGGACCCTTCATCAAGTCAAAATGGTCCCACATTCCAATCACTTTCTCCCAGGAAGACCTTCAGCTTAAGGATTATCCTCACAATGATGCCATGGTTATCTCTTGCGTGATCAAAGGATTTCTGGTCCACAATGTCTTAGTTGATACAGGCAGTGCAGCTGATATTATATTTGCTAAGGCCTTCAGACAAATGCAAGAGCCCGAAGACAAGGTCCATGATGCTACACACCCTCTTTGTGGCTTCGGAGGACGGCAGATTGCAGCACTTGGGAAGATTACCATGCCAGTAACCTTCGGATTTGTTAATAACACAAGGACTGAGCAAATTGTGTTTGATATTGTTGACATGGAGTATCCTTACAATGCTATCATTGGTCGCGGTACTCTCAATGCCTTCGAAGCAATTCTTCACCCAGCTTACCTCTGCATGAAGATACCTTCGGACCAAGGGCCTATTGCTATTCATGGAAGCCAGGAAGCTGCTAGAAGGGCCGAAGGAAGCTGGACTGACTCCAAAGCAATCCATAACATAGATGGATCTGAAGCTTGTGAACAGTACAAATTCAGAAGGGAGAAAGCAGCTTCAGCAGATCAGCCGAAGCCCATGCTATTGTGTGAGGATATAGCAGAGCAGAAAGTGCTGTTGGGCTCGCAATTATCTGAAGATCAGGAAAAAACCTTGATAAGGTTTTTGTTCAACAACAAAGATGTTTTTGCATGGTCAGCTAATGATCTCTATGGAGTAAATCGGGATGTTATTGAACATTCGCTCAATGTTGACCCATCCTTCAGACCCCGAAAGCAGAGGCTTCGGAAAATGTCTGATGACAAGGCCGAAGGGGCTCGCAATGAAGTAAAAAGACTCCTCAGTGCAGGAGTTATCAGAGAAGTAAAGTATCCAGAGTGGCTAGCTAACACTGTTATGGTGAAGAAGGCCAATGGCAAGTGGAGAATGTGTATCGATTTCACGGATCTCAACAAGGCTTGTCCGAAGGACGAATTCCCGCTGCCAAGGATAGACTCTTTAGTCGATGCAGCAGCTTCTTCAGAGCTCATGAGTCTCCTAGATTGCTACTCAGGCTATCATCAAATCTGGATGAAGAAGGAAGATGAGCCGAAGACTAGCTTCATAACCCCAAGTGGTACATATTGTTATCTTCGGATGCCTGAGGGGCTCAAAAATGCTGGAAGGAGTTTCAGCAGAATGACTGCGAAGGTTCTCCAGTCTCAGATAGGCAGAAATGTGTTGACCTATGTTGATGACATTATTGTAAAAAGCACGAAGCAGGAAAATCATATTGCTGATTTGCAGGAGACCTTCGCCAGTTTCAGACAAGCTGGTTTGAAGCTGAATCCAGAAAAATGTGTCTTCGGAGTGAAGAAGGGGAAATTTCTCGGATGCTTGGTTTCAACAAAGGGAATTGAAGCTAATCCAAATAAAATCGAAGCTATACTTCGAATGGAGCCACCAACTACAAGAAATGGGGCCCAAAGATTGACAGGAAGGCTGGCATCTCTCAACAGATTCATATCCAGATCAGCAGAAAGAAACTTACCATTCTTCGAGGTGCTGAAGTCAGCTGAAGTCTTTCAATGGGGCCCAAGTCAACAAAAAGCCTTCGAAGAGCTGAAGCAATACTTGATAGATCTAACAACATTAACTCCACCAACGCCAGGGGCTCCTTTGTTGTTATATGTGGCAGCTTCGCACTCGGCAGTAAGTGCAGCACTTGTCCAGGAGAAGCTTGATGGACAAATCAAGAAGCAGGTTCTAGTATATTTTGTATCTGAAGTCCTTAGTGTATCAAAGAAAAATTATACAGAGCTGGAGAAGGTATTATATGCCGTTTTAATGGCATCCAGGAAGCTTCGGCATTATTTTCAGGCATACAATATTATTGTTCCTTCTTCGCAGCCGTTGAAGGATATCATGAGAAATAGAGAAGCTACTGGACGGATTGGAAAATGGGCTGCAGAGCTCAATGAATTTTACATTGATTATGTGCATAGATCCTCAATCCAGTCTCAAGCATTGGCAGATTTCATTGCCGACTGGACGCCAGGGGCTCAAGATGAAGAAGCAAATAAAGATGCCGAAGTGTGGACAGTGTTTTGTGATGGCTCTTGGGGAACCTTCGGAGCAGGTGCAGCTGCTGTGTTGGTCTCACCATCCAAGGTTAAAACTTGTTATGCAGCAAGACTTGACTTCAGCTGTACAAACAATATTACTGAGTATGAAGCCCTGCTCCTGGGCCTTCGGAAATTAAAGGCAATGGGAATCAGAAGGGCGATTCTTAAAACTGATTCCCAGGTTGTTTCGGGTCATATTGACAAAAGTTGCAAGGCTAAAGATCCGAAGCTTGAAAAATATCTAGACACGGTTCGAAGGATCGAAGCCTCCTTCGAAGGATTTTCTGTCAAGAATATCCCTCGAGGACAAAATGAGCATGCTGATTTGCTAGCCAAGTCTGCGGCACAGGGGCTACCGTTACCTTCGGATGTGTTCTTCGAAACAATAAAGGCACCTTCAGTGGAGCTCCTTGAAAGAGCAGTCCTCAACATATCTCCTGTTTTCAGCGAAGATTGGAGAACTGAAATCATTTCTTACCTTCAGGGTAAGTTCCTTTCAGATGACGAAGCTTATAATAAAAGGATAGAGGCAAGGGCTCGTCCGTATGTTATGATAGAAGGGGAGTTATACAAACATGGAGTTTGCGCTCCGCTGCTCAAGTGCTTATCTAGAACCGAAGGTATAGAGTTGATGAAAGAAATACATGCAGGCCTGTGTGGATCCCACATCGGATCTAGGCCGTTACTTGGAAAAGTTTTCCGCCAAGGATTTTATTGGCCGAAGGCAGCTTTGGATGCAGCGGAGTTAGTTCAAAAGTGCGAAGGTTGTCAGAAACGTGCAAGAGATCAAAAGCAACCTTCGTCTTTGACACAGCTGATACAACCCATCTGGCCATTGCAAAGGTGGGGCCTTGACTTGTTAGGTCCATTACCACCGGCTCAAGGGAATCTAAAATATGTTATAGTGGCTATGGAGTATTTTTCTAAATGGATTGAGGCGAAGCCATTAACCACAATAACTTCGGCCACTGTCCAAAAGTTTTTCTGGCAGAATATTGTCTGTCGCTTCGGAGTACCGAAGGCCATCACTGTAGATAATGGAACGCAGTTCGACTCCGAAGCTTTCAGAAATTTCTGTGATCAAATTGGAACGAAGATTCATTTTGCATCAGTCAGGCATCCGGAGTCGAATGGGCTCGTTGAAAGGGCCAACGGCATTATAATGACAGGAATAATGAAGTTAATCTTCAATCAACCCAGGGGAAAGTGGCCAGATCAGTTAACCAAAGTGGTGTGGAGCCACAATACAACAACATCAAGGTCTACAGGCTTTACTCCATTCAAGTTATTGTTCGGTGACGAAGCAATAACTCCAGAAGAAGCTAAAGCTGGATCAATAAGAGTAGTAGCTTCGGCAGAACCAGGTCCTGAAGATGTCTGTTTTGTGGAAAAAGATGCTTTAGAAGGGATCAGGCTTCAAGCTGTGGAGAATATCAATAAATACCAGGCTGAAACAGTTAAATGGCGAGATAGAAAGGTCCGGCTAAAAAATATTGAGCCGGGACACTTAGTGCTTCGGAGAGTGGCCAACCCAGACACAGTGGGCAAGTTACAGTTGAAATGGGAAGGACCTTTCTTAGTAGTATCTTCGTCAAGGCCTGGTTCGTACAGATTAAAGGACATGGACGGCAACGAAATTCCAAGATCTTGGAATGCGGATGAGCTTCGACGATATTATGTATAACTTGATGTAACTTTTTATGTTTTTCTTTTCTTTTTCATGGCACCCTTTTCCTTTCTAAAGGGGGAGAAAGGTTTTTAATGGGGCCATCATATGTAATTTCCTTTTTAGTTTTATAAGAGCAAAATCCCCCAAAGAATGTAAATGTAAAAGCTGAGAACGCACCATCGAGTGCCGAAAGTAAAAGGCGAAGAAGCTCAAAAGACGTTCCTAAGGGAATGCAGAGCTTACAGCGAAAAGTCAACGCTGATTCCGCCGAAAGTAAAAGGCGAAGAAGCTCAAAAGACGTTCCTAAGGGAATGCAGAGCTAATGTGTGGTTGTTTCTAAGGAAATAATGGCTGAGGGTATGGCTTCGGACATGTGTTTGGAAATTCATTCGCACATCACATGGCATCATAGCATTCGCATTCATAAACATTCATTCATGGCATACGTGGTGGTTTCGGCAAAAAAGAAGAAGCGATCTTTTATGCTTCGTTGTGTATAAAAAAGAGAGGTTTCGGCAAAAAAGAAGAAGCGATCTTTTATGCTTCGCTGTGTACGAAAAGAAGGGAAGGTGTTTTTTCGCTTTCAGCTCAAAATATTACCTTCGTCCACATCAAAGCACCTCAATGGAAGGGTAAGGATATATTACAAGGTATGAACAAAGTTCATTAAGAACAGTTTAGCTGTATTTACAAAAGTTGTTACAAAAGTCTCTTGAGTTTCTCTAGTCTACTCCTACTAATCTTCGTCAGGCTTCCGCTTCGGCGGCATATTCTTTAAGTATCACCTTCAGCTTCGTCATCCTACATGAATCAAGGTATTGCGAGTAAAAATCAAGTGTGAAGGAGAAGGTAAGCGCAAGGTATGATTTCTTACCGGTTCAAGATGACTTCGAGCTTCGTCTCCAGCCTTCTCTCGCCCGCCTTTTGTCCATATCATTTTTATAAATCTGTTTGATATGCTTCGGGCGAGGTCAGGAATATCGTCTAAAATTGATGAAGACAGAGTGAAATTCGGCCTGTTGACGATTTTTCCATGATCACAGCCGGCCTTCAGGAACGCTGCAGCTGTGCCCCGAGAAGCTACCCAGGCACAGAAGTCACCATGCCCGGCTATAACTTCGTCCAGCTCATCAATTTCAGCTTCAATATGTTCGAAGGCTCTTGGCAAATTTTCAGCTGCAGGGTTGAACTTTCCACTGCTGGCTCCAACTGAGTGAAAGATCTTCTTTAATTGTTGGATACAGTTGTTACTAAATTTCAAGCACTTGTCTTGAAGGCTTGTTAATGATTTCTTCAAGTCTGAGTTGGTCTGGACTTCGGCTTCAAGTTTCGAATTAAGCTCTAGCTTCTCTTGTTCAAATTGTTTTGATTGGCAGAGAAGCTTCGAATTCAATTCTGCTGCTTTAGCCTCAGTCTCTGCCAGCAAGCCTTCGGTTGATTGGAGTTCGAAGTCTTTCTTTTCAATAATAGCTGATTGTTCTTTTATCTTGCTCTCTAAATTTTCAATTATAGCTTCGTGTTTTTTATCTTCTAAATCTTGCTGCATCTTCAAAGCTTTGCTTAGTAGCATACTCTGCAAATAAACAACCTTCGTTAGGGATATTTCCATTATTAAAAAACAATAGAAGTCAGAGAGAAAGTTGTTTACCTTGAAATTGGAATAAAATAAGCTGCCGACGATATGTTGTCGTCGGTAGCGGCTGATATCTGTTTCTAGCTTCGGAAAACCGATACTCTTTGATAGAGTACCGATGACCTTAGCTCCAGTTTGGTCTCGGATGCAGCCTAATTTTTCATCGTCGACACCTCCGAAAAGAAGAGCTCCTGGCCTATATCCGCAAGATTTGGCATAGTCTTTAAGCTCTTCTATTTCGACCTTCGACAGTTTTTGCCCAACTAAATTTTGAAATATGTAGGCTTCGTCTTCCGAAGTATCTTCGGCTATTTCTTTTCCCTTTCCAGGCACTGTGGCCGTGGTTTCTTCAGCAGCAGTGGCAGCTTCTTCTGCGGCCATGTCTAGTAAAATTTTGTCGATGTCTTCAATGGTAGTTTCTAAGTTCAAATCTTCGGCTGAAGCGGCTTCGGTAGCCGCTACCTCCGAAGGTGCGACTTCGGCATTTGTTGTGCCCTCAACAGCTGGTGTTTTCCGAATTGACGCCCTCGGCGGCGTCTTGTCGATAACTTCGGTCACTGCAATAATCCTTTGCCTCTTTGTTTTGGTTATCTTCGTTTTTTCCGGCTCCTCCACCTTTCGAAAAAGCTTCGTCAGTTGGGGCCCTAATGGACTTAGCTTCGCGGGCAGAGGTTTAGTCATTACCTTTAAGATTTCCTCCACGTCGCTAGTAGAAGGTGGTGCAGGAGTCCCCTCTTCATCGGATAATTTTCGCTTTGGAGTTGATATTTTTCTCTTCTTTGGAATTTTCTTCTCTTTTGCTGGTCCTTCTTCATCTTTGTTCAAACTTTCGGCCACTCTTTTTCTTTTTTGGCCCTCAGCACCCTTGTTCAACCGTTCATAGTCAGGGTACTCGAAACCCAGGGCATCAAACACTCGGTTCAGCCTTCGCTTCGGACGAGTGCCGAAGGCCGCCGTCATCAGTTGATCTTCTTTTTTGGAATAATTCCCAAGAATTTCATTGCACATTACCTCAACTGTGTCCAGCCACTCTTTGCAAGGTTTTTTAAAGTATTTCTTGAATTTGAAATGGTAAGGAAGCCGGACAAGTTCCCCCTTCTTCTTCTCCCCCTCTAGCTTTGGCATTTCCCATTCTTTTAGAGTAGGGAAAACCCTGAACGCCAAGAATTCTTGAACCAGATCCCTGGTACCGATATGATCTGAAATAATTTCAAACTCACCCAGTGCAGCCCAGGTGGGACCTTCTAATGTCATGTGGCATCGCGGCCTTGTCTCTCCGAAGATTAATTCAAGTGGGTTTTGTACCAATTTCTCTTCATCTTCGTTAACCTTCACATAAAACCACTCAGATTTCCAGCCTGCTGGCCATTTGCTTCGGTAGCTGATAACAGGAAACTTTGTTGTCTTCCGGTAGGCAAAATTGTAGCAACCAAAGTTATCATGTAATCCATCTTTTCTGGCCTTCGTTTGGTAATGTAACTCATGAACTCGACAAAAACTGTCGACAAACGGTTCCACAGCCTGGCTTCGGAGGGCCCAGATGTAAACATTAAGCCTAACGATAGCGTTAGGAGTCAATTGATGAAAGTAAATACCAAACTTCTTCAATATATCTGCAATAATTCCGTGAAGAGGGAATCTCAGCCCAGCCTTCAAAAAGCTCTTGAAAATAACTATCTCGTCCTTCTCTGGCTTCGGGGTAGTCTCTTCTCCCCCGAAGCGAAGTAGTTTCTTCTGATTTTCACTGAAATAACCAGATTTTACCATCTTCGAGAGATCAGCCTTTGAAATGGTCGACTTTCCGAAGTCTAAGTGGCTGGGCTTGCTGGGCATGGCAATGCGATAGTCATCTTCGGGATCAGTTTCTTCAATGTTCTCTTCTTCCCCTTCGGCAGTTGTCGGGTCTGCTTCGGCGGCGGGGGTTTCTTCTGCGGTTACTAGTCCGGATCGTTGCATTGCTTCGAAGATGGGAACAGTCTCCGAACCTTCAGCTTCGTTCCCTTCACGCTCAACCCTGGCAGTGGATCGCACTCTGGCCATTTGATTCTGAGTTTGGGGAAATTGAATACTTTTTTCTTTCTTTTTCTCCCGAAGCCTTTCTTTCTGACGAAGCAGACTTCGAGATAGACCTTCGTTCGATTCTGAGAATCAAGCTTCGGCTACAGTTAAAAATTTTGGCAGCAAAACAGTGCAAATAGCAATGAATGCTGTGGTAACTTCACACCTACCCGTCTGTTTATATAGTGCCGCAAGTAAGAAGGCGAAGCGCCAGGATTTTTACACCAGGCGGGCAGTCACTTGCACTCGCTGCGCGGTGGACCGCAAAGATCAAACAGTAACTCTGCAAGGTGGGCCTGGCCCGCGATCGGAAACTGGATCGTTTCTCGGCAACGAGCTCAGGGAAGGTGTTTTTGGACCTTCGGCTTCCCGAAGCTTGAGAGGCTTTTTTCACGGATCAAGCTCGTTACGAAAAACGATCTAGCACCACGAAAGGGGCTACTGTTGGGGCCATGCTTCGTTGCGCCGAAGGTCTTACGGGAAGAAGCAGCTTCGGCTGAAGTTGTCCCCAGAAGATGGCCGAAGGTTCCTTTTCGTGAAGCTTCGGCATTACAAACCGACATAGAGATAGAATGACCTTTTAATCCATAAAGGTCTAAGTCAATGATTGTAAACTTTTATGAGGGGCATAATTGTAATTCGTCACAGGCTGTGTCCTGTGTCTATAAATAGATGAACAGTACCCCGTACTGTTCACGCTGTCTTGTATTCATTCGCTCGTCACGCTTGGACTTTTTGCCTTCTGTCAAGCCGAAGGTAAAAATGTAATTCAATATTGTTCAAGTGCGTTTATGACCATATGATTAAATGATATTAATGATGACATATGATTAGTCATGTCATCTTTCATATGCTTCTCCTTTCATTGAGATATACTGTAATGTTGAAGGTACGTCCTTCATGACCTTCGTCTGAAGATCATTATATCCTAAAGGAGATAATGCTCTGAAGGACGAAGGGCATTAATCATTAACCTCTTTGTGTTGCCTTGTTCTTAATTCATAGCACTTGAGAACGAGTCCCCAACAGCGGCGGCCATGGCAGCTGCCGGAGTGCCGAAGGCGAAGGGCGGTGCTCTTAGTGCCGGAGGCGAGATGTCGGCACTCGCGGCTGTCAGGGATGAAGCGGGCGCTGTGTCCCGCCGGCTGAAGGAGGTGACGGAGGCACTAAGTCAGGTCCGTTGAGCTAGACTCCGTTTTTTTTGGGCTGTGGTCTTACGTGTGTACTGCAGGTGGCTGACTTCGCCAACCGCACAGCGTCGGGGGCCCTCACGGCAGTTGTGTCTGCCGAAGTCAAGAGACTTCGGACGCAACATGCGGACGCCGTCCGTGAAAAATCGGCCGCCGACAGTAAGTGCCGCAAGCTGGCGGACAAGGTGGCCGCGCTGGAGGGGGAGAAGACTGACCTCCGGCGCCAATTGGCGGGGGAGAGAAGGGAGACCAACGAGGCCCTCGCCAAGGCGCAGGCTGCGCAGGTGGAGGCCAATCTGGCGTGGGCGGAGGGCAATCTTGCCAGGGAGCGCACCGAGCAGCTGCAAGAGCGGCTCATCGCCCTGGAGAGCCGTGTGGAGAGGGCCGAGGCCGCGACGCGTGCGGAGGCCGAGCGGACGCGTAAACAGCTTATGGACTCGTACCATAAGCTGGGCGCGCGGACCGGTGACTTCGAAGTGCCGGACCGAGAGCCCGGACTTCGCTGCCTGGAGTGGGTACAGGAGGAGTTGCAGGCGCTCCCTACTATCGTGGAGGGGTTCATGTCGTATGCCTCCCTTGTCACCTGCGAGGGGGCGATGAACGCGCTCTCCCGCGAAGGGTGCCGGCACTTCGAGGTCTTCGACCAAGCTGATGAAGACTTTGAGCGAGATATCTACAAGGTTGAAGACCCCGTAGTGAAGGAATCCGCCGGAGCCATCTATGACCGGATGTGGGGTCCGCCCGGTTGCGAGGTGGTCAGGGAGCGGGCCGAGACGGCGAGGGCTCAGGTAACGTTTGGCGTTTGTTTGGCGTTTGCTGGATGTGGGCTATGTGTGGGTTCCCTGAATTTGTGTGCTATGTCTTAGGCGGCGCGTGGCGAGAGGGTGGATGACTTCGGGGCGTTGAACAGCGCGCTGCCTGACCCGGAGCCGATCCCGGCGGAAGCCGTGTCCGGGGCCGCCCTGGAGGCGCCCCCAGAGCCTGCAGAAGGCGCTCCGGATGCCCCCGCATCTGCCGCGGCCGACGGGGACCTGCCCCCAGAGACCGCCGAAGGCGCGCCTGATGCCCCCGCAGCCGCTGCGCCGAGGGCTGAAGATCCTGCGACGGTGGCGGCGGAGGCGACAGCGGAGGCAACGGCGGAGGCTCCCGCAACGGCTGGGTCTTCGCAGGTGGCGTAGTGGGTGTAGATAGTTAGGGAATTTTGGATATGTTGCTGAATTTTGGTTGCTGCGCAGGTTCAAGATTTTGGGCCTGCGCACGCAACCGCCACTACTAATTTTTTGGCGGCTTCGACCGTGGATGGTGGTAATAAATGTGATGGGTCTGCAACTGAATTTTCTGATTTTGCTGACTCTGGGAGCTCGGTTGAGTGGACTGAGGAGTCGATGTGGCGGAACCGCCCGAATTATTCCAACTTAAGTGCCTAAGTCTCGCCTTAGAGGCTAGACCACACTTAAATAGGAATAACCGTCAGTCCCTCGGATCTAGTCCGATAAAGCCACTTAACCAGGATCGAATACCACTAGCTCACTCGAAGGTGAGGCACAGAGAAATACAATAAAACATAATACCACAAATTTAAGGAATAACATTAGTGATTTCATTATCGGAGTTTCAGAAATAATAACCATAAATTTTAATGCAGCGGAAATAACTAATGGAGAAACCGAGTAACATGGCGAAGCCTGGCCACGCTACTCCTCCTGGTCCTCTCCTGCGGAAGCAATAACCCACTCGACCATCTGTCCCGGTGGCAGGGACGAAGGCCAAGTCACACCATCAACCAATCATCCTAAGGAGTACCTGCAAAAATTGTGCCACAAGCAAGGCTGAGTATACTAATACTCAGCTAGACTTACCCGGTGTGAGGAGTCTACTCCTCTACCTCTAGACATGCAGCTGTTTGGCTGAGGGGTTTGCTTTGCCAAAAGCACTAGCTGATTCTAAAAATCAAGTTT
Organism: Zea luxurians; assembly: GCA_029449295.1. Classification (NCBI taxonomy): domain Eukaryota; kingdom Viridiplantae; phylum Streptophyta; class Magnoliopsida; order Poales; family Poaceae; genus Zea; species Zea luxurians. The sequence goes on from JAOPSE010000007.1 coordinate 58,847,762, forward strand.
TAGTTTTTCAAGTTTTAGTTTGATCCTTTTAGACTAGATGTGTACCTAGCTATTCATACATGGTATCAAACATTTTTACCAATCAACATCTTTTGCCAGTCACCTCATTTCCACTTATTACTCAATGTAGCAGCATGGATCAAGCAGTCTCATTAGCTGCGAGAAGCAGACGATTCGAATCGAGTTTTTAAACCTTGCAAGGTAAACCTAAACACATGACATGTAGGGGCACTCCGTCCCCACACATATCAACCGTCCCCATCGATTCCCCGTCAGCAGATCAGGGCTCACCGCCTTGGCGTACAATGCCTCACTGACCCCGACTGGCCGTCGTGCAGTGACCGCACTTGTACCCACCATAACCGGAATGGGAGACCACGTCTCAGGTCGCGTGAGGGGTAAAGTCCACTGCCAGGTTCAATCAGGTACTAGGCTTACCGATTTACCATATTTCTCGGCATATGTTTAATATGTTCAAACGCTTGACACACGGTACCACACCTTAATCCTTATTCCAATTTCCGTCTCGTAGACAACGCATCCCCATGGATCGTTGTCCACAGACCATCATCATTATGATATAAAAATGGATACAACTAATTCCTGACCTCGCGCGAGTGCTAGAAAAATCACTCGACTTCTACCGAGATCCTAATTAATAAAGCAGCTACTCGACCTAGCATACTAGTATTCACCTCAATAGGATTCCTGAGATCATGCAACTAGGGTTTCAAACAACTCCTACACTTAAGTGCACATTACAAACCTACAAACATTAAGTGCAGTAAAATAGCATATATAACGGTTATGCATAAACCGGGGCTTGCCTTTAATTTTAACACTTAGATAGTGTTTGCTGGGGGAGGTACTCGCTTGGCGAGCATCCACTGGTTATGTCCATTCTTCAGGTCGTCCACCAACGGCATCTTGTGGTTGGCACCACACCACTTGCACGATCGTCACCTCTCGGTCCTAAATGAGATGCAAGATGCATATGTATGAATATAATGAAAGTAGCACAAAAATAGCACAAGATATAAAAAGATACAGTGGCGAACTAAACATTAAAGTGGAAGACGCCGCAGACAACCACATGTTAGCTTTACTTATCTACACGTCCTCGGGCATACGTAGCTACTACCACTGGAAAGACGACGACGCTTACTTTACTTAACCAATACAAGCATGACCACACAAGCATGACCATAAGTGTTTACAATGTTGACGTTAATCATCCATTAGTTACCTAACATTAAATTAGTTAAGTACACAAGTTCGCCATGACTTATATATAGATAGACTTAGTTGAAAAGGAACTAGATACTTAATTGGGCTTTAAAATTATTCACTAGGCAAACACTTATTAGACCCGCACCAATTAGGTTCACTAACTTAGCGGGATGTATACTTGTTACTTATATAATTAGGAACAATTGTATTAGTTATATTATCAGCACTGCAGGTTCAACCAATCATCAAACGAAGGAAACAGTCGACTCGAGTCAAACACAACAGAGTAGAGCATTCACCAAACATAACAAATTCAGGACAGCAGCACAGCACTTGTTTGTTTCAGTCATAACTCTTCAAATATTAATCCAAAAATATCAAACTAGAACTTTCTGGAAAGTTTAGAAAGTGCTCTACAACTTTGGTATTTTTATCACAACATGATTCCACACTTAGCAAGGTCAAAAAGTGCAACCACAGCAGCTCTGTCCAGATTTGGACAGATTCAGACTTGCAAATTCAAAAATTCACAACTGAAGATTCAGACATCCGAACGAGGTGCTCCTAGACTTTCTGGAAAGGTAATAAAATTGTCTACATATCATTTATAAACATCTCAAGGTGATTCAATATTTAACTAAGGATAAAATACACTAGAAGGCTTTGCTGTCCAGAATTGGACAGATTCAGTCTTCAGACTTTAAACACATGTAACTTAATCTTCAAACCACCAAAAATAGTGATCCAAGACTTTTTGGAAAGTTTGGGAAAAGTACTACATAACTTTTATAATCACCAAGAAGTGATTCCAGGTTTATTCGAATCAAACATTACAGTTTTTGAAATCTGTTCTGACAGAGGACAGAACACAGCAACCAGTTTGAAAAATTCATAACTCTTAAACTATCAGTCCTATGGTTATGAAAATTTAACACAAGCAAGATGAGAAAAGCATCTACAACTTTCTTATAATGACCATGAACAGATTGCAACATTAAATTGAGCAAACAATGTAGTTTCTGAAATCTGTACAGAATTTGGACAGATTCAGTTACTGAATTTGTAAAACATGTAACTCCTAAACTGTCAGACCTATGGCTGTCAAATTTTAACACCAGCAAGATAATAAAGTTATCTACAACTTTCTTGTGGCCACCAATAACTTATTTCAACATTAACTTAAGCAACCATTGCAATTTCTGAAATCTGTCCAGAAATTCGACAGATTCAGGTGCTGGGCTTGTGAAAAGCACAACTCCTAAACGATCAGGTTTTTGGCTGTCAATTTTTTGTATGAGCAAGATAATCATGTTATCTACAACTTTTCTATAACACATATCCACAGAAAACATAATTTAGTTCATCAAACAAACAGCACAATGAAAACAGTGTGCGCAGTCCAAAACAGCAATCATTAACTTTCAACCTCACTATAATTCCAGAATTAGTCGTGTTCTAGAGACTTAAATTATTCTAACACTTCACCATTGATTAGAGTTAAATTAGTCAAATTAGGACCATCAAGTTGACTCATAAATTTTATCCAAGTCATTTTGTGCGCTAGATTTACCATACTCAATATACCACGCGTTCTGCACGAAAATCAACATCGAAGCGCTTTTCACCCAATAATTTGCATTTTAACTTAGACCTCCCATGAGCACTACTAAGCTTCATCCACGACCATAATCATATGCATTTAGAATACAACAAGCAATTCATCGTGATTACGCGCTTAACCCAGTCATCTAACAAGTCGGCTAACTAGAGCAACGGCATAGCCCACGATACATCCTACACGTCGGCTTGCCTCTTATTATCGCAATCCGAAACAACACATATATATCAAACACTTAACGAAATCGACTCCTATCTAACATGAGTTGGCTAATGACGTGACTATTTCCCAATTACCATCACACACCACCTTTTGCCATTTTTAGATGACCGGCACGACACAGCTATTGTGATACATCTCAAGTTTATTCAACCCATCAGTGGAGCACTAGCGCATTTCAGAAAATTTCCTAAGACTACGACGGCAAGGCATCGATTTTATCATGTTCATACAAGCATTACAAGTGTGTTTACGAAACCTATCGGTTAACTTGATCGACACACTACCCATGTTCTTTGCCTTTCAAATTGTATCGCACAACAAGAATCATCCCCATTTGCCAACGACACCAGTAATACCTATCGACCAATGGTTTACCACCCGAGCACAGTTACACGCCGCACCTTAGTTTCTATCATGATTCTCGCATAACTCGTAATTCAACTACTTACTAACCATAAATCACGCACGACGACTACCACATCGACCGGTTAATTATTTGGACACCGCCTAGCGTACCACTAGTACCCCGCATTTTGACTCGACTTATAAACATAGAGGAAGCGATGACTACTTCGGCATGTCACCACCTCTCTATTTAAGCAAAGACAATTTCCACCTACAACGACCGAACATTCATATCTAGCACACTTTATTTTACCTTGTCTCGCATACAACCATATTGTGGCGTGCACTCGAGACATTACTGTTTAACTTAACGCCGTCACTACTACAACGCATTTCGGCACACACAATCATCCACCGATTCGCCCTCCGCATAATTGAGATAGACATTTTTAATTCTCGTCGCCACATCAGACAAGCACAACTCGACTATCCTCCAATTTTTCCTACGCAACCATGCCACCTTTTTCTCATACATTCTTCTCTCATGAAAACTCCGCTCCACACATATCATGTCCACACACATAATTACCGGCGCATCATATACATCGATCTCCTCCTTAAAATTAAATCGAGAGACATGCACACATGTACATACACGATACCGACCAATTTTTACAAGTAGGACAAACCACAAGGAAAATAACCTGAGCGAAATGGGACTAGTCACAGGGGGTTGTCCACATGGCTCGACATTCGCCGAACGGGCCAGCGCGAAGCGTGGCATCGACCACTAGCTGCGATTAGACACACGCAACAGTTCAACATTTTTTTATCAAGCACAAAAAAAATATAATAGCAGCAAGGCAGCGAGGAATCTCACCGAGGACTTACGGCGTCGCGGATGGGGCTGCGCAGCGCAATACTTCCCACAGGCATTTTGTCGAACACCCACGGCGCGTCGATGTGGGGCTGCGGGGAAAACTTTGTTGCGAGATGCTGCGCTGCCGGGAGAGGGAAATAGGGGCTGGAGGTTGAAGGCGACGGAGAAACGCTGCTCGCAGGGGGAAACGCCATGGGAGAGAGAGGTGGACGAGCTACTGCTCGCCATGGAGGAGAGAGGCAGCGCCATGGCTGCTGCTGCGCGCAGGGAGTAGAGGGAGGTGCCTGCTGGCTTGAGGAAGAAGAAGGGGAGGAGGGCGCCATGGATCAGAGCTCGCCCACGCCATGGACAACAGAGGGAAACGCTGGGGGAAAATGGAGGGGCGCTGGCTTCTTGCTGCTGGAGGAAGAAGGAGCAGGGGGCGCCATGGCTGGCCGAGGGGAGGAGCTCACGCCCATGGAGCAAGGGAGGGAGCAGGCCCTGGGCGCCATGGAGAGGAGCACGGCTCCTCGCTGCTGCCGTGGGGAGGAGAGGACAGGGCTACTGCACGGCAGGGGAGGGAGACAGCGTGCAGGCTGCTGATGCCGTGAAGGAGAAGGAGATAGGGAAAGAGAAGGTGGCGGCTAGGAAAATTAGAGGGGTGGGAATGGAAAATTGCCAAGGGCAAGGGGAGAGGGGTCCTATTTATAGACATGTGGTAGGGTTAGGGTTTTCTTAGTGGGCCAAATGGGCTGGGTTGGGCTGGCCCGAACATGTTATCGGGCTGCGCTAATTTATTTTCCAGAGTAAAAATGTTCCTGCGGATTTTGTTTCTACGGAGAACAGAGCGAATTAGAGTTCGGACGAACGAATGATTGCGCGATTAATTCGGCCGAGAGTCTGATTTGAACTTTGCTCGAAAATAAATCCTTACGCGTGATTTGAAAATAAATCGTCTCGGGATACGACTAGCTTTCAGATTTTTGATTGAAAAGACAATTCGCGACATTTAAAATCATCGCCGATGTTGATTTTTAAATCGGGATCGAACACAGAGTATGAAGTCGAGTCGGATAAGAATTAATTAGAGGGCGACGTACTGAGTATCCCGTTGGAGGATACGAACCCGGATAAATAGTCGAACATAGATCGAAGTTCAGGAATTTGATTCAGGCTCAGATCAGATAACGGTCGTCGAGAGTTTGATTTAAAGAGCTTCAGATGAGATTTATAATTCGAGGTTGACCATAGAGTTTGCATTCGTTCCGAGAATAAAAGTTTTAACACGCTCCAAAATTGGTTGTTTCTCGTGATCGATTAACTCTGAATTCGGTGAACTTCCAAGAGAAAGCCTGATAGACAGAGATAGACACGATCGAGAAATAGAAATTTTTACTGAGCATCTGAGATTAGGAGCAATCTCCCGACATAACACGGAATAGACACCTGGGGTGTCACAGCCTTCCCCCCTTAAACAGAATCTCGTCCCGAGATTCGAATGAGGATCTTCAAGGGTGGAGAAGCATGTAACTCCCAGGCTAGAGATAGATGCAAATTCATGAGATGAGATCTGACAAGATAATGAAGATAGATTCGGACAGAATATTGCGGCATGCTGAGACAAAATGCTGCGATCACCTTGAGAGAATGTTCACAAGATACAGCACATCAGTATAGTCTCGTAATGGATCACGACTATTAACCGCGATACCAGCGCGTGCCGAGTAGCTCAACCATGTGTGCACCATAGTAGGCTCTCGGTCTCGTCGCGGCACCATCGGTCGTTAGTCATAACACCATTACCAAACGTAACCAACGAGAATTTTCACATAAATAGATGGAGCCCATGAGAGTATGGCTTAGAAAATGTGACTGAAGTTGAAGCAAAGATTGTTGGCAAAAGAGCATCAGATGAGCATTTTTATTTAACTCAGAGAACCAATTTATGATCAACATGGAGATTATCAGATCAGATATTAGCACGAGATTTGATATGAGGATGAACCGACCATGAGATCAAAATAGATTGTTGAGCTTTTAGAGCCATGAGAGAACCAAGGACAACAATGAAATCCATTGAACTAAATGGATACACTGATTAGAGATAAGTTGAAAAAACAGCGTCATGATCCTCAGAGAAGGGGTTTGAGAATGACCAGAAATGAGAGATTTAGGCAAGATCAACATCTGGTACTTGAGAACGGGTTATAGCCGATAACCAGATAACGGGGCAGAATCATTAAGGGATCTAGAGATTCGGATGATAAAGCCACAACATGATTCATAGGGAAAAAAAAAGATCACCAGATCCATGCGAAAGGAGAGGTAGGCAACAAGATCAGCTGGATGATCAACAGGAATGCTATGAAGTTTTAGGGGCAAGGATTTATGGAAAGAAACATGACTTGCATATGGTTGGCGCGACTAGTCCCAACAACAATTTTTTTTACACAACAAGGGCACAAGGAGACTTGGGTTGGTCTAGCGGTCAAGCTATGGGCATCTATAGGTTGTGCGGGTGCATTATCAATAGTGCAACACACAAGGGCTAGAAAACACCAACACAAGCATGTGATTTGATTTTTTAAGGGTTTCACTTGCTAACCACTAGGTTGTTTGGAGGGGGAAAATCTTTTCATGAACAGAACAGACAACATTTTTTTTGTAAAAAGGGTTGAACATTTAGAATACCACCTAGATAGCAAGGCAAGAGAAACACATAACACAATCTAGCAAGACTTACTAATTAGGCGAGAGATAAGGCATTTCTTATATTTCATAACATAGCAGTACATCACATTATTCACAAGTTTTTATTAGTGAAATAAAGGTGAGAGAAGCATGTTAAGGCACGAGAGACAATCATAATGCGACAATCATGATGCATGCTCATTCTAGTCGTCTTCTCAGACCTAACTAATTTTTCGGGTGCTTTTACAGCATCCTTATTAATAGTAGTAGTAATAGCCTTTATGGCCTATATAAATAGCCACCTAGCTACCCATCTATTCCTAAGGCTTCACGTCCTAGGTCTATCTTATCGTCCTGACGATCTATCCAACATTGGTTTCTAGCAAGTTTTACTTTAGAAAAGGTTGGTAATCATGACTTATTGACTTTCTCTGTACTGGTATTCGCTCCGATACCAGCTGTGGCGGAACCGCCCGAATTATTCCAACTTAAGTGCCTAAGTCTCGCCTTAGAGGCTAGACCACACTTAAATAGGAATAACCGTCAGTCCCTCGGATCTAGTCCGATAAAGCCACTTAACCAGGATCGAATACCACTAGCTCACTCGAAGGTGAGGCACAGAGAAATACAATAAAACATAATACCACAAATTTAAGGAATAACATTAGTGATTTCATTATCGGAGTTTCAGAAATAATAACCATAAATTTTAATGCAGCGGAAATAACTAACGGAGAAACCGAGTAACATGGCGAAGCCTGGCCACGCTACTCCTCCTGGTCCTCTCCTACGGAAGCAATAACCCACTCGACCATCTGTCCCGGTGGCAGGGACGAAGGCCAAGTCACACCATCAACCAATCATCCTAAGGAGTACCTGCAAAAATTGTGCCACAAGCAAGGCTGAGTATACTAATACTCAGCTAGACTTACCCGGTGTGAGGAGTCTACTCCTCTACCTCTAGACATGCAGCTGTTTGGCTGAGGGGTTTGCTTTGCCAAAAGCACTAGCTGATTCTAAAAATCAAGTTTTAGTTTTTCAAGTTTTAGTTTGATCCTTTTAGACTAGATGTGTACCTAGCTATTCATACATGGTATCAAACATTTTTACCAATCATCTTTTGCCAGTCACCTCATTTCCACTTATTACTCAATGTAGCAGCATGGATCAAGCAGTCTCATTAGCTGCGAGAAGCAGACGATTCGAATCGAGTTTTTAAACCTTGCAAGGTAAACCTAAACACACGACATGTAGGGGCACTCCGTCCCCACACATATCAACCGTCCCCATCGATTCCCCGTCAGCAGATCAGGGCTCACCGCCTTGGCGTACAATGCCTCACTGACCCCGACTGGCCGTCGTGCAGTGACCGCACTTGTACCCACCATAATCGGAATGGGAGACCACGTCTCAGGTCGTGTGAGGGGTAAAGTCCACTGCCAGGTTCAATCAGGTACTAGGCTTACCGATTTACCATATTTCTCGGCATATGTTTAGTACGTTCAAACGCTTGACACACGGTACCACACCTTAATCCTTATTCCAATTTCCGTCTCGTAGACAACGCATCCCCATGGATCGTTGTCCACAGACCATCATCATTATGATATAAAAATGGATACAACTAATTCCTGACCTCGCGCGAGTGCTAGAAAAATCACTCGACTTCTACCGAGATCCTAATTAATAAAGCAGCTACTCGACCTAGCATACTAGTATTCACCTCAATAGGATTCCTGAGATCATGCAACTAGGGTTTCAAACAACTCCTACACTTAAGTGCACATTACAAACCTACAAACATTAAGTGCAGTAAAATAGCATATATAACGGTTATGCATAAACCGGGGCTTGCCTTTAATTTTAACACTTAGATAGTGTTTGCTGGGGGAGGTACTCGCTTGGCGAGCATCCACTGGTTATGTCCATTCTTCAGGTCGTCCACCAACGGCATCTTGTGGTTGGCACCACACCACTTGCACGATCGTCACCTCTCGGTCCTAAATGAGATGCAAGATGCATATGTATGAATATAATGAAAGTAGCACAAAAATAGCACAAGATATAAAAAGATACAGTGGCGAACTAAACATTAAAGTGGAAGACGCCGCAGACAACCACATGTTAGCTTTACTTATCTACACGTCCTCGGGCATACGTAGCTACTACCACTGGAAAGACGACGACGCTTACTTTACTTAACCAATACAAGCATGACCACACAAGCATGACCATAAGTGTTTACAATGTTGACGTTAATCATCCATTAGTTACCTAACATTAAATTAGTTAAGTACACAAGTTCGCCATGACTTATATATAGATAGACTTAGTTGAAAAGGAACTAGATACTTAATTGGGCTTTAAAATTATTTACTAGGCAAACACTTATTAGACCCGCACCAATTAGGTTCACTAACTTAGCGGGATGTGTACTTGTTACTTATATAATTAGGAACAATTGTATTAGTTATATTATCAGCACTGCAGGTTCAACCAATCATCAAACGAAGAAAACAGTCGACTCGAATCAAACACAACAGAGTAGAGCATTCACCAAACATAACAAATTCAGGACAGCAGCACAGCACTTGTTTGTTTCAGTCATAACTCTTCAAATGTTAATCCAAAAATATCAAACTAGAACTTTCTGGAAAGTTTAGAAAGTGCTCTACAACTTTGGTATTTTTATCACAACATGATTCCACACTTAGCAAGGTCAAAAAGTGCAACCACAGCAGCTCTGTCCAGATTTGGACAGATTCAGACTTGCAACTTCAAAAATTCACAACTGAAGATTCAGACATCCGAACGAGGTGCTCCTAGACTTTCTGGAAAGGTAATAAAATTGTCTACATATCATTTATAAACATCTCAAGGTGATTCAATATTTAACTAAGGATAAAATACACTAGAAGGCTTTGCTGTCCAGAATTGGACAGATTCAGTCTTCAGACTTTAAACACATGTAACTTAATCTTCAAACCACCAAAAATAGTGATCCAAGACTTTTTGGAAAGCTTGGAAAAAGTACTACATAACTTTTATAATCACCAAGAAGTGATTCCAGGTTTATTCGAATCAAACATTACAGTTTTTGAAATCTGTTCTGACAGAGGACAGAACACAGCAACCAGTTTGAAAAATTCATAACTCTTAAACTATCAGTCCTATGGTTATGAAAATTTAACACAAGCAAGATGAGAAAAGCATCTACAACTTTCTTATAATGACCATGAACAGATTGCAACATTAAATTGAGCAAACAATGTAGTTTCTGAAATCTGTACAGAATTTGGACAGATTCAGTTACTGAATTTGTAAAACATGTAACTCCTAAACTGTCAGACCTATGACTGTCAAATTTTAACACCAGCAAGATAATAAAGTTATCTACAACTTTCTTGTGGCCACCAATAACGTATTTCAACATTAACTTAAGCAACCATTGCAATTTCTGAAATCTGTCCAGAAATTCGACAGATTCAGGTGCTGGGCTTGTGAAAAGCACAACTCCTAAACGATCAGGTTTTTGGCTGTCAATTTTTTGTATGAGCAAGATAATCATGTTATCTACAACTTTTCTATAGCACATATCCACAGAAAACATAATTTAGTTCATCAAACAAACAGCACAATGAAAACAGTGTGCGCAGTCCAAAACAGCAATCATTAACTTTCAACCTCACTATAATTCCAGAATTAGTCGTGTTCTAGAGACTTAAATTATTCTAACACTTCACCGTTGATTAGAGTTAAATTAGTCAAATTAGGACCATCAAGTTGACTCATAAATTTTATCCAAGTCATTTTGTGCGCTAGATTTACCATACTCAATTAACCACGCGTTCTCCACGAAAATCAACATCGAAGCGCTTTTCACCCAATAATTTGCATTTTAACTTAGACCTCCCATGAGCACTACTAAGCTTCATCCACGACCATAATCATATGCATTTAGAATACAACAAGCAATTCATCGTGATTACGCGCTTAACCCAGTCATCTAACAAGTCGGCTAACTAGAGCAACGGCATAGCCCACGATACATCCTACACGTCGGCTTGCCTCTTATTATCGCAATCCGAAACAACACATATATATCAAACACTTAACGAAATCGACTCCTATCTAACATGAGTTGGCTAATGACGTGACTATTTCCCAATTACCAACACACACCACCTTTTGCCATTTTTAGATGACCGGCACGACACAGCTATTGTGATACATCTCAAGTTTATTCAACCCATCAGTGGAGCACTAGCGCATTTCAGAAAATTTCCTAAGACTACGACGACAAGGCATCGATTTTATCGTGTTCATACAAGCATTACAAGTGTGTTTACGAAACCTATCGGTTAACTTGATCGACACACTACCCATGTTCTTTGCCTTTCAAATTGTATCGCACAACAAGAATCATCCCCATTTGCCAACGACACCAGTAATACCTATCGACCAATGGTTTACCACCCGAGCACAGTTACACGCCGCACCTTAGTTTCTATCATGATTCTCGCATAACTCGTAATTCAACTACTTACTAACCATAAATCACGCACGACGACTACCACATTGACCGGTTAATTATTTGGACACCGCCTAGCGTACCACTAGCACCCCGCATTTTGACTCGACTTATAAACATAGAGGAAGCGATGACTACTTCGGCATGTCACCACCTCTCTATTTAAGCAAAGACAATTTCCACCTACAACGACCGAACATTCATATCTAGCACACTTTATTTTACCTTGTCTCGCATACAACCATATTGTGGCGTGTACTCGAGACATTACTGTTTAACTTAACGCCGTCACTACTACAGCGCATTTCGGCACACACAATCATCCACCGATTCGCCCTCCGCATAATTGAGATAGACATTTTTAATTCTCGTCGCCACATCAGACAAGCACAACTCGACTATCCTCCAATTTTTCCTACGCAACCATGCCACCTTTTTCTCATACATTCTTCTCTCATGAAAACTCCGCTCCACACATATCATGTCCACGCACATAATTACCGGCGCATCATATACATCGATCTCCTCCTTAAAATTAAATCGAGAGACATGCACACATGTACATACACGATACTGACCAATTTTTACAAGTAGGACAAACCACAAGGAAAATAACCTGAGCGAAATGGGACTAGTCACAGGGGGTTGTCCACATGGCTCGACATTCGCCGAACGGGCCAGCGTGAAGCGTGGCATCGACCACTAGCTGCGATTAGACACACGCAACAGTTCAACATTTTTTTATCAAGCACAAAAAAAATATAATAGAAGCAAGGCAGCGAGGAATCTGACCGAGGACTTACGGCGTCGCGGATGGGGCTGCGCAGCGCAATACTTCCCACAGGCATTTTGTCGAACACCCACGGCGCGTCGATGTGGGGCTGCGGGGAAAACTTTGTTGCGAGGTGCTGCGCTGCCGGGAGAGGGAAATAGGGGCTGGAGGTTGAAGGCGACGGAGAAACGCTGCTCGCAGGGGGAAACGCCATGGGAGAGAGAGGTGGACGAGCTGCTGCTCGCCATGGAGGAGAGAGGCAACGCCATGGCTGCTGCTGCGCGCAGGGAGTAGAGGGAGGTGCCTGCTGGCTTGAGGAAGAAGAAGGGGAGGAGGGCGCCATGGATCAGAGCTCGCCCACGCCATGGACAACAGAGGGAAACGCTGGGGGAAAATGGAGGGGCGCTGGCTTCTTGTTGCTGGAGGAAGAAGGAGCAGGGGGCGCCATGGCTGGCCGAGGGGAGGAGCTCGCGCCCATGGAGCAAGGGAGGGAGCAGGCCCTGGGCGCCATGGAGAGGAGCACGGCTCCTCGCTGCTGCCGTGGGGAGGAGAGGACAGGGCTACTGCACGGCAGGGGAGGGAGACAGCGTGCAGGCTGCTGATGCCGTGAAGGAGAAGGAGATAGGGAAAGAGAAGGTGGCGGCTAGGAAAATTAGAGGGGTGGGAATGGAAAATTGCCAAGGGCAAGGGGAGAGGGGTCCTATTTATAGACATGTGGTAGGGTTAGGGTTTTCTTAGTGGGCCAAATGGGCTGGGTTGGGCTGGCCCGAACATGTTATCGGGCTGCGCTAATTTATTTTCCAGAGTAAAAAAGTTCCTGCGGATTTTGTTTCTACGGAGAACAGAGCGAATTAGAGTTCGGACGAACGAATGATTGCGCGATTAATTCGGCCAAGAGTCTGATTTGAACTTTGCTCGAAAATAAATCCTTACGCGTGATTTGAAAATAAATCGTCTCGGGATACGACTAGCTTTCGGATTTTTGATTGAAAAGACAATTCGCGACATTTAAAATCATCGCCGATGTTGATTTTTAAATCGGGATCGAACACAGAGTATGAAGTCGAGTCGGATAAGAATTAATTAGAGGGCGACGTACTGAGTATCCCGTTGGAGGATACGAACCCGGATAAATAGTCGAACATAGATCGAAGTTCAGGAATTTGATTCAGGCTCAGATCAGATAACGGTCATCGAGAGTTTGATTTAAAGAGCTTCAGATGAGATTTATAATTCGAGGTTGACCATAGAGTTTGCATTCGTTCCGAGAATAAAAGTTTTAACACGCTCCAAAATTGGTTGTTTCTCGTGATCGATTAACTCTGAATTCGGTGAACTTCCAAGAGAAAGCCTGATAGACAGAGATAGACACGATCGAGAAATAGAAATTTTTACTGAGCATCTGAGATTAGGAGCAATCTCCCGACATAACACGGAATAGACACCTGGGGTGTCACAGTCGACGGAGGAGGACTTGGACTATTTTGCGGCCTTGGATGTGGCAGCGGCGGAATCTTCGCCGCACGCTGCGGATACAGAAGATGTGCCTGGTCCGAGCACCGGGCGCCGGCGGCGAAGGGCGGTTGCGAAGCGTAGGGTGAGTGGGGCGGAGGGAGATCGGCTTCGTGTGAGTAGGGCTGGCCGGCAGGAACTGTTGTCTTTGCCAGCCGTCGTGAGTACAGGTGAGGGGGAATTGCGAAGTCTTTTTGCGGGTGAGGAGCTTAGGATAATGTTATTTAATTATAGGGAGATGGGAATTATTCCTAAGGTTGAGCCGATGTAGAGTGTGGTGCCCTCGCTTGTACATGTGTAAAGGCTTATGTGATGAGGTTGTGTGCCCCAGCACACTTGGCTATGCTTGAGAAGGCGTTATGTACTTGGTCTGGTGTGTTTTGTTATGCTGTGTTGGTCCGGCTGCACCCTTAGGCGACTTATGTACGGATAGTCTTCGCAGTAGGCTGGGGTTTTTCGCACTTGTTGTGCTAGTCCGGCTGCACCCTTAGGCGACTTCTGCACGGATAGTCTTCGCGGTAGACTTGGGTTTTTTCGCACTTGTTGTGCTATCCGGCTGCACCCTTAGGCGACTTCTGCACGGATAGTCTTCGCGGTAGACTTAGGTTTTTTCACACTTGTTGTGCTAGTCTGGCTGCACCCTTAGGCGACTTCTGCATGGATAGTCTTCGCGGTAGACTTAGGTTTTTTCGCACTTGTTGTGCTAGTCCGGCTGCACCCTTAGGCGACTTCTGCGCGGATTTGTCGCACGCGAGGGTGGCTAGCGCTGAGCCTCGCGGTGACCTCGTATTGGTCGAATGTCGAAGACCGTCGTTGCGGTCTTTTTTCGACGCATGTTTTTGCTGGGGATTTTTCAGACATATATTACATGGCTCCGCCTCGTTAAAAACCTCACCCCTAGGAGGAAAAGAGTGCGGACCAGAATAAGATTGTTTTTGCGAATTACAAGGGCGAATCAGCCCTGATGAGTCAAACAAAAATTTGCGGAGGTTGTCGATGTTCCAGGAGTGCTCCAGGTCTTCGCCGTTTGGCGTTGTGAGCCTGTAAGCGCTGGGGGAAGCTTTCGTCTTGACTATAAAGGGGCCCTCCCACTTGGGCTCCAGCTTGCCCCTGGACTCTGTCCGAACCGTTCGGACGAGTACGAGGTCCCCTTCGCTAAATTCCCTCGGGATGACTGCGTGGTCGCGCCATGCTTTTGTCTGAGCTTGGTATTTGTTTAGGGCCTATAGAGCGAAGACTCGGTCTCCGTCAATGAGATCCTTTGAAGTTGGCTCGTCCACATCGAGGACGGCTGACGGAACTGTTCGCGGGGACCCATGTTTTATTTCTTGTGGGGTCATGGCCTCCGATCCGTATAGAAGGCGGAAAGGAGTAAACCCGGTCGCCCTGCACTCAGTCGTGTTTAGTGCCCAGACCGCCTCGGGTAACAAATCGGTCCATCGGCCCTTTTTTTCATCGAGGAGCATCTTTTTGACAGCTGTGAAGATTTTTCCATTGGCGCGTTCCACAACTCCGTTGGACTGCGGATGATAGACTGAGGCGAAGGCAAGCTTGGTGCCAATGGAGAAGCAAAAATCCTTGAAGTCTTGGCTGTCAAACTGCTTGCCGTTATCAACTGTTAGTTCGGACGGTACTCCGAAGCGGCAATCAATGTTTTGCCAAAAGAACCTTTGGGCAGTTTTTGATGTTATTGTGGAAACAGCCCTTGCCTCGATCCATTTGGTGAAGTACTCGACAGCGACGAAGGCGAACTTAAGGTTCCCCTGAGCGGTGGGCAGGGGCCCGACAATGTCCAGGCCCCAGCGCTGGAGAGGCCATGTGTGGGCGATCAACTTTGTATACTGCGAGGGGCTGCCTGACCGAGGAGAAAACTTCTGGCAGGCTTCGCAGGACCTTGTGACCCGATTTGCGGCGCAGATCATTGCGGGCCAGTAAAAACCTTGGCGGATCACCTTAGCAGCTAGGGCCCTTGGCCCTGCGTGTGAGCCGCACGTGCCACTGTGGACTTCGCGTAGGATCTGGATGCCTTCGGTTTCGGTGACGCACTTAAGCATTGGCTGTCTGACCCCTTTTTTTGTAGAGTTGGCCTTCAATCAGTGCAAAGTCTTGGCTTCGATGTCTGAGGCGCTTGGCCTCACTGATGTCGGCTGGATGATAGTACCCCTGTAGGAACAGGGTTATTGGTGCCCGCCAGTCTTCGGTCATGATAAGGTTGACTATGCGGTGGCCCTCGCTGTCATTGGTTATTTGGAGCCCTTCGGGGCTCCGGACGGCTGGCGTGCCGATGACATGAAAGAACACGTCGGAGGGCAAAGATTCGCCCCTGGCGGTAGCCTTGGCCAATGCGTCGGCCTCTGCATTCTTGGCCCGATCCACATGCTGCAAGGTGAATCCCTTGAATTGTCTCTCGAGACTTCGGATGGCCGCGAGGTACTGCATGAGCGCGGGGTCCTTTGCTGCATAGTCTTTCTCGACTTGGCCGGCAACTACCTTGGAGTCTGTTTTGATGATGCAGGTGGTGACTCCGAGGGCCCTTAGCTTGCAGAGGCCGAGGATGACTGCTTCGTATTCTGCTATATTATTTGTGCATCTGTCGAATTCCAGAGCGAAGCTGAGGCGTGCTGCATATCTGTGCTTGACCCCGACTGGAGAGGTGATGACTGCAGCGGCGCCTGCCCCCGCATGGCACCATGCGCCGTCGCAATGGATCGTCCAAACCTTCTCTGCGGACGGGTCTGGCTATGTTGTTGGCCCAGTCCAGTCGACGATGAAGTCTGCCAGGACTTGTGACTTGATGGCTGTCCTGGGCTCGAAGCTGATGTGGTAGCCGGAGAGTTCGGCCGCCCACTTGGCAATCCTCACCGATGCCTCCGGGTTTCTGAACAATTCGCCGAGTCCCCTGTCTGAGGTGACTCGGACTTTGAATGCTTCGAAGTAATGGCACAATTTGCGCGAAGACATGACGACTGCGTAGGCAATCTTCTCCAGCTCTGTCATGTTGCACTTGGACGGTGTCAGCACTTCGGAGACAAAGTAAACGGGGCACTGCCTAACCACACCCTCAACTGTCTGCTCCTGCACTAGTGCCGCGCTGACCGCATGCGGCGAAGCCGCGACGTAGAGCAACAGGGGGAGCGAAGAGTCGGGGCTTGTAAGGACGGCCAACTCTGTCAGGTGCTGTTTTAATGAGGCGAAGGCCGCCGCCTGCTCTGGTCCCCAGGCGAAGTCTTTTGCACCATGGAGTGTTTTGAGGAAGGGGAGACTTCGCTCGGCGGACCTGGAGATGAATCTGCTGAGAGCGGCCAATCTGCCTGTCAGGCGCTGGACGTCTCTGGCGGACTGCGGAGGTGTCATGTCTATAATGGCCTGAATCTTGGTTGGGTTGGCCTCGATACCGCGGTGTGATACCAGGTAGCCCAATATTTTGCCTTGGCGAACGCCAAAAACGCACTTTTCCGGGTTTAGGTGGAGTTGTGCGTCTCGCATGTTCGCGAATGTCTCGGCGAGGTCGGCGAGATGGTCCTCCTTGCTCTTGCTGGCGACGACGATGTCGTCCACATATGTGAATATATTTCTGCCAACTTGCCCTTCGAGTACTGTTTTGGTAAGCCTGGAGAAGGTGGACCCGGCGTTCTTGAGTCCCTCCGGCATTCTGATGAAGCAATATGTGCCGAAGGGTGTTATAAAGCTGGTGCTAGCCTTGTCTTCCTCCTTCATGTATATCTGGTGGTAACCGGAGAAGCAGTCGAGGAGGGACATGACTTCGCATCTGGCCGCGCTATCGACTATTTTGTCGATCCGCGGCAACGGGAAATTGTCCTTTGGGCAGGCTTTATTGAGACTGGTGAAGTCGATGCACATTCGCCACTTCCCGCTCTTTTTCTGCACCATGACGACATTGGAGAGCCATGTGGGGTAAGCCACTGGCTCGATGAATTTGGCTTCTAGGAGGCGGTGCACTTCTGCCTTGGCGGCCTCTGTCTTCTCGTCGGACATCTTGCGAAGTCGCTGTTTTTTCGGCCTTACCGAAGGGTCGATTCCCAAGCTGTGCTCAATTATGGAACGGCTGACCCCGACCAGATCGAGGGCTGACCAGGCGAAGACATCTTTGTTCTTGGATAGGCAGCAGAGGAGCTTCTCCTCTTCATGCGAAGTGAGGTCTTCGCTGATAGTGACTGTCTGCTTGGGCATGGCCTGGTCGAGGGGGACAGTCTTGGTCCCGTCGTTGCTCTGCAGCTGTGCCTTATCGTGCTGCTTATTGGTTGGGCTGGCGGGCGCGGGGACCTCGCGCTGGGCTGTGAGGCAGTGCACGTTTCTCTGACCGGGCACGAAGTCCCGCTCTATGTTGCGCGCAGTCTGTTGATTGTCGTGGACCGTAATGACACCTAACGGGCCTGGTATCTTCATACATAGGTACAGTACGTGAATGGCTGCTTCGAACTTATTGATAGAGCCCCGGCCCATGATGGCATTGTATGGATATACCATGTCCACGATATCAAAGGTTACTTGCTCGCTTCGGGCATTGGGTGCTACACCGAAGGAGAGAGGCAGCTCTATTTTGCCGATAGGAAAGGTGCCCTTGCCGCCGAAGCCATACAACGGGTTGTCCGAAGGCTTGAGCAGGCTGTGGCTTATGCCCATGCGATCGAAGGCGTGGAGGAAGATGATGTCCGCCTGACTGCCATTGTCAACTAGGACTTTGTGCAGGTCCCAGCCTGCCACGCTGCAATTGATAACCATGGCGTCGCAGTGGGGGGCGCTGCGCAGGTCGACGTCTCGTGCGTTGAAGGTTAGCGGTATGTGGGACCACTTTGTCTGCACGACTGGGCCGGTGACGGCGACGTGGTTGATGCTGCGGTAGTGGTCCCGCTTCTGCCGCTTTGTGTCGAAGTCGGTGCTGGACCCCCCAGTTATCATGTGAATGACTCCGCGATATGGTTGATTGGCGAAGTCTTCTTGCTTTGGAGCATGGGGGATGTTTTGATGTTGCTGGTGTGGTGG
The DNA here is from genome assembly GCA_029449295.1 of Zea luxurians. Classification (NCBI taxonomy): domain Eukaryota; kingdom Viridiplantae; phylum Streptophyta; class Magnoliopsida; order Poales; family Poaceae; genus Zea; species Zea luxurians. The sequence goes on from JAOPSE010000007.1 coordinate 58,866,546, forward strand.
TGGGGGTGGGGGAGGTATGATTTGTACTTCCTTATGGTGTTGGTAAGCGTGGTGCGGTGGATGCAGAGCGGGGGCGTGGATATATGGTGGAGGGGGTTGCTGGTAAGTGTGTGCGACAACTCGAGGGTTGTCGGTTAGTTGCGCCCGTGCCTGTCTCTGGTGGCATTCGTTTCTGGGTAGTCTTTGGTTTGGTGGGCGCAGTCTTCGCCGTGGAAGAGGCAGTAGAATCGGCGCGGCGGCTGCGCACGCCCCCGACCCCTACCGTGAGTACCATTTCCGCGGCCCTGGGGGGGATACTCCTAGCGACGAGGGGCGTCAGCAGCGGGATGCTGGTTGGCGATGTTATGCACTTGCTGTTGATTGCGGCCGTCTCGACCGGAGTCCGGCTGCGGAGTCCTCGTCCACGTGCGGCTGGACTGTGGAGCATCTTTTGGCTTCCTTTGGGACTCAACCTTGCGCTGGTGTAGCTCTTCGGATTTGGCGTACTTTTCAAACAGCTGATATAGTTCCTGGAGGTTCTTGGGCGGATCTCTGATGCAGTGGCTGTAAAGGACGCCGGCGCGAAGGCCACTAATAGCGTAGTGGATGGCGATCTAGTCATCGACTGAGGGCAGCTGTGACTTGAGTGTTAAAAATTTGCGGTAATACTCTCGCAGAGTCTCCTTTTCCAGCTGCTTGCAGAGCGAGAGTTCGGCCAAGGCGTCGGTGTCTGGGCGGTACCCTTGGAAGTTGAGCAGGAACTTGTCCCGGAGGCTTCTCCAGGAATCAATGGACAACGGAGGCAATCTGGTGAACCAGGTGAGAGCTGGGCCCTCTAGGGCGATGATGAAAGACTTCGCCATTGTGGCGTCGTCCCCTCCGGAAGATGCAACGGCGACCTGATAACTCATTATGTATTGTGCCGGGTCGGTGCTGCCGTTGTACTTGGGATAGGTTCCTGCCCGGAAGTTAGCTGGCCAAGGCGTCACTTGCAGGTGTGGCGCCAGGGGACTTCGCTCGTCGAGATAGTTGACCCCTTGGAATGGCGCGGCATGCGGGAAGGTGTGGTCGCGCTGGGGGAAACGCGGGTCTTCCGGTTGCACGCGGTGTTGCAGGGGTGGCCCATGCTACAGGCTGAGGTGGCCTTCGCGCGTGTCTTCCAGTTGTGTGCGCTGCTGGAGGGGTGGCCCGTGCTGCAGGCCAAGGTGGCCTTCGCGCTGCATCAGCGCGATCTCCCGCTCAAGGTCCTGGGCCTTCTGCTCTTCGTCGCGTATCATTTGCCGCACTTTGGCTAGTGCGGACAAGCGCTGGCGCTTGGCCTCCAGTATCTCTTTCTGCCTCTGGAGATTGCGGTTCTTGAGGCGCAGGGCACACAGCTGTAGCTGTTCTTCCGCTGAGACGCCGAGGGCTTCACCGTCTTCGGTGAGGTCCGCGCCCTCCAGTGGGGCGAAGCCTGAGGGTGGCTACGATTGTCCTTCAGGGCCGCAGGTGCGGAGAGTGTCGTCTTCGCAGGTGCGGGGAACGTCATCTTCAGTGGCCTCTTGGTGGGTGGATTGGGTGAGGGCGAGGGCCTTGCCCTTTCTTGCGGCAAGCAGTGCTGCCTTCGCAGCCTCGTCAGCCTTCGGGTTAGCTCTCTTGGGTGCCATCGCGGGTGGTTTTCTCGTAGCACGAACGGTGGGCGCCAAATGTTGGAACTTGTTCTCAGTTGCAAGGGGATCCAACAAGGGTGAACAATGACGTCAACAGGGTTCTCGCGCTCGATGGCAATAGCTCTGTTAATCTGCCCCCTCACGGGCACTGTGCGGGGGTATTTATAGGTGTCTGAGCGCCCAGCGCCTTGTGTTAAGGACGCATGTGCCCTCGGATACCTAGGTTATCCCCAGAATATTCCCATAAAGCAGGGTTACAGACTGTAATTACAGGAATGCCTTTGCAAATTAGGCCCATAACACGCAGCGGCCACGCGGGGCCCGTTACAATGGGCCGGATCACACGTGGGCCTCTGAGCTGGACGAGGCCACTCGGTGGGATGACGACGTCGCAGGCCTTCGTCTGGCGCCGTATCGAGCGAAGGCCTGTTTTGTCTCCGTCGGACCAGCGACTGCGGCGAAGGCCTCGAGCGAAGGGTGGCGTCTTTGCCTTCGCCCCAACACATACCATGCTCTTGGAGCTTGCTTAAGTCCATAGAGCGCCTTAGAGAGCTTACACACGTGGTCGGGGTACCGTTCATCCTCGAAGCCAGGGGGTTGCTCCACATACACCTCCTCCTTGATCGGCCCGTTGAGGAAAGCGCTCTTCACATCCATTTGGAACAACCTGAAAGAATGGTGAGCAGCATATGCTAGCAATATACGAATAGATTCTAGCCTAGCCATAGGAGCAAAAGTCTCCTCAAAGTCCAAACCTGCGACTTGGGCATAACCTTTTGCCACAAGTCGATCCTTGTTCCTTGTCACCACCCCGTGCTCGTCCTGTTTGTTGCGGAACACCCACTTGGTTCCCACAACATTTTGCTTGGGACGAGGCACCAATGTCCAAACTTCATTACGCTTGAAGTTGTTGAGTTCCTCCTGCATGGCCAACACCCAGTCCGGATCTAGCAAGGCCTCTTCTACCCTGAAAGGCTCAATAGAAGAGACAAAGGAGTAATGCTCACAAAAATTAACTAATCTTGAACGAGTAGTTACTCCCTTGCTAATATCACCCAAAATTTGGTCGACGGGATGATTCCTTTGAATCGTCGCTCGAACTTGGGTTGGAGGTGCCTGAGGAGCTTCTTCCTCTCCAACTTGAACATCCTGTGCTCCCCCTTGATCATGCGCCTCCACGTGAGGTACCTGTTCGTCATCTTGGGTTGGGGGATGCACCATTGTTGAGGAAGACGGTTGATCTTGCTCCAATTGTTCCTGAGGCCGCACATCTCCAATCGCCATGGTGCGTATCGCAGCCGTTGGAACGTCTTCTTCATCTACATCATCAAGATCAAAAACTTGCTCTCTTGGAGAGCCATTAGTCTCATCAAATACAACGTCGCTAGAGACTTCAACCAAACCCGATGATTTGTTGAAGACCCTATACGCCTTTTATTTGAGTCATAACCTAATAAAAACCCTTCTACAGCTTTGGGAGCAAATTTAGAAGTTCTACCTTTCTTCACAAGAATATAACACTTGCTCCCAAATACACGAAAATAAGACACATTGGGTTTGTTACCAGTTAGCAGCTCATACGAAGTCTTCTTGAGGAGGCGGTGAAGGTAGACCCGGTTGATGGCGTGGCAAGCCGTGTTCACGGCTTCCGACCAAAAGCGCTCGGGGGTCTTGAACTCTCCAAGCATAGTCCTCGCCATATCGATGAGCATCCTGTTCTTCCTCTCTACCACACCATTTTGCTGTGGTGTGTAGGGAGCGGAGAACTCACGCTTGATCCCCTCCTCCTCAAGGAACTCCTCCACTTGAAGGTTCTTGAACTCGGACCCATTGTCGCTCCTTATCTTCTTCACCTTGAGCTCAAACTCATTTTGAGCTCTCCTGAGGAAGCGCTTGAGGGTCCCTTGGGTTTCAGATTTATCCTGCAAAAAGAATACCCAAGTGAAGCGGGAAAAATCATCAACTATAACAAGACCATACTTACTTCCTCCTATACTCAGATAGGCGACGGGTCCGAAGTGGTCCATATGAAGCATCTCCAAGGGTCTTGATGTGGTCATCACATTTTTGGTGTGATGAGAGCTTCCCACCTGTTTCCCTGCTTGACAAGCTGCACAAGGTCTATCTTTTTCGAAATGCACGTTAGTTAGACCTATCACGTGTTCTCCCTTTAGAAGCTTGTGGAGGTTCTTCATCCCCACATGTGCTAAGCGGCGATGCCACAGCCAGCCCATGCAAGTCTTAGCAATTAAGCATGCATCTAGACCGGCCTCTTCTTTTGCAAAATCAACCAAATAAAGTTTGCCATCTAGTACACCCTTAAAAGCTAGTGAACCATCACACCTTCTAAAGACAGACACATCTACATTTGTGAATAGACAATTATATCCCATATTGCATAATTGACTAACAGATAACAAATTATATCCAAGAGACTCAACTAAAAACACATTAGATATAGAGTGCTCGGATGAAATAGCAATTTTACCTAACCCTTTTACCTTGCCTTGGTTCTCATCACCGAATATTATTGAATCTTGGGAATCCTTGTTTTTGACGTAGGAGGTGAACATCTTCTTCTCCCCCGTCATATGGTTTGTGCATCCGCTATCGATAATCCAGCTTGAACCCCCGGATGCATAAACCTGCAAGGCAAATTTAGGCTTGGGTCTTAGGTACCCAACTCTTGTTGGGTCCTACAAGGTTAGTGACAATGGTCTTAGGGACCCAAATGCAAGTTTTGTCTCCCTTGCATCTTGCCCCTAACTTCCTAGCAATCACCTTCTTATTCTTTCTACAAATGGCAAATGAAGCATTGCAAGCATGATATATTGTAGAAGGTTCATTAACTTTCCTAGGAACATTAACAACATTTCTCCTAGGCATATTATGAACAACATTTCTCCTAGCAACATTTCTATCATGCATAACATGGGAACTAGAAGCAGTCATAGCATGAAAATCAAAAGCATCATAACTTCTAAAGGCATTCTTAGAATGTCTCCTACCATGATACATGAAGGCATGGTTCTTTTGCACACTACTAGCCATAGGGGCCTTCCCTTTCTCCTTGGCGGAGATGGGAGCCTTATGGCTTGTTAAGTTCTTGGCTTCCCTCTTGAAGCCAAGACCATCCTTAATTGAGGGGTGTCTACCAATCGTGTAGGCATCCCTTGCAAATTTTAGTTTGTCAAATTCACTTTTGCTAGTCTTAAGTTGGGCATTAAGACTAGCCAATTCATCATTCAATTTGGAAATTGAAACTAGATGTTCACTACAAGCATCAATGTCGAAATCTTTACACCTATTGCAAATCCTAACATGTTCTACACAAGAGTTAGATTTACTTGCTACTTCTAGTTTAGCATTTAAATCATCATTTACACCTTTTAAAGTAGAAATGGTTTCATGACAAGTAGATAGTTTACAAGAAAGCATTTCATTCCTTTTAACTTCTAGAGCAAGTGAATTTTGTGCACTAACAAATTTATCATGCTCTTCATATAAAAGGTCTTCTTGTTTCTCTAAGAGTCTATCCTTTTCATTCAAGGCATCAATCAATTCATTAATCTTATCTATTTTAGTTCTATCCAATCCCTTGAACAAACTAGAGTAATCTATTTCCTCATCACTAGACTCATCATCACTAGAAGAATCATAAGTGGCATTGTTTCGAGTACATACCTTCTTCTCCTTTGCCATGAGGCATGTGTGATGCTCGTTGGGGAAGAGGGATGACTTGTTGAAGGCGGTGGCGGCGAGTCCTTCATTGTCGGAGTCGGATGACAAACAATCCGAGTCCCACTCCTTTCCAAGGTGTGCCTCGCCCTTAGCCTTCTTGTATGCCTTCTTCTTCTCCCTCTTGCTCCCTTGTTCCTGGTCACTTTCATTATCGGGACAGTTAGCAATAAAATGACCAATCTTACCACATTTGAAGCATGAGCGCTTCCCCTTTGTCTTGGTCTTGCTTGGCTGTCCCTTGCGACCCTTTAGCGCCATCTTGAAGCGCTTGATGATGAGGGCCATCTCTTCATCATTGAGCCCGGCCGCCTCAACTTGCGCCACCTTGCTAGGTAGCGCCTCCTTGCTCCTTGTTGCCTTGAGAGCAATGGGTTGAGGCTCATGGATTGGACCGTTCAACGCGTTGTCCACGTATCTCACCTCCTTGATCATCATTCGCCCGCTTACGAACTTCCCAAGGACTTCTTCGGGCGACATCTTGGTGTACCTAGGATTTTCACGAATATTGTTCACCAAATGTGGATCAAGTACAGTTAAGGACCTTAGCATCAGGCGAACGACGTCGTGGTCCGTCCATCGCGTGCTTCCGTAGCTCCTTATTTTGTTGATAAGGGTCTTGAGCCGGTTGTACGTTTTGGTTGGCTCCTCGCCCCTTATCATCGCGAATCTTCCAAGTTCTCCCTCTATCAACTCCATCTTGGTGAGCAAGGTGACATCGTTCCCCTCATGAGAGATCTTGAGGGTGTCCCAGATCTGGTTGGCATTGTCCAAGCCGCTCACCTTATGGTACTCGTCCCTGCACAAAGAGGCTAACAACACAGTAGTAGCTTGTGCATTTTTATGAATCTGTTCATTAATAAATATAGGACTATCCGAGCTATCAAATTTCATTCCATTCTCAACAATCTCCCATATGCTTGGATGGAGAGAGAACAAGTGACTATGCATTTTGTGACTCTAAAATCCATAGTCCTCCCCATCAAAGTGTGGAGGTTTGCCAAGAGGGATGGAAAGTAAATGTGCATTTGAACTCTGCGGAATACGAGAGTAATCGAAAGAAAAGTTCGAATTAACTGTCTTTTGTTTCTCGTAGTCGTAGTCGTCCTTTTGGGAAGAAGTTGACTCATCGCTGTCGTCGTAGTAGACGATCTCCTTGATGCGTCTCGTCTTCTTCTTCTTCCCATCTTTGCGTTTGTGGCCCGAGCCCGAGTCGGTAGGCTTGTCATCCTTCGGCTCGTTGACGAAGGACTCCTTCTCCTTATCATTGATCACAATTCCCTTCCCCTTAGGATCCATCTCTTCGGGCGATTAGTCCCTTTGTGAAGAGAACGGCTCCGATACCAATTGAGAGCACCTAGAGGGGGGGGTGAATAGGTGATCCTGTAAAACTTGAAACTTAAGCCACAAAAACTTGGTTAAGTGTTAGCACAATAATCGCCAAGTGGCTAGAGAGAAGTCTCAACAAAACACAATAACCACAAGAGATCAATCACAGAGATGGCACGGTGGTTATCCCGTGGTTCGGCCAAGACCAACGCTTGCCTACTCCATGTTGTGGCGTCCCAACGACGAGGGTTGCAATCAACCCCTCTCAAGCGGTCCAAAGACCCACTTGAATACCATGGTGTTTTGCTTTGCTTTTCTTAATCCCGTTCGCGAGGAATCTCCACAACTTGGAGCCTCTCGCCCTTACACTTGAAGTTCACAAAGAAGCATGGAATAAGGGAGGGATGAGCAACGCACACAAGACACAAAATCAGAATTTCAACACGCACACAAGTCGCAACAAGAGCTCGCAACACAACCCGATGAGTTCGCAACTCAACTAGAGCTCTAGATGCTATCACGAAGAAACAAATGCGTGGAATCGAAGTCTTGGTGCTTAGGAATGCTTTGAGTATGCTTGGTATGCTCCTCCATGCGCCTAGGGGTCCCTTTTATAGCCCCAAGCCAGCTAGGAGCCGTTGAGAGCAATCCAGGAAGGCTGATCTTTCCTTCTATCGCCTGGCGCACCGGACAGTCCGGTGCACCACCGGACACTGTCCGGTGCGGATATCCTTCCTTATTTGGCGAAGCCGACCGTTGGAGTGTGAGAGCCGTTGGCGCACCGGACACTGTCCGGTGCACACCGAACAGTCCGGTGCACCAATGTGACCGTTGGCTCGGCCACGCATCACGCGCGGAATCCTCGGCCGACCGTTGGCTCATCGGACAGTCCGGTGCACCACCGGACAGTCCGGTGAATTTTAGTCGTATGCCGTTAATCATCTCCCGAGAGTGACGAGTTCGCTTGTGAACGGCCCACCGGACAGTCCGGTGCACCACCGGACAGTCCGGTGAATTATAGCCGTACACCGCCGTCGAACTCCCGAGAGCAGCAAGTTCGCCAGAGCCAGTCTGGCGCACCGGACACTGTCCGGTGCACCCAGACTGAGCAGACTTTGGCTGAACAAAGCCATCTCTTCTCTAACTTGATTTTTCCTGTTTCCAGCACTTAGACACAATACATTAGTCCATAAAACAATGTACTAAGTCTAGAAACATACCTTTTGACATGATTTGCACTTTGTCCACCACTTCACATAGATTAACACAGAAGCACTTGTGTTGGCACTCAATCACCAAAATACTTAGAAATGGCCCAAGGGCACATTTCCCTTTCAAGGGTACACGCTACTCTCGCCACCGCTCCACGCCCATTTCGTGTTATCTTATTCTGGCCTTAGTCTGCCCGAGGCAAGGCTTACCCATGACGAGGCATGTGACCAGTTAAAGGGTCCTCGGTCATCAAGCCTACATCGACACGGTCCTTAATCGACTCAGACGGAGACACTACACCGAGACTCTCTTCTCGTGCAAGTCACCCGCCCGGTCTCAGCTTAATCATTTCAAAACCCAAAGCTTGGTACCTGACAGAGGTACATCGTTTCCAATGTTGAACCCATTACGGCCATAATGGATCCATCATCAAGTTTTATTTTCAAAACATCCCTCCCACTTTGCCAATCATCATTTTGTAAAACAAAACCTTTTGTTTGGCTAGAGCAATACTAAGCATAAAAACCTTTTGTAAAACAGGGTATCAAGGAAGGTAATCAAAGATCGAGGAAGGTAATGCAGGAATTGTTTAAGCATTCAACTCCTATCACCTAATGCATCAATCAAGTGAGAAAGATTTTAAATTCATCAAGGAAGGTGGCAAAAGCACCGGGGCTTGCCTTCGTTAGTAGGTGAGTCAGGCTCAGGCCCACAGATGTCAAAGTAGAGACAAGACCCTGCCTGAGAGTCCGAAGGTGGTGGTGCCTTCTCTTCAGTCACTTCAATTTCTTTTTCGTTTTCTAAACATAACCACATATATGTATATAAGAATGAATGCCATGTAATGCTCATGAGAGTGCAAAGATAATAAGAACTTATTATCTAAGGTCTTGAATACAATTTTCCTTCACGGAACTCTGAGAACTTAGGGTTTCCGGAGTCAGTAAAGGAGTTCATAGAGCAGGGGTGGGGGGGTTGGGTTCTAGTTATCAAACAAGGTCCAAATCAACCCAAACTCTACCCAAGGATTCTAAATAATGTATAGAACTCATATAAAAAGTTTGGACATTTTTGGAATTATCATTTATCTCCTAAAAATCCAGAACTATTGCTTTAAACTACTTTAAATGCCTTAAAATTCCTTATTTAATCTAAAAATCATAAAACTATTTTTATTAAATACTATGGAAAATAAGAAGTCTAGGAAAATTGGTTTGACATTTTTAGGATTTTTCTTCAATTTTCTACAAGTTATTTGGTTCTGGAGTAAAAAGAAAAGGAAAAGGTAGCAACAGTAGTGGGCTGATTTCAGCCCAGCCGGCCCAGATCCATGCAGAAGCGCGCCCGCGCCGGCTGCTTTACGAAAAGGACCTCGGGGTTTTGGTTAACTGGAAACAAGTTTCTTTACTGTTCTTCTGTGTCACTGACAGTTTACACATAAGTCCTCTGGTTTCTATTACTTTACATCACGCGGTCCCCGACGGCGTGGAGCACGGCCAAGCTCCGACGAGCCGTCTGGACCGACCGATTGGGGCAACGGCTAGGTTCTCCGAGTGACTGACACAAAATTGGAGCTACCTCGATCATTTCCCCCAACCCAATTTCATCTATGGGCTATTGGTTTGCTCGGGCCACGGTGACTGAGAGTATTACGGCAAGACAGTCGTGTTCCTGGCGACCAGAGGCTACTCCGTGCAATTGAGTGGGTCGATGGGCATCACAGGCATACGAGAGCACTTAAACAAGGTTTGAATTGGGCAGAGTTTTACCAGAACAGGCTGGCCACGGTGAACTTGGTTTCACGGTGTTCTTCGACTGATTTGGGGGGAATACGAAATTGGAGCTTGCTGGTGATTGGCTGGGAGCAATACTAGGTGTGGGGGTGCGCAATGATGTTGCGAAGCTAGTTACGGGCTCAATTTATAGGTAGCTTCGTCGGTGGCACTCAATTTGATCGAACAACGCGGTGGCCGGAGATAAGAAAGGACTCTGGCGCCGTGGTTGCGTGTCCTCAGTCGTGGCGAGCTCACCGGCGATGATTTAACGGCCGTAAGGAGTCACGGTGACGCGATGGAGAGGCAGAGCCACGCGGCGGGCAACGGCGAAGGTTCGACGGCGGTGAGCCCCTTTATCCACGGGCGGTGAGCAAGGGGGGAGGGATTACGGCTGGCCGGGGTGGCATCCAGCTCACCGACGGCGAGGATTCTTACCGGGCTGTGCTTATCTGACGGCCACGGCGCACGAATCACGGCGAGCAACGATCAACGGTGGTAGGCCACCGACGACGAGCAGGGGGTGGAATCGGGATCTTCTGCAGTTAAACACTTACTGTACCATGGGGAACTTCAGTCAAATGAACCTGACAGCCCAATTTGAAGCCAAGTTTTCTCTCGATTTCTGATGATAACTCATACCAAGCTCTGCAGCAAAGTTGTAAAGCAATATGCCATCTACAATATTTCCATATGGTGTTGCCCCAAAAAGCCACTGCATCTGGTTTGAAATTGGGCTTGAAGTTCAGGGCATCCATCTGTCAGTCTAATCTTCAGACCTAGTCAGCCTGACAGCCTGACTTTGGGCTTAATTATCTCCAAATTATTCTTAACAACTATGCTCACAACCTTAAGCAAAGTTGTTCTCCTATGATTGAGCTACAAACTTGATGTGGTGACCTAGGGCAAAAACCCTATGATTAAAAAGTTACAAGGCTCCAAAGTTGAGCCAACTACACTGAAATTCAGACTTAGAATGAAATCTCAATTAGGGACCTTTTTGCAAATGAATCCAAAGCTTAGGGTTTGGCTTGTAAATTCACATATGAGTGACCCAAATGACTTAAGATACTTATTTAACTTGGTTTTTGCACTTTAGTCCAAAAGTGGACTAATTTTGCACATAGGTCCCTAGGGTTTGGTTTTAGGGTTTTCTAGGGTTCCAATTAGGGTTTTTGGTACCCCAGGGGTATAAATGCAATTCAACTTTATTCTTGGGACCATTTTGTGACTTTTTCCTTAAAGCTTTTAGGTTTTCTCAACTGGGGCTAGGTTTTAGCCCCTTAATCCCTATCTAGGGCTAAGTTCCCTATCCAGGGTTCTATTTGCAAAATGTTATAACAACACAACTTGTTTGAAATTTTACCTAGTGAATGCACTCTAGGTGTGTCAAACATATGCAATGCCAATGTTTATGATGTCATGCTCAAGTTTTAGTTATAGTAACACCAGGGGTGTTACAACCAGTCTGCACTAAAATGGACGCCCAAGATGCATCCATACTCCGATTGCGACGGACTGGATATGGTTGGAAAGATAACGAGATTATCTAACCAACCCAACTGGTTCCACCCTAAAATTCATCCGGAGTCAACAGGAATCGTCGAAACAAGTCAGTGTTCAGATTCTATTTTGGTGCTGCGACACCGTCTGTTGGACCGTTGGGCCATGTATCGCGTCGGAGCCCATTAGGGGCGAGTCCAGGGGTCACGCATGCCCTAATACTCTATTTATTCAGTAGCCAACGCCACATTTAGGTTTGGGTTTTGCTTAGATCAATTCTGTCATCGAACAGTGTCGCCGTCATCGGGTTGTGAGACCCCATCCCATAATCAATACAATTTTGGTTGCGTTTCTTTCCTGTTCTTGCTTGTGTTCTTGATTGTGCTTGCAGGGATAAGCCTTCGTGGTGAGGTCATTCGTGTGTCATGGGTGATAACCAATGGAGCCATGGTGTAGTGATTGCGAGGAACCGTTTGCTCGGAGCCTTGGATCATCAACGTCGGGATCTCCACTCAATCAAGTTATCGTATCTCATGGAAGATCGGGTCGCGTCTACTATCACTTCCCCTATCATATCGTACAGGGGGAACCAAAGCCTCGCCTTGAAGAAGCTCTTGAACACAACAACCTCATCTTACTTTGGCTATGGAATTACTTCTTCCCCAGCAAAGCGAATCAATCCATCTTCATTTTCTCCAAAGTAGCCTAGCTTCTTCATCACAACCAAGTCCTCTGCTGTTACGATGGATCTTCCAAATTCAATGGGACTAGGTTTGGTTGGGCTTAGAATGCTATTGTCCTCTTCACTTTCGTTGTCACTCCCGACTCCGCCTCAATCTGTTCAGCTTTGACATTGGGGTCCCTTCGGTAGAAGCTCCCTCTTGCACAACTAGGCCTGAGCGCCTCATCACTTCTGATATGGTCGCCGTCTCAGTCACTTTAGTTTTGTCTCCCTCATGGGACACTCTGGCAGTAGATCTTACTCTAGCCATTTCAGTTTCTTTCAGACGAAGCAGATCTTAAGTGACGAAGCGCTTGTTTGAAAGCATAATGCAGAGAGCTTCGGTTTTGGTTAAAATTTTCAACAGCACAACAATGCAATGGCAATGAATGTTGTGGTAACTTCTCACCAACCTATCTGTTTATATAGTCCTGCAGGAGAAGAAGGCGAACCGCCAAAGCGTGCATACTGGCTGAACGGTGGACCGGCTAGCACTCGAAATATTTTAATCGTTTTTTGATAACAAGCTTAGGGAAGGTGTTTTTTCGGACCTTCGGCATTTCGAAGCCTTCGTGTTTTTCACGGACCGAGCTCGTTACAAAAACCGATCTAGAACCGCGAAGGGCTACTGTTGGGGGTCTTCTTCTCCGCCGATGGTCCTCAAGACAAAAACACCTTTGGCAAAATGATATAGAAGTCTTCCCTTCTTCTGTCGAAGGTTATCAAGACGAAGACCTTGCATAGAGGCAACATTGCCAAATGCCAAAGCTATCATCAGCTTTGGTTCAACTCAAGCAGAAGAAGAAAAGACCAGATAAACCTTAGTAATCCAGGTCGTCTGTAGATAAATGTTGAGGGTCATGAATATAATTTTACCTACGTCCCGTGCCTATAAATATATGAACAGTAGCATCGTACTGTTCACGCTGAATTGTAATCACTCTCTCACGTCTTCACCTTCGAGCAAGCCGAAGGTATCAATGTAATATGAATTTCATTAATATTCATATATGTTTTATGGAATGCAAATATGAATAAATTAACGAGATGCGGTTATTGTTTACATCCTTTTGCATTCCTATTCATATATTAAATGATGAAGGTATGTCCTTCTTGACCTTCATATGATGAGCATTATACCCATGTGGAGATAATGTTTCGGAAGACGAAGGTCTGTTATAATTAACAATTGTGTTGCCTTGTTCTTGATTCATAGTATTTGAGAACAAGTGACCAACATGTATGTTTCCAGTCGAATCCCATCCAGCAAAAGTACTATTTGATACTGGTGTCATGCATTCTTTTGTTTCTACATCATGGGTAGCAGCACATAACATCCCCGTAGAACCAATGATTCCACACCTAAGAGTGAATTCTGTGACGGAACCTTCCAAGTCATTAGGCCCACCTATAGTTGTCCTTGTCCTACAGACCTCAGACAACCCTGTAGGTGCCCCTGAATCACTTGACAAGTTCGGTAACTGCTTTTCTTACCTCTCCCAAGAGCGTTTCACCCGTCACGCAGACATTACAGATCATTAGAGATACGATAATGCGGAAGCGATTACATAAACTTACCTTTATTTAAAAAGTAGGACAAAGTTATATATTACAAACCAGGATATAACTTATGAGTGCAGGGTAGTATTATTACACACCAAGGGAGGCAAAAACCCCTCCTGATAAGTCTTTAAACAAAAGTTCTTATGGAGGAACTCTTCCTCCCATAGCTTTACTCTTGCTTTTCTTCTTTTGGAACCACCTTGGAACAGAAACAACAAAAGTTTGTTGCTTCCTCACCTAAAAACTATAGGGAATAAAACCCTGAGTATGGAATTACTCAGCAAGACTTACCCGACTAAAGAAAAGACTCTCAAGGGTATGCTAGTTATAAGGGAGTCAAGGTAAGGTTTCTCAATGATCAAAGACTTTGTTTTGCAGAAATGCTTACTAAAAGTGGATCCTTAAAAATCCAATTTTATTGTCAGGTTAGGTAAAATTACCTACATCTAGAGTTCTTTCTATCCTAGTTCAAACACTTGACCTGCACTAGCCAATTTCTTAACAATCCTTCATCTTTATTGGAGTTCTACGTATAGGGCAGTGACCAAGTCTTCATAACCGCGAAGGTACGGCGATCCGAATCGATTATACTCAGCTGAGGATCTCCGATCACACGACATATGTAGCACTTAACCCTTGCATATGTCAACCCGCCACCGAGGTTCTTAAGACCAGATCAGGTTCACGTCAACCGAGAGCACAGATACACCACCGTCTAGCCTCTTGCCATGGAGGGTACACGCTACTCTCGCCACCGCTCCACGCCCATTGCGTGTTATCTTATTCTGGCCTTAGTCTGCCCAAGGCAAGGCTTACCCATGACGAGGCATGTGACCAGTTAAAGGGTCCTCGGTCAGCAAGCCTACATCGACACGGTCCTTAATCGACTCAGACGGAGACACTACACCGAGACTCTCTTCTCGTGCAAGTCACCCGCCCGGTCTCAGCTTAATCATTTCAAACCCAAAGCTTGGTACCTGGCAGAGGTACATCTTTTCCGATGTTGAACCCATCACGGCCATGATGGACCCACCATCAAGTTTTGTTTTCAAAAACATCCCACCCACTTTTGCCATATCATCTTTTGTAAAAACAAAACATTTGTTTTTCTAAAACAAGGCTAAGCATCAAAATCTTTTGTAAAACAGGTAATCAAGGAAGGTAATCAAATTCAAGGAAGGCAATGCAGGAATTGTTTTATCAATCAACTCCTATTACCTAATGCATCAAGCAAGTGAAAAAGATTTTTAAATCACAAGGTGGTGGCAAATGCACCGGGGCTTGCCTTCGTTTATAGGTGAGTCAGGCTCGGATCCACAGATGTCAAAGTAAAAACAATTCCCTGCCTGAGGTTCCGCAGGTTGTGGTGGTGAAGTCTTCTCCTCTTCTACCTCAACCTCTTCTTCGTTTTCTAGAGATATAACCATATATATGTATATAAGAATGAATGCCATGTAATGCTTATGAGAGTGCAAAGATAATAAGAATTTATTATCTAAGGTCTTGAATACAATTTTCCTTCACGGTTCTCCGGGAAACTAGGGTTTCCGGAGTCAGTAAAGGAATTCAAAGGGCAGGGGGTAGGGTTTTGGGTTCTAAGTATCAAACAAGGTCCAAATCAAACCAAATTCAACCCAAGGCTTCTAAATAATGTTTAAAGTTCAAATAAAAAGTTTGGGCATTTTTGGAATTACTATCTATTTTCTAAAAATCTAGAACCAATGCTTTAGGCTATTTTAAATGCTCCAAAATTCCTTATTTGACCTAAAAATCATGAAACTATTTTTATTAAATACTATGGAAAATTAGGAATATGGCAAAATTAGTTTGACATTTTTACCATTTTTCTACCATTTTCTAAAATTGCTGGAGTCCTCCCCAAAAAAGAAAAGGAAAAAGGATAAATAGTCCTGGGCCGGTTTCAGCCCAGGCGGCCCAAGTCCACACAGAAACGCGCGCGCGCCCACGCCCGCGCTGGTGGCTTTGCAGAAAGGCCCTCGCAGCTTTGGATATCCGTTAAGAACCCCTGGCTACTGTTCAACGTCTCACTAACAGCTACAAAAACACCCCCGCGCTTCTATCCTTTTTCAGTTCGAAGTCCACGGCGGCGGTGAGCGTGGCAGAGCTCCGACGAGCTCTAGGACCGGCCAAACTGAGAGCACCTAGAGGGGGGGGTGAATAGGTGATCCTGTGAAACTTTAAAACTTAAGCCACAAAAACTTGTTAAGTGTTAGTACAATAATGCCAAGTGGCTAGAGAGGAGTCCCAACAAAACACAATAACCACAGAAGATCAATCACAGAGATGGCACAGTGGTTTATCCCGTGGTTCGGCCAAGACCAACGCTTGCCTACTCCACGTTGTGGCGTCCCAACGGACGAGGGTTGCAATCAACCCCTCTCAAGCGGTCCAAAGACCCACTTGAATACCACGGTGTTTTGTTTTCTTTTCTTTATCCCGTTTGCAAGGAATCTCCACAAATTGGAGTCTCTTGCCCTTACAAGTATATGATCACAAAGAAGCACAGAGTAAGGGAGGGAAGCAACACACACAAATCCACAGCGAAATGCGCACACACACGGCCAAGAATCGAGCTCGAATGACTATCTCAAAGTTCTCACTAGAACGGAGCTCGAATCACTTAGAATCACAAACGAATGCGCAAAGAATGAGTGTGGATGATCAAGAATGCTCTAAGGTTGCTTGGGTATCTCCTCCATGCGCCTAGGGGTCCCTTTTATAGCCCCAAGGCAGCTAGGAGCCGTTGAGAGCAAATCTGGAAGGCTATCCTCGCCTTCTGTCGTCGGGGGCACCGGACAGTCCGGTGCACACCGGACACTGTCCGGTGCCCGATTTCTTTCCTTAAACAGCGCTGCCGACCGTTGCCGACCGTTGCAGATCTGGGAGCCGTTGGCGCACCGGACATGTCCGGTGCACACCGGACAGTCCGGTGCCATCTTCTAGCCGTTGGCTCGGCCACGTATCCCGCGCAGATTGCGTGGCCGACCGTTGGCCCGGTCGACCGTTGGCTCACCGGACAGTCCGGTGCACACCGGACAGTCCGGTGAATTTTAGCCGTACGCCGTCGGCGAATTCCCGAGAGCAGCCACTTCGCGCCGAGCCAGCCTGGCGCACCGGACATGTCCGGTGCACACCGGACAGTCCGGTGTACCCAGACTGGGCAGACTTTGGCTGCTCGAGCCATTTCTTCTCCAACTCGATTTTTTCTGTTTCCAGCACTTAGACACAATACATTAGTCCGTAAAACAATGTACTAAGTCTGAGAAACATACCTTTATCCTTGATTTGTACTTTGTCCACCATTTTACAATTAGGCACTTGTGTTGGGCACTAAATCACCAAAATACTTAGAAATGGCCCAAGGGCACATTTCCCTTTCAATCTCCCCCTTTTTGGTGATTTATGCCAACACAACATAGAACAAGTACAAAAACACTTCAAATAAGAACTCAAATTTATTTTGATTCAATTTTGGCATATATGGATCATCCTTTGCCACCACTTGGTTTGTTTTTGCAAATCAAACTCAAATCTCTATCTCTAAGTCAAACACACATGTTGAAGTATAAAGAGAGTCATTCCAAAAGAGATTGATCAAAGATTTCAAAAACTCCCCCTTTTTCCCATAATTACTACTTCTCCCCACAAGAAGCCAACTTATGACAAAAGAGACTGTTGGGGGCCTTCGTCCTCCGAAGGTCCTCAAAAACATGATTTGACAATATTTTCCAAGTGGATTATGTGAACAGGTATCTTCGGACTCAGAATTATGAACACGAAGTACGGTCAGGACGAAGCCTGAACCAGACGAAGGGGGATTAAAATGGAGGACGGGCTGATTACCAAGCTCCACGAAGGATGGTGCACAGCCGAAGCTGTGCGCAGGGAAGCTTCGTCGCGATAGCAGAGAGGGGAACCGACTTAAAGATGAAAAGACTACTTGGGCCTTGACAGATTTCCATAAGTCATTGGCAAATGTAATGGACATGAATGTAATTTTACGTGGGCCGCGTCCCGCGTCTATAAATAGATGAACAGTACTCCCGTACTGTTCACGCTGATCTGGCATTTACTTTTGCGTCATCCGTGTACTTTTGTCTTTCTGCAATCCGAAGGTACACTTGTAATTTGAAGTCATTTCTATTGATATACGATAATAAAATAGAAATGACATGATAATAAAGTTTAAATGTTTATATTACCTTTAATGTTGCTCATAAGCTCTTCGTTATAACTTATCGCACTTACGAAGGTATATTATTTGTGACCTTCGTCCGGAGTTCATTATATCCTGAAGGGAAATAATGTTTCGAGGGACGAAGGACCTCATCATTTAACACTTTTTATGTTGCCTTGTTCTTAATCCGAAGCATTTGAGAACAAGTCCCCAACATTGGCGCCCACCTCCGGTGAACTCACTTCCATTTAGAGTTTTTCGAACACCTTCGGAAGCTATAGACCCTCGCTATGGCGCCGAAGAAAGCTTCAGCGACTGGGGCTGCAGCACTGCAACCGCTGGACCCCAACCAGGAGACCGTCTCTCTTCGGGAGGCCCGAAGCCAGAAGAGGAAGGCCGTCAGCCCGACGCTTCAGGAGGATGAACTAGACCAAGAGATCAGGGATATGGAGATGCTTCATCAACAGGTGCAGAGGAAAAAAGAAAAGATAGCCAGGCTAGCTGAGCTGCAAAGGCAGATAGACGAAGCTTCTGAAGAAGTCCGTCATCTTACCCACGAAGAGCAGAACCGAAGGCCTCAACAAAAAGACCTTCGTCAGGAGGGCTTCTTCAACGAAGATGACTGGTATGACAATTTCCATCATGGAAATTTTGTTTTCGATGATGCTTCTCCTCTGTCTGCTGAGCTGCAGGCTACACCTTGGCCTCCGTCCTATAAGCCACCCCAGCTTCCCATGTTTGATGGCCATTCAGACCCGAAGCAGTTCTTGATGAGTTACGAAGCAACAGTGTCTTCGTATGGTGGCAATGCTGCAGTCATGGCAAAGTCTTTCGTTATGGCCGTCAGGAGTGTTGCTCAGACCTGGTATTCTTCCCTTCGACCAGGAACGATCACTTCATGGCAGAAGCTGAAGGATATGTTGTTAACCAGCTTTCAAGGATTTCAGACGAAGCCGGTCACTGCTCAAGCCTTGTTCCAGTGCACTCAGGATCATGAAGAATACCTTCAGGCGTATGTCAGAAGGTTCTTGCGTTTGAGGGCGCAAGCACCAACGGTGCCCAATGAAATTGTCATCGAAGCCATGATCAAGGGGCTTCGTCCTGGACCTGCAGCTCAATACTTTGCTAGGAAGCCTCCTCAGACTCTGGAGAAGCTGCTCCAAAAGATGGACGAGTACATTCGTGCCGACAATGACTTTCGCCAAAGAAGGGAGGAGGCTTTCAGATTTTCTGAAATGACCAGGGGCTTCGGAGGAAGATTTTATCCGAGGCATGTCAGGTCCATCCACAACTCCACTCAAAATGATGATAAGGGGAGTCAGCAGAACAGACCGCAGAGCTCCTCACAGGCTTCGGGGCAACAGCAAACTTTCTTCCGGCCACCAGCTCCAAGAGGCAGAGGCGCCAGGGGCTTCGGCGGAAGATTTGGAGATCAACCAAGGAGGGTATTTTGCTTATTCTGTGGTGAAAACAAGGGCCATACCACCAGGATGTGCCATGTTACCATCCAGAAACAAAAGGAGCTAGCAGAAGCTGCAGCGCAACAGGGCCAGCCGAAGCAGGTCATGCATACTGCTTCGTACCATCAGCCTTACATCCCGGAATACGTGGGCAACCACCCTACAGTTTCCGTAGCTTCGGCAAGTCAACCTCAAGCTTCATGGCAACAGCCCCCGCCCCCACCTCCGCTGCAACAAGGCCAACAGCCAGAAGGGAGCCAATATGTTCCGCACCAAAGGGATCTCAGAGAGCAATCTGAAGCTCGCACAGTCAATAGTACTGTGCCAGAGTCGAAGCACATTTATTGACAAATATCCTACTTTGATAGCAGTCTTTTCCGTTTAATTCTATTTTCTGTGTAATAAAGAACATTTCAGTTTTCATGTAATAGTTTCATGGTTGGTTATCAGGAAAACCTATCTTCTTCACAGGCTTAAGTTGCTGAAGCTTAAAAATTTGCGGTAACAAGGAGAACCTTCGAATTATTAAAAATCCTTCGAAGCAACAAAAAGTCGTTCTAAGGAACGCAGAGTAAGTTGCCGAAGTTACAAAAAGCCGTTCCAAAGGGAGCGCAGTGTAAGTTTTTTGCTCCAAAGACGTTCCTAAGGGAATGCAGAGCATACAGCGAAAAGTCAACGCTGATACCGCCTAAAGTAAAAGGCGAAGAAGCTCCAAAGACGTTCCTAAGGGAATGCAGAGCTTACAGCGAAAAGTCAACGCTGATACCGCCTAAGTAAAAGGCGAAGAAGCTCCAAAGACGTTCCTAAGGGAATGCAGAGCTTACAAATATATTTTGTGTGTATCTTCGGAACAAACGTCATTTGCATAACATAACATCATCACATCATTTTGCATAGCATAAGCATCATACATCATGTTGCATATGGCAAAAGAAGGGGACACAGTATCAACCTTCGAAAGGACGCTTTGAGAAAGTGAAAATTGTGTAAAGTCACGAGGGAATACAATGATAATCTTCGGAATACAGCTTCGGAGAATGTTTTCACAAAGCATGGACGTGCTTCATCAGAGTAATATTGAAATTGCACAGCTTCGGAGAATGTTTTCACGAAGCGTGGACGTAAGTCATCAGAATAGTTTTAACGGAGAATGTCTTCTTCACGAAGCATGAAAAGAAGGGAAGGTGTTTTTTCGCCGAAGGCTCAAAAATGGTATGTATGTAGAATTTCATGCATCGTAAAGAATTGAATAATGAAAAGAGACTTGTATATTGCATTCAAATGTACAAAATATTACATAGATCACACTTCAAATGTTTTTTCTAATAACACCTAGTCTTCTCTTAATACTACTTCGGCAGCCTCATTTAGAAGTTGTTCAACAACTTTATCCATGATAGCTTCAGCCATTTGTTTGATTTCGTCATCCTCTTTTGTGTGAGGGTCAACAGACGGTCCAGCAGGTTCTGAGGGAAGAGAATATTTTTGCATTACTATTACAAACCGCGAGCAAAGTTTGAAATAAAAATTACAATACAATAAGAGCGACTAATTAATACCTATTTGCCCTTCGGCAACTTCTGTCACTTTCCTAGCATCATGGATGCCTTTTTCACTCCTTTGAATAATTTCTTGCGCCATTTCTCGGCCGCCATTGTCCCAGACATCAGTAAAGAATTTGCCACCAACCATGCTTGCTTCGGCCGAGGGGTCTTTGATGTCTTCGGAGGATAAGGCAGCTTCGGACTGAGCTAAAGATTTTACATGTTCACAACCTTTCTTCTCCAAGACAGTAGCAACTCCCCTGGCGCCCGAAAAAGCGCAGATGTCACCGCGGCTACTCAGGATTTCCTCGAAGGCCTCTGCTTCGTGACTGATCCATTCTATTGGACCTTCGGGATTGCCTCTTGATAAATTCTCTTCACTGGAAAATGCGCCCACGTTGGCGAAGCTGGTTTTGATTTTCTTTACGCATTCCATGGATTTTTCGTAGCATTTTTTCTTAGAAGACCGAAGCTCTTCCACGGTTGCTTCCAAATGATCAGCCCATTGGTCGCTGCATTCCCGTCTTGTTTCTTCAAGTATGCGTTCTTCTTTCGCCCGGGCCAATTGCTTCTGAAGATCTTTAATTTCGCGTCTCTGAGCTTCGGCCTGAACCTTTGCAGCAGCTTCGTCCTTTTTTATTTTCTCTACTAATGTAAGCAGAATTTTATCTTTTTCTAGAGCTTCGTTTCTCAGTTTAATAACTTCTGAGCGTAAATTGTTGAACGCAATTTCATAACTCTCATCTTCGGCACTCTTTTGTGCTCTTAATGCGTTGCTTAGGATTAAGCCCTATACGAAAAAGAATCCATATAAGAATAAAAGAATGAATTATGTATTAAAATTTTTTTTCAAGCGTCTAATTCCCATACCTTTAGGCTATTGTACGCAAGACTGTCCGCGAGATCCTCCTTTGTCATAGCACATAATCCAGCTTCGAGCTTCGGGAACCCCATACTTCTAGCCATCTCTCGGCAGACAGATAGTTCTTTATTATCAGGAAGGCAGTACAGGAAGTCATCTTCATTTGTCCCATTAAACACTACTGCCCCCTTCGGATATTTTAGCTCTCTGGCATAGTAGTTGGCTTCGTAAGTCTCTTCTTCAGATAATTTCTTCCCCGAAGCATGTCGTACGATGTAATCGCGTATGCTGGAAGGAGCTTCGGGGGCGGCAGTGTCAATTTCTTCAACCAAATTTGGTTCTGATATTTTTGTTTCCAAAGATTGTTCCTTGGTGGGCTCTGAAGGCCCAGCTTCAGCTTCAGGTTGTTGCTTCGAAGCTTCAG
The DNA here is from genome assembly GCA_029449295.1 of Zea luxurians. Taxonomy (NCBI): domain Eukaryota; kingdom Viridiplantae; phylum Streptophyta; class Magnoliopsida; order Poales; family Poaceae; genus Zea; species Zea luxurians. The sequence goes on from JAOPSE010000007.1 coordinate 58,888,500, forward strand.
CAACTACAGCTTCGGTAGACACTTCAGCAACTTCAATAGTCTTCTTTGGAGTTGTGCTTGAAGACTTAATTGTCTCCAAAACATCTAGCACGTTCACCATTCTTTTTCTTTTCGGGGTCACCGACGGGCCCTTTTGATTTTTTATTGTTTCGACATTTGCTGAAGGACTTAAGATTTCCGATATTTTTGGCTCTTTAATCTTCGGTTTCTCTGCTTTTTCTGCTGAAGGCGCTTCAGTCTTTTCTTCCATCTTCGGCACTGGAGCTGGTTCTGTAGCTTCAGAGGCCAAAGAGACTTCACCAATAAATTCTGACACTGTGGCTGGCTCAATAAAACGCGCTCGGTGAGTGAGCACCTTTATCTTTTTCCTTTGCGGCGCTGGCTCGCTAGTGGCACTCGTGGTAGCTTCTGTCGCAGGAGAAGTATTTTTTCTTTTGCGGCCCGACACCGGATAGTGATAGTCAGGGTAGACAAACCCGACTGCGTCAAATACCCGGTTGAGCCTTTTCTTCTTTCGGCCTCCGAAGGCTGCTGATAACGCAGTGTTCTCGGCCTTCGAGTACACCCCAAGCAGTTCGTCACTTAATGTTTCAATGTTTTTCAACCAGTCGTCATCAGGTTCAACAAATTTATCCCCGTATTTGAATGTGTATTTCAGTCTGACCAGTCCGCCTTCGTCGGACTCTTTGATGGTCTCCTTCGGCATTTCCCACTTTCCAGCAAGTGGCCACACCCTGAAGGCAATATGCTCTTGAATCAAGTCCCTTGTCCCAATAAAAGAGCAGACTATGCCGAAGGCTCTTTGGCATTCCTCGGCTGCTTCATCCATTTCAACCTTCGGCCTTCGAAGTCCGAAGCGTTGCCAGATGGGGCGCATAATGATACTCTTGACATCTTCTTGCGCTGTTAAGTCATTCTTTACATAGAACCATTCAGTCATCCAGGCTCCGGGCCACCTCTTCCGAAAGGTCGGCACAGGGCGGCTTGACCCGGAGCGGGCGCCGAAGCTGTAACACCCAAAGTTGTTGTGATATTGTTCTTTCCCCCAGGGCTTCGTCTCATATAACAACTCATGAATGTTGCAAAAGCTTTTAGCATTTGGTTCTAAACCTTGGCTTCTCGCAGCCCAGACAAACATCCCCATTCTTATGATAGCTTCGGGAGTAATTTGATGAAGGTAGACTTGAAATGTCTTCAGGACTTCAACAACAAAGTTGCTTAGGGGGAATCGAAGCCCAGCCTTGAGAAAGCTTCAGAAGATTACGACTTCATCTTCTTCGGGGGTGGGAGAAGTCTTTTCTCCAGCATCAACCCTCACAATAGATATATCTCGAAAATACCTCCCCCTCATATTATCAATATGATTCTGCTTAATAGTGGTTTTCCCGAAAACCGTGTGACTTGGCCGCCATGGTCGATCTTCGGACTCTTCCCCACCACTTTCTACATCATAACTGTCGCTATCACCAGTATCTTCGGACAAACCTTCAAGAATCTCCTTGGTGATTTTCTCCGTATTGGTCTCCGCCATCGCTATAAGGAACCCCAAGTTCTTCTCTTCGTCGAGACTCAGCTTCGTCTCAGCAGGGATCTTCTTACCTTCAGACATCTTCGGAAACGCTAAAAAACTGTTTTCAAGGCCGAAGCTTCAAAATCAAAAAGATCAGCAAATCTTAGTGCACAAGAGCTAAAAATTTAGTGGGCCGAAGCAGATGGCAAGTGTGCGTACCAAATAAGTTTGCGGCATGATCTTATTTATACCCCCAGGGCGTCGAAAATTGAAAGACCCCGCTTTGTCAGTGAATGTTGCTATTCTAGCAAAGGGAAGGTGTTTTTTCGGACCTTCGGCTCAAGGCCTTCGTCCATATCGCAATCTGAATTTATCATTAACAAATTAATATTGCGAGGGGCTACTGTTGGGGGCCTTCGTCCTCCGAAGGTCCTCAAAAACATGATTTGACAATATTTTCCAAGTGGATTATGTGAACAGGTATCTTCGGACTCAGAATTATGAACACAAAGTACGGTCAGGACGAAGCCTGAACCAGACGAAGGGGGATTAAAATGGAGGACGGGCTGATTACCAAGCTCCACGAAGGATGGTGCACAGCCGAAGCTGTGCGCAGGGAAGCTTCGTCGCGATAGCAGAGAGGGGAACCGACTTAAAGATGAAAAGACTACTTGGGCCTTGACAGATTTCCATAAGTCATTGGCAAATGTAATGGACATGAATGTAATTTTACGTGGGCCGCGTCCCGCGTCTATAAATAGATGAACAGTACTCCCGTACTGTTCACGCTGATCTGGCATTTACTTTTGCGTCATCCGTGTACTTTTGTCTTTCTGCAATCCGAAGGTACACTTGTAATTTGAAGTCATTTCTATTGATATACGATAATAAAATAGAAATGACATGATAATAAAGTTTAAATGTTTATATTACCTTTAATGTTGCTCATAAGCTCTTCGTTATAACTTATCGCACTTACGAAGGTATATTATTTGTGACCTTCGTCCGGAGTTCATTATATCCTGAAGGGAAATAATGTTTCGAGGGACGAAGGACCTCATCATTTAACACTTTTTATGTTGCCTTGTTCTTAATCCGAAGCATTTGAGAACAAGTCCCCAACAGAGACAATAAAAGAGTTTTGACAAACCAAAAGCTCTACTCTACTATTTTCAAAATTTCTCAAGTGGTAGCTGATCCATTTATTGCTTTGGCCTTTATTTTCTCCCCCTTTGGCATCAAGCACCAAAACGGGATCAATCTTGGCCCTTTTACCCCATTGCCTCACCAAAATCTTCAATTAAGAGCAAATGGCAATAAGAGTTCATGAGATGGACTTGGAATAAGTTACCCTCTCATCGGAGTGCAGTGGAAGTCTTTCATGGTCCAAGTCCACCTTTTCCCTTTCAATTCTCCTTCGAGACTAGACCAAGCAAACTCAAGCATATGGTTAGTCTCAAAGGGTCAAGTTGTAACACATCTCCCCCTAAACATGTGCATCACTTTGCAACGGACTTGTGAGGTCCAGGGAGTGTTTGTACAACTTGAGCACCATAATAAGCAACAAAATGCAGAATGAACATGATCAAAGGCATAAACACATGTATGCTACATTTCAATCCAAGTTCCGCGAATCTAAGATATTGAGCTCACTACGCAGCCTGCAAAAGGTCTTCTCATCTAAAGGCTTGGTAAAGATATCGGCTAGCTGGTTCTCGGTGCTAACATGAAACACTTCGATATCTCCCTTTTGCTGGTGGTCTCTCAAAAAGTGATGCCGGATGTCAATGTGCTTTGTGCGGCTGTGCTCAACAGGATTTTCCGCTATTCGGATAGCACTCTCATTATCACATAGGAGTGGGACTTTGCTCAGATTGTAGCCAAAGTCCCTGAGGGTTTGCCTCATCCAAAGTAGTTGCGCACAACACTGTCCTGCGGCAACATACTCAGCCTCAGCGGTGGATAGGGCAACGGAGGTTTGTTTCTTAGAGTTCCACGACACCAGGGACCTTCCTAAGAATTGGCACGTCCCCGATGTACTCTTCCTATCGACCTTACATCCAGCATAGCCGGAATCTGAGTACCCAATCAAGTCAAAGTTAGACCCCTTTGGATACCAGATCCCGAAGCAAGGCGTAGCGACTAAATATCGAAGAATTCGCTTCACAGCCACTAAGTGACACTCCTTAGGATCAGATTGAAATCTAGCACACATGCATACGCTAAGCATAATATCCGGTCTACTTGCACATAAATAAAGCAAAGAACCTATCATGGACCGGTATGCTTTTTGATCAACGGACTTACCTCCTTTGTTGAGGTCGGTGTGTCCGTCGGTCCCCATCGGAGTCTTTGCGGGCTTGGCGTCCTTCATCCCAAACCGCTTCAGCAAGTCTTGCGTGTACTTTGTTTGGGAGATGAAGGTGCCGTCCTTGAGTTGCTTCACTTGGAACCCAAGGAAGTAGTTCAACTCGCCCATCATCGACATCTCGAATTTCTGCGTCATCACCCTGCTAAACTCTTCACAAGACTTTTGATTAGTAGAACCAAATATTATGTCATCGACATAAATTTGGCATACAAAAAGATCACCATCGCAAGTCTTAGTAAAAAGAGTTGGATCGGCTTTCCCAACCTTGAAAGCATTAGCAATTAAAAAGTCTCTAAGGCATTCATACCATGCTCTTGGGGCTTGCTTAAGTCCATAGAGCGCCTTAGAGAGCTTACACACGTGGTCGGGGTACCGTTCATCCTCGAAGCCAGGGGGTTGCTCCACGTACACCTCCTCTTTTATTGGCCCGTTGAGGAAAGCGCTCTTCACATCCATTTGGTACAACCTGAAAGAATGGTGAGCGGCATACGCTAGCAAGATACGAATGGACTCTAGCCTAGCCACAGGAGCAAAAGTCTCCTCAAAGTCCAAACCTACGACTTGGGCATAACCTTTTGCCACAAGTCGAGCCTTGTTCCTTGTCACCACTCCGTGCTCGTCTTGTTTGTTGCGGAACACCCACTTGGTTCCCACAACATTTTGCTTGGGACGAGGCACCAGCGTCCAAACTTCATTGCGCTTGAAGTTGTTGAGTTCCTCCTGCATGGCCAATACCCAATCCGGATCTAGCAAGGCCTCCTCTACCCTGAAAGGCTCAATAGAAGAGACAAAGGAGTAATGCTCACAAAAATTAACTAATCGAGATCGAGTAGTTACTCCCTTGCTAATGTCACCCAAAATTTGGTCGACGGGATGATCCCTTTGAATCACCGCTCGAACTTGGGTTGGAGGTGCCGGTTGCGCTTCTTCCTCTATCACGTGATCATCTTGTGCTCCCCCTTGATCACATGCCTCCTTTTGATGAACCTGTTCATCGTCTTGAGTTGGGGGATGCACTGTTGTTGAGGAAGAAGGTTGATCTCGTTCATCTTGTTCCTGTGGCCGCACTTCTCCAATCGCCATGGTTCGTATAGCGGCCGTTGGAACATCTTCTTCATCTACATCATCACAATCAACAACTTGCTCTCTTGGAGAGCCATTAGTCTCATCAAATACAACGTCGCTAGAGACTTCAACCAAACCCGATGATTTGTTGAAGACCCTATACGCCTTTGTATTTGAATCATAACCTAATAAAAACCCTTCTACAGCTTTGGGAGCAAACTTAGAATTTCTACCCTTCTTTACTAGAATGTAGCACTTGCTCCCAAAAACACGAAAGTAAGATACATTGGGTTTGTTACCGGTTAGTAGCTCATACGACGTCTTCTTGAGGAGGCGATGAAGGTAGACCCTGTTGATGGCGTGGCAAGCCGTGTTCACGGCTTCCGACCAAAAACACTCGGGGGTCTTGAATTCTCCAAGCATCGTCCTCGCCATATCGATTAGCTTCCTGTTCTTCCTCTCTACCACACCATTTTGCTGAGGTGTGTAGGGAGCGGAGAACTCGTGCTTGATCCCTTCCTCCTCAAGAAACTCCTCCACTTGAAGGTTCTTGAACTCGGACCCGTTGTCGCTCCTTATCTTCTTCACCTTGAGCTCAAACTCATTTTGAGCTCTCCTGAGGAAGCGCTTGAGGGTCCCTTGGGTTTCAGACTTATCCTGCAAAAAGAACACCCAAGTGAAGCGGGAAAAGTCATCAACAATAACTAGACCATACTTACTTCCTCCTATGCTTAGATAGGCGACGGGTCCGAAGAGGTCCATATGCAGCAGCTCCAGAGGTCTTGACGTGGTCATCACATTCTTGCTGTGATGTGCTCCTCCTACTTGTTTACCTGCTTGACAAGCTGCACAAGGTCTATCTTTTTCGAAATAAACATTGGTTAGACCTATCACGTGTTCTCCCTTTAGAAGCTTGTGGAGGTTCTTCATCCCCACATGTGCTAAGCGGCGATGCCACAGCCAGCCCATGCAAGTCTTAGCCATTAAGCATGCATCTAGACCGGCCTCTTCTTTTGCAAAATCAACTAAGTAAAGCTTGCCGTCTAGTACACCCTTAAAAGCTAGTGAACCATCACATCTTCTAAAGACAGACACATCTACATTTGTAAATAAACAATTATATCCCATATTGCATAATTGACTAACAGATAGCAAATTATATCCAAGAGACTCTACTAAAAACACATTAGATATAGAGTGCTCATTTGAAATTGCAATTTTACCTAACCCTTTTACCTTGCCTTGATTCCCATCACCGAATATAATTGAATCTTGGGAATCCTTATTCTTGACGTAGGAGGTGAACATCTTCTTCTCCTCCGTCATATGGTTTGTGCATCCGCTGTTGATAATCCAGCTTGAACCCCCGGATGCATAAACCTGCAAGGCAAATTTAGGCTTGGGTCTTAGGTACCCAACTCATGTTGGGTCCTACAAGGTTAGCACATATATCCTTAGGGACCCAAATGCAAGTTTTATCTCCCTTGCATCTTGCCCCTAACTTCCTAGCAATTACCTTCTTACCCTTTCTACAAATAGCAAAGGGAGCATTGCAAGCATAATTGTTGGAGCGAAGGCAGAAACGCCACCCTTCGCCCGAAGTCTCCACCGCTTAGCCCCTGCCCTGACAGACAAAGCAGGCAGGGACACCCTTCGCTTCATCGGCACCAGAGACAACATGGAGACCCTTCGCTCGATTCGGCACCAGACGAAGGCCTGCGGCAACGCCTCCCCACGGCGCGGCCTCGGTCAGCTCCGAGGCCCACATGAGATCAGGCCCATTGTAACGGGCCCTGCGTGGCCGCGTTTGTGTTACGGGCCTAATTTGTAAAGGTGTACTTGCAATTACAGCTTGTAACCCCGCTTTATGGGAATATTCTGGGGATAAACTAGGTACCTGAGGGCACATGCGTCCTTAACGCAAGGCGCCGTGCACTCGGATACCTATAAATACCCCCGCACAGTGCCCGTGAGAGGCCAGATTAACAGAGCTTTTGCCATCACGCGCGAGTGCCCTGTTGCCATCACCATTCACCCGTGTTGGATCTCCTTGCTGTCGAGAGACAGTCCCAACATTTGGCGCCCACCGTTCGTGCTACGAGACAACCACCCGCGATGGCACCCAAGAGAGCTAACCCGAAGGCTGACGAGGCTGCGAAGGCAGCACTGCTCGCCGCAAGAAAGGGCAAGGCCCTCGCCCTCACCCAATCCACCCACCAAGAGGCCACTGAAGACGACACCCTCCGCACCTGCAACCCTGAGGGACAACCCTCAGGCTTCGCACCTCCCTCAGGCTTCGCACCACCGGAGGGCGCGGACCTCGCCGAGGACGGTGAGGTCCTCGGCATCTCCGCAGAAGAACAGCTACAGCTGCGCGCTCTGCGCCTCAAGAACCGCAACCTCCAGAGGCAGAAGGAGATATTGGAGGCCAAGCGCCAGCGTGTGTCCGCACTCGCCAAAGTGCGGCAGATGATACGCGACGAAGAGCACAAGGCCCAGGAACTCGAGCGGGAGATCGCGCTGATGCAGCGCGAAGGCCACCTCGGCCCGCAGCACGAGTCATCCCTCCAGCAGCGCGCACAAAACGAAGACACGCGCGAAGGCCACCCCGGCCTGCAGCATGAGCCACCCCTGCAACACCGCGCGCAACCGGAGGACCCGCGTTTACCCCAGCGCGACTTCACTTTCCCGCACGCCGCGCCATTCCAAGGGGTCAATTATCTCGATGAGCGAAGTCCCCTGGCGCCTCACCTGCAAGTGACGCCGTGGCCAGCTAACTTCCGGGCTGGGACCTACCCCAAGTACAACGGCAGCACCGACCCGGCTCAATACATAATGAGTTACCAGGTCGCCGTCGCATCGTCCGGGGGGGACGACGCCACAATGGCGAAGTCCTTCATCATCGCCCTCGAGGGCCCCACGCTCACCTGGTTCACCAGGTTGCCTCCGCTGTCCATCGATTCCTGGAGAAGTCTCCGGGACAAGTTCCTCCTCAACTTCCAAGGGTACCGCCCGGACACCGACGCCCTGGCCGAGCTCTCGCTCTGCAAGCAGCTAGAGAGGGAGACCCTGAGGGAATATTACCGCAAATTCCTCACACTCAAGTCACAGCTACCCTCAGTCGATGACCAGATTGCCATCCACTATGCTATCAGTGGTCTTCGCGCTGGCGTCCTTTACAGCCACTGCATCAGAGACCCGCCGAAGAACCTCCAAGAGTTGTACCAGCTGTTTGAAAAGTATGCCAGATCCGAGGAGCTCCACCAGCGCAAGATTGAGTCCCAGCGGAAGCCAAAAGACGCTCCACAGTCCAGCCGCACGTGGACAAGAACTCCGCAACCAGACTCCGGTCGAGATGGCCGCGGTCAGCCGCAAGTGCACAACATTGCCAACCAGCAGCCGGCCGCTGACCCCCTTCGCCGCCAGGAATATCCCCCCCAGGGCCGCGGAAGTGGAACTCGCGGCAGGGGCCGAGGGCGTGCGCAGCCACCCCCTCCACCGCGCCGATTTTACTGCCTTTTCCATGGCGAAGACTGCGCCCACCCAACCAAAGACTGCCCCGAAGTGAAGGCCACCAGAGACAGAATGGCGAGGGCGCAGCCAGCCGACAACCCCAGAATTGTCGCGCATAACTACCAGCCACCCCCTCCACCATATATCCACGCTCCCGCCCCGCATCCACCGCACCACGCTTACCAACATCATCAGGAAGTACAAATCGTACATCCTCCGCCTCCACCATCACACCAGCAACAACAAAACATCCCCAACGCCCCAAAGCAGGAGGACTTCGCCGATCAACCTTATCGCGGAGTCATTCATATGATAACTGGGGGGTCCAGCACCGACTTCGACACCAAGCGGCAGAAGCGGGACCACTACCGCAGCATAAACCATGTAGCCGTCACGGGCCCAGTTGTACAGACAAAGTGGTCCCACGTACCGCTCACCTTCGACGCACGGGACGTCGATTTGCGCAGCGCCCCCCACTGCGATGCCATGGTCATCAATTGCAGCGTGGCAGGCTGGGACCTACACAAGGTCCTCGTTGACAACGGCAGCCAAGCAGACATCATCTTCCTCCACGCCTTCGATCGCATGGGCATCAGCCACAGCCTGCTTAAGCCTTCGGACAACCCGTTGTATGGCTTCGGCGGCAAAGGCACCTTCCCCGTCGGCAAAATAGAGTTGCCCCTCTCCTTCGGTGTAGCACCCAATGCCCGAAGTGAGCAAGTGACTTTTGACATTGTGGATATGGTATATCCATACAACGCCATCATGGGATGGGGCTCCATCAATAAGTTTGAAGCTGCCATCCACGGACTGTATTTGTGCATGAAGATACCAGGCCCGCTAGGCGTAATTACAGTCCACGGTGACCAGCAAACAGCGCGCAACATAGAGCGGGACTTCGTGCCCGGGCAGAGGAACGTGCACTGTCTCACGACACAGTGCGAGGTCCCTGCGCCCGCCAGCCCAACTGACAAGCAGCACGACAGGGCTCAGTTGGAGAGTCAGGATGGGACCAAGATTGTCCCCCTCGATCAGGCCACGCCCAAGCAGACAGTCACTATCAGCGAAGACCTTACTTCGCATGAAGAAGAGAAGCTCCTCTGCTGCCTGGCCAAGAATAAAGATGTCTTCGCCTGGTCCGCCCTCGACCTGGTCGGAGTCAGCCGATCCATAATCGAGCACAGTTTGGGAATCGACCCCTCGGTGCGACCAAGAAAGCAAAAGCTTCGCAAAATGTCCGATGAAAAGACAGAGGCCGCCAAGGCGGAGGTGCACCGCCTCCTAGAGGCTAAATTCATTGAGCCAGTGGCTTACCCCACATGGCTCTCCAATGTTGTAATGGTGCAGAAAAAAAAGCGGGAAATGGCGGATGTGCATAGACTTCACCTGTCTCAATAAGGCCTGCCCAAAAGACAATTTCCCGTTGCCACGGATCGACAAAATAGTCGATAGCGCGACCGGATGCGAGGTCCTGTCTCTCCTCGACTGCTTCTCCGGCTATCACCAGATATACATGAAGGAGGAAGACAAGGCCAGCACCAGCTTTATAACACCCTTCGGCACTTATTGCTTCGTCAGAATGCCGGAGGGTCTCAAGAATGCCGGGTCCACCTTCTCCAGACTCACCAAAACAGTACTCGAAGGGCAGGTCGGCAGAAATATATTTACATATGTGGACGACATCGTCGTCGCCAGCAAAAATAAGGAGGACCATCTCGCCGACCTGGCCGAGACATTCGCAAACATGCGAGACGCACGACTCCGCTTAAACCCGGAAAAGTGCGTTTTCGGTGTTCGCCAGGGCAAGATATTGGGCTACCTGGTGTCGCACCGCGGCATCGAGGCCAACCCAACCAAGATCCAGGCCATCATCGACATGTCGCCTCCGCAGTCCACCAGGGACGTCCAGCGTCTGACAGGCAGATTGGCCGCTCTCAACAGATTCATTTCCAGGTCGGCCGAGCGAAGTCTTCCTTTCCTCAAAACTCTCCGCGGCGCAAAAGACTTCGCTTGGGGGCCGGAGCAAGCAGCGGCCTTCGCCTCATTAAAACAGTACTTAACGGAGCTGGCCACCCTCACGAGCCCCGACTCCTCACTCCCCTTATTGCTCTATGTCGCGGCTTCGCCGCACGCGGTCAGCGCGGCACTAGTGCAGGAGCAGACAGTCGAAGGCGCTGTCAGACAGTGCCCTGTTTATTACGTCTCCGAGGTCCTGACACCGTCCAAATGCAACATGACAGAACTGGAGAAGATCGCCTACGCAGTCGTTATGTCCTCGCGCAAGCTGCGCCATTATTTTGAAGCATTCAAGGTCCGCGTCACCTCAGACAGGGGGCTCGGCGAACTGTTTAGAAACCCGGAGGCATCGGTGAGGATCGCCAAGTGGGCAGCCGAACTCTCCGGCTACCACATCAGCTTCGAGCCCAGGACAGCCATCAAATCACAAGTCCTGGCAGACTTCGTCGTCGACTGGACCGGGCCAGTAACACAGCCGGACCCGACCACAGAGAAGGTCTGGACGATTCACTGCGACGGCGCATGGTGCCATGCGGGGGCAGGCGTCGCCGCAATCATAACCTCACCAGTCGGGGTCAAGCACAGATATGCAGCACGACTCAGCTTCAATCTGGACTCCGACAGATGCACAAATAATATAGCAGAGTACGAAGCAGTTATCCTCGGCCTCCGCAAGCTAAGGGCCCTCGGAGTCACCACTTGCATCATCAAAACAGACTCCAAGGTAGTTGCCGGCCAGGTCGAAAAAGACTATGCAGCCAAGGACCCCGCACTCATGCAATACCTCGCGGCCATCCGAAGTCTCGAGAGGCAGTTCAAGGGGTTCATCGTGCAGCATGTGGACCGGGCCAAGAACGAGGAGGCCGACGCATTGGCCAAGGCCGCGGCCAGGGGCGACACTCTGCCCTCCGACGTGTTCTTCCACGTCATCGGCACACCAGCAGTCCGGAGCCCCGAAGGGCTCCACATAACCAATGACAGCGAGGGCCACCGTACAGTCAACCTCATCATGACCGAAGACTGGCGCGCACCCATAACCCTGTTCCTGCAGGGGTATTATCACCCAGCCGACATCAGTGAGGCCAAGCGCTTCAGACATCGAAGCCGAGACTTCGCTCTGATTGAAGGCCAACTCTATAAAAAAGGGGTCAGTCAACCAATGCTTAAGTGCGTCACCGAGGCCGAAGGCATGCAGATTCTACGTGAAGTCCACAGTGGCACGTGCGGCTCGCACGCGGGGCCGAGGGCCCTAGCTGCTAAGGTGATCCGCCAGGGTTTTTACTGGCCCGCAATGATTTGCGCTGCGAATCGGGTCACTCGGTCCTGCGAAGCCTGCCAGAAGTTCTCTCCTCGGTCAGGTGGCCCTTCGCAGTATACAAAGCTGATCGCCCACACATGGCCTCTCCAGCGCTGGGGTCTCGACATTGTTGGACCCTTGCCCACCGCTCAGGGGAACCTTAAGTTCGCCTTCGTCGCGGTCGAGTACTTCACCAAATGGATCGAGGCACGGGCTGTCTCCATAATAACATCAAAGACTGCCCAAAAATTCTTTTGGCAGAACATCGTTTGCCGCTTCGGAGTACCGTCCGAATTAACAGTCGACAACGGCAAGCAGTTTGATAACCAAGGCTTCAAGGATTTTTGTTTCTCCATTGGCACCAAGCTTGCCTTCGCCTCAGTCTATCATCCGCAGTCCAACGGGGTCGTGGAGCGCGCCAACGGAAAAATCTTCACAGCTATCAAAAAAATGCTCCTCGATGAAAAAAGGGCAGATGGAGCGATTTTTTACCCGAGGCAGTCTGGGCACTAAACACGACTGAGTGCAGGGCGACCGGATTCACTCCCTTCCGTCTTTTATACGGATCGGAGGCCATGACCCCGCAAGAAATAAAGCACGGGTCCCCACGAACAGTCCCGTCGGCCGTCCCAGATGTGGACGAACCAACTTCAAAGGATCTCATCGACGGAGACCGTGTCTTCGCCCTACAGGCCCTGAACAAGTATCAAGCCCAGACCAAAGCATGGCGCGACCATTCAGTCACCCCGAGGGAGTTCAGCGAGGGGGACCTCGTACTCATTCGGACAGCTCGAACGGAGTCCAAGGGCAAGCTGGAGCCCAGGTGGGAGGGCCCTTTCATCGTCAAGACAAAAGCTTCCCCCAGCGCTTACAGGCTCACAACGCCAACCGGCGAGGACCTGGAGCACTCCTGGAACATTGACAACCTCTGCAAATTTTTTGTTTGATTCCTCAGGGCTGTCTTCGCCCTTGTAATTCGCAAAAACAATCTTGCACCGGCCCGCACTCTTTTCCTCCCGGGGGGTGAGGTTTTTAACGAGGCGGAGCCATGTAATATATGCGTAAAAAATCCCCCGCAAAAAGACATGTGTCGAAAAAGACCGCGATGACGGTCTTCGACATTCGACCACCACGAGGTCACCGCGAGGCTAAGCGCTAGCTACCCTCGCGTGCGACAAATCCGCGCAAAAGTCGCCTAAGGGTGCAGCCGGATTAGCACAACAAGTGCGAAAAAAATCTAAGTCTATCGCGAAGACTATCCGCGCAAAAGTCGCCTAAGGGTGCAGCCGGATTAGCACAACAAGTGCGAAAAAAAAATCTAAGTCTATCGCGAAGACTATCCGCGCAAAAGTCGCCTAAGGGTGCAGCCGGGTTAGCACAACAAGTGCGGAAAAAATCTGAGTCTATCGCGAAGACTATCCGCGCAAAAGTCGCCTAAGGGTGCAGCCGGATTAGCACAACAAGTGCGGAAAAAATCTAAGTCTATCGCGAAGACTATCCGCGCAAAAGTCGCCTAAGGGTGCAGCCGGATTAGCACAACAAGTGCGAAAAAATCTAAGTCTATCGCGAAGACTATCCGCGCAAAAGTCGCCTAAGGGTGCAGCCGGATTAGCACAACAAGTGCGGAAAAAATCTAAGTCTATCGCGAAGACTATCCGCGCAAAAGTCGCCTAAGGGTGCAGCCGGATTAGCACAACAAGTGCGAAAAAAAATCTAAGTCTATCGCGAAGACTATCCGCGCAAAAGTCGCCTAAGGGTGCAGCCGGATTAGCACAACAAGTGCGAAAAAAAAATCTAAGTCTATCGCGAAGACTATCCGCGCAAAAGTCGCCTAAGGGTGCAGCCGGATTAGCACAACAAGTGCGGAAAAAATCTGAGTCTATCGCGAAGGCTATCCGTGCAGAAGTCGCTTAAAAGCGCAGCCGGATCAGCACAACAAGTGCGAAAAAAACCGAAGACTATCTATGCAGAAGACACCTAAGGGTACACCAGGACTAGCACAACAACGGCCGAAACGACAACATCAAACCATCCACACCAAGACCAACTATAATCAAGCCAACACAGCGCAGCAAAACAAATCAGTAAGTACAAAACGCCTTCGCACACACACATGCACGCGAGGGCACACAATTCCACCATACAAGCCTCGACGTACACAAGCGAGGGCACCACACTCTACATCGGCTCAACCTTAGGAATAATTCCCATCTCCCTATAATTAAATAGCATTATCCTGAGCTCCTCACCCGCAAAAAGCCTTCGCAGTTCCCCTTCACCTACACCCTCGGCGGTCGGCAGGGACAACAGTTCCTGCCGACCAGCCCCACTCACACGAAGCAGAGCCCGCTCCTCCGCGCTAACCCTACGTTTTGCAACCGCCCTTCGTCGACGGCGCCCAGTGCTAGGGCCTGGCACGTCCGACGCGTCCGCGGCGTGTGGCGAAGCCTCCGCCGCAGCCACGTCCAAAGCCGCAAAATAATCCAAATTCTCCTCTGACGACTCCTCAGTCCACTCAACCGAGCTCCCGGAGTCGGCAAAATCCAAAAACTCAGATGCAGACCCACTATATTCATTACCACCTTCCGCGGTCGAAGCCGCCAAAAACTCAGTAGCAGCGGTTGCGTGCGCAGGCCCAAAATCTTGAACCTGCGCAGCAACCAAAATTCAGTACAACATCCAAAAATCCTCAACCCTAAACAACCACTATGCCACCTGCGAGGGCCCTGACGCTGCGGGGGCCTCCGCCGTTGGCTCCGCTGCCACCTCCGCCATTGTTTCCACCGCCTCCGCCGCCGGATCTTCGACGGTCGGCGCAGCTGCTGCGAGGGCATCGGGAGCGCCTTCGGCCACCTTTAGGGGCAGGTCTTCCACTGTCGCAGCAGATGTGGGGGCGCCTGGTGCGTCCTCCATGGTCTCCGGGGTCGGCTCCGGGTCAGGCAGGGCGTCGTTCAGTGCTCCGAAGTCGTCCACCCGCTCGCCTCGCTCCGCCTAAAACAAAACATACAAAAAGTCAGCAAACACACGCACAGACCACATTCAGCAAACGCAGAACAAACGACAACGTTACCTGAGCCCTCGCAGCCTCGGCCCGCTCCCTGACCGGGTCTTCGACCTTATAGATGTCTCGCCCAAAATCTTCATCTGCCTGGTCGAAGGCCTCATAGTGCCGGCACCCTTCGCGAGAGAGTGCGTTCATCGCCCCCTCGCAGGTGACCAGGGAGGCGAACGACATTAATCCCCCCAGGACGGTGGGGAGCTCCCGCAGCTCCTCTTGCACCCATTCCAAACAGCGAAGCCCGGCCTCTCGCTCCGGCACCACGAAGTCACCGGTCCGCGCACCCAGCTCGCGATATGTGGCCATAAGCTGTGTGCGCGTCCGTTCGGCCTCCGTTCGCACCGCGGCTTCGGCCCCCTTCGCGCGGCTCTCCAGAGCGGTGAGCCGCCCCCGCAGGTCTTCGGCGAGATCCTTGGCAAGATTGGCTTCCGCCCGTGCCAGCCTAGCCTCCGCCTGCGCGGCCTGCTCCTTGGCGATGGCCTCGTTGGTCTCCCTCCTCTCCCCCGCCAGCTGGCGCCGGAGGTCAGCCTTTTCCTCCTCCAGGGCGGCCACCTTGTCCGCCAGTTTACGACACTTGCTGTCGGAGGCAGACTTCTCACGGACAGCGTCAGCATGTTGCATCCGAAGTCCCTCGACTTCGGCAGATAAGGCTGCCGTAAGTGCCCCCGACGCAGTATGGCTGGTGAAGTCAGCCACCTGCAGAGCACACGTAAGAGCTTTTGCCAAAAAAAAAAGCTCCGCGGACCTGACTCAGCGCCTCCGTCGCCTGACTCAGCGCCTCCGTCACTCCTTTCAGCCGGCGGGTCGCCGCGCCAGCCTCGTCTCTGACAAACGCGAGGGCCGACACCTCGCCCCCGGCGCCAAGGGTCCCGCCCCTCGCCTTCGACGACAGCGCAGCCGTCGCGATTGCCCCGGCAGGCACAGCTATAGCAAGCCGGCCTTCGTCCGACCCTGCAACGCATCAACGATCAAAAAAAAAAGCGGCCGGGTGACTTACCCCCAAGATAATCGTCCACACTAATGTCCGTGCCGAAGTCGGCAACGCGTTTGCCCGGCGGCGGCAACGTTCGGGCCGCCTTCGAAGCCTCCGCCACTCCGCTGGCCGGCGGCACCACCTTCGTCAGCTTGGAGACTCCGGCGCCCGCCGTTGTCTCCGGCGCCTTGCTGGGTGCAGAGGCGCCCGCCTTCGCCGGCAACGGCGGCTTGCCTCCGCTGGAGGCCGCAGCCTTCGCCGTCCCCCGCTGCCTTTTCGGCCGGGCCTCGTGAATCCTGACGGTCGCCTGGCGTTTTTGCGCCGCCCCTTGGCGATCCTTGTCCATCAACGGTCACATCAAAAACCCCCGCGGAACCACTTCGAGCGAGGGCAGCGTCTCCGCCATCTAGCGACGTCTTTGGCACCAGGTGACTTTGTCGAACTGGTCCCTCGGAGGGCAAATGTTGGAGCGAAGGCAGAAACGCCACCCTTCGCCCGAAGTCTCCACCGCTTAGCCCCTGCCCTGACAGACAAAGCAGGCAGGGACACCCTTCGCTTCATCGGCACCAGAGACAACATGGAGACCCTTCGCTCGATTCGGCACCAGACGAAGGCCTGCGGCAACGCCTCCCCACGGCGCGGCCTCGGTCAGCTCCGAGGCCCACATGAGATCAGGCCCATTGTAACGGGCCCTGCGTGGCCGCGTTTGTGTTACGGGCCTAATTTGTAAAGGTGTACTTGCAATTACAGCTTGTAACCCCGCTTTATGGGAATATTCTGGGGATAAACTAGGTACCTGAGGGCACATGCGTCCTTAACGCAAGGCGCCGTGCACTCGGATACCTATAAATACCCCCGCACAGTGCCCGTGAGAGGCCAGATTAACAGAGCTTTTGCCATCACGCGCGAGTGCCCTGTTGCCATCACCATTCACCCGTGTTGGATCTCCTTGCTGTCGAGAGACAGTCCCAACAATAATAAATGGTAGAAGGTTTGTTCACAACTTTTCTAGGAACATGAGCAAAATTTCTCCTAGGCATATGCACAACATTTCTCCTACACATATCTCTATCATGCTTATAGGAAGAACTAGAAGCAAACATGGCATGAAAATCATAAACATGTGAATCAAAATCATTATAAGCATTTCTAGCATGTCTCCTATCATTATACATAAAAGCATGGTTCTTTTTAGCGCTACTAGCCATAGGGGCCTTCCCTTTCTCCTTGGCGGGAATGGGAGCCTTATGGCTTGTTAAGTTCTTGGCCTCTCTCTTGAAGCCAAGACCATCCTTAATTGAGGGGTGTCTACCAATCGTGTAGGCATCGCTTGCAAATTTTATTTTATCAACTTCACTCTTGCTAGTCTTAAGTTGGGCATTAAGACTAGCCAATTCATCATTAAGTTTTGAAATTGAAACTAGGTGTTCACTACAAGCATTAACATCAAAATCCTTACACCTAGTGCAAATTGTAACATTTTCAACACAAGAGTTACTTGCTACTTCTAGTTTAGCAGTTAAAACATTAATTTCACCTTTTAAAGAAGAAATGGTTTCATTACAAGTAGAAAGTTCACAAGAAAGCATTCCATTTCTTTTAACTTCTAGAGCAAGTGAATTTTGTGCACTAACAAATTTATCATGCTCTTCATATAAAAGGTCTTCTTGTTTCTCTAATATTCTATCCTTTTCATTCAAGGCATCAATCAATTCATTAATCTTAGCTATTTTAGTTCTATCCAATCCTTTGAATAAACTAGAGTAATCTATTTCTTCATCACTAGATTCATCATCACTAGAAGAATCATAAGTATTAGCATTACGAGTGATTACCTTCTTTTCCCTTGCCATGAGGCAAGTGTGATGTTCGTTGGGGAAGAGAGCCGATTTGTTGAAGGCAGTGGCGGCGAGTCCTTCGTCGTCGGAGTCGGACGAAGAGCAATCCGAATCCCACTCCTTTCCAAGGTGTGCTTCTCCTTTAGCCTTCTTGTAAACCTTCTTGTTCTCCCTCTTCCCATTCTTCCCTTGCTCCTGGTCACTATCATTTTTAGGACAGTTAGCAATAAAATGACCAACCTTACCACATTTGAAGCATGAGCGCTTCCCCTTTGTCTTGGTCTTCCTTGGTTGCCCCTTGCGACCATTTAGCGCCGTCTTGAATCTCTTGATGATGAGAGCCATCTCTTCATCATTGAGCCCGGCCGCCTCGACTTGCGCCACCTTGCTGGGTAGCGACTCCTTGCTCCTTGTTGCCTTGAGAGCGATGGGTTGAGACTCGTGGATTGGACCGTTCAATGCTTCGTCGACGTATCTCGCCTCCTTGATCATCATCCGCCCGCTTACGAATTTTCCGAGTACCTCCTCGGGCGTCATCATCGTGTACCTGGGATTCTCACGAATATTGTTTACGAGATGAGGATCAAGAACGGTAAAAGACCTTAGCATTAGGCGGACGACGTCGTGGTCCGTCCATCGTGTGCTTCCGTAGCTCCTTATTTTGTTGATAAGGGTCTTGAGCCGGTTGTACGTTTGGGTTGGCTCCTCTCCCCTTATCATGGCGAATCGTCCAAGCTCGCCCTCCACCAACTCCATTTTGGTGAGCATGGTGATGTCATTCCCCTCGTGAGAGATCTTGAGGGTGTCCCATATTTGCTTGGCATTGTCCAAGCCGCTCACCTTGTTGTACTCTTCCCTGCACAAGGATGCTAAGAGAACAGTAGTAGCTTGTGCATTTCTATGGATCTGTTCATTTATAAGCAAAGGGCTATCCGAGCTATCAAATTTCATTCCATTCTCTACAATCTCCCATATGCTTGGATGGAGAGAGAATAAGTGACTACGCATTTTGTGACTCCAAAATCCGTAGTCCTCCCCATCGAAGTGTGGAGGTTTGCCAAGAGGAATGGAAAGCAAATGCGAATTCGAACTATGTTGAATACGAGAATAATCAAATGAAAAGTTCGAATTGACCGTCTTTTTGTAGTCGTTGTCGTCGTCCTTTTGGGAAGAAGTAGACTCATCGCTGTCGTCGTAGTAGACGATCTCCTTGATGCGCCTTGTCTTCTTCTTCTTCCCTTCCTTCCGTCTATGGCCCGAGCCGGAGTCGGTAGGCTTGTCGTCCTTCGGCTCGTTGACGAAGGATTCCTTCTCTTTGTCGTTGATCACGATACCCTTCCCCTTAGGATCCATCTCTTCGGGCGATTAGTCCCTTTGTGAAGAGAACGGCTCCGATACCAATTGAGAGCACCTAGAGGGGGGGGGTGAATAGGTGATCCTGTGAAACTTTAAAACTTAAGCCACAAAAACTTGTTAAGTGTTAGTACAATAATGCCAAGTGGCTAGAGAGGAGTCCCAACAAAACACAATAACCACAGAAGATCAATCACAGAGATGGCACAGTGGTTTATCCCGTGGTTCGGCCAAGACCAACGCTTGCCTACTCCACGTTGTGGCGTCCCAACGGATGAGGGTTGCAATCAACCCCTCTCAAGCGGTCCAAAGACCCACTTGAATACCACGGTGTTTTGTTTTCTTTTCTTTATCCCGTTTGCAAGGAATCTCCACAAATTGGAGTCTCTTGCCCTTACAAGTATATGATCACAAAGAAGCACAGAGTAAGGGAGGGAAGCAACACACACAAATCCACAGCGAAATGCGCACACACACGGCCAAGAATCGAGCTCGAAAGACTATCTCAAAGTTCTCACTAGAACGGAGCTCGAATCACTTAGAATCACAAACGAATGCGCAAAGAATGAGTGTGGATGATCAAGAATGCTCTAAGGTTGCTTGGGTATCTCCTCCATGCGCCTAGGGGTCCCTTTTATAGCCCCAAGGCAGCTAGGAGCCGTTGAGAGCAAATCTGGAAGGCTATCCTCGCCTTCTGTCGTCGGGGGCACCGGACAGTCCGGTGCACACCGGACACTGTCCGGTGCCCGATTTCTTTCCTTAAACAGCGCTGCCGACCGTTGCCGACCGTTGCAGATCTGGGAGCCGTTGGCGCACCGGACATGTCCGGTGCACACCGGACAGTCCGGTGCCATCTTCTAGCCGTTGGCTCGGCCACGTGTCCCGCGCAGATTGCGCGGCCGACCGTTGGCCCGGTCGACCGTTGGCTCACCGGACAGTCCGGTGCACACCGGACAGTCCGGTGAATTTTAGCCGTACGCCGTCGGCGAATTCCCGAGAGCAGCCACTTCGCGCCGAGCCAGCCTGGCGCACCGGACATGTCCGGTGCACACCGGACAGTCCGGTGTACCCAGACTGGGCAGACTTTGGCTGCTCGAGCCATTTCTTCTCCAACTCGATTTTTTCTGTTTCCAGCACTTAGACACAATACATTAGTCCATAAAACAATGTACTAAGTCTGAGAAACATACCTTTATCCTTGATTTGTACTTTGTCCACCATTTTACAATTAGGCACTTGTGTTGGGCACTAAATCACCAAAATACTTAGAAATGGCCCAAGGGCACATTTCCCTTTCACAAACGGGGCAACGACTAGTGCTTCTGAGCAATCGACACCAAATTCAAGTCCTATCAACGGGTTCCCCTCAATCAATTTCAAAATTGGTGGTCTACCCTGCTCTGTCCATGGTGATAGTGTGGAGAATCAAAGGAACAGTGTGTTCCCGACGACCCATGGCAGTCTAGTTCAATCTAAAGGGTCGAGGAGTTTGAGGAGAGCTTAGGGGTGCTAGAACAAGACTAAAGACAACATGATCGGACCTGATTTACGCTGACCACGACGAAGTGTTCTTGCGGCTTGTTTGAACCGATTTGGGGGAAATGTAAAATTTGAGCTCACTGGTGATCGGCTGGGGGCAATACTAGGTGGCCGGGTGTGTGATGACCTTGCGAAGCTCGCGGTGGCTTCAATTTATAGGGAACGACAGCGGTGGCTAGGAATTTCAGTGGTGACGCGCAGCGGTCGGAGGAAAGGAAGAGCACTGGCGCAGTGGCTTGGTGTCCTACGCCATGGCAATCACTCCGATGATCACCGGTCATGCTAAGTTTGGTTAGCTGCGACGTGGTAAAGCGTCTAGACATGCGGTGGACGACGGTGACAGTTCCACGGCGGTGAGAATCTTATCCGAGGTGTGGTGAGCAAGGGGAGAGGTATGGCAGCTAGCCGGAGTGTCGTCCAGCTCAACGGCGGTGAAGATTTTTCTACTCGAGGCGTTATCCACTAGCCCTGCACACGAATCCAAACACCAGCGACACGAACCGCGGCGGGGGATCGTCGATGGTGAGATGCGCGGTTGATCCGATTTTCATCAGGTACTGTACCATCGCGCATGGCATTCAGTTGACCTGACAGACCATCTTGAGATCGATTTTTCTCCCAGAATCATATGGCAACACAACCAATGCCTTGCAGCAACATTGTAGGGCTACAAACCAGCTATAACTTTGCTATATCGTGCTCCCACAAAAAGTCACTGGATCTTGCTTAGAATTGAGCTTGAAGTTCATGCCATCCCACTGTTAGTCCAGTTTCAGACATTAAGTAGTCTGACAACATGTCTTCAGACTCATGTTTCTTCAATTTCTATTCAGCACTAGTGCTTAATTACTTAATAAAGATTGTTCTCCTTATATAGCTCTATAGCTTTGATGTGGTGACCCAAGGCAAAAACCCTAGAATTTGAAAGCTACAGAGCTCCAAAGTTAAGCCAATTCTCTGATTTTCAGACTTAGCCTATATAGAGTTGAAATGGTGCTTTTTGCAATTAGACCCAAAACTTAGGGTTTAACTTGCAAATCCACATATTTGTGATCCATAAGACTTAAGACACTTTATTATTATAGTTTTTGCACTTTAGTCCAAAAGTGGACTAGTTTTGCACATAGGCCCCTAGGGTTTGGATTTAGGGTTTTCCAGGGTTTCAATTAGGGTTTCTGGTATCTCAAGGGTGTAAATGTAACTTAAACCCATCCTTGGTAATATTTTATGACTATTTTACTTAGTCTTTGGGGGTTTTCTCTATTTGGCTCTTGTTTTACCCTTTAGGATCCCCTTTAGGGTTAAGTATCCTATACTTGGGTCTTATTTGCAAAATGCTATAACAATACAACTTGTTTGAAATTTTTACCTAGTAAATGCACTCTAGGTGTGTCAAACATATGCAATTGCCAATGCTTATGATGTTATGCTCAAGTTTTAGTAACAGTAACACCAGGGGTGTTACAAATTCAGTTGGGGAAAAAGTTTAGTCTGATAAGATGTGCCTGAATCTAAGGATTGAAATGAGGGGATAGATTTTCCCGCTAACTTAGTAGTAATGGGTACTCAAGGGTTAGATGTCATCCTAGGGATGAATTTTCTACACAGAAACCAAGCCACTGTCAGCTGTGGCAAGAGGACAATAGAGTTAGTGTCCCCATCCGAGAAAGTAGTAGTAATAAGTGATGAAGTATACTTAGGTGTATCTCATGTACGTACCTTCTTCTCCTTAGCCATGAGGCATGTGTGTCGTTCGTTGGGGAAGAGAGAGGACTTGTTGAAGGCCGAGGCAGCTAGTATTCATCATCGGAGTCGAATGAAGAACAGTTGGAGTCCCATTCTTTTCCAATGTGCGCTTCACCCTTCACCTTCCTATAGTTCTTCTTTCTTTCCTTCTTCCTTTCTTTTCTTGTGCCTGGTCATTATCATTATTGGGACATTGTGCTATGAAATGACCAGACTTACCGCACTTGAAGCAGGAGCACTTTCCCCTTGTTTTGTTCTTGTTGGGATACTCTTTGCGTCCCTTCAAAGCGGTCCTGAAGCGCTTGATTATAAGCGCCATTTCATCCTCGTTGAGCCCGAAAGCCTCCACTTGTGCTACCTTGCTAGGTAGCGCCTCCTTGCTATTTGTTGCTTTTAGAGCAACGGGCTGCAGCTCGTAGAGAGGAAGCGGTCCGTTTGCGGCATCGTCTACATACCTTGCTTCCTTCACCATCATGTGACCACTCATGAATTTTCCGATAATTCCCTTGGGCATCATCTTGGTGTACCTAGGGTTCTCATGAATAAGATTTACAAGATGAGGATCAATAACGGTAAATGACCTTAGCATGAGTCAAACAACGTCATGATCCGTCCATCTTGTACTCCCATAGCTGAGAGCACCTAGAGGGGGGGTGAATAGGTGATCCTATAAAAATCAAAAACTAATAGCCACAAAACTTTGTTATGTAAGTTAGAACGGCTAAGTAGCTTGAAGCAAGTTCTTATGACCACAGATAATCAAAGGTAAAGCACACAAGAGACACGCGATTTTTATCCCGTGGTTCGGCCAAGTAATACTTGCCTACTTCCCCATTGTGGCGTCCCAATGGACGAGGGCTGCACTCAACCCCTTTCAAGTGATCCAATGATCAACTTGAATACCATGGTTTTTCCTTTCTTTGTCTTTCTCCCGTTTGCGAGGAATCTCCACAACTTGGAGCCTCTTGCCCTTACAATGATGATCACAAAAGAAGCACAGAAGTAAGGGAGGGGAGATCAACGCACACAAGACTCAAATCGCAGCACAATCACGCACACAAGTCACAACTTGAGCTCAAAACGCAACCCACGGAGTTCACAACTCAAATGGAGCTCAAGTCACTATCTCAAAGAATCAATTGCGCGAAGTTGGAGTCTAGAAGTCATAGAATGTTTCTTGAATGCTTGGGTGACTCCTCTATGCGCCTAGGGGTCCCTTTTATAGCCCCAAGGCAGCTAGGAGCTGTTGGAGATCAACAAGGAAGTCTATCCTTGCCTTCTGTCGGGTGGCGCACCGAACAGTCCGGTGTGCCATCGGACAGTCACTGTAGACAGTCCGGTGCCAATCTCCTTCCTATTCTGGCGCAGACGACCGTTGCAGATTCGTGGCAGTTGGCGCATCGGACACTGTCCGACGCACATCGGACAGTCCGGTGCCCCCTGCCGACTGTTGGTGCGGGCCACGCGTCGCCCGCGGATTGCGCGGTCAACCATTGCGCAGTCGACCGTTGGCTCACCGGACAGTCCGGTGTACCACCAGACAGTCCGGTGAATTATAGCCGTACGCCACCAAACTTTTCTCGAGAGTAGCCTGTTCACCGGAGTTCAGTCTGGCGCACCGGACACTGTCTGGTGCACCACCGGACAGTCCTGTGCACCATCGGATAGTCCGGTGTGCCAGACCGAGCTGGAATTTGGCTATACACAGCCAAGTCTTGCAATCCTTTCTTTTCCTATTTCTAGCACTTTAGACAATATATGTTAGTACTCAAAACAATGTATCAAGTGTAGAAACGTACCTTGCTACATGATTTTCACTTCTTGCTTGTTTGGCACATAAACAACTCACTTAACATGTGTTGGACACTTAATCACCAAAACATTATAGAAATGGCCCAAAGGCACATTTCCCTTTCAATCTCCCCCTTTTTGGTGATTTATGCCAACACATCAAAAAGCAACACAAATAAGTGCAACATCGATGCAAATAAGGACCAAATTGTTTTTTACTCTAATTTGGCATATTTGGATCATTCTTTGCCACCACTTGGTTTGTTTTTGCAAATCAAATTCATTTTCTTATCTCTATGTCAAACTCACTTGTTTGGGCACAAAGAGAGATATTTCAAGAGTGAAATTGATCAAGATCAAAAAACTCCCCCTTTTTCCCATAATCATAAATTCTCCCCACAAGAGACCAAATTTTGACAATAAGAGTATTTTGACAAATCAAAAGTTCTAACTCTACTATTTTCAAAATTCTCAAGTGGTAGATGATCCATTTGCTTTGGCCTTAATTTCTCCCCCTTTGGCATTAAGCACCAAAACGGGATCATTTTTTGGCCCTTTAACCCCATTGCCTCACCAAAAATTGTCAATTAAGAGCAAAAGGCAATAAGAGCATACTAATGAACTTGGAGGTGAGTACACTAATACCGGAGTGCAATGGAAGTCTTTGCATGGTCCAAGTTCACCTTTCCCTTTCAATGCACCTTTGAGACTACATCAAGTAACTCAAACACAAGGATTAGTCTCAAAGGGTCAAGTTGTAGCACTTCTCCCCCTAAATATGTGCATCATTCACACATGGACTTGTGAGGTCCGGGGATCCCTTGCACAACTTGAGCACCATAAATAAGCAACAAATTGCATAAATGTATAAGTAACATGATCAAAGGCATAAAACACATGTATGCTATAGATCAATCCATGTTACCAGAATCTAAGACATTTAGCTCACTACGCAGCCTGCAAAAGGTTTTTCGTCTAATGGCTTGGTAAAGATATCGGCTAGCTGGTTCTCGGTGCTAATATGGAACACCTCGATATCTCCCTTTTGCTGGTGGTCTCTTAGAAAGTGATGCCGGATGTCTATGTGCTTAGTGCGGCTATGTTCAATAGGATTATCCGCCATGCGGATTGCACTCTCATTGTCACATAGGAGTGGGACTTTGCTCAGATTGTAGCCAAAGTCACGGAGGGTTTGCCTCATCCAAAGTAGTTGCGCGCAACACTGTCCTGCGGCAACATACTCAGCCTCAGCGGTGGATAGGGCAATGGAGGTTTGTTTCTTTGAACTCCAAGACACCAGGGACCTTCCTAGGAATTGGCATGTCCCTGATGTACTCTTCTTATCTGTTGGGGACTTGTTCTCAAGTGCTATGGATTAAGAACAAGGCAACATAGAAAATGTTAAATGTTAAAGTCCTTCGTCCTTCGAAACATTATTTCCCTTGGGATATAATGGCCTTCGGACGAAGGTTGTGAAGGACAAACCTTCAGCATAAGGTAAAATGATGGACAAGAAATCATATGAAATATAAAATAACATAAACAATCATGTATTATTATCAATCCACTTCTATTTCATCTCTATTTTATTACTATAGAAATTGGAAATGATATCAAATTACAAATATACCTTCGGCTTGACAGAAGGTGAAAGTACAAGCGTGATGCAAAAGTAAAATGCTAAATCAGCGTGAACAGTACGGGAGCACTGTTCATCTATTTATAGGCACGGGACGCAGCCCATGTAAAATTACACCCATGCCCTTTACATTTGCTAATGGCTCTATAGTGACTCATCGAGGTCTGAATAGCCTTTTCCTTTTTAAGTCGGTTTCCTTTTCTGCTATCATGCCGAAGCTCCCTTGCACATAGCTTCGCTTCTACGCCAACCTTCGTACTCTTTGTGCTTCTTCACACTGTAGTTCCAGTCCAAGCCCGAAGGTACCTGTTCATATATTATGCTCTAGAAACAATGTTAAATCATGTTTTTGAGGACCTTCAGAAGCCGAAGGCCCCCAACAGTATCCCCTCGCAATATTAATTTGTTAGAATAATAAATTCAGATTGCAAAATGGATGAAGGCCCTAAGGCCGAAGGTCCGAAAAAACACCTTCCCTTTGCTAGAATAGCAACAGTCAATGACAAGCGGGGCCCTCCACCCTGCAACGCACTAGGCGTATAAATAAGAGCACACCCCGGGCTCATTTGGCACGCTTTCAGCCATCTGCTCTGCTTCCTCAATTTCTAGCTCTTGCCTACCAACGCTTGCTTGGTTTTTAGATTTTCTAAGCTTCGGCTTTAGGAGCACATTTTCACCATTTCTGAAAAGATGTCTCAAGACAAGAAAGCTGCTGATGAATCGAAGCTGAGCGAGGAGGAGAAGCTTCTTAAGGAAAAAACCGATGGATTCATCGAGTTTATTGCAAAGACCAACACAGAGAAGATTACAAAAGAAACTCTAGAAGGCTTATCTGAAGATACCGATGACAGCGATAGTTATGATGTGGAAAGTGGAGGCGAAGACTCCGAAGATCGGCCATGGCGACCAAGTCATACAGTTTTCAGAAAATCTACTAGCAGGCAAAGTCATCTTGATAACATGAGAGGAAGGTATTTTCGAGACATATCCATTGTGAGGGCTGATAACAGAGACCGGACTGCTCCTGCTCCTGAAGAGAATGAAGTTGTAATCTACCGAAGCTTCTTCAAGGCTGGACTTCGATTCCCCCTAAGCAGTTTTGTGGTTGAAGTTTTAAAGATATACCAGATTTTTCTTCACCAGATTACCCCCGAAGCCATCATAAGAATGGGAATCTTCGTTTGGGCTGTGAGGAGTCAAGGTTTGGAACCAAGTGCGAAAGTTTCTGCAGTATACACGAACTTTTATATGAGACAAAACCCTGGGGTAAGGAGAAGTATCACAATAATTTTGGGTGCTACAGCTTCGTTGCTCGTTCAGGTTCAAGCTGCCCAGTACCAACCTTTCGGAAAAGGTGGCCTGGAGACTGGACGAAGGAATGGTTCTATGTGAAAAATGATTTAAAGGCGAGAGAAGATATCAAAGAGATCATCATGCGCCCCATTTGGTCCCGCTTCGGCCTTCGAAAACCGAAGGTAGAGATTGATGAAGCAGCTGAAAAATGCCGAAGGGCCTTTGGCGTAGTTTATTCTTTCATCGGGACAAGGGACTTAGTCCAAGAGCACGTGGCCTACAGGATATGGCCACTGCTAGAGAGCTGGGAGATGCCAAAGGAATCCATCAGCAACACTAACGAGGGTGACTTGGTTCGACTGAAATATACTTTTAGATTTGGAGACCAATTTATCGAACCAGATGATGACTGCTTGAATTGCATCGAAGCTACCAGTGATGATCTGCTTGGGCCGTACTCCAAAGCGGAGGATAATGCGCTATCTGCGGCCTTCGGGAGCCAGAAAAAGAAAAGGCTAAATAGAGTTTTTGATGCTATTGGGTTTATGTATCCTGACTACCGGTAATCGCCAAAGGGACAAAAGAGAAAGAGTGGAATTTCTGGGAAAGATGCTGCTTCAGCCTCTCCCAGCGATCCTGCACCGAAGAGGAAGAAGGTGAAGGTTCTTACTCACCGGCCGCGATATATTGAACCAGCTGTAGTGCCCAAATTTAGTGGTGAGACCTCTTCGGCTATTGAAGCCAAAGAACCTGCGCCTACGCAGAAGATTGAAGAGCCGGTTGCAATACCGAAGGCACCGTCAGCCAAATTAGCTGAGCCGAAAGCCGGTGATATAGGGATCGAAGGACCAAAGATATCAGAAATATGAAGCCCTTCGGCAGAAGTGTCAGTGCCGAAGGCACCAAAAGGTCCTGTAGTGACCCCTAAGAGAAAAAGAATGGTCAATGTACTAGATGCGCTGGAGACAATAAAGACGAGCTCTACTCCAAGGAAAACTGCCGAAGCTCCAAAGACGCAGTTTGAAGCAAGAGTAACCGAGGCCGAAGCTGCGAAGAGCCAGACTGAGACCGAAGCTGAGCCTTCAGAGCCTGCAAAGGAGAAACTCTTGGAAAACGGGGAGAAGAAAACGGAAAAAGATGCTGCAGAACAGATTCTGCCTGAAAAAACTGCCACTCCTACTCCCGAGGTGTCCTCTGAAGCTCTTGATTATATCGTACGACACGCTTCAGGAAAAAGATTAACTGAAGAAGAGATTTTTGAAGCTAGACACTATGCCCGAGAACTGAAGTATCCAAAGGGTGCCTTAGTGTTCAATGGGATAGAGGAAGATGATTTCTTATACTGCCTCCCAGACAACAAAGAATTATCTGTTTGCCAGGAGATGGCCAGAAGTATGGGGTTTCCGAAACTCGAAGCTGGCCTTTGTGCCATGACAAAGGACGATCTTGCAGATAGTCTCGCATATAATAGTCTTAAGGTACAAAAATTGCACATTTGGAAGTTTTTGAACTTTGAATTATTTTTTCTGCTCTTATACTAATTCTTTTCATATAGGGTTTAATACTGAGCAACGCTTTAAGGGCGCAAAAGAATGTCGAAGATGAGAGCTGCACTATTGCTCTCAGCAACCTTCGAACAGAGGTTATTAAGCTGAGGAACGAAGCTTTAGAGAAAGATAAAATTTTCCTTACATTTGTAGACAAGATGAAGGGGGATGAAGCTAACTACAAGACCCAATCTGAAATCCAAAGGAACGAGATTGAAAACCTCCAAAAGCAACTGGCCGAAGCTAAATTGAAATGCGCTATTGCCGAAGCTGACCGTGACGCCAATAACTACTAGAAAAATTATTAGGAGAAAATAGTTGTAGATCTTCGTTCCTCAAAAGAAAGATGTTATGAAAAATCTATAGAATGTGTGAAGAAGATAAAAACTAGTTTCGCCAATGTTGGGGCATATTCTAGTGAAGATAACTTTGTACTGGGCGATCCCGAAGGCCCAATTGAATGGATCAGCAGCGAGGCCGAAGCGTTTGAAGAGATTTTAAGTGGTCGTGGGGACGTCTGTGCCTTCTCGGGTGCGAGGGGAATCGCAGCGATCTTGGAAAAATCAGGTTGCGAACATGTGAAAATTCTGGCAGAAGCCGAAGCTACCTTATCTATTGACGATACAAAGGACCCCTCGGCCGAAGCAAGCTTAGTTGGTGGAAAATTCTTTACTGACATTTGGGAAAATGGCGGTCGAGGGATGGCCCACGAAATAATAAAAAAGAGCGAAAAAGATACTCACGATGAAAGGGAAGCTGCGAAGGCAGCCGAAAAGGCTGCGGAACTTGAAAAGCATATAGGTATTGCTTAATAGCCTTTAACTTTATTTTTATTTTTGCGATTTCTAATCTTATTTACGTTTTCTACTACAGCCGAACTATGTCCTCCCCCAGAGCCCTTCGAGTCATTGATCGAGTCAAAGGCAAAGGAACCAGCAGAAATCATTGACATGGCCGAAAACATTTTGGACGAAGTCGTTACTCAACTTCTGACCGAAGCTGCGGACGAAGTTTTGAAGGAAGAATAATTTGTAAAAACATTGTTAGAATACCAATGTAACATTTGCTGGACTATGCTTGTAATATTTGGTACTCATGAGTTTTTAATGTAATGTACAAATGGCTTTGTAATTCATTTCTTTACGATGCATGGAACTTTTATTGTTCATACCGTTTTTGAGCCTTCGGCGAAAAAACACCTTCCCTTCTTTTCATGCTTCGTAAAGAAGAATTTTTATGCTTCGTAAAAAATCCTCCAATCGTCACAGAAACGTTGATGCTTCGTCAACAACAAACTTTTTCCTGCACTTTATAGCTGACAAAGTTGTATCTCTTCGAAACTTATTTTGTGCCTTAGCACAATTTTTCTTTTTCAAAGCATTTTCCGAAGATGAACAGTGTGTCCCCTTCTTATGCCATTGATGCAATATGATGTATGATGTTATGTTATGCGAATGATGTGATGATGTTATGCTATGCAGAATGATATTTGTGCCGAAGATACACACACATCCCTGTTGTAAGATACACAATCCCTTTGTCGTTTATTTTTCGGCTTCACCGCTTATTTTTCGGTGTATCAGCGTTGACTTTTCGCTGTAAGTTCTACATTCCCTTAGGAACGTCTTTTGAACTTCTTCGCCTTCTATTTCGGCGGTATTCACGTTGACTTTTCGCGCTTCGCCTTATATTTCGGCGGAATCAGCGTTGACTTTTCGCTGTAAGCTCTGCATTCCCTTTGGAACGACTTTTGAGCAGAAAACTTACACTGCGCTCCTTTAGGAACGACTTTTTGTAGCTTCGGGGAACTTACTCTGCATTCAATAGAATGACTTTTTGTAGCTTCGAAGACACTTATAACTTAGGAACGGCTTTTTATGCCTTGGCGACTTTTGAGACTCCGTAAGTCTATGGAGAAGATATATTTTCTCTATGACAAAAACGAAGCTATTTCAAGGAATTAAAAATGACAAGAAAACTAAGTTTTCAACAACTGTTCCTTAGTAAGAAAAAGAATGACTATGAATGTAAAAACTGATTCTAGGGTAGGATATCTCTTAGTAGATATGCTTCAACTCTGGTACAGTGCTGTTGACTGTGCGAGCTTCGGACTCCTCCCTGAAGTCTCTCTGCTGATTAACCTACTGACTCCCTTCTGGCTGTTGGCCGCGTGAATATGCAGGTTGTAGTGGTGGCGGAGGTGGAAGCTGTGGCCAGGATGCCTGTGGCTGACTAGCCGAAGCAACAGATGCTGCGGGATGGTTACCTACATACTCTGGTATGTAGGGTGAGTGGTACGAAGCAGTATGCATGACCTGCTTCGGCTGGTTTTGTTGAGCTGCAGCTTCTGCTATTTCCTTCTGTTTCTGAATGGTGATATGGCACATCCTTGTAGTATGGCCCTTGTCCTCACCATAGAATAAACAATAAATTTTCCTGGGCTGATCCCCAAACCTTCCTCCAAAGCCCCTGGCGCCTCTGCCCCTTGGAGCTGATGGCCGAGGATAGCTTTGTTACTGCCCCGAAGCTTGCGAGGAAGATTGGGGCCTCCGTTGCTGACTTCCTCTATCGTCATTTTGGGTAGAATGAATTGATCTGACTTGTCTTGGGTGGATTCTCCCTCCGAAGCCCCTGGTCATTTCGGAGAACCTGTAGGCTTCCTCCCTTCTTTGACGAAAGTCATTATCAGCGTGGATGTATTCATACATCTTTTGGAGCAATTTCTCCAGGGTCTGAGGGGGTTTCCTGGCGAAGTACTATGCCGCAGGTCCTGGCCGAAGCCCCTTGATCATGGCCTAAATGACAATTTCATTGGGCACTGTTGGCGCTTGTGCCCTCAGACGCAAGAACCTTCGGACAAACGCCTGGAGGTATTCTTCATGATCTTGCGTGCACTGGAACAAAGCTTGAGCGGTAACCGGCTTCGTTTGAAACCCTTGGAAACTAGTGATCAACATGTCCTTCAGCTTCTGCCATGATGTGATTGTCCCTGGCCGAAGAGAGGAGTACCAAGTTTGCGCAACATTCTTGACTGCCATGACGAAAGATTTCGCCATGACTGCGGTATTGCCTCCATATGAAGATATGGTTGCTTCGTAGCTCATCAAAAACTGCTTCGGATCTGAGTGCCCGTCATACATGGGGAGCTGGGGTGGCTTGTAAGCCAGGGGCCAAGGTGTAGCCTGTAGTTCTGCTGACAGAGGAGAAGCATCATCAAAAGCAAAATTTCCATGATTGAAATCCTCGTACCATTCATCCTCGTTGAAGAAGCCTTCTTGATGAAGCCCCTATGTTGAGGCCTTCGCTCTTACTCATCTTAGCAAGATGGCGTACTTCTTCGGTAGCTTCGTCAATCTGTCTCTGAAGGTCGGCTAGTCAAGCCATCTTCTCTTTCTTCCTTTGTACTTGTTGATGCAGCATCTCCATGTTTCTGATTTCTTGGTCCAACTCGTCCTCTTGAGGTGTTGGACTAGTGGCCTTCCTTTTCTGGCTTCGGGCGTCTCGAAGAGAAAAGGTATCCTAGTTCGGGTCCAGCGGCTGGACAGCAGCAGTCCCTGTCGCTGAAGCTTTCTTCGGTGGCATGACGAAGGTCAATGCTTACCGAAGGTGGTCGAAAAGAGTTCACCGGAGGTGGGCGCCAATGTTGGGGACTTGTTCTCAAGTGCTATGGATTAAGAACAAGGCAACACAGAAAATGTTAAATGTTAAAGTCTTTCGTCCTTCGAAACATTATTTCCCTTGGGATATAATGGCCTTCGGACGAAGGTTGTGAAGGACAAACCTTCAGCATAAGGTAAAATGATGGACAAGAAATCATATGAAATATATAATAACATAAACAATCATGTATTATTATCAATCCACTTCTATTTCATCTCTATTTTATTACTATGGAAATTGGAAATGATATCAAATTACAAATATACCTTCGGCTTGACAGAAGGTGAAAGTACAAGCGTGACGCAAAAGTAAAATGCCAAATCAGCGTGAACAGTACGGGAGCACTGTTCATCTATTTATAGGCACGGGACACAGCCCATGTAAAATTACACCCATGCCCTTTACATTTGCTAATGGCTCTATAGTGACTCATCGAGGTCTGAATAGCCTTTTCCTTTTTAAGTCGGTTTCCTTTTCTGCTATCATGCCGAAGCTTCCTTGCACATAGCTTCGCTTCTGTGCCAACCTTCGTACTCTTTGTGCTTCTTCACACTGTAGTTCTGGTCCAAGCCCGAAGGTACCTGTTCATATATTATGCTCCAAAAACAATGTTAAATCATGTTTTTGAGGACCTTCGGAAGCCGAAGGCCCCCAACACTATCAACCTTGCATCCAGCGTAATCGGAGTCTGAATATCCAATCAAGTCAAAGGTAGACCCCTTTGGATACCAAATCCCGAAGCAAGGTGTAGCAACTAAATACCTAAGAATTCGCTTAACGGCCACAAGGTGACATTCCCTTGGGTCGGATTGAAATCTAGCACACATGCATATGCTAAGCATAATATCCGGTCTACTAGCACATAATAAAGTAATGACCCTATCATAGACCGGTATGCCTTTTGATCAACGGACTTACCTCCTTTGTTGAGGTCGACATGTCCGTTGGTTCCCATTGGTGTCTTCGCGGGCTTGGCATCCTTCATCCTAAGGAAGTAGTTCAACTCGTCCATCATCGACATCTCAAACTTTTGAGTCATCACCCTGCTAAACTCCTCACAAGACTTTTGGTTAGTAGAACCAAATATTATGTCATCGACATAAATTTGGCACACAAAAAGATCACCATCACAAGTCTTAGTGAAAAGAGTAGGATCGGCTTTCCCAACCTTGAAAGCATTAGCAATTAAGAAATCTCTAAGGCATTCATACCATGCTCTTGGGGCTTGCTTAAGTCCATAGAGCGCCTTAGAGAGCTTAAAATGTGGTCGGGATACCTGTCATCCTCAAAGTCAGGAGGTTGTTCCACGTATACCTCCTCCTTGATTGGCCCGTTGAGGAAAGCGCTCTTCACATCCATTTGAAACAACCTGAAAGAGTGGTGAGCGGCATAGGCTAATAGAATGCAAATAGACTCTAGCCTAGCCACAGGAGCAAAAGTCTCCTCGAAATCCAAACCTGCGACTTGGGCATAACCTTTTGCCACAAGTCGAGCCTTGTTTTGTGTCACCACCCCGTGCTCGTCTTGCTTGTTGCAAAACGCCCACTTGGTTCCCACAACATTTTGCTTGGGACGTGGCACCAGGCTCCAAACTTCATTCCTCTTGAAGTTGTTGAGCTCTTCCTGCATGGCCAACACCCAGTCCGGATCTTGCGAGGCCTCTTCTACCCAGAAAGGCTCAATAGAAGAGACAAACGAGTAATGCTCACAAAAATTAGCTAGACGTGAGCGAGTTGTTACTCCCTTGCTTATGTCACCCAATATCTGATCGATAGGGTGATTCCTTTGAATCGTCGCTCGTGTGGCAGAACCTCCCAAGTTATTAGACCCACATGCACCTGTCATTGTCTCAAAGACCTCAGACGGCTATGCATGTGCACCAGATAACTTAATAGGATCTGTCCGAGTGACCCAAGGACCTCAGATAAACCAATTATAACTAGGATCGTAGGATAAAGTAAACACAAATCACACACACCAACATTTTGCAACGGAAATCTTATTACGAAATTTTACAAGTTACATCAAGTTTACAGTGTACATGATCGAATTGCACTATATTTTGAATGTATAAACATTTATATGTTTAAAGTATATGCTAGCTTAAGTGACCATCCTCAAAAAGGAGTATAGTAGGAGTACTTAGACTTCTAAGAAGGCCGAGCCCATCAGCACTTAACACCACCAACTGCAACACAAAGTTAAAACCTGAAAAACAACAGGGAATAAAACCCTGAGTACGGAATTACTCAGCAAGACTTACCCGACTAAGGAAAATGACTCTCAAGGATATGCTGGGTGAATAGGAATCAAGGAAAAGGCTTTAGCAAGAATCAACTTAGATACTTTTGCAGAAATAGCTTACTAAAGTGAGTCCTTACTTTCAATATTTTAACGCCAGGTTAAATATTAATAGACTATGGTTGCATCTAGTCTAATTTCACCATCTCATCAATACAACATCATTTTTACTCATAATGTTTACATCCTGACTTAGGTTGCAGGTCAATGACCAAGTCTCCACTGTCCGGGGATATAACGGCGATCCGAATCGATTTACTCAGCTGAGGATCTCTAACCACACGACATATGTAGCACTTAACCCTTGCATATGTCAACCGTTCCCATAGATCCTCCACAACATGAACCGGTCCGCGCTACCCGGGAGCACAGTACTCCTCCATCCAGCCTCCAGCCAGGAGGGTACACACTACTCCCACCATCTCCCACGCCTAGTGTGCGGTTGTCTTTTCACGTATGGAATAGCTGGATTCAAGCTTACCCTGTCCTATATCCAGGGCATGTGGCCAGTTAAGATAGTCCTTGATCATACAGGCCTACATACGCATCCAATCCTTATTTAACCTGGGTGGAGCATCACCTATTCCTAACCCAAGTCTCGATTTAAGTACTTCCATCCTTAGGATTGTTTGTGTTCCTTAGGATGAAAAGAGCATCACAGGGAACTTTGCAGTAAGATCCCACCACGCTCCCAATGAAAATATTCTTGCAGGTAGAAGCCATCCTTCCTCAGGATAAACCTGAGCTAGGCATAAGTGCAAAGGACAAACTCTATCTGCTTATAAGCAGGGCTAAGCATTTTTGGTAAATCATATTTTGATACTTCACCAGAAGTATCTATAAAAGGAATAGATTTCAAGGTAGCCAACGCATCAAAGGGTTTCCAAGCAACTCCTATAAACCTAATGCACATTTCGCTAGACTTAAAGTGTGTAAAAATTATTTAAAAACACAAGGAAGGGGTTGCATGCACTGGGGCTTGCCTGGATAACACTAGGTTAGTGTTGTTAGACGATGTCTGCTCGATGAGTATCCCTCGACCGAGCACTTGCTTGATTTAACCATCTTCAGGTTGGTCCATCAGCTTCACCATGCGGATTAGCCCGCGCTTGGGGTCGACTTGGCTCGTCTTCCACATCACGTGATTATTTATCGTACCTCATGAGATGTACGATGCACATGTATGAGCACGAGTATAAAGAGTATAAGATAGATATCTACACCGAAGAGAATAAAACACTTATAACAAAACATTAAGCAAATACTAGCTAGTGGTATACGACTAATTATAATAATTACGCCTTTCTAGCCTATTCGGAGGTAGCGCATACATCGCAATACAATAAAATATACACATGTTTTACTTTCTTTTATGATTTATTAACATAATCATATTACTACGTATATTTTTACCTAGTCAGCATAGTATGACCACTATCATTTGACACAAGAAAATCTAAAAATGCTTACCACCAACACACTCCGAACACGAAATTGATGATCATCAGATGATGCTATTTGCTCCCCACTACTCGGAGTGGCAAACAACATTCATCTGACACATAATCGATTTCTAAACATCGGATATAATGATTATCCGAGCAAATCATCGACTTCATTATGCAATCAAGATTTATCAAAAATCACTACTTATGGATTGAGATGATGTCGATCATAAGGTATTTTCCGAATATCCTAGCTGTTGTCCGAAACACGGACCCGGCGACGTAGAACCAAAGTGGTCGATGACGGGTCCCTGACGAGCATCGCTTTCGGGCTTTATTTTTATCTTCAACCATAGTTCTATTCTCACTCCCATACACACGCAGGCGAGGCAACCACAAAAGGAACTTGACGACGATGGCAGACACAAATATAGACATGATGCCAGGGTGTCGAGTAATGCCCAACAATCACGACAAAGCTGACTACGAGCAGGATAATGACGCGGTAGAGTGGCGCGCGCGCTTAGAGAGGCACAAGAGCTAGCGAGTTCGGACAGCTGGAGCAGAGTAAATTTGAGGACCAGGCGGGACGGACAGCGTGACGATTCCGACCACCAGAGACGACCACGACGAGCACGACGTCCGGGGCACGGCAGGGGACGACGGAAGGGAGGGCGACACAGGGGCGAGCTGGATATCGACGACATTGGGGTTCTGCGACACCCAGGGTGGCAGGGTTTCTCCACTCGGTTGCAGCTGCGACTGCTGCCCGGCCACCAGCTGCACCGGGTCGGGCTCAGGACGGCGACCGAGGAAGGAGCAGGGATGGGAGGGACTCGCCACAAAAAAAATCGGGCACGCGCAGGAGCTGTCACCGGTGAGCACGCGCGCAGAGAAGGATCCAGGGGACGCAAGGGAAACAGGGAGCAGGAGGGCGCGATGACTAGAGCTCCAGCTGGGCGAACTCCGAGCAGGAGCAGGGAAGACCACGACGTGCGTGGGAGCAGGGATCTCGGCAAAGCGTGGCGAGCTAAGGGATCTCTGGCCATGGATGGAGCTCGGTGTGGCCAGAGATGGAGCTAGAGGGCAAGCAGGGAGGGGCAACCGGTAGAGGAGGAGCAGAGGCCGACTGAAGAGGGCATGCCATGGGCTCAAGCACAGTAGGGAAATCTAGCCAGACGCCATGGGAGAATATACGAGCGGGGATGGCGCGGGCACGTTCACGGCTGCTCCAGACTCTCACGAAGCAGGACTTCAGCGCGGCCAGGAAGATGGGGACAAGCTGCAGGGGAGCTCGCAGGGGATCCAACGCCAGGAGCTCGGCTGGCCGAGTTGAGGAAGATGGCGAAGAGGCTGACCGTGAGGGAGCTCAACTCCAGGGAGAGGCACGCAGAGAAGCTCTAGCAGCCGATTGCGGAGGGAGGCAAGATTTGTCGAGAGCTGAGCGCAGAGGGAGGTGTCGTGAGCAGATGAAGCCTCCAGGCTTCCGTCGGCTAGGAGATGAAGACACGAAGATGATAGGACTGAAAGAAAATATCCCATCAGAGGGCGGTGTTGAGATAAGGCCGATGGGAACAAAAATCAGATTTAGATATTTGCAGCCAGCCGTTGTTGGGAATTGGGATAAGAAAGGGAGGTTTAACTGTGATCAAGGAGACATCCACGACGACAATACTTCACAAGGGTACAGCTGGGAGATTTTCCAATGAGCTGAGTGCACATGATAAGGAGACGGTTGAGCGGTGGAAAGGAGAAAGAAAATTCAGATTTTTGCTCTTTTTTCCAATTTTTGGTTACAAAAGACTACACAGATAATTTAGTTTTCAGATCAAGTCTGCGCAAGATGTAAACCGGATGAAACAAAAAAATACCAGTCAAACTAGTACAGACTACGTTTGATTTAATTTAGAGTAGATAATTTACTGAGCGAATAAATCTCAATTTTAAATCCTCGGATGTGATTTCTCAGCTGATGGGCGGAGACAGAATTATTTTTCACCTAAAACTTTAGTTGTCGAGTCCTAATAAATCTCGTTTCGGATAAAGTCAGAGAACTGAACTAAGTTTCTAAATTCGTCTTTGCATGAGCGATGAACTTTAAATAATCACTAGACTTGCCGATTTTCGGAACAATTATGTTCCGAACGTCACAAAAATTTAGGTGGACAGATAAAGATAAAAACGACGTCGAACTCGCGACAGACGAAACAGATTAAGACGGAGACTGTTATTATCCCATGCTTAATTCCATACTCGTTGTTTAACGGGAGATAAACACCTGGGGTGTTACAGCTCGGACTTGAGTTGGAGGGGCCAGTGGTGCTTCTTCCTCCATAACTTGTTCTTCTTGTGCTCCCCCTTGATCACACGCCACTTCTTGAGGAACCTGTCCATCATCATGAGTTGGGGGATGCACCATCGTTGAGGAAGAAGGTTGATCTTGCTCTTGTTGTTCCTGTGGTCGCACATCTCCAATCGCCATGGTGCGTATTGCAGCCGTTGGAACGTCATCTTTATCTACATCATCAAGATCAACTTGCTCTCTTGGAGAGCAATTAGTCTCATCAAATACAACGTCACTAGAGACTTCAACCAGACCCGATGATTTGTTGAAGACTCTATACGCCCTTGTATTTGAGTCATACCCTAGTAAAAACCCTTCTACTGCCTTGAGAGCAAATTTAGAATTTCTACCTTTCTTCACTAGAATGTAACATTTGCTCCCAAATACACGAAAGTATGAGACGTTGGGTTTGTTACCGATAAGAAGTTCATACGAGGTCTTCTTGAGGAGGCGATGGAGGTAGAGCCAGTTTATGGTGTGGCAAGCTGTGTTCACAGCTTCCAACCAAACCCGCTCAGGCATCTTGAACTCTCCAAGCATTGTCCTCTCCATGTCAATGAGCGTCCTGTTCTTCCTCTCTACCACACCATTTTGTTGTGGTGTGTAGGGAGCGAAGAACTCGTGCTTGATGCCTTCCTCCTCAAGATACTCCTCCACTTGCAGATTCTTGAACTCGGACCCGTTGTCGCTTCTTATCTTTTTCACCTTGAGCTCAAATTCGTTTTGATCCCTCCTTAGAAAGCGCTTTAGGGTCCCTTGGGTTTCTGATTTATCCTGCAAAAAGAACACCCAAGTGAAACGGGAAAAATCATCAATAATTACTAGACCATACTTACTTCCCCCGATGCTAAGGTAGGCGACGGGTCCGAAGAGGTCCATATGTAATAGCTCCAATGGTCTTGATGTTGTCATCACATTCTTGTTGTGATGAGTGCTTCCCACCTGTTTCCTGGCCTGACAAGCTGCACAAGGTCTATCTTTTTCGAAGCAGACATTGGTTAGTCCTAACTCATGTTCTCCCTTTAGAAGTTTATGAAGGTTCTTCATCCCAACATGTGCTAGACGGCGATGCCACAGCCAGCCCATGCTAGTCTTAGCTATTAAGCATGCATCTAGATCGGCCTCCTCTTTCGAAAAATCAACTAAGTAGAGTTTGTCGTCTAATACACCCTTAAACGCTAATGAACCATCACTCCTTCTAAAGACAGAAACATCAACATTTGTAAACAAACAATTGTAGCCCATGTGGCACAATTGACTTACAGACAGGAGATTATACCCTATTGACTCTACTAAGAATACATTTGAAATAGAGTGCTCGCTTGTGATGGCTATCTTTCCCAAACCTTTAACCTTGCCTTGGTTCCCATCTCCAAAAATAATCGTATCCTGGGAATCCTTGTTCTTGACGTAGGAGGTGAACATCTTCTTCTCCCCCGTCATGTGGTTTGTGCATCCGCTGTCGATAATCCAGCTTGAGCCCCCGGATGCATAAACCTGCAAGGCAATTTACACTTGGGTTTTAGGTACCCAACTCTTGTTGGGTCCTACAAGGTTAGTCACAATAGCCTTTGGAACCCAAATACAAGTCTTGTCTCCCTTGCATTTGGATCCCAACTTTCTAGCAACTACTTTATCATTCTTAAATAAGAGCGCAAATGAAGTATTGCAAGCATGGTAAATGGTAGAAGGCTTATTACATACTCTCCTAGGCACATGATGCACAACATTACTTTTCCTAGGCCTACCATGCACAAAAGTAGAGCTAGAGGCAATCATAGCATGTGAATTAAAGGCATCATGATCATAACTCCTATTATAATGAGCATTCCTAGAAAATTTTCTATCATTATAAATGAAAGCATGATTCCTTTGAGTACTATTAGCCATAGGGGCCTGTCCTTTCTTCTTGTTGGGAATGGGAGCCCTTTGGCTTGTTAAGTTCTTGGCTTCCTTTCGAAAGCCAAGTTCATCCTTAATTGAGGGGTGTCTACCAACGGTGTAGGCATCCCTAGCAAATTTTAACTTATCAAAATCAACCTTGCAAGTCTTAAGTTGAGCATTAAGACTTGCCACCTCATCATTTAATTTGGTAATTGACGCAAGATGTTTATCACAAGCATCAATATCAAAATCCTTGCATCTATTGCAAATTACAACATGTTCTACACATGAACTAGATTTATTAGTTACCTCTAGCTTAGCATTTAAATCATCATTCAAAATCTTTAAACTAGAGATTGATTCATGGCACACAGATAATTCAGAGGATAATATTTCATTCCTTTTAGTTTCTAAAGCAAGAGATTTTTGTACATTAACAAATTTGTCATGTTCTTCATATAAAATGTCCTCTTGCTTCTCTAGCAATCTATCT
Source organism: Zea luxurians (assembly GCA_029449295.1). Lineage (NCBI taxonomy): Eukaryota > Viridiplantae > Streptophyta > Magnoliopsida > Poales > Poaceae > Zea > Zea luxurians. The sequence continues at coordinate 58,929,176 of JAOPSE010000007.1, forward strand.
TTTTCATTTAGAGCATCAATTAACTCATTAATTTTATCTACTTTTGCTCTATCTAAACCCTTAAATAAATCAGTATAATCTACTTCATCATCACTAGAATCATCATCGCTTGAAGTAGTATACTTAGGGGTTTCTCGAACACTTACCTTCTTTTCCTTGGCCATGAGGCAAGTGTGGCATTCGTTGGGGAAGAGAGAAGAATTGTTGAAGGCCAAGGCTGCCAGTCCTTCATCATCGGAGTCGGATGAAGAGCAGTCCGAGTCCCATTCTTTGACAAGGTGCACCTCGCCCTTTGCCTTCCTGTAGCTCTTTTTCTTCTCCTTCTTCCTGCTCTTTTCTTGTCCCTGGTCACCATCATTATCGGGACAATTTGCTATAAAGTGACCAGTCTTACCGCATTTGAAGCAGGAGCGCTTTCCCTTTGCTTTGTTCTTGTTGGGGTACTCCTTGCATCCTTTCAGTGCGGTCTTGAAGCGCTTAATGATTAGGGCCATCTCATCTTCGTTGAGCCCGGCAGCCTCAACTTGTGCCACCTTGCTAGGTAGCGCCTCCTTGCTGCTTGTTGCTTTGAGAGCAACGGGTTGAGGCTCGTAGATGGGTAGTGTACCATTAAGCGCGTCGTCTACGTACCGTGCTTCTTTCACCATCATGCGCCCGCTCACGAACTTTCCGAGTATCTCCTTGGGCGTCATTTTGGTGTACCTAGGATTTTCATGAATGAGATTTACAAGATGGGGGTCAATTACCGTGAATGACCTTAGCATAAGTCAGATGACGTCGTGGTCCGTCCATCTTGTACTTCCATAGCTCCTAATCTTGTTGACTAGGGTCTTGAGCCTGTTGTATGTTTGTGTTGGCTCCTCTCCCCTGATCATCGCGAACCTTCCTAGCTCGCCTTCCACCAACTCCATTTTGGTGATCATGGTGGCGTCGTTTCCCTCATGCGATATCTTGAGGGTATCCCAAATTTGCTTGGCGTTGTCCAAGCCGCTCACCTTGTTGTATTCGTCCCTGCACAAGGATGCTAGCAAAACAGTGGTAGCTTGTGCATTCTTATGAATTTTCTCATTAATAAACACAGGGTTATCCGTACTATCAAAGTGCATTCCATTTTCAACTATCTCCCAAATACTAGGATGGAGAGAAAATAAGTGACTACGCATTTTGTGACTCCAAAAAGAGTAGTCCTCTCCATCGAAGTGTGGAGGTTTACCAAGAGGAATTGAAGGAAAATGAGCATTGGAATTGAAAGGAATGCGAGAGTAATCAAATGAATAATTTTGATTAACTGTTTTCTTCTTTGAAGAGGAGTCGTCGTCGTGTGGTAAAGAAGACGAGGCATCACTGTCGTAGTAGATGATCTTCTTGATGCGCTTCTTCTTCTTCTTTCCATCTCTTTTCTTATGACTCGAGCCTGAGTCGGTTGGCTTGTTGTCTCTAGGCTCATTGAGGAAAGACTCCTTTTCCTTGTCGTTGATCACCATCCCCTTTCCCTTAGGATCCATCTCTTCGGGCGATTAGTCCCTTACGTGAAGAGAACGGCTCCGATACCAGTTGAGAGCACCTAGAGGGGGGGTGAATAGGTGATCCTGTAAAAATCAAAAACTAATAGCCACAAAACTTTGTTATGTAAGTTAGAACGGCTAAGTAGCTTGAGGCAAGTTCTTGTAACCACAGATAATCAAAGGTAAAGCACATAAGAGACACGCGATTTTTATCCCGTGGTTCGGCCAAGTAATACTTGCCTACTTCCACGTTGTGGCGTCCCAATGGACGAGGGTTGCACTCAACCCCTTTCAAGTGATCCAATGATCAACTTGAATACCACGGTTTTTCCTTTCTTTGTATTTCTCCCGTTTGCGAGGAATCTCCACAACTTGGAGCCTCTCGCCCTTACAATGATGATCACAAAAGAAGCACAGAAGTAAGGGAGGGGAGAGCAACGCACACAAGACTCAAATCACAGCACAATCACGCACACAAGCCACAACTTGAGCTCAAAACGCAACCCATAGAGTTCACAACTCAAATGGAGCTCAAGTCACTATCTCAAAGAATCAAATGCGCGAAGTTAGAGTCTAGAAGTCTTAGAATGTTTCTTGAATGCTTGGGTGACTCCTCCATGCGCCTAGGGGTCCCTTTTATAGCCCTAAGGCAGCTAGGAGCCGTTGGAGATCAACAAGGAAGGCTATCCTTGCCTTCTGTCGGGTGGCGCACCGGACAGTCACTGTAGACAGTCCGGTGCCGATCTCCTTCCTATTCTGGCATAGACGACCGTTGCGAATTCGTGGCAGTTGGCGCACCGGACACAGTCCGGTGCATATCGGACAGTCCGGTGCCCCTGCCTACCGTTGGCGCGGGCCACGCGTCGCCCGAAGAGTGTGCGGCCGACCGTTGCGCAGTCGACCATTGGCTCACTGGACAGTCCGGTGAATTATAGCCGTATGCCGCCAAACTTTTCCTGAGTGTGGCCTGTTCACCGGAGTTCAGCCTAGCGCACCGGACACTGTCCGGTGCGCTAGACCGAGCTGGACTTTGGCTGTACACAGCTAAGTCTTGCAATCCTTTCTTTTCCTGTTTCTAGCACTTTAGACAATATATGTTAGTACTCAAAACAATGTATTAAGTCTAGAAACGTACCTTGCTACATGATTTTCACTTCTTGCTTGTTTGGCACATAAACAACTCACTTAACATGTGTTGGACACTTAATCACCAAAACATTATAGAAATGGCCCAAAGGCACATTTCCCTTTCAATAGCTTTGAATCTTGTTGACTAGGGTCTTGAGCCTGTTGTATGTTTGAGTTGGCTCTTCTCCCCTTATCATGGCGAACCTCCCTAGCTCGCCTTCCACCAGTTCCATCTTGGTAATCATGGTGGCGTCATTGCCTTCGTGAGAGATCTTGAGGGTATCCCATATTTGCTTGGCATTGTCCAAGCTGCTCACTTTGTTGTATTCATCCCTGTATAGAGATGCTAACAACATAGTAGTAGCTTGGGCATTTTTATGTATTTGCTCATTGATAAATACAGGATTGTCAGTGCTATCGAAATGTATTCCATTTTCAACAATTCCCAAATACTAGGATGGAGAGAAAATAAGTGACTGCGCATTTTATGACTCCAAAATGAATAGTCATATCCATCAAAGTGTGGGGGTTTTCCAAGTGATATAGATAATAAATGGGCATTCGAATTATAAGGGATGCGATAATAATCAAAAGAATAGTTTTGATTAACCGTTTTCTTTTTCGACAAAGAGTCTTCGTCGTTGTCATCCCTTGGTGAAGAGGAGGCATCGTTGTCGTAGTAGATGATCTTCTTTATGTGACTCTTCTTCCCATCCCTCTTCTTGTGACAGCCTAAGTTAGTGGGCTTGTCGCCTTTTGGCTCATCGACGTAGAGGGTCTCCTTCTCCTTGTCGTTGATCACCATCCCCTTTCCTTTAGGATCCATCTCTTCGGGCGGTTAGTCCCTTAATGAAGAGTACGTCTCCGATACCAATTGAGAGAACCTAGAGGGGGGCTGAATAGGTTATCCTGTAAAAATCAACACTAAATGCACAAACTTGGTTTATGAAATGTTAGTGAAATCAAAACCACGGTGTTATGACTAGAGAGAAAGAGATGACTTCTTCACTTAATTGCTCTTCACAAAGTGAGTATTAAACTTAGAGCAATTATCAAGTGAGTAGAAGCAGAGAGAATCACACACGAATAACAATAGGTGACACAACGATTTTTATCCCATGGTTCGGCCAAGTAGAACACTTGCCTACTTCCACGTTGTGGCGTCCCAAAGGACGAGGGTTGCACTCCACCCCTTTCAAGCGATACAATGATCCACTTGAATACCACGGTTTTCTTCCTTATAGCAGATGTTCCCTTTGTGAGGAATCTCTACAAGTTGGAGCCTCTCACCCTTACAATATTGATCGTAATGAAAACCACAAGAGTAAGGGAGGGAATTGAAGTTGCCTAGAGGGGGTGAATAGGCAAGTTAAAACTTTTTCAACAAAAACTAGAAGCAAACTGGGTAAAATTGAATTGATCTCGAAATTCACCCAGTTAACTTTGGAAATGAGATGTTCTAAATGATCCATAGGGTTCGAAGTAGTAGATCTGAGAAGGGAACTTCTCAAAATCCACACACCAAAAAGATATAAACAAATCTTTCACGGAATGGTGAGAGAACGAAGAACACAAACAAACACAATGAGCAAGAACACAAGAGACACAAGATTTATTCCGAGGTTCGGTCACACCACCAAGGTGCCCTACTTCCTCGTTGAGGCACCCACAAAGAGTCGGGTCTCTTTCAACCCTAATCCTCCCTTTGCCGACCACAAAGGTTAAGCCCACACACTAATCTTTGCTCAAACGAGCGGGTAATACAAACTTTCTTGTGGTCTTCCACAAGATTTGGAGAGTCACAAGAGACACCTAGTCGTCTAGGAGCTAGAAGCTCCAAGAGTAATGAATCCACAAAGAACTCGATGTAGTACCAAAGCTCGAATCAAGAAGAGCAAGAAGGATTTAGAGATGAAGCACAAAAACCGTAGCTCTCAAACTCACTCAAAGATTTCTCTCCAAAGATTTGAAATGGGAGAGGAAAGAGGTGTGTGAGAGAGAGTGGGAGGTGTTTCTCAGGTTAGAAATGGAGTTTTGTGCGTGCTCTGCTATGGGGAAGAGTGTGGGAGGTGTATATAAAGGTGCCCCCAAAAGCTGGTGGCCGTTGGGGAAATCTGACTGAAAAATGGTTAAATCGGTTCTAAAACCGGTTGAACCGGATTCCACCAGGGGGTTTTTGGTTCACTGGCGGACTCAGCCGGAGACTGGACCGGCTGCAAATCCGGTTGAGCCGGGCCAAAATTTGGTTGAACCGGTTGCAAATCCAGTTGAGCCGAACCAAAAATTCGGTTGAACCGGTTGCAAATTCGGTTGAGCCGGGCCAAAATTCATTTGAACCGGTTGCAAATTCGGTTGAACCGGGCCAAAATATAGTTGAACCGTTTTTCCAAAAAACTACACACAACTTTTTCTGACAGGACTGACTGGCAGACTAGCAGGTCAGACAGTGACAGAGGGGAACAATGCAGAAACCGGTTGAACCGGTTTTAATTCCGGTTGAACCGATTTTTGAAACTATTGCATAGATTTTGAGAAAACTGAAGTGAAACAAGGGTAAAATGGAAGTTTTAGATCAAGGATTTTGAGCTTTAGTACCAACACCAACCTTCTTTTTGGATCCCCTTGATAGTACGACAATTCCTATACTCAAGTTAAATAAAATATAATTAAGTAAACTCCTTGAGTAATTGGTGTCTCATGTGTGATTTCTCCATGGCATTGCTTCATAAGGATCACAAACATCCTTGTCTCACCTTGTCGGTGTTTCGGACCCGAGGGACCCTCAACCGAACCGACTAGTGAATTTTATGCCACGTGTCCCTGCCCGGATGGATTGATGCAAGATGAAACACAAGATTTATCCTGGTTCTAGCTAAGAGGGCCCTACTTCCAGCAGAGGGAGGATGAGGCTTATATTATCTTGCACCGGGGTGCTTGTAGTAGGGGATACAAGCTTTGCGAGAGAGGGAACGGATCCCAGGTCTCTTGAGAGATCTAGTGTTATGGAGTGAAGGTTGCACTGAAGAGTTCTTTGTTGGTGTTGTGTGAGCCGTATGGGTGAGCTTTTAAAACCTGCCTTGGGAAGGCCCTGGGTATCTCCTTTTATAGGTACAAGGAGGTGACCCAGCTGTACATATGGGGGTGCAGCTATGCGCTAATGTGAACGGCGGAGAAGTGCTTGAGCCCTATAGAAGCGTGGCCGGCGGCGCGGCCCCAGGTCCCGTCCCCTGTAGCGGCACGGCCGGCACCACCGAGTTGAAGTCGAGCTTTGTAGCGCCGTGGCCGGCGATATGGCCTGGTCATCGAGGTGGCCTTGAAGTTTGTGTCCTACTGACGTTTCTTTGAATTTGTAGAGAGCTGAGGACAGTCGATGTCATGATCGCGTGCCGGGGATCATCATTACCTATTACTGGAGTAATTTGATGTGACATCGGTCTTGTTCCTTCGTAGCCTGAGGTGGCTAGCTATGGAAAGGACAGTGTTGTATTCCCCGTTTGTGTAGTTAGTCCGAGACCGTCTCGGGCGAGACGGTGATTTCTCCTGAAGCCGAGGCCTAGGTCGAGCGAGGCGAAGATCTCCTCCTGAGGCCGAGGCTGAGGCCGAGGCCTGGGTCAGGCGAGGCGGAGATCCATCTCGAGGCCGAGCCCGTGCTCGAGCGTGGTGATGATTCCTCCTAAGGCTGAGGCCGGGGTCGGGCGAGGCGGAACTCCCTGTTGCGCGCGAGGCTGAACTCGGGAAAGGCGGTGACTACTGTTGTTAGTCTTACCCTAGTTGGCACAGTGGTCGAAACGGGGTGAATAGTGTTGTTATCCTGTCAGAACGATCAATAAAAGGGTGAAGTGACTGTGGTCATTTCGACCTTGCCAACCGCGGCGCGTGTGTCAGGATAAGGTGTCAGGTGATCCTTGCATTAAATGCGCATGTGATACGGTCGGTGGCAAGGCGGTTTGGCCGAGGCCGCTACCCGACAAAGTTTACCCGAGTTCTGCCTCGGGCGAGCCGGGGGTGTGCCCCCTGCCTGAGGGGACCCTCGGGCGAGCCGTGAATCCGTATGGAACTACTGTTCTTGTCCGAGGCTGGGCTCGGGTGAGTCGGGACCGCGTCCCTTGGTAGACGAGGCCTTGACTTGAACCGTGCTTACCAGTCTTTATGGTTTGTTTTAAAGATATTCTCAGCCAAGTTTAGGAGTACTGGGGGTACCCCTAATTATGGTACCCGACAGTAGCCCCCGAGCCTCAAAGGGAGTGTAGGCACTCGCTTGGAGGTTCTACCGGATTTTTGCGAGGTGACTGGTCTTTTTTAGTAGCATTTTGTTCCGATGGGCGCGCGCGAGCGCACCCGTCGGGTGTAGCCCCCGAGGCCTTGGAGGAGTGGTTTGACTCCTCTGAGGTCTTAATGCTCTTCCTGTGATTCCTTGGTCGGCCTTGTTGTTCGCTCATGCGGCCAGGCCGCAGCCCTAGGTGCATAGTTAGGCTCCAAGTTTTTAAGTTTAGTTTGTCGACGCTGTCAACAATTTAGTCATAGCCTGGTGCGAGAGCAGCCCCCGAGCCTCTGCACGGAGCGAGAGGACGATCAAGGACCATCTCGGCTTTTTATAGTACGCCCCTTTGTCGCCTTTCCGCAAGGAGGAAGGGGGAACGCGCCATGTTACCCTCGGTGGGCACCGAACATGGTGTTTCCAGTGAGTTGCTAACAGGTAATCCGAGTGGACGCCCGAGCCCCGTTCGTTAAGAGTCGGCTAGTGGCCTAGAGGCACGCTCCAAAAGTACCTGTGGGTGATTCACTGGACCTGGACCCATCTAATAGGGTCTGAGGGCTCGGTGCCTCCCTCTGGTGGGATTTCATTACAAATCGTTCCCGTGGGTCTCGGAAATGTCCTAGGGTACCTCGGGAGCGTAGCCCGAGTCTCAGCCATGTAACGGACATACCCAGGGTCATCCCTGACTCTACATGCTCTAGGGCGGCTGTCGAACCCTTCCAAGGGGCCAGCCTTCGAACCCCTGATCAGTAGAGGGCTCGGAGCCCGAGTGCTCTGGGGCGGTTGCCGAACCCCGCAGGGCACAACCTTCGAACCCCTGATCAGTAGGAGGGCTCAGGGCCCGTTTCCTTTGCTGAGAAGGACTCTTTCGAGATATCTCCTTTCCCGATCCCTACAGAGAGAGAGAGAGGGGAAAGGAAGAAAGGGAATAAACTAAAGCAGTGTGGCGCACCTTTTTGAGGCGGTCATCATGACGGAGGCAAAACGGCGCCCGCTCGCCTGCCAAAGGTGACGCGTGTCCTGCCAGAGAGTTAATGCGACGGGACGGGCGACTCGTGGGGTGCCCATTGCGCGTGCGCGAGCCATTCGAGGAACGGAAAAAACCGTTTTGATTTCGAATTTAAAATTCATGAGGGGCTCGGGCGAAGTTTTGGGTGGATTTTCCCCGAGCCTTTATATACCTGGGAGAGGGACCGGCAGCGGATCTTTACCCTGCCACTTGCGCTTCCGTCCTTGCATTCTGCCTTTGCTTTCACAACCTGAGAGAGTAGACAGAGAGAAGAGAAAACCGCGCACCTCGTCCCCTCCGCCTCCACCGCTGCCGCTCGGCAATGGCTGACAAGACGATCGTCATTCCGCCGCGCGACCCGTGGCCCTTCTCCACCGTCACTGCGGAGGATATGCAGGCCCTTGTTGCCAAGGGTCTGCTCCGTCCTCTCTCCGGGCGGCCGCAGCCTGAGTGGTTGGCCCTCGGGAGCGAGGCCGACCCGACTCCGCTGCCGGGGTACATGGTCAGCTTCACCCCTTTTCATGAGCGGGGGTTTGGGATGCCGGCGAGCCGCTTCATGCGGGCGCTCCCGCACTACTATGGGGTGGAGCTTCACAACTTCAACCCTAACTCCATCGTACAGGAGGCCATTTTCGCGGCGGTTTGCGAGGGGTTTTTGGGGATTGACCCGCACTGGGACCTGTGGACCCATCTCTTCTGCGCGGAGTTCTCCGCTGTGTCGACGGACGTGAAGAAGGTCTGTATGGCGGTGCGGGCTGGTGGCTGCACCCTCCAGCTGAGGTTGGGGCGCGCACAGTAGTACATCCCCGCCTCCCTTGTGTCTTCGAACAAGGGGTGGCAGAACCGGTGGTTTTATCTTCGGAATGACGATGGGGTGCTGCCGCCCTTTTCTCAATGAGTGGTGACCGCCATCGGCGATAACTGGCGCTGGGGGCCACACGCGAGAACCAGGAGAAGCTCCAGCCCCTTCTCCGTGCCCTGCAGAAGCTCCAAGGCGAAGGCCTTACCGCCGCGGGGGTCGTCGCCGCTATCCATCGCCGGAGGGTGAAAGGGAAATGTGCCCTTAGGCCATTTCTAAGTATTTTGGTGATTTAGTGTCCAACACAAGTGCCTAAGTGTAAAAAGGTGGACAAAGTACAAATCAAGAATTAAGGTATGTTTCTCAGACTTAGTACATTGTTTTATGGACTAATGTATTGTGTCTAAGTGCTGGAAACAGGAAAAATCCAATTGGAAATGTCTTGGCTCGAGCAGCCAAGAATCTGCTGAGTCTGCAAGCACCGGACTGTCCGGTGGTGCACCGGACAGTGTCCGGTGCGCCAGGCTGGCTAGAGCGAAGTGGCTGCTCTCGGGAATTCACCGGCGACGTACGGCTAAAATTCACCGGACTGTCCGGTGTGCACCGGACTGTCCGGTGAGCCAACGGTCGGCCGGGCCAACGGTCGGCCGCGCAATCTGCGCGGGACACGTGGCCGAGCCAACGGCTAGAAGACGGCACCGGACTGTCCGGTGTGCACCGGACATGTCCGGTGCGCCAACGGCTCTCAGGCTGCCAACGGTCGGCTTCGCTATTTAAGGAAGGAAATCGGGCACCGGACAGTGTCCGGTGTGCACCGGACTGTCCAGTGCCCCCGATGACAGAAGGCAAGAATGGCTTTCCAAGATTGTGCTCAACGGCTCCTAGCTGCCTTGGGGCTATAAAAGGGACCCTAGGCGCATGGAGGAGAATACCAAGCATCCTTTGAGCATCATTGATCACTCACACTTCATTCTTGCGCACTTGTTCGACATTTTAGTGATTTGAGCTCCGTTGTGTTCACCTCGAAGCTGGCATCAAATCCACTTGTGTTCTATACCAAAAACGTGGCATACCACCTAGGGCACCCACTGGAAAAAGTTGAGCCCGAGACTCGGACGTTTGACATGCCATGGCATGGCTTTTGTCGCGAAGTGCGCAGTGTGACACACCCGATTTGGCACTCGAAGATCTCCCTCCCTAGGCCATATCTGCCCCGACGTCTCACAGTTGAGTGACAGCCCTAGGTGCCAGGAAGAGGTCTGCGCCGAACTTTTGCAAAGATTCGCACGTTTGCGACCTCTGCCGACGTTTGAACAATGGAAGAAACAAACCGCCACGTGTTCGACGCGTTCTGCCGCGCCAGAGCACGCCCGCGCGCGCCCCCGTGAGCCCCGCGCCGCGCCCAAGCCAAGCCAGCGCCCTGGCCCGCGCCCGCGCCTATAAAACCCTCCCAGGCCTCGACCGTACCCTTCCGCACCCGCCCGACCCTCGCCGGAGCTTAGTTCACCGCCGTTGGCCAGTGCGCAGCTTGTCCGCGGCCACCCGATCCCCTGCCACCGTAGACCGGCCAGCCCAGCCATTCCCAACCCCGTCCAGCCCTCGGAGAAGACTGTGCACGTCTCCGTGAAGCTCCCCGAGCGAGGAATCGGAGTTTGCTTCGCCAGAGAGGCCGGCCCAAGGTCGCCGGAGCACTAAACCTCGCCGGAGTACGTGGACCGGGTAAACCACTCAACCATCCTTCGATTCCTTGTGCACACAGTCGCTACGTTACACCGTGAAGCTCACCGTGCCCTTGGATTGAACTAGTTCGCCGTGGTTTGGCCGGTACACTCGCCGCCGATGAGCACACCCGCCTGCGCTCGTGGACCGGGCGATTCCGGCCATCCCCGACGTCAAGCCGTACCTCGACGTGACCGCCAGAGTCTCCCCGAGCCAACCCCACCCTTCGCCGGACCTCCCTCGCCGCCGGTATGCCGCGCCACCCTTTTCTTTCCCGCGGTTACTGTTTCAGTTGGGGGAAGGACTGCGGGTGAGAGGGAGAGAAGGTCAGGGGGTTAAGTGAAATGTCAGAGACTCAGGAGAATAGTGGCGCAAGGGTAGAACTGCGAAGGTTGATTTAGTTTGAACCCAGGGACCTCGGCGCAAACTGCTTTTTCAGAAAAACCTTATTAAAACCTGATTTAAATTCAAACATAAACTTTAAAAACCCATAACTTCTGTTTGGTTTATCCAAATTTGGTCAAACCAATTTTGCCAGACTCTAAATAATGTAACCTACTTAAGAAAAATATAAAACCCCATAGGTACTATAGAAAACTATAAGGTTCTGATTTAATTATAGTTTTGACCAAAAGCTCAATAATAGCAAGAAAAATGGTTGTACTATTTAACTAGGGTTAGAAAAATTTGGAGAAGTTTATATCTACCTACTGACCTATTTAAAAATGTTAAACCCCTCTGTCCACTACATTGAGTTAGTTTTTACTCCTTCTTTTGCATTATGCTTAAAGTTAAGAAAAATAGAAAATGTGATTTAAATAGTGAACCAGAGGGCATCCCTATTTTTGTTAGGGTACTTAATCAATATAGTTCACTGGAAAAATCTATCACACCCTGGTTTAGTATAAAATAAATAGGATACCTTTTATTTTAAGAAAACAAGGGAAACTTAGAAAAACCCTACAAAAATAACCTCATGGTGAAAACACCCCAACCCTTGGGATAACTAATGTTTTGATAATAAGAACTTAAGAAAAATCTGAAATCTGTTGTTTGATATTTTTCAAATGACAAGTTAGTTCTAAACACCCTTTTTGCACCAAACTTTAGAAATCCACCATTAAATAACCATCATGTGGCTCTCTGTCATTTTTGGTACAAGAGCTTATTATCACTGTTAGAGGCCAACAAAAATAACCCTTAGGTCAGGACCCACTTTAATAAAAGACTTGTAGTACAAAGTGGCTCATTTGCACCACTTTTGTTATTTTTGTATACAGCATAGCCTTTTTATTTTGAATCCCATATTCTTAAGACAGGCCATATTGACCAAGGGCAAGCCACTAAAATTTTTGTAGAATTGTTGAAAATAGTTAATTCACCTTGGTAGTTCAAACCCCACTAGAATTCATAAATAAACATTAAAGAGAGGAAAAAATGAACCATGGAAATTAGTATCCTCCTAAGACCCTTGTAAATTGTTCCCTGAAATATACAAATGCCATACCAATCCTCTTTGTTTACCCCAAATAAAACTTGAATATAAAAGTGATAAGTATAAACCACTAAAACCCCGCATGTCCGAGAAACCCTAAGTTATTTCTTGACTTAGTTTCTTTTAGTATAATGTTATTAAATCCTACATAATCATGACATACATGTTCATTGCATTCGATAGACTGTAATCTTGCTGACGGAGAGTACATCCTCGTGCCGGAGCAAGGAGCTGCCCAGGAGGTTGCCCCGGATCCAGCACCAGAGCCTGCACCAGAGGACCTGCCTGCCACTGCTTTGGAAGGCAAGCCCCGGTTTTATGCATAACCTGTTATTTATGCTATTTTACTTCACTTAATGGTTGTAGGATTGATTGTGCACTTAGGTGTAGGAATTGTTTGAAACCCTAGTTGCATGATCTCAGGAATCCTTTTGAGATGAATACTAGTATGACAGGTCGAGTAGTTGCTTTATTTAATTAGGATCTCGGTAGAAGACGAGTGATTTTTCTAGCACTCGCGCGAGATCAGGAAATTGATTGTACCCACTTTCACACTGTCATGATACTAGTTGGTGGACAACAATCCATGGGGATGGGTTGTCCACGAGATGGAAAATGGAATAAGGATTAACGTGCGGATACTTATGTCAAGCGTTTGAATGTACTAAACACATACCGAGAAATATGGTAAATCGGTAAGCCTAGTACCTGAGTGAACCTGCCCGCAGACATATCCCCTCACGCGACCTGAGACGAGGTCTCCCATTCCAGTTATGGTGGGTACAAGTGCGGTCACTGCACGACGGCCAGTCGGGGTCAGTGAGGCATTGTACGCCAAGGTGGTGAGCCCTGATCTGTTGCCAGGGAATCGACGGGGACGGTTGATGTGTGTGGGGACGGAGTGCCTCGCCACGTCGTGTGTTTAGGTTTACCTTGCAAGGATAAAAACTCGATTCGAATCGTCTGCTTCTCGCAGCTAATGAGACTGCTTGATCCATTGTACTGCATTGAGTAACAAGTGGAACTGTGTTGAGATGATACAAGCTGTTGATTGCTAAAAATTGCTTGCTACTATGTATGAGTAGATAGTACACTTTTAGCCTTAAGAGAGTCACACTTAATTTTGACAAAGTTAAAATCTTGATTTAGAAACTCAGCTAGTGCTTTTGGCAACCAAACCCCACAGCCAAATAGCTGCATGTCTAGAGGTAGAGGAGTAGACTCCACACACCGGGTAAGTCTAGCTGAGTATTAGTATACTCAGCCTTGCTTGTGGCATAATTTTTTACAGGTTCTCTGGAGGACATGGTTGCTGGAGTGACTTGGCCGTCCACCTTGCCACCAGGTTGGACTGTTGAGTGGGACCCTGCCTCGGCTGAGGAGGAGCATGAGGAGTGATGGGACAGGCTTCCCCATCCCTCCGTTTAATTATCGTTAGTTTTATTCTGCTGCACTTCGAACAATGATGACTACTTTTGGCAAAAACTCCGATGATGATGATGTAATAAATTAATACTCTGGCATGTATGGTTTTATGCTTTATTGTATTTGCTCTGTGACTCACCATCGAGTGAGAGTGTGGTACTTGATCCTGTCAGTGGCCGTGTCGGACTAGATCCGAGGGATTGACGGGTTATTCCCATTTAAGTGTGGTCTAGCCTCTAAGGCAGGGCTTTGGCACTTAAGTTGGAATAATTCGGGCAGTTCCGCCACAGCTGGTATCGGAGCTTGTACCACCACAGAGGAATCAATAAACATAAATGCCATCCCTTTTCTAAAGTAAAATTTGATAGAAACAATGTTGGATAGATCGTAGGACGAGCAGGATAGACCTAGGACGTGAAGCCTTAGGATGATAGAAGGGTAGCCAGGTGGCTAAGTGACTAGGCCCTACAGGCCACTTTTTACAGGATGGGAGTTCTTCCCTATTCCTTTTATCTTCTGGAGAGGTCATTCAGGACGAGCATGCAGGCATTCATAATTAAGCAAATGGATAACTGAGTAAAAAGACTTAAAAACAAGATAACAACCAACTAGGTCCCCAGTGCCTTTTTCTTTTAACTAGAGACAGGCTGAGTTTTATTTTCCTTGTTCTTTTTGTAATTCTTTTTCTTTTACTTACGCTTAACCGTACACAGATGACTTCCCACGGATCCTCCGATGACGGAAATGCACTGACCCACACAGACGGACTTGCACGAGAGGGCTTTCCCCGCATTTTGTGGGAGGTACTTCAGGGGGGCGGATACTTGACACCCCCTCAGTACGCGGTGCAGCAGTTCGAGAAGCACCGGGTGCCTCGCTGTAGGGTGAGGATGACTTTGGAGCCTCATCCCCTGCAGCCAGGCTGGCGCTCCTTGGACTCCGAGTCTTTCGGATACCGAGCGGAGGACACGATCGAGGCAATCGCTCTGCATGGATTGACTACTTTCTGCGGATTCCATCCCTTGGAGCTGGCTACCCACCCCATTGAGTTGTTCCCCGCAGAAAAGGAGGACGACCCGATGTGGAAGGATCGGGTGGAGCATGCCAAGGACATCTGGGCTCTCTACCCAGGCCACACGGCTCACTTGTCGGTGCGATGCATGAACGCCCTGTATCGTCTGCAAGTGATGCGTGGGGAGGCCATGTCTCATTTGATGGCACTGCTAGAGGCGACCAAGATCACCTTGGACAACAGGGAGGAGCTCGTGGTGGACTTGTCCCAGGAGCTGGTAGAAAAAGACTTGCAAGTGGAGCAACTGTCTGATGAGATTCATGAGTTGGAGGAGCTAGTGGGCACCAGGGAGAACACCATCGAGGTTTTAGATGATCAGCTCATTAACACTCAGCAGCAGCTTGCTGAGGCTAACGAGCACCTGGACATGCATCACCAGGAGCTCCAGGACCAGGAGGCCAACGAGGACGTCGACATCGAGGGAGGAGATGAGCCTGCCTCCAGTGTAGACACTGCTGGCTCGGGAAGACCACCTTCCCCTGAGTCAAGTGCGGCCTCATTTGCTCACTAGATGTTTAGAGTAGAGTTAGACGTTGGTGATGGTAGGACTCCTCACGGCTAGCTTAGCTTTTGCGCCCTTGGGGTACTAGGCTAGTTAGAGTTGAGTCATTTTGGGACAAATTGATGTAATCGTGCTAAACTCTCTTGGAAGCATGTTTGATGGATGCGGTTATCAGTTTAAAATTTGGAAGGAAAAATTTTATGCCCTTTTAAATCTTTTTGTTGAAGTTGGAATCTATCATTTTGCTTTTGACCCTTTTCACCGCTATTAAATCTTGAACTTGAAGATATGGTGTTAAGTATATACCTGGTTTTTCAGATGGCTGGGAGAGCGCGTCGCGGTCAGAATGAGCGCATTCCTCCACCGCCGCCACCGCCTCCCACTCTGCAGGAGCTCATGGCCCAGCAAAATGAGATCCTGAGACAACTAGCTCAGCGTCAGCCACCACCTCAGCATTATGGTGGAGACCATCAGCGTCACCCCGTGGCTGCTACCTACCAGGAGTTCCTCAGTACTCAGCCACCATTGTTCACCAGGGCGGAGGACCCGCTTGATGCAGATGTGTGGTTGAGGGTGGTGGAATCCAAGTTTCCGCTACTCCATGGAGCTTGCTCAGAGGTCACCAAGGTCAGGTTCGCCACCCAGCAGCTTCGCGGACCTGCAAGGACTTGGTGGGATCATTTTCTTGCTATGCAGCCAGAGGACCGAGAGGTGGAGTGGAGGGAGTTCAAGGCAGCTTTCAGAGGGCACCATATCCCAACTGGCATCATGGACCGGAAGCTCAATGAGTTTTTGGCACTCACTCAAGGCAACCGGACAGTGTTGCAGTATGCCCAGGCCTTTAATGATTTGTGCCAGTATGCTGGATACCATGCAGACACGGACGAGAAGAAGAGGGAGAGGTTCAGGAGGGGGCTCAGCACTAAGCTCCGTGACCGTCTCAACACCGTCAGGGCCAATAGCTACAATGAGTTGGTCAACATGGCTATCTCCCAGGAGGACTGCATTACAGCTTGACAGGCAGAAAAGAAGAGGAAGACCCCTGTGGCAGGACCCTCAGCTCAGCCACAGCGCTTCAGGATTGTGTCCGACACGTAGAACAGGGGACCTCAGCAGCAGCAAGGAAGATGGGTGATCAGACCACCGCAGCAGCAGCAGCAGGCACCCAACCGCACCCAGTTTCCAGCTCAGAGGAACAATCAGCAGCAGCAGTACCGCCAGGCCAATGACAACAGATGCTTCACTTGTGGCAACACTGGACATTATGCCAAGAATTGCCCCAGGAATCAGCAGAGGCAGGGGCAGAATGTTAATCAGAACCAGGGCAAGAGGCAGAAGGTGCAAGTGAGGCAGGGCAAGCTGAACTTCACCACCATGGCTGATATTCCAGAGGGAGCACCCGTCATGACTGGTATCTTTACAGTTTTAAATTATCCTGCTATCACTCTTTTTGATTCTGGTGCATCACATAGCTTTATTAGTGCCAAATTTAGTACCAAGTGTCAATTGCCCTTTCACCACACCCACGGGGGTATCACCATTTCAACGCCAGGAGGCAGAGTTGCCACTTATCAAATCAACAAGAATGTGCCTCTAAAGTTTGGTAGTTTGATAATTAAAACCAACCTTCTTATCTTGGGACTGGATAGTGTGGATATTATATTGGGAACGGATTGGTTGACCAAACATCAGGCAGTGCTGGACATTGCAGCCAGAGCCATTGAAATCCATTCCCCTGCTTATGGCGAGACTGTTTTGTATTTACCCAACCAGGGTTGTACCCGTTCTTGTGCCTATATCATGACAGAATCCCCAGTAAGGAAGATCCCAGTAGTCTGTGACTACCCCGACGTTTTTCCGGATGAATTGCCAGGAATGCCACCTGACCGAGACATTGAGTTCGCAATTGAGTTGCAACCTGGGACTGCTCCTATATCCAAGAGACCCTATAGGATGCCTCCCGCGGAATTGGCGGAATTGAAAAAGCAATTGCAAGAATTGTTGGACAAGGGGTTTATTCGTCCAAGCACTTCACCATGGGGATGTCCAGCATTATTTGTGAAGAAAAAGGATGAGAGTTTGAGGATGTGTGTTGACTACCGCCCTCTCAATGTGGTGACTATCAAGAACAAATACCCGCTGCCCCGCATTGATGTTCTGTTCGATCAGTTGGTAGGAGCCAAGGTATTCTCCAAGATAGACCTTCGCTCAGGTTACCATCAGATTAAGATCCGTACCAGTGACATTCCCAAGACGGCTTTCTCTACCAGATATGGGCTCTATGAGTTTTTGGTGATGTCTTTTGGGCTGACCAATGCCTCGGCTTATTTTATGTACTTGATGAACTCCGTATTCATGCCAGAGCTAGACAAGTTCGTGGTCGTTTTCATTGATGACATCCTGGTTTATTCCAAGAATGAAGCCGAGCACACCAAACACTTGCATATTGTACTTCAGAGACTGCGTGATCATCAGTTGTATGCCAAGTTGAGTAAGTGTGAGTTCTGGCTGAAGGAGATTAAATTCTTGGGTCACAAAATTTCTCAGAATGGGATATCAGTTGACCCTGAGAAAGTGCAAGAAGTGATGGACTGGAAACCTCCAACTACAGTGAGGCAGATTAGGAGTTTTCTGGGATTGGCAGGGTATTACCGACGATTTATTCCGGATTTCTCCAGAATTGCCAAGCCAATGACTGAACTGTTGAAGAAGGGAGCCAAGTTCGCTTGGAGCCAGAAGTGCGAAGATGCTTTTCATACACTGAGGCAACATTTGACAACAGCCCCAGTGCTGGCCCAACCTGACAACACCAAGCCATTTGAAGTTTATTGTGATGCTTCTGGTACCGGATTGGGATGTGTCTTGATGCAAGAGAACAGAGTGATTGCTTATGCTTCCCGAGCACTCAGGCCCCATGAGCAGAACTACCCAACACATGATCTGGAATTGGCAGCTGTGGTTCATGCTCTTAAGATATGGAGACACTACTTGATGGGGGCTCACTGTAACATCTACACTGATCATAAGAGCCTCAAATACATCTTCACTCAGGCAGATCTGAACATGAGGCAGAGGAGATGGTTGGAATTAATCAAGGACTATGATTTGGAGGTGCATTACCATCCTGGCAAAGCCAATGTTGTGGCAGATGCTTTGAGCAGAAAGGCCCAGTGCAATTGTATGAACATGGATGCAAGAGTCACCACCCTGTGTGATGAGCTGTGTAAGCTGAACCTGGAAGTTGTTCCTTCCGGTGAATTGAGATATATCGCGGTGGAGCCCACATTGCAAGAGCAAATAGTTCAGGCACAGATTGGGGATAAGGGTGTTCAGGTTGTCAAAGATATGCTCAAGAAAAAGGCAGAAAAATACAAGTGTTTCCGACAGGACAGCAAGGGAATTCTCTGGTTTGGAGATCGATTGGTTGTTCCCAAGGACCCTGAGCTCAGAAAGAAGATGTTGGATGAAGCTCACCTTTCCAAGTTCTCCATGCACCCTGGTAGCAACAAGATGTACCATGATCTCAGATCCTTGTATTGGTGGACCAGGATGAAGAGGGAAATTGCCAAGTACGTATCAGAGTGTGACACTTGCCAGAGAATCAAGGCCAGTCACTTGAAGACAGCAGGTCCCTTGCAACCCCTTCCCATACCATCTTGGAAATGGGAGGACATTTGCATGGACTTCATAGTAGGATTACCCAATACCTCCAGGCACCATGATTCTATTTGGGTCATTGTGGACAGATTGACCAAGACTGCTCATTTCTTGCCAGTGCACACCACCCACAAGACAGAGAAGTACGCAGAAATTTATGTTGATCAGATAGTAAGATTGCATGGTATCCCAAAGACCATTATATCTGACAGAGGAGCACTGTTTGTGGCACGCTTTTGGGAGAAACTGCAAGAAGCACTCGGGACCCACGTAATCCGAAGCTCAGCATATCACCCTCAAACAGATGGTCAGACAGAAAGGGTGAACCAGATTTTAGAAGATATGTTAAGGGCATGTGCACTGCATTATGGGAAGGATTGGGACAAGTGTCTTTCCATGGCAGAGTTTTCTTACAATAACAGCTATCAATCCAGTCTAAAGATGGCACCTTTTGAGGCTTTGTATGGGAGAAGATGCAGAACCCCGCTGAATTGGTCTCAAGCAGGAGAGAGGGAAATATTTGGGCCAGATTTGGTACTTGAAGCAGAGGAAAAGGTCAGAGTCATCAGGAAGAACTTAGAAGCTGCTCAGGCCAGACAAAAGAGTTATCATGACAAGAGGCGGAAGCCTCTACAGTTTGAGGTGGGAGATCATGTCTATCTTAAGATATCACCAACCAAGGGTGTCCAGAGATTCGGGATCAAGGGCAAGTTAGCCCCTCGTTACATTGGACCCTATAAGATCGAGGCAAGTTGTGGACCCGTGGCCTATCAGCTGGAATTGCCACCTCACATGTCAGCAGTTCACAATGTGTTCCATGTATCTCAGTTGCGGAAATGTGTTTGTCTACCCACTGAAGTGCTACCAGAACTAGACATTGAGATAGAGCCAGACTTGTCCTACCAAGAGTACCCCATCAAGGTATTGGATCAGAAGGAAAGATCAACTCGGGCAAGATCAATCAGACTGTATAAGGTTCAGTGGAGTCACCATTCAGCAGAAGAAGCTACATGGGAGACGGAGGATTTTCTACGCTCTCGCTTCCCCGACTTTCTGCCCAAAGAAGCCGGTACGTAACCCCGAAACCCCACCCCCACCTGCCCTTTGAAGTAAATTATAAGAAAAACTTAGATAACAAGGATAGTCTAAGTTTTGGATTTAACTTAAGAAGGGCTTCCTTCTGAAGTTGCAAAGAGGATGACATTCGAAGAACAGTTAAAAAGTGAAACTTGAGCATAAAGGGAGAGTAGCACTAACACACCCTCAAGCACCCTCCAAGGGACTCTACCTAGAATCTCGGGACGAGATTCCTTTAAGGGGGGAGGGCTGTAACACCTCAGGTGTTACCATGACTAGAACATACCCTGAATGCTAAGGATTGTGATCACATGTGGAAATAACTTGAGGGGAACAAAGAACCTTGGAGATTATGTGCTAACCAAGAATTCTAAGGACCTAAGGGCACCATTTAAGCTTTTGTGCATTTGCTACATTTGATAAGAAAAGGGAGAACCCTAGGCCCCTCTTGAACCCTCCTTTCCAAAGCCATGGATAAGAGGGAGAAGAAAATGAGCAAATATGCAAAACATGAGTAATCCTTAAACCAACCTTAAGTAACCTTATAACCAGCAATTAGAGGAAGGAAATATTGCAAAAAGACCCCTGGAGAAACCTCAAATCAAATCACTAAGTGGAGAGAGAGCTAGAGCTCTCTATTTCTCTCTAAGTTAAAAACTATACCTATACTAAAGATCAGTTGTGTTCACCTCGAAGCTGGCATCAAATCCACTTGTGTTCTATACCAAAAACGTGGCATACCACCTAGGGCACCCACTGGAAAAAGTTGAGCCCGAGACTCGGACATTTGACATGCCATGGCATGGCTTTTGTCGCGAAGTGCGCAGTGTGACACACCCGATTTGGCACTCGAAGATCTCCCTCCCTAGGCCATATCTGCCCCGACGTCTCACAGTTGAGTGACAGCCCTAGGTGCCAGGAAGAGGTCTGCGCCGAACTTTTGCAAAGATTCGCACGTTTGCGACCTCTGCCGACGTTTGAACAATGGAAGAAACAAACCGCCACGTGTTCGACGCGTTCTGCCGCGCCAGAGCACGCCCGAGCGCGCCCCCGTGAGCCCCACGCCGCGCCCAAGCCAAGCCAGCGCCCTGGCCCGCGCCCGCGCCTATAAAACCCTCCCAGGCCTCGACCGTACCCTTCCGCACCCGCCCGACCCTCGCCGGAGCTTAGTTCACCGTCGTTGGCCAGTGCGCAGCTTGTCCGCGGCCACCCGATCCCCTGCCACCGTAGACCGGCCAGCCCAGCCATTCCCAACCCCGTCCAGCCCTCAGAGAAGACTGTGCACGTCTCCGTGAAGCTCCCCGAGCGAGGAATCGGAGTTTGCTTCGCCAGAGAGGCCGGCCCAAGGTCGCCGGAGCACTAAACCTCGCCGGAGTACGTGGACCGGGTAAACCACTCAACCATCCTTCGATTCCTTGTGCACACAGTCGCTACGTTACACCGTGAAGCTCACCGTGCCCTTGGATTGAACTAGTTCGCCGTGGTTTGGCCGGTACACTCGCCGCCGATGAGCACACCCGCCTGCGCTCGTGGACCGGGCGATTCCGGCCATCCCCGACGTCAAGCCGTACCTCGACGTGACCGCCAGAGTCTCCCCGAGCTAACCCCACCCTTCGCCGGACCTCCCTCGCCGCCGGTAAGCCGCGCCACCCTTTTCTTTCCCGCGGTTACTGTTTCAGTTGGGGGAAGGACTGCGGGTGAGAGGGAGAGAAGGTCAGGGGGTTAAGTGAAATGTCAGAGACTCAGGAGAATAGTGGCGCAAGGGTAGAACTGCGAAGGTTGATTTAGTTTGAACCCAGGGACCTCGGCGCAAACTGCTTTTTCAGAAAAACCTTATTAAAACCTGATTTAAATTCAAACAGAAACTTTAAAAACCCATAACTTCTGTTTGGTTTATCCAAATTTGGTCAAACCAATTTTGCCAGACTCTAAATAATGTAACCTACTTAAGAAAAATATAAAACCCCATAGGTACTATAGAAAACTATAAGGTTCTGATTTAATTATAGTTTTGACCAAAAGCTCAATAATAGCAAGAAAAATGGTTGTACTATTTAACTAGGGTTAGAAAAATTTGGAGAAGTTTATATCTACCTACTGACCTATTTAAAAATGTTAAACCCCTCTGTCCACTACATTGAGTTAGTTTTTACTCCTTCTTTTGCATTATGCTTAAAGTTAAGAAAAATAGAAAATGTGATTTAAATAGTGAACCAGAGGGCATCCCTATTTTTGTTAGGGTACTTAATCAATACAGTTCACTGGAAAAATCTATCACACCCTGGTTTAGTATAAAATAAATAGGATACCTTTTATTTTAAGAAAACAAGGGAAACTTAGAAAAACCCTACAAAAATAACCTCATGGTGAAAACACCCCAACCCTTGGGATAACTAATGTTTTGATAATAAGAACTTAAGAAAAATCTGAAATCTGTTGTTTGATATTTTTCAAATGACAAGTTAGTTCTAAACACCCTTTTTGCACCAAACTTTAGAAATCCACCATTAAATAACCATCATGTGGCTCTCTGTCATTTTTGGTACAAGAGCTTATTATCACTGTTAGAGGCCAACAAAAATAACCCTTAGGTCAGGACCCACTTTAATAAAAGACTTGTAGTACAAAGTGGCTCATTTGCACCACTTTTGTTATTTTTGTATACAGCATAGCCTTTTTATTTTGAATCCCATGTTCTTAAGACAGGCCATATTGACCAAGGGCAAGCCACTGAAATTTTTGTAGAATTGTTGAAAATAGTTAATTCACCTTGGTAGTTCAAACCCCACTAGAATTCATAAATAAACATTAAAGAGAGGAAAAAATGAACCATGGAAATTAGTATCCTCCTAAGACCCTTGTAAATTGTTCCCTGAAATATACAAATGCCATACCAATCCTCTTTGTTTACCCCAAATAAAACTTGAATATAAAAGTGATAAGTATAAACCACTAAAACCCCGCATGTCCGAGAAACCCTAAGTTATTTCTTGACTTAGTTTCTTTTAGTATAATGTTATTAAATCCTACATAATCATGACATACATGTTCATTGCATTCGATAGACTGTAATCTTGCTGACGGAGAGTACATCCTCGTGCCGGAGCAAGGAGCTGCCCAGGAGGTTGCCCCGGATCCAGCACCAGAGCCTGCACCAGAGGACCTGCCTGCCACTGCTTTGGAAGGCAAGCCCCGGTTTTATGCATAACCTGTTATTTATGCTATTTTACTTCACTTAATGGTTGTAGGATTGATTGTGCACTTAGGTGTAGGAATTGTTTGAAACCCTAGTTGCATGATCTCAGGAATCCTTTTGAGATGAATACTAGTATGACAGGTCGAGTAGTTGCTTTATTTAATTAGTATCTCGGTAGAAGACGAGTGATTTTTCTAGCACTCGCGCGAGATCAGGAAATTGATTGTACCCACTTTCACACTGTCATGATACTAGTTGGTGGACAACAATCCATGGGGATGGGTTGTCCACGAGATGGAAAATGGAATAAGGATTAACGTGCGGATACCTGTGTCAAGCGTTTGAATGTACTAAACACATACCGAGAAATATGGTAAATCGGTAAGCCTAGTACCTGAGTGAACCTGCCCGCAGACATATCCCCTCACGCGACCTGAGACGAGGTCTCCCATTCCGGTTATGGTGGGTACAAGTGCGGTCACTGCACGACAGCCAGTCGAGGTCAGTGAGGCATTGTACGCTAAGGCGGTGAGCCCTGATCTGTTGCCAGGGAATCGACGGGGACGGTTGATGTGTGTGGGGACGGAGTGCCTCGCCACGTCGTGTGTTTAGGTTTACCTTGCAAGGATAAAAACTCGATTCGAATCGTCTACTTCTCGCAGCTAATGAGACTGCTTGATCCATTGTACTGCATTGAGTAACAAGTGGAACTGTGTTGAGATGATACAAGCTGTTGATTGCTAAAAATTGCTTGCTACTATGTATGAGTAGATAGTACACTTTTAGCCTTAAGAGAGTCACACTTAATTTTGACAAAGTTAAAATCTTGATTTAGAAACTCAGCTAGTGCTTTTGGCAACCAAACCCCACAACCAAACAGCTGCATGTCTAGAGGTAGAGGAGTAGACTCCACACACCGGGTAAGTCTAGCTGAGTATTAGTATACTCAGCCTTGCTTGTGGCATAATTTTTTACAGGTTCTCTGGAGGACATGGTTGCTGGAGTGACTTGGCCGTCCACCTTGCCACCAGGTTGGACTGTTGAATGGGACCCTGCCTCGGCTGAGGAGGAGCATGAGGAGTGATGGGACAGGCTTCCCCATCCCTCCGTTTAATTATCGTTAGTTTTATTCCGCTGCACTTCGAACAATGATGACTACTTTTGGCAAAAACTCCGATGATGATGATGTAATAAATTAATACTCTGGCATGTATGGTTTTATGCTTTATTGTATTTGCTCTGTGACTCACCATCGAGTGAGAGTGTGGTACTTGATCCTGTCAGTGGCCGTGTCGGACTAGATCCGAGGGATTGACGGGTTATTCCCATTTAAGTGTGGTCTAGCCTCTAAGGCAGGGCTTTGGCACTTAAGTTGGAATAATTCGGGCAGTTCCACCACAAATTACAAGTGAGTATTTGATCACAAGAAAGAATGCCAAAGAAAAGAAGCGATCCAAGCGCAAGAGCTCAAATGAACACTACAAATCACTCTCTCTAGTCACTAGGGCTTTGTGTGGAGTTGGGAGAGGATTTGATCTCTTTTTGGTGTGCTTTGTAATGAATGCTAGCTCTTGTATAGTGGTTGGAAGCTGGAAAACTTGGATTCAATGAATGGTGGGTGGTTGGGGGTATTTATAGCCCCAACCACCAAACTAGCCGTTTGGTGGAGGCTGTCTGTTTGATGGTGCACCGGACAGTCCGGTGCACACCGGACATGTCCGGTGCACACCGGACATGTCCGGTGCACCAGCCATGTCACCAAAGCCGTTGCAATTTGACCGTTGGAGTTCTGACTTCTGGGTCCGCCTGGATGTCCGGTGCACCAGAATGGGCGTGCCTGACTTCTGCGCGCTTCTGGCGCGCATTGAATGCGCCTGCAGGTGACCGTTGGCGCGAAGTAGCCGTTGCCTCGCTGTTACACCGGACAGTCCGGTGTACACCGGACATGTCCGGTGAATTATAGCGGAGCGCCCGCCGCAAAAACCCGAGGCTGCCAAGTTCCAGAGCCGCGTCCCTTGGGAGCACCGGACACTGTCCGGTGTACACCGGACAGTCCGGTGAATTATAGCGTGCCGGCTTCCAGAAATTCCCGAGGCTGAGGAGTTCTGTGCGCGGTTCCCTGGTGCACCGGACACTGTCCGGTGTGCCACCGGACAGTCCGGTGCGCCAGACCAGGGAGCCATCCGGGTTGCCTTTAGCTTTCTAATTTGAACCCAACATTGGTCTTTTTAATTGGCTTGTTGTGAACCTTTGACACCTGTATAACTTATACACTAGAGCAAACTAGTTAGTCCAATTGTTTGTGTTGGGCAATTCAACCACCAAAATTAATTAGGGACTAGGTGTAAGCCTAATTCCCTTTCACCAGCCTCCAGGTGGGCTGGCACCACTAGTGTTTGGGGGCAGGACACCAAGGTCCCGGTCCGAGGAGCGGAGGCGGGCCGAGGGGGTACTTGACCCCTTGGCCGAGATAATTGGGGTGACTCCGGGGGTCAGGTCGACCCGCATGCCCCTCGAGAGCAAGTGCTCGTGCCAGCCGTGCGGGAAGTTGTTCCCTCAGCTGTTGTGACATCGCCCAGGCAGGCCACCCCCGGCACCTCGGGCGTCCAAGGCGGAGGCGGCGTCGAAGCCGGCCGCTGGCCAACCCTCGGCAGCATCTGCGGAGGCCAGGGTCCGAGAGGTCTCTCCGCAGGCGCGACTGGCCCTGCCCCGGAGCGGGTAAGTATCCGAGGGCACCCTTGTTTCAGCCATTTTCTGTGTATCTTGATTTTGTTTTTTCTTCCTTTCAGCAAGCGGAGGCAAGGCTCGGCTGGTCTGGCCCCTACGAAGGCCCTTAAGACGGGGTCGGCCTCTTCAGCCGGAGCTACGACGCGCCATGCTAGTTGGGTGGCCTTCGCGCAAGGCGCCCTCCGCCGGGGGCCCAGGAGGCACGGGCTGTCATGGGGCAAGCCTCCCAAGTCGACCCCCTGTTGGAGCGGCCATCGTGCCAGGGGAGGCCGTTGACGCGGCTGCGGCCTTGAGCCCGCCCTCCTTGACACCGACGCCGACGTCGATTCCTGCCGGGGCCACCGCTGGTGCGCCCACGGAGCCGCCCGCCACCGCCAATGTCGAGATGGCTGAGGTTCCTCTGCCCCCGGCTCCTTCGGTCCTGGTCATCCCTGATTCCCTAGTTTTCGACCATGGGGAGGGGGTGGCCGTTGTTGCCGAGGTTGGTGAGCAGAGGCCTAGCGCCTTGACCGAGGAGAGGCCTGATGCGTCGGCTGCAGAGGGACCCGAAGCCTCAGTCGCGGGGCGTGCAGATCCTTGGCCCGTCATGGGGAGCAGCGGCCTCATCCCCACACAGCTCAATCCCAATGAGTGGGGAGGGCAGTCGCTTGTGTTCTGGAGCCGCGATACCTTTGAGCCTCTCCTTTCCCTCAATGATGAGGGAGAGGAAAGGTTGCGGAAAGTTTTCTACGACTATAGCGAGGCGGTGATGAGGTCGCTGAAGACGGCCATGGATGTCCTTTCCCAAGATATTCCCAGGTCTTCCAGGTAAGGATTTAGACGCACACCTCATGTGGTCGGAACATTCTTTGTGATATTCTATCTTTCTTTTCAGGAGCTCGCGGACATGAGCACTGCTAAGTCGCTGTTCCTCCGCCGTGAGAGCAGCGTTTGGGAATCGCTGCGGCACCAGGGGGCCGTGCTTGTCGAGGCCAATGAGCGCCTCGCCCAACAGAGCGCTAAGGCAGCGGACCTTCGGCTGCTCTGTGAGGAGCTAAAGTCGGAGGCAGCAGCGGCGCGGATAGAGGCGGCGTCGGCGCGGACGGAGGCTTCGTCGACTCAGGAGCAGGTGGCTTCCCAAGCCGAGGAGATCCAGCAGCAGCAGCTAGAGCTTGGCCAGGTCACCAGCGAGCGGGACCAACTCTGGGGCCAAGCCGCTGAGGCCGCGAGCCAGGCTGAGACCCTTAAGGGACAGCTGGCTGAGGTCACGGAGCGGCTAGCTGAGGCGACTGCTCGGGCTGGGATCCTTTCGAAGGGTCTGGCCGTAGCCGTCGGGTCAGCCTGGTTCGCCCAAGCTATGGCTTCACAGCAGAGTACCCAGGCTAAAGGTATGTTTTGCCTGCTTTGTGATTTTGTTTTAGCTGAACTCTTCTCCTCGTGTCTGAATATTGTCTGGCTGTCTTCAGGGTTCGAAACGGCTCTTAACGAGTTCGTTCAGAACTGCAAAGCGCTTGCCCAAGTGGCCGAGCAGAAGGAGGCTGACCGCACGGCCATGTCCGAGGCCATTTCAGCCTTTTGCCAGACCTTTGGCCTTGACGATGTCCCCTCAGGCAGCTCCCCCCAGAGTCGCCTGTGGGCCTTGGGCGGCCACGCGCGCAGCAGACTCCGCGGGGAGCTGCATCACGGCGTTAGGCGGGCCTTCGCCGTCCTCGCTTCCCACTATGATGTGGATTTGGAGCGGGTCAGCGAGGGCTACTGCCTACCCAATGACGAGGATGCCGCCTTGGTCGAGGCCCAAAGGCTTAATGCGGTTGCCGAGGGTCCAGGCGTGGCGCTGGCTTCCTTTTTTGAGGTGGAGATTCTTCCGCCCGCATCGCCGTCTGAGGCCGAGCCACATTCTGCTACCTCTGCCAGCGAGGCTGCTTCATCTGCCATAGGTGGAAACAACACCGAGGGTGCTGCTCCTCCCCCTGCCAACGCCTGAGCCTGTGTAGAACGATTATTTTAAGTATGCGTATGCTTTCTGCGGCTGCTGAGGCCTGAACTTTCTGGATGTCTGAGTATAAAGCTGTGTTGCTCTTGAGTCGTGTTTTTGGCTTGCTTTTTTCGCGGCATCACTGTTGGAACCGGAGGCGTCCCTTAGACGAAAAGGTGGTGAGTGGGGTATCCGTATCCCAGGGGCGTAGGGGTTCCTGTGGCTCGACCTGCCTTATCATTCTAGGGTTGTCCCTAGTTCATTCAGTGTTTTCGCGTGCAGCAGATCCGAAGTCGCGAGTGTCCTCACATTTCTTTCCTCTCGTTTCGAGCATTAGGACTTGTTCGGTAGCGGAATCACTTATCCGAGCGTGAGTTACCTTTTGCGGAAGGTGGTGAGTGAGGTATCCGTATCTCGGAGGTGTAGGAGTCCCTCAGCTCGGTTGGCCTTGCCATTCGAGGTCTCTCTCGTTCGTTTTTCGGATTCCATTATTGATGTAGTCGAAAGGCCCGAAAGTCGTTTTTGGTAGAAAACTTTTCCGAGGAAAGAAAAGGGCGACATAGAAAGAAAATTTTGACGCAGAGGGGGTTCCCCCCTTCTAGCCCCCAAGGGAGGGTCGGTCTTTGCCGAGGCAAGGCCGATCCTTTCTTGACGGTTAGACTTTATTTATATATGTAAAGGAATCGAGATACATGAACGGCTTGAAACATTTAAGGGTAAAAGCGACGTAGTTGTTCGATGTTCCAAGCGTTGGTGTTGACCTCGCCTTGATCGTTGGCCAGCTTGTATGTCCCGGGCTTCAATACTTTGGCGATGATGAACGGCCCTTCCTAGGGAGGAGTAAGCTTGTGGCGTCCTCGGGTGTCTTGTCGTAGCCGAAGCACCAAGTCTCCAACTTGGAAGCCTCAGGGCCGAATCTTTCGGGCGTGATAGCGTCGCAGAGACTGCTGATACCGCGCTGAGTGCAGCAAGGCTACGTCCCGAGCCTCTTCCAGCTGGTCCAATGAATCCTCTCGGCTGGTTTGGTTGTTTTGGTCATCGTATGCCTTTGCCCTCGGGGAACGTATTCTAAGTCCGTGGGTAGGATGGCCTCGGCCCCATAGACCAGGAAAAACGGCGAGAAACCCGTGGCTCGGCTCAGTGTTGTCCTCAGACTCCAAACCACCGAGAGTAGCTCTTTTATCCACCGCTTGCCAAACTTGTTGAGGTCATTGTAGATTCTTGGTTTTAGTCCCTGCAAAACCATGCCATTGGCGCGCTCCACCTGTCCATTTGTCATCGGGTGAGCTACGGCGGCCCAGTCCACACGGATGTGGTGGTCTTTACAGAAGTCTAAGAACTTTTCCTAGTGAACTGCATGTCGTTGTCGGTGATGATGGAGTATGGGATCCCGAAGCGGTGGATGATATTTGTAAAGAACGCCACCGCCTGCTCAGACCTAATGCTGGTTAAGGGTCGGACTTCGATCCACTTGGAGAATTTGTCGATGGCGACCAGTAGGTGCGTGAAGCCCCGAGTGCCTTCTGTAAGGGACCAACGAGGTCCAGACCCCACATAGCAAATGGCCAAGTGATAGGTATGGTCTGTAGAGCCTGAGCGGGCAGGTGTGTCCGTCTCGCGTACAATTGACACCCTCGGCAGGAGCGTACAATCCTAGTGGCGTCGGCTACCGCGGTCGGCCAGTAGAAGCCTTGTCGGAAAGCGTTTCCTACAAGGGTTCGAGGTGCTGCATGGTGACCGCAAGCCCCCGAGTGTATTTCACGTAACAGCTCTTGTCCTTGGGTGATGGATATGCATCGTTGGAGAATGCCCGAGGGGCTGCGATGGTACAACTCTTTCTCATCACCCAGTAAAACGAACGATTTGGCATGCCGAGCCAGTCGCCGGGCTTCGGCCTTGTCGAGGGGTAGCTCTCCTCAGAGGAGATATTCCAGGTACGGGGTCTACCAGTTTAGGACTGGTGTGACCCCATTCTGCTCTATCTCGGCATCCAGGGCCTCACCCTCGGCGGCCGAAGGTACCTCGGGCTAGGCCGAAGCCCCTTCGGGTTTAGGCGCGTCGTTGAGTTTTACGGATGGTTGATATATGTCTCTGGAGAAGACATTCGGGGGAACTGTTGTTCGTCTCGAGGCTATCTTAGCCAGCTCATCTGCAGTCTCATTGTACCATTGAGCAAATGGTTGAGTTCCAACCCGTAGAACTTATCTTCCAAGCGCCGAACTTCATCACAGTAGGCCTCCATTTTTTGGTCGCGGCAGTGAGAGTTCTTCATGACTTGGTCAATAACGAGTTGTGAGTCGCCACGAGCGTTGAGGCGCCGAACCCCTAGCTCGATGGCGATGCACAACCCATTCACCAAGGCCTCGTATTCGGCCACGTTGTTTGATGCCGGAAAATGGAGGTGTATTACATAAGCACATGTTCTCTGAGGGGTGAGATGAAGAGCAAGCCAGCGCCTGCTCCGGTTTTCATAAGCGACCCATCAAAGTACATGGTCCAAAGTTCGGCCTGGATCGGAGCTGTTGGCAATTGGGTGTCGGTCCATTTGGCCAGGAAGTCGGCCAAGACTTGGGATTTTATGGCCTTCCGAGGGGCAAATGGAAGTGTTTCCCCCATGAGCTCCACTACCCATTTTGCTATCCTACCCAAGGCCTCTCGGTACTGGATGATCTCCCCAAGGGGGAAGGATTACACCACAGTCACCGGATGAGACTCGAAGTAGTGTCACAGCTTTCGCCGTGTTAGAATCACTGCGTACAGTAGCTTCTGGATTTGCGGGTAGCGGATTTTGGTCTCGGATAGCACCTCGCTAATGAAGTAGACTGGCCTCTAGGTGGGCAGCGCATGCCCTTCTTCTCGTCTCTTGACTACAACTGCAGCGCTGACCACCTGAGTGGTTGCGGCTATGTAAATCAAGAGAGCTTCTCCCGCAGCGGGGGGCACCAAGATGGGTGCATTAGTAAGGAGTGCCTTAAGGTTTCCTAGGGCTTCTTCGGTTTTGGGAGTCCAAGTGAAGCGTTCGGTCTTCCTTAAAAGGCGGTACAAGGGTAATCCTTTCTCGCCGAGGCACGAGATGAAGCGGCTCAGAGCTGCAAGGCATCCCATGACCCTTTGTACTCCCTTTAAATCTTTGATGGGCCCCATGTTGGTGATAGCTGCGGTTTTCTCCGGGTTGGCCTCGATGCCTCATTCGGAGACGATGAATCCTAGGAGCATGCCTCGGGGGACTCCAAAGACACACTTCTCGGGATTGAGTTTTACGCCCTTTGCTCGCAAGCACCCGAATGTTACTTCAAGGTCGGAGAGGAGGTCGGAGGCTTTCCTTGTTTTGACAACGATGTCATCGACATAAGCCTCGACCGTTCTGCCGATGTGCTCTCCGAACATGTGGTTCATGCACCTTTGGTATGTAGCACCTGCATTCCTCAAGCCAAATGGCATAGTAGTATAACAATACATGCCGAAAGGTGTGATAAAAGAAGTCACGAGCTGGTCGGATTCTTTCATCTTGATTTGGTGATAGCCTGAATAGGCATCGAGGAAAGACAGGATTTCACACCCAGCAGTGGAGTCCACAATTTGATCAATGCGAGGCAGAGGGTAGGGAACTTTTGGACATGCTTTATTCAACCCAGTGTAATCTACACACATCCTCCATTTCCCCCCTTTTTTATTTACAAGTACAAGGTTAGCTAACCATTCTGGATGGAATACCTCTTTGATGAACCCTGCTGCCATTAGCTTGTGGACCTCCTCGCCTATGTGCTTTTCTTCATCAAAACGGCGCAGGTGCTGTTTCATGGGTCGGGCACCGGCTCGGATGTCCAATGAGTGCTCGGCGACATCCCTCGGTATGCCTGGCATGTCCGAGGGACTCCACGCAAAAACCTTGGCGTTTCCACGGAGAAAGTCGACGAGCACTGCTTCCTATTTGGGGTCGAGCTTGGAGCCGATCCTGACTTTCTTGTCAGCACCGTCGCTGGGGTCGAGAGAGACAGACTTGACTGCTTCGGCTGGCTCGAAGTTGCCGGCACGTCGCTTCGGGTCGGGCGCCTCTTTGGAGAGGCTATCCAGGTCGGCGATGAGGGCCTCGGACTCGACGAGGGCTTCGGCCTACTCAACGCATTCCACGTCACACTCGTAAGCGTGGCGGTATGTGGATCCAATAGTGATGACTCCCTTGGGGCTTGGCATCTTGAGTTTGAGGTACGTGTAGTTGGGGACGGCCATGAACTTGGCGTAGTATGGTCTTCCCAACACCGCGTGATAGGTTCCTCGGAACCCGACTACTCGAAAGTGAGGGTTTCCTTTCGGAAGTTGGAGGGAGTTCCGAAGCAGACGGGCAAGTCAATCTGCCCAAGGGGCAAGATACGCTTGTCGGGGGCAATCCCGTGAAAAGGTGCTGCACCGGCTCGGATCTTGGACCGATCGACCCCCAAGAGCCCTAGGGTCTCGGCATAGATGATATTGAGGTTGTTGCCTCCGTCCATGAGGACCTTGGAGAGCCTAGTGTTGTCGATGACAGGGTCGACGACGAGTGAGTACCTTCCTGGGTTTGGTATGTAGTCAGGGTGGTCGTCCTGGTCGAAGGTAATGGGCTTGTCGGACCAGTCTAGGTAGGCTGGCGTTGCTACCTTCACCGAGCAGACCTCCCGGCACTCTTGCTTGCAGCGTCGAGCCGAGGTATTCGCCACTTGCCCACCGTATATCATGAAGCAGTTGTGGACCTCCGGGAACTCTTCTTCCTTGTCGCCCCCCTTATTGTTGTTGCCTTGGTCCTTGCCATCTTCCGCCGAGGGCCCAGCTTTATTGAAGTAACGCCGGAGCATGTCGCATTCTTCAAGGGTGTGCTTGACGGGTCCCTTGTGATAGGGGCACGACTCCTTGAGCATCTTGTCGAACACATTGGCCCCTGAAAGTCGCCTAGAGGGGGGTGAATAGGGCGAAACTGAAATTCTCAAAAAATAATCACAACTACAAGCCGGGTTAGCGTTAGAAATATAATAGAGTCCACGAGAGAGGGTGCAAAACAAATCGCAAGCGAATAATGAAGTGAGACACGCGGATTTGTTTTACCGAGGTTCGGTTCTCTCAAACCTACTCCCCGTTGAGGAGGCCACAAAGGCCGGGTCTCTTTCAACCCTTACCCTCTCTCTAACGGTCCCTCGGACCGAGTGAGCTTTCTCTTCTCAATCACTTGGAACACAAAGTTCCCACAAGGACCACCACAAGATTGGTGTCTCTTGCCTCAATTACAAGTGAGTTTGATCGCAAGAAAGAATCAAGAAAGAAGAAAGCAATCCAAGCGCAAGAGCTCGAAAGAACACAAGCATATCACTCTCTCTAATCACTAGGGCGTTGTGTGGAATTTGGAGAGGATTTGATCTCTTTGGTGTGTCTAGAATTGAATGCTCGAGCTCTTGTAAGTAGTTGAGAAGTGGAAAACTTGGATGACTTGAATGTGGGGTGGTTGGGGGTATTTATAGCCCCAACCACCAAACTAGCCGTTTGGTGAGGCTGTCTGTTCGATGGTGCACCGGACAGTCCGGTGCACACCGGACATGTCCGGTGCGACAGCCACGTCACCAATGCCGTTGGGTTTCGACCGTTGGAGCTCTGACTTCTGGGCCCGCCTGGATATCCGGTGGCGCACCGGACATGCACTGTAGATTGTCCGGTGCGCCAGTATGGGTGTGCCTGACCTCTGCGCGCGCAGCGCGCGCATTTAATGTGTCGCAGGTAGCCGTTGGCGCCGAAATAGCCGTTGCCCCGCTGTTACACCGGACAGTCCAGTGTACACCGGACAGTCCGGTGAATTATAGCGGAGCGACTGAAGTGAACTCCCGAGGCTGGCGAGTTCCGGAGGCCGCTCTTCCTTGGAGCACCGGACATGTCCGGTGTACACCGGACAGTCCGGTGAATTATAGTGGAGTCGCCTCTGGAATTTCCCGAAGGTGACGAGTTTGAAGTTTGAGACCTCTGGTGCACCGGACATGTCCGGTGGCACACCGGACAGTCCGGTGCGCCAGACCAGAGGTGCCTTCGGTTGTCCCTTGCTCCTTTGTTTGAACCCAATACTTGGTCTTTTTATTGGCTAAGTGTGAACCTTTGGCACTGTACAACTTATACACTAGAGCAAACTAGTTAGTCCAAAAATTTGTGTTGGGCAATTCAACCACCAAAATTAATTAGGGACTAGGTGTAAGCCTAATTCCCTTTCAATATCCCCCTTTTTGGTGATTGATGCCAACACAAACCAAAGCAAATATAAAAGTGCATAATTAAACTAGTTTGCATAATGTAAGTGCAAAGGTTGCTTGGAATTGAGCCAATATAAATACTTACAAGATATGCATGGATTGTTTCTTTATAATTAACATTTTGGACCACGCTTGCACCACAAGTTTTGTTTTTGCAAACTCTTTTGTAAATTCTTTTCAAAGTTCTTTTGCAAGATAGTCAAAGGTAAATGAATAAGATTTAGCAAAGCATTTTCAAGTTTTGAAATTTTCTTCCTTTGTTCCAAATGCTTTTCCTTTGACTAAACAAAACTCCCCCTCAAATAAATTCTCCTCTTAGTGTTCAAGAGGGTTTTAAGATATCAAGTTTTGAAAATACTACTTGCTCCCTCTTTAGAACATAAAGAGATACCAATTTGAAATTTTCCAATTGAAAACCATTAATTTTAAAATTAGGGTGGTGGTGCGGTCCTTTTGCTTTGGGCCAATACTTTCTCCCCCTTTGGCATGAATCGCCAAAAACGGATACTTGGAATGAAATATAGGCCCTTTCCTAACTATTTTCTCTCCTTTGGCAAATAAAACATATGAGTGAAGATTATACCAAAGACGGAGAGTGATACGGAGCGACGGCGAAGGATGAGTAGTAGAGTGGAGTGGAAGCCTTTGTCTTCGCCGAAGACTCCAATTCCCTTTCAATATACCTATGACTTGGTTTGAAATACACTTGAAAACACATTAGTCATAGCATATATAAAAGAGATATGATCAAAGGTATACTTGTGTGCTATGTGTGCAAATTAGCAAAAGAAGTTCCTAGAATCAAGAATATTGAGCTCATGCCTAAGTTTGGTAAAAGTTTGTTCATCAAGAGGCTTGGTAAAGATATCGGCTAATTGATCTTTAGTGTTAATGTATGAAATCTCGATATCCCCCTTTTGTTGGTGATCCCGAAGAAAATGATACCGAATGGCTATGTGTTTAGTGCGGCTATGCTCAACGGGATTATCCGCCATGCGGATTGCACTCTCATTATCACATAGAAGAGGAACTTTGGTTAGTTTGTAACCGTAGTCCCGCAGGGTTTGCCTCATCCAAAGCAATTGCGCGCAACAATGGCCTGCGGCAATATACTCGGCTTCGGCGGTAGAAAGAGCGACCGAATTTTGCTTCTTTGAAGCCCAAGACACCAAGGATCTTCCCAAGAACTGGCAAGTTCCCGATGTGCTCTTCCTATTAATCTTGCACCCTGCCCAATCAGCATCTGAATAACCAATCAAATCAAATGTGGATCCCCTAGGGTACCAAAGCCCAAACTTAGGTGTGTAAGCCAAATATCTCAAGATTCATTTTACGGCCGTAAGGTGTGATTCCTTAGGGTCGGCTTGGAATCTTGCACACATGCAAACGGAAAGCATAATGTCCGGTCGAGATGCACATAAATAAAGCAATGAACCAATCATCGACCGGTATACCTTTTGATCCACGGACTTACCTCCCGTGTCGAGGTCGAGATGCCCATTTGTTCCCATGGGTGTCTTGATGGGCTTGGCATCCTTCATTCCAAACTTGCTTAGAATGTCTTGAGTATACTTCGTTTGGCTAATGAAAGTGCCCTCTTGGAGTTGCTTGACTTGGAATCCTAGAAAATATTTCAACTCCCCCATCATAGACATCTCGAATTTTTGTGTCATGATCCTACTAAATTCTTCACAAGTAGATTCGTTAGTAGACCCAAATATGATATCATCAACATAAATTTGGCATACAAACAAATCATTGTCAAGAGTTTTAGTGAATAAAGTAGGATCGGCCTTGCCGACTTTGAAGCCATTTGCAATAAGGAAATCTCTAAGGCATTCATACCATGCTCTTGGGGCTTGCTTGAGCCCATAAAGCGCCTTAGAGAGCCTATAGACATGGTTAGGGTACTCACTATCTTCAAAGCCGGGAGG
The DNA here is from genome assembly GCA_029449295.1 of Zea luxurians. Taxonomy (NCBI): domain Eukaryota; kingdom Viridiplantae; phylum Streptophyta; class Magnoliopsida; order Poales; family Poaceae; genus Zea; species Zea luxurians. The sequence goes on from JAOPSE010000007.1 coordinate 58,964,893, forward strand.
TTGCTCAACGTAGACCTCCTCCTTGATTGGTCCATTGAGGAAGGCACTCTTCACGTCCATTTGATAAAGCTTGAAGCCATGGTAAGTAGCATAGGCTAATAATATGCGAATTGACTCAAGCCTAGCTACGGGTGCATAGGTTTCACCGAAATCCAAACCTTCAACTTGGGAGTATCCCTTGGCCACAAGTCGAGCTTTGTTCCTTGTCACCACACCATGCTCATCTTGCTTGTTGCGGAAGACCCACTTGGTTCCTACAACATTTTGGTTAGGACGTGGAACTAAATACCATACCTCGTTCCTCGTGGAATTGTTGAGCTCCTCTTGCATCACCATCACCCAATCCGAATCTTGTAGTGCTTCCTCTACCCTGTGTGGCTCAATAGAGGAAACAAAAGAGTAATGCTCACAAAAATGTGCAACCCGAGATCGAGTAGTTACCCCCTTATGAATGTCGCCGAGGATGGTGTCGACGGGGTGATCTCGTTGGATTGCTTGGTGGACTCTTGGGTGTGGCGACCTTGGTTCTTCATCCTCCTTGTCCTCAACATTTGTATCTCCCCCTTGATCATTGCCATCATCTTGAGGTGGCTCATCTCTTTGATCTTCTTCTTCATCAACTTGAGCCTCGTCCTCATTTTGAGTTGGTGGAGATGCTTGCGTGGAGGAGGATGGTTGATCTTGTGCATGTGGAGGCTCTTCGGATTCCTTAGGACACACATCCCCAATGGACATGTTCTTTAGCGCTATGCATGGAGCCTGTTCTTCACCTATCTCATCAAGATCAACTTGCTCTACTTGAGAGCCATTAGTCTCATCAAACACAACGTCACAAGAAACTTCAACAAGTCCTGAGGACTTGTTAAAGACTCTATATGCCCTTGTGTTTGAGTCATATCCTAGTAAAAAGCCTTCTACAGTTTTAGGAGCAAATTTATATTTTCTACCTCTCTTAATAAGTATAAAGCATTTGCTACCAAAAACTCTAAAATATGAAATATTTGGCTTTTTACCGGTTAGGAGTTCATAGGATGTCTTCTTGAGGATTCGGTGTAGATATAACCAGTTGATGGCGTAGCAGGCGGTATTGACCGCCTCGGCCCAAAACCGATCCAGAGTCTTGTACTCATCAAGCATGGTTCTTGCCATGTCCAATAGAGTTCGATTCTTCCTCTCCACTACACCATTTTGTTGTGGAGTGTAGGGAGAAGAGAACTCATGCTTGATGCCCTCCTCCTCAAGGAAGCCTTCTATTTGTGAGTTCTTGAACTCCGTCCCGTTGTCGCTTCTAATTTTCTTGATCCTTAAGCCGAACTCATTTTGAGCCCGTCTCAAGAATCCCTTTAAGGTCTCTTGGGTATGAGATTTTTCCTGCAAAAAGAACACCCAAGTGAAGCGAGAATAATCATCCACAATAACTAGACAGTACTTACTCCCGCCGATGCTTATGTAAGCGATCGGGCCGAATAGGTCCATGTGTAGGAGCTCCAGTGGCCTGTCACTAGTCATGATGTTCTTGTGTGGATGATGAGTGCCAACTTGCTTCCCGGCTTGGCATGCGCTACAAATCCTGTCTTTCTCAAAATGAACATTGGTTAGTCCTAAAATGTGTTCTCCCTTTAGAAGCTTATGAAGATAATTCATTCCAACATGGGCTAGTCGGCGGTGCCAGAGCCAACCCAAGTTAGTCTTAGCAATTAAGCAAGTGTCGAGTTCAGCTCTATCAAAATCTACCAAGTATAGCTGACCTTCTAACACTCCCTTAAATGCTATTGAATCATCACTTCTTCTAAAGACAGTAACACCTACATCAGTAAATAGACAGTTATAGCCCATTTGACAAAGTTGCGAAACGGAAAGCAAATTGTAATCTAAAGAGTCTACAAGAAAAACATTGGAAATAGTATGGTCAGGTGATATAGCAATTTTACCCAATCCTTTGACCAAACCTTGATTTCCATCCCCGAATGTTATAGCTCGTTGGGGATCTTGGTTTTTCTCATATGAGGAGAACATCTTTTTCTCCCCTGTCATGTGGTTTGTGCACCCGCTGTCGAGTATCCAACTTGAGCCCCCGGATGCATAAACCTACAAAACAATTTTAGTTCTTGACTTTAGGTACCCAAACGGTTTTGGGTCCTTTGGCATTAGAAACAAGAACTTTGGGTACCCAAACACAAGTCTTAGAGCCCTTGTGTTTGCCCCCAACAAACTTGGCAACTACCTTGCCGGATTTGTTAGTAAGAACATAAGATGCATCAAAGGTCTTAAATGAAATGCCATGATCATTTGATGCACTAGGAGTTTTCTTTCTAGGCAATTTAGCACGGGTTGGTTGCCTAGAGCTAGATGTCTCACCCTTATACATAAAAGCATGGTTAGGGCCAGAGTGAGACTTCCTAGAATGAATTTTCTTGATTTTGCTCTCGGGATAACCGGCAGGGTACAAAATGTAACCCTCGTTATCCTGAGGCATGGGAGCCTTGCCCTTAACAAAGTTAGATAAATTCTTTGGAGGGGCATTAAGTTTGACATTGTCTCCCCTTTGGAAGCCAATGACATCCTTGATGCCAGGGCGTCTCCCATTGTAGAGCATACTTCTAGCAAATTTAAACTTTTCATTCTCTAAGTTATGCTCGGCAATTTTAGCATCTAATAATGCTATATGATCATTTTGTTGTTTAATTAAAGCCATGTGATCATGAATAGCATTGATATCAACATCTCTACATCTAGTACAAATAGAAGTGTGCTCAACGGTAGATGTAGAGGGTTTGCAAGATTTTAATTCTACAACCTTAGCATGCAACATTTCATTCTTAGTTCTAAGGTCGGAAATAGTAGTATTGCAAACATCAAAATCTTTAGCCTTAGCAAATAATTTCTCATTCTCATCTCTAAGGCTAGCAAGAGAAATATTCAACTCATCAATCCTAGCAAGTAAATCAACATTATCATTTCTAGGATTGGAAGTTGAATCAATACAAACATGAGAATCAACCTTAGCAATTAATCTAGCATTTTCATTTCTAAGGTTGTCAATAGTCTCATGGCAAGTGCTTAGCTCACTAGACAATTTTTCACATTTTTCAACTTGTTGAGCATAAGCATTTTTAACCTTAACATGCTTTTTATTTTCCTTGATTAGGAAGTCCTCTTGGGAGTCCAAGAGATCATCCTTCTCATGGATGGCACTAATTAATTCATTTAATTTTTCTTTTTGTTGCATGTTTAGGTCGGCAAAAAGGGTACGCAAATTATTTTCCTCATCACTATCATTATCATCACTAGAGGATTCATATTTAGTGGAGGATTTAGATTTAACCTTCTTCCTTTTGTCGTCCTTTGCCATGAGGCACTTGTGGCCGACGTTGGGGAAGAGGAGTCCCTTGGTGATGGTGATGTTGGCGGCGTCCTCGTCGGAGGAGGACTCGGTGGAGCTCTCGTCGGAGTCCCACTCCCGGCAAACATGGGCATCGCCGCCCTTCTTCTTGTAGTACTTCTTCTTTTCTCTCCTCTTTCCCTTCTTGTCGTCGCCCCTGTCACTGTCACTAGATATAGGACATTTTGCAATAAAATGACCGGGCTTACCACATTTGTAGCACACTTTCTTGGAGCGGGGTTTGTAGTCCTTCCCCCTCCGTTGCTTGAGGATTTGGCGAAAGCTTTTGATGATTAAAGCCATCTCCTCATTGTCGAGCTTGGAGGCGTCAATTGGTTGTCTACTTGATGTAGACTCCTTCTTCTCCTTCGTCGCCTTGAATGCCACCGGTTGTGCTTCGAACGTGGAGGGTTCATCAAGCTCGTTGATCTTCTTTGAGCCCTTGATCATACATTCAAAGCTCACAAAATTCCCGTGTTGGGGGCTTGTTCTCAAATGCTATGAGTTAAGAACAAGGCAACACAGAAAATGTTAAGTGTCAAAGCCCTTCGTCCTCTACCACATTATATCCTTTTGGGATATAAAGGATTTCGGACGAAGGTTACGAAGAGCGTACCTTCGTAAACACAATAGCGAGGAACGAAGCATTTATGTAAATCATGAGGTATAAAATAAACATTTAAATGTTATCATAGAATCATTTTCATTTTTACTAACATGAATGAATATGAATAATTTCAAATTACAAATGTACCTTCGGTCCTGAGGAAGGCGAGAATACAAGTGTGATGCGAAGGCCAATGACAGGTTCGCGTGAACAGTACAGAGGTACTGTTCATCTATTTATAGGCACAGGTCGCAGCCTGTGACAAATTACAATTATGCCCCTTACAAGAGTTTACAACGTTGACTCAGACCTCTATGGATAAAAAGGTCATTCTATCTCTATGTCGGTTTGTAACGCCGAAGCTCTATGAAAAGGAACCTTCGGCCATCTCTTGGAGACGACTTCAGCCGAAGCTGCTTCTTCGTGTAAGACCTTCGGCGCACCGAAGCACGGCCCCAATAGTAGCCCCTTTCGCGGTGCTAGATCGTTTTTCGTAACGAGCTTGACCCGTGAAAAAAGCCTCTTCAGCTTCGGGAAGCCGAAGGTCCAAAAAACACCTTCCCTGAGCTCGTTGCGGAGAAACGATCCGGCTTCCGAGCGCGTGCCAGGCCCACCTTGCAGAGTTACTGTTTGATCTTTGCGGTCCACTGCACAGCGAGTACGAATGACTGCCCGCTTGGTGTAAAAAATCCTGCCGCTTCGCCTTCTTACCTACAGCACTATATAAACAAACGGGTAGGTGTGAAGTTACCACAGCATTCATTGCTATTTGCACTGTTTTGCTGCCAAAATTTTTAATATAGCCGAAGCTTGATTCTCAGAATCGAACGAAGGTCCATCTCAACGTCTGCTTCGTCAGGAAGAAGAGCTTCGGGAGAAAAAGAAAAAAGAAAAAGGTATTTAACTTCCCCAAATTCAGAATCAAATGGCCAGAGTGCGGTCTACTGCCAGAGTTGCACGTGAGGGAGACGAAGCCGAAGGTTCGAATACTGTGCCCATCTCCGAAGCGATGCAGCGTTCCGGACTGGTGACTGCAGAAGAAATGCCTGCTGCCGAAGCAAACCCGACGACTGCCGAAGGAGAAGAAGAAAACATTGAAGGGACTGATCCCGAAGATGACTACCGTATTGCCATGCCCAGCAAGCCCAGTCACCTGGATTTTGGGAAATCAACTGTTTCAAAGGCTGATCTTTCGAAGATGGTGAAGGCGGGTTATTTCAATGAAGACCAGAAGAAGCTACTTCGCTTCGGGGGAGAAGAAACCACTCCGAAGCCAGGGAAGGACGAGATTGTTATCTTCAAGAGCTTTTTAAAGGCTGGGCTTAGATTCCCTCTTCACGAGATTATTGCGGAGATACTGAAAAGGTTTGGCATCTACCTTCACCAGTTAACTCCCAACGCTATCGTTAGACTTAGCGTTTATATTTGGGCCCTCCGAAGCCAAGCAGTGGAGCCATTTGCCGACAGTTTCTGTCGAGTTCATGAGTTGCATTATCAAACCAAGGCCAGAAAAGATGGGCTACACGATAACTTCGGTTGTTACAATTTTGCCTACCGGAAAACAGCAAAGTTTCCTGTAATTAGCTACCGAAGCAAATGGCCGGCAGGCTGGAAATCGGAATGGTTCTATGTCAAAGTTGATGACAAGAAGGAGAAGCTTGTGCAAAGTCCAATCGAGCTGATCTTCGGAGAAACCCGACCCCGCTGCAACATGACGCCAGAGGGTGAAACACAGCAGGCAATGGATGAATTCGGAATTATTGCAGAGCATATCGGTACCAGGGATCTGGTCCAAGAATTCTTGGCATTCAGAGTCTTCCCTACTCTGAAAGAATGGGAAATGCCAAAGTTAAAGGGGGAGAAGAAGGAGGGGGATCTTGTCCGGCTGCCCTATCACTTCAAATTCAAGAAATACTTTAAGAAGCCCTGCCAAGAGTGGTTGGACACAATCGAGGTGATGTGCAATGAAATCCTGGGGAATTATACCAAAAAAGAGGATCAACTAATGACAGCGGCCTTCGGCACCCGTCCGAAGCGAAGGCTGAACCGAGTGCTTGATGCCCTGGGCTTCGAATACCCTGACTATGAACGGCTGAACAAGGGTGCTGAGGGCCAAAAAAGAAAAAGAGTGGCCGAAGCTCTGGACAAGGGTGAAGAAAGACCAGCAAAAGAGAAGAAAATTCCCAAGAAAAGAAAAATATCAACTCCGAAACGAAAATTATCCGAAGAAGAGGGGACCCCCACGCCACCTTCTACCAGCGACGTGGAGGAAATTCTAAAGGTAATGACTGAACCCATGCCCACGAAGCTAAGTCCATTAGGGCTCCAACTGACGAAGCTTTTTCGAAAGGTGGACGAACCGGATCAAACGAAGATAAGCAAACCCAAGCGGCAAAGAATTATTGCGGTAACTGAAGTTATCGACAAGACGCCGCCTAGGGCGTCAATTCAGAAAACACCAGCTGTCGAAGGCACCACAAACGTCGAAGTCGCACCTTCGGAGGTCGCGGCTACCGAAGCCGCTACAGCCGAAGATGTAAACTTAGAAACTACCATTGAGGACATTGACAAAATCTTGCAAGACATGGCTGCAGAAGAAGCTGGCACTGCTGCTGAAAAAACCATGGCCACAGTGCCTGGGAAGGGGAAAGAAATAGCCGAGGACACTTCGGACGACGAAGCCTACACATTCCAAAATTTAATTGGGCAAAAACTGTCGAAGGCCGAAATGGAAGAACTTAAGGACTATGCCAAATCTTGCGGCTACAAGCCAGGAGCTCTCCTATTTGGAGGTGTGGACGATGAAAAATTAGGCTGCATTCGAGACCAAACTGGAGCTAAGGTAATCGGTACTCTATCAAAGAGTATCGGTTTTCCGAAGCTAGAGACAGACATCAGCCGCTACCGACGACAACATATCGTCGGCAGCTTATTTTATTCCAACTTCAAGGTAAACAATCTTTTCTCTGGTTTTTATTGTTGTTAATAATGAAAATGTTACTAACAAAAGTTTTCTGTGCAGAGCATGCTACTGAGCAAAGCTCTGAAAATGCAACAAGATTTGGAGGACAAAAAACACGAAGCTATAATTCAAAATTTAGAGAGCAAGATAAAAGAACAATCAGCTATCATTGAGAAGAAAGACTTCGAGCTCCAATCAACCGAAGGCTTGCTGGCAGAGACTGAGGCTAAGGTATCAGAATTAAATTCGAAGCTCATCGGTCAATCGAAACAATTTGAACAAGAGAAGCTAGAGCTAACTTCGAAACTTGAAGCCGAAGTCCGGGCCAGCTCAGACTTGAAGAAATCATTAACAAGCCTTCAAGACAAATGCTTGAAATTTAGCAATAATTGTATTGAACGATTGAAAAAGATATTTTACTCTGTTGGAGCCAGCAGCGGGAAGTTTAACCCTTCAGCGGAAAATTTACCCCAAGCCTTCGATCATATTGAAGCTGAAATCGAAGAACTTGACGAAGTTATAGCCGGGCACGGTGACTTCTGTGCCTGGGTAGCTTCTCGGGGTACCGCTGCAGCTTTCCTGAAGGCCGGCTGCGAGCATGGAAAAATCGTCAACAGGCCCAACTTCACCTTGTCTCCATCAATCCTGGACGATATACCTGACCTCGCCCGAAGCATCTCAAATAGATTTATAAAAATGATATGGACAAAAGGCGGGCGGGAGAAGGCCGGAGACGAAGCTCGAAGTCATCTTGAACCAGTAAGAAATGATACTTCGTACTTACCTTCTCCTGTGCACTTGATTTTTACTCACGATACCTTGATTTATGTAGGATGACGAACGTGAAGATGATGCTTAAGATATGTCACCGAAACTGTCGCCGAAGCTGAAGCTTAATGAAGATCAGTATAAATATACTATAGGAAAAAACTCAGGATACTTTTGTAACAACTTTTGTAAATACAATTAAACTGTTCTCAAGGAACTTTGTACATACCTTGTAATATATTCTTACCCTTCTACTGAAGCGCTTTGATGTGGACGAAATCAGTATTTTGAGCCAAAAGCGAAAAAACACCTTCCCTTCTTTTCGTACACAACGAAGCATAAGAGACCAAATCTTTTTGCCGAGCAACGAAGCATAAAAGACCACTTCTTCTTTTTGCCGAACAACGAAGCTTTTCTTTTTCATAACGAATCATAAAAATTCACTTCGTCTTTTTGCCGAAGCGACCACTTTGGTGCATAAATGCTATGAATGAATGCTTATGCATGCAAATGCCATGATGTAATGTAATGTGCGAATGAATGTCCAAAACATATATCCGAAGCCACACTCTCAGCCATTATTTCTTTGGAACCAACCACACATCAGCTCTGCATTCCCTTAGGAACGACTTTGGAGCTTCTTCGCCTTTTACTTAGGCAGTATAAGCTCTGCATTCCCTTAGGAACGTCTTTGGAGCTTCTTCGCCTTTTACTTAGGCGGTATCAGCGTTGACTTTTCGCTGTAAGCTCTGCATCCCCTTAGGGACGTCTTTGGAGCTTCTTCGCCTTTTACTTTCGGCGGAATCAGAGCTCTGCATCCCCTTAGGGACGTCTTTGGAGCTTCTTTTTTTTCAGTTTCGGCACTCGATGGTGCGTTCTCAGCTTTTACATTTACATTCTTTGGGGGATTTTGCTCTTATGAAACTAAAAAGGAAATTACAGATGATGGCCCCATTAAAAACCTTTCTCCCCCTTTAGAAAGGAAAAGGGTGCCATGAAAAAGAAAAAGAAAAACATAAAAAGTTACATCAAGTTATACATAATATCTCCGAAGCTCATCTGAATTCCAAGACCTTGGAATTTCGTTGCCATCCATGTCCTTCAATCTGTAGGAACCAGGCCTTGACGAAGATGCTACTAAGAAAGGCCCTTCCCATTTCAATTGTAACTTGCCGACTGTATCTGGGTTGGCCACTCTCCGAAGCACCAAGTGCCCCGGCTCAATATTTTTTAGCCGGACCTTTCTATCTCGCCATCTAACTGTTTCAGCCTGGTATTTATTGATGTTTTCCACGGCTTGAAGTCTGATTCCTTCTAAAGCATCTTTTTCCACAAGGCAAGCATCTTCGGGACCTGACTCTGCCGAAGCTACTACCCTTATTGACCCAGCTTTAGCTTCTTCCGGAGTTATTGCTTCGTCACCGAATAATAATTTGAATGGGGTAAAGCCTGTAGACCTTGATGTTGTTGTATTGTGGCTCCACACCACTTTGGTCAACTGATCTGGCCACTTTCCCCTTGGTTGATTAAAGATTAGCTTCATTATTCCTGTCATTATGATGCCATTGGCCCTTTCAACAAGCCCATTCGACTCCGGATGCCTGACTGATGCAAAATGGATCTTCGTTCCAATTTGATCACAGAAATTTCTGAAAGCTTCGGAGTCGAACTGCGTTCCGTTATCTACAGTGATGGCCTTCGGTACCCCAAAGCGACAGACAATATTCTGCCAGAAAAACTTTTGGACAGTGGCCGAAGTTATTGTGGCTAATGGCTTCGCCTCAATCCACTTGGAAAAATACTCCACAGCTACTATAACATATCTTAGATTTCCTTGGGCCGGTGGTAATGGACCCAACAAGTCAAGGCCCCACCTTTGCAATGGCCAGATGGGTTGTATCAGCTGTGTCAAAGACGAAGGTTGCTTTTGATCTCTTGCACATTTCTGACAACCTTCGCACTTTTGAACTAACTCCGCTGCATCCGAAGCTGCCTTCGGCCAATAAAATCCTTGGCGGAACACTTTTCCAAGTAATGGCCTGGATCCGATGTGGGATCCACACAGGCCTGCATGTATCTCTTTCATTAACTCTATACCTTCGGTTCTAGACAAGCACTTGAGCAGCGGGGCACAAACTCCATGCTTGTATAACTCCCCCTCTATCATGACATACGGACGAGCTCTTGCCTCTATCCTTTTATTATAAGCTTCGTCATCTGATAGGAAGTTGCCCTGAAGGTAAGAGATTATTTCAGTTCTCCAATCTTCACTGTAAACAGGAGAAATATTGAGGACTGCTCTTTCAAGGAGCTCCACTGAAGGTGCCTTTATTGTTTCGAAGAAGACATCCGAAGGTAACGGCAGCCCCTGTGCTGCAGACTTGGCTAGTAAATCAGCGTGCTCGTTTTGTCCTCGAGGGATATTCTTGACAGAAAATCCTTCGAAGGAGGCCTCGATCCTTCGGACCGTGTCTAGGTATTTTTCAAGCTTCGGGTCTTTAGCCTTGCAACTTTTGTCAATATGACCCGAAACAACCTGGGAATCAGTTTTAAGAATCGCCCTTCTGATTCCCATTGCCTTTAGTTTCCGAAGACCCAGGAGCAGGGCTTTGTACTCAGTTATATTATTTGTGCAGCTGAAGTCAAGTCTTGCTGCATAGCAAGTTTTAACCTTGGATGGTGAGACCAACACAGCAGCTGCACCTGCTCCGAAGGTTCCCCAAGAGCCATCACAAAACACTGTCCATACTTCAGCATCTTTATTTGCTTCTTCGTCCTGAGCCCCTGGCGTCCAGTCGGCAATGAAATCTGCCAATGCTTGAGACTGGATTGAGGATCTATGCACATAATCAATGTAAAATTCATTGAGCTCCGCAGCCCATTTTCCAATACGCCCAGTAGCTTCTCTATTTCTCATGATATCCTTCAATGGCTGCGAAGAAGGAACAATAATGTTGTATGCCTGGAAATAATGCCGAAGCTTCCTGGATGCCATTAAAACGGCATACAATACCTTCTCCAGCTCTGTATAATTCTTCTTTGAGACACTAAGGACCTCAGATACAAAATATACTGGGACCTGCTTCTTGACTTGTCCATCAAACTTCTCCTGGACAAGTGCCGCACTTACTGCTGAGTGCGAAGCTGCCACATATAACAACAGAGGAGCCCCTGGCGTTGGTGGAGTTAATGTTGTTAGATCTATTAAGTATTGCTTCAGCTCTTCGAAGGCTTTTTGTTGACTTGGGCCCCATTGAAAGACTTCAGCTGACTTCAGCACCTCGAAGAATGGTAAGTTTCTTTCTGCTGATCTGGATATAAATCTGTTGAGAGATGCCAGCCTTCCTGTCAATCTTTGAGCCCCCTTTCTTGTGGTTGGTGGCTCCATTCGAAGTATAGCTTCGATTTTATTTGGATTAGCTTCGATTCCTTTTGTTGAAACCAAGCATCCAAGAAATTTACCCTTCTTCACTCCGAAGACACATTTTTCTGGGTTCAGCTTCAGACCAGCTTGTCTGAAGCTGGCGAAGGTCTCCTGCAGATCAGCAATATGATTCTCCTGCTTCGTGCTTTTTACAATAATGTCATCGACATAAGTCAACACATTTCTGCCTATCTGAGACTGGAGAACCTTCGCTGTCATTCGGCTGAAACTCCCTCCGGCATTTTTGAGCCCCTCAGGCATCCGAAGATAGCAATATGTACCACTTGGGGTTATGAAGCTAGTCTTCGGCTCATCTTCCTTCTTCATCCAGATTTGATGATAGCCTGAGTAGCAGTCCAGGAGACTCATGAGTTCTGAAGAAGCTGCTGCATCAACTAAAGAGTCTATCCTTGGCAGCGGGAATTCATCCTTCGGACAAGCCTTGTTGAGATCTGTGAAATCAATACACATTCTCCACTTGCCATTGGCCTTCTTCACCATAACAGTGTTAGCTAGCCACTCTGGATACTTCACTTCTCTGATAACTCCTGCACTGAGGAGTCTTTTTACTTCATTGCGAGCCCCTTCGGCCTTGTCATCAGACATTTTCCGAAGCCTCTGCTTTCGGGGTATGAAGGATGGGTCAACATTGAGCGAATGTTCAATAACATCCCAATTTACTCCACATAGATCATTAGCTGACCATGCAAAAACATCTTTGTTGTTGAATAAAAACCTTATCAAGGTTTTCTCTTGGTCCTCAGATAATTGCGAGCCCAACAACACCTTTTGCTCTGCTATGTCTTCACACAATAACATGGGCTTCGGCTGATCCGCTGAAGCTGCCTTCTCCCTCCTGAATTTGTACTGTTCACAAGCTTCAGCTCCATCTATGTTATGGATTGCCTTGGAGTCAGTCCAGCTTCCTTCGGCCCTTCTAGCAGCTTCCTGGCTTCCATGAATAGCAATAGGCCCTTGGTCCGAAGGTATCTTCATGCAGAGATAAGCTGGGTGAAGAATTGCTTCGAAGGCATTAAGAGTACCACGGCCAATGATAGCATTGTAAGGATACTCCATGTCAACAATATCAAACACAATTTGCTCCGTCCTTGTGTTGTTAACAAAACCGAAGGTTACCGGCATGGTAATCTTCCCAAGTGCTACAATCTGTCGCCCTCCGAAGCCACAAAGGGGGTGCGTAGCATCATGAATCTTGTCTTCAGGCTCTTGCATTTGTCTGAAGGCTTTAGCAAATATAATGTCAGCTGCACTGCCTGTATCAACTAGGACATTGTGGACTAGAAATCCTTTGATCACGCAAGAGATAACCATGGCATCATTGTGGGGATAATCCTTAAGCTGAAGGTCTTCCTGAGAGAAAGTAATTGGAATATGGGACCATTTTGACTTGATGAAGGGTCCCTGCACTCCAACATGCTGCACCCTTCTCTGAGCCTCCTTCTTCTGCTTCTTGTTAGCCGGCTCTGAGCAAGAACCGCCTGTTATCGGGAGCACCAGCTTCGAAGCCGAAGCAGCTCCAGCTCGATTGTTGAACGAAGCCATCAGCTCAGAAAAGTGGAAGTGAGTTCACCGGAGGTGGGCGCCAATGTTGGGGGCTTGTTCTCAAATGCTATGAGTTAAGAACAAGGCAACACAGAAAATGTTAAGTGTCAAAGCCCTTCGTCCTCTACCACATTATATCCTTTTGGGATATAAAGGATTTCGGACGAAGGTTACGAAGAGCGTACCTTCGTAAACACAATAGCGAGGAACGAAGCATTTATGTAAATCATGAGGTATAAAATAAACATTTAAATGTTATCATAGAATCATTTTCATTTTTACTAACATGAATGAATATGAATAATTTCAAATTACAAATGTACCTTCGGTCCTGAGGAAGGCGAGAATACAAGTGTGATGCGAAGGCCAATGACAGGTTCGCGTGAACAGTACAGAGGTACTGTTCATCTATTTATAGGCACAGGTCGCAGCCTGTGACAAATTACAATTATGCCCCTTACAAGAGTTTACAACGTTGACTCAGACCTCTATGGATAAAAAGGTCATTCTATCTCTATGTCGGTTTGTAACGCCGAAGCTCTATGAAAAGGAACCTTCGGCCATCTCTTGGAGACGACTTCAGCCGAAGCTGCTTCTTCGTGTAAGACCTTCGGCGCACCGAAGCACGGCCCCAACATCCCGATTACTTCCTTGGGAGTCATTAGTGTGTATCTAGGATTACCACGAATTAATTGAACTTGAGTGGGGTTAAGGAAAATAAGAGATCTTAGAATAACCTTAACCACCTCGTGGTCGTCCCACTTCTTACTCCCGAGGTTGCGCACTTGGTTCACCAAGGTTTTGAGCCGGTTGTACATGTCTTGTGGCTCCTCCCCTTGGCGAAGACGAAAGCGACCGAGCTCCCCCTCGATCGTTTCCCGCTTGGTGATTTTGGTGAGTTCATCACCCTCGTGCGCGGTTTTGAGTAAGTCCCAAATCTCCTTTGCATTCTTCAACCCTTGCACCTTGTTGTATTCCTCCTTGCTTAGAGAGGCGAGGAGTATGGTTGTAGCTTGGGAGTTGAAGTGCTCGATTTGGGCTACTTCGTCCGTATCATAGTCTTCATCCCCTATAGATGGTACCTGTGCTCCAAACTCAACAACATTCCATATACTTTTGTGGAGTGAGGTTAGATGAAATTTCATTAAATCACTCCACCTAGCATAACCTTCGCCATCAAAAGTTGGCGGTTTGCCTAATGGAACGGAAAGTAATGGAGTATGTCTAGATGTACGAGGATAGTGTAAGGGGATCTTACTAAACTTCTTGCGCTCTTGGCGCTTAGAAGTTACGGACGGCGCATCGGAGTCGGAGGTCGATGTTGATGAAGTGTCGGTCTCGTAGTAGACCACCTTCCTCATCTTCTTGTGCTTGTCGCCTTTCCGATGCGACTTGTGGGAAGAAGATTTTTCCTTCTTCTCTTTGTGGTGTGAGGAAGAAGATCTTTTCTCCTTCCGTTTGGAGGAGTCCTTCTTCTTCTCCTTCCTCTTGGTGCGGGACTCTTCCGATGAAGTGCTCCCTTGGCTTGTAGTGGGCTTGTCGCCGGTCTCCATCTCCCTCTTGGTGTAATCTCCCGACATCACTTCGAGCGGTTAGGCTCTAATGAAGCACCTGCTCTGATACCAATTGAAAGTCGCCTAGAGGGGGGGTGAATAGGGCGAAACTGAAATTCTCAAAAAATAATCACAACTACAAGCCGGGTTAGCGTTAGAAATATAATAGAGTCCACGAGAGAGGGTGCAAAACAAATCGCAAGCGAATAATGAAGTGAGACACGCGGATTTGTTTTACCGAGGTTCGGTTCTCTCAAACCTACTCCCCGTTGAGGAGGCCACAAAGGCTGGGTCTCTTTCAACCCTTACCCTCTCTCAAACGGTCCCTCGGACCGAGTGAGCTTTCTCTTCTCAATCACTTGGAACACAAAGTTCCCACAAGGACCACCACAAGATTGGTGTCTCTTGCCTCAATTACAAGTGAGTTTGATCGCAAGAAAGAATCAAGAAAGAAGAAAGCAATCCAAGCGCAAGAGCTCGAAAGAACACAAGCAAATCACTCTCTCTAATCACTAGGGCGTTGTGTGGAATTTGGAGAGGATTTGATCTCTTTGGTGTGTCTAGAATTGAATGCTAGAGCTCTTGTAAGTAGTTGAGAAGTGGAAAACTTGGATGACTTGAATGTGGGGTGGTTGGGGGTATTTATAGCCCCAACCACCAAACTAGCCATTTGGTGAGGTTGTCTGTTCGATGGTGCACCGGACAGTCCGGTGCACACCGGACATGTTCGGTGCGACAGCCATGTCACCAATGTCGTTGGGTTCCGTCCGTTGGAGCTCTGACTTCTGGGCCCGCCTAGATGTCCGGTGGCACACCGGACATGCACTGTAGATTGTCCGGTGCGCCAGTATGGGCGTGCCTGACCTCTGCGCGCGCAGCGCGCGCATTTAATGCGTCGCAGGTAGCCGTTGGCGCCGAAATAGCCGTTGCCCCGCTGTTACACCGGACAGTCCGGTGTACACCGGACAGTCCGGTGAATTATAGCGGAGCGACTGAAGTGAATTCCCGAGGCTGGCGAGTTCCGGAGGCCACTCTTCCTTGGAGCACCGGACATGTCCGGTGTACACCGGACAGTCCAGTGAATTATAGTGGAGTCACCTCTGGAATTTCCCGAAGGTGACGAGTTTGAAGTTTGAGACCTCTGGTGCACCGGACATGTCCGGTGGCACACCGGACAGTCCGGTGCGCCAGACCCGAGGTGCCTTTGGTTGTCCCTTGCTCCTTTGTTTGAACCCAATACTTGGTCTTTTTATTGGCTAAGTGTGAACCTTTGGCACTGTACAACTTATACACTAGAGCAAACTAGTTAGTCCAAAAATTTGTGTTGGGCAATTCAACCACCAAAATTAATTAGGGACTAGGTGTAAGCCTAATTCCCTTTCAGCCCCTCCGGGAGGTCTCCGAGGGTTCCTACGCTCGGCAGTAGCGATGAGATCTGCTTCAACGGCGTTGCGTTTTGCTTGCGCCTTCTTGCTCTTTTTCTGTGCCGTGCTGGATGGATGCCTCGGGGACGTCTTCCTTCTGCCTTCCCTGAGGCTGCTTATCTTTACGGAAGATGGCTTCGACGGCCTCCTGACCAGAGGCGAACTTGGTGGCTATGTCCATCAATTCGCTTGCCTTGGTGGGAGTTTTGCGTCCTAGCTTGCTTACCAGATCCCGGCAAGTGGTGCCGGCAAGAAATGCTCCGATGACGTCCGAGTCGGTGATGTTTGGCAACTCAATGCGCTGCTTTGAGAATTGTCGGATGTATTCTCGCAGGGATTCCCCTGGCTGTTGCCGGTAGCTCCGGAGATCCCATGAGTTCCCATGGCGCACGTATGTACCTTGGAAATTACCAGCGAAGACCCTGACTAGGTCGTCCCAGTCGAAGATCTATGCAGGAGGCAGATGCTCTAGCCAGGCTCGGGCAGCATCGGAGAGGAAGAGGGGGAGGTTGCGGATGATGAGGTTGTCGTCGTCCGTCCCTCCCAACTGGCACGCTAGTCGGTAATCCGTGAGCCATAACTCCGGCTTCGTCTCCCCTGAGTATTTGGTGATGGTAGTCGGAGCTCGGAACCGGGCCAGGAACGGCGCCCGTCGTATGGCTCGGCTGAAGACCCGCGGGCCTAGTGGTTCGGGTGAGGGGCTCCGATCCTCCTCACTGTCGTAGCGTCCTCCGCGTCTAGGGTGGTAGCCTTGGCGCACCCTTTCCTCGAGACGGGCTCGACGGTCGCGGCGGTGTTGCTCGTTGCCGAGGCGGTCTAGGACCGTAGGGGTCCTGTCTCCTGTGTGCTCGGTATGGATCGAGGCTTCTCGCACGTGTCGGGAGGGCTCGGCGTGATGCTCCGAGGGGCATCCCCTCCTTCGGGAGGCAGAGCTCTCGGCTTGTTGGACTACGGCGTTTTCCAAGAGGTCCTTGAGTTCGCCCTGGACACGTCGCCCCTCGGTGGCGGATGGCTCCGGCATTGTTCAGAGTAACATCGCTGCTGCAGCTAGGTTCTGGCTGGCCCTGTTGAAGGTCGGGTGCAGCCCTGCCCTGGCGTCGTTAATAATACGGTGTTGGACGTCCCAGGCTCGATGACGTGCTCCGCCGGCGAGGGCTCGGCCTGCCCACTCTTGCTCGAGGTTTTGTCAGAGCTGCATAAGTCATTCCATTTCTTCGTCGAGCTTGGCATGCATTTCGTGGAGTTGCTCAAGCTGCATGTCCTGACCCCCCACAGGGGTCCGGGCCTCAGCTAGCTCCCGCGGGATCTCGACGCAAGACGCAGGTGTAGGGGCGTCGTTTTTTCTTGGCATGCCGAGGTGGTTGTCTCTATCGTGCTCCTCTTGATCAATGTGGAAGCACTCACGAGTTGGGCTGTAACCCTCGTCGTCAAGGCTGTGGCCATCGTCAGAGTTACCGGAGAGGCAGTGGTCACATGCGGACATGAAGTCTCGCATGGCTCTGGGATCACGGAGTCCGGAGAAATCCATACTGAAGTCAGGGTCGTCCTCTTCCTCGGGACCCGCGGGTTTGGAGGTTGAGGCGACCGTCAGTAGGTCCCAAGTTGACCACATATGATACTCCGGGAGGTCAGGATATGTCCTTGTGGAAGCGCTCGCCGAAGTGGGGTTGCCTGGCGGATCGAAGCTAAATCTAAAAGGAACAGGATGGAAAACCGATGGTACCTCCTGGTTGGTGGATGGTGATGAAGTTGCAGTGGAGATAAAACGTGTCGCTATCTCAGGCGCGAGACTAATGCCCGACAAGTCCCTCGCAAGGGTGCTGGCGTCATCAGTCCGCCTGGGGTTGGCACGTTGTTGGGAAGCGATGCCCGTCGTTGTCCCAGTGCGAGGCTAACGCCCGACATGTCCCCCGTAGGGGTGCCGGCACTGTCAACACGCTCCGGTCCGACAACCGACGAGGTGCTGCCCCTCGCCTAGCCATGGTTGCCCCGTCTTCGTCTCCTTTGGCGAGGAGGGTGGCGGGGTAGACCCGAGTGTTCCTCTTCCGCCCTGGGGAGAGGTTGTTGTCGGGTTTGCCTCCGCCGGGTGAGCCGACGACCGTCGTTGCTGTCGTGCTGCGGTGGGAGGAGTATCATGTCGTAGCTGCCGTCGAGGGACATGAACTCGAGACTCCCAAAGCGGAGCACTGTCCCGGGCTGAAGAGGCTGCTGAAGATTGTCCATCTGGAACTTAACGGGAAAATATTGTCAACACGCAGCGAGCCCCTACCTGGCGCGCCAACTATCGGTGTTTCAGACCCGGGGGACCCTCAACCGAACCAACTAGTGAATTTTATGTCGTGTGTCCCTGCCCGGATGGATTGATGCAAGAGGAAACACAAGATTTATCCTGGTTCGGGCTAAGAGGGCCCTACTTCCAGCAGAGGGAGGATGAGGCTTATATTATCTTGCACCGGGGTGCTTGTAGTAGGGGATACAAGCTTTGCGAGAGAGGGAACGGATCCTAGGTCTCTTGAGAGATCTAGTGTTGTGGAGTGAAGGTTGCACTGAAGAGTTCTTTGTTGGTGTTGTGTGAGCCGTATGGGTGAGCTTTTAAAACCTGCCTTGGGAAGGCCCTGGGTATCTCCTTTTATAGGTACAAGGAGGTGACCCAGCTGTACATATGGGGGTGCAGCTATGCGCTAATGTGAACGGCGGAGAAGTGCTTGAGCCCTGTAGAAGCGTGGCCGACGGCGTGGCCCTAGGTCCCGTCCCCTGTAGCAGCGCGGCCGGCTCTGCCGAGTTGAAGCCGAGCTCTGTAGCGCCGTGGCCGGCGATATGGCCTGGTCGTCGAGGTGGCCTTGAAGTTTGTGTCCTGCTGACGTTTCTTTGACTTTGTAGAGAGCTAAGGACAGTCGATGTCATGATCGCGTGCCGGGGATCATCATTACGTGTTACTGGAGTAATTTGATGTTACACCGGTCTTGTTCCTTCGTAGCCTAAGGTGGCTAGCTAGGGAAAGGACAGTGCTATATTCCCCGTTCGCGTAGTCGGTCCGAGACCGTCTCGGGCGAGGCGGTGATTTCTCCCAAAGCCAAGGCCTAGGTCAGGTGAGGCGAAGATCTCCTCCTGAGGCCGAGGCTGAGGCCAAGGCCTGGGTCGGGCGAGGCGGAGAACCATCTCGAGGCCGAGCCCGTGCTCGGGCGTGGTGACGATTCCTCCCGAGGCTGGGGCCAGGGTCGGGCGAGGCGGAACTCCCTATTGCGCCCGAGGATGAACTCAGGAGAGGCGGTTGTTGGGGACTTGTTCTCAACTGCTACGAATTAAGAACAAGGCAACATAAAATGTTAAATGTTAATGCCCTTCGTCCAACGAAACATTATTCCCTTAAGGAATAATGAACTTTGGACGAAGGTTAAAGTCGATACGATTACGAAGGTTGAATCTTCGTAATTGAATTATAATAAATCGTATAAAGTAATATAAAATATGAAGTGTCAAAGGTAAATAAATTATAAACGAGTAACATTACTTTCATACTATATTGATTTAATGTATTGCAACATTGGATACAATTATACCTCTGTCTTGACAAAGATTGATTCCCGAATGATGCGATTGCAATTACAGGAATGCGTGAACAGTAAAGGAATACTGTTCACTATTTATAGGCACGGGACATAGCCTGGGAGGAATTACAACCATGCCCCTTATAAGGAATTACAACAACAACTCAAACATTTATGGACTAAAAGGTCATTCTACTCTTAAGTCGGTTTGTAATTCCGAAGCTTCATGAAGAGGAACCTTCGGTCATCACATGCGGACAGCTTCAGCCGAAGCTGTTTCTCCCTTCAAGACCTTCGGCGACGAAGCATAATCCCAACAGTAGCCCCTTCGCGGTGCTAGATCATTTTTCGTAACGAGCTTGATCCATGAAAAAAGTCTCTTAGGCTTCGGGAAGCCGAAGGTCTAAAAAACACCTTCCCTGAGCTCGTTGTCGAGAAACGATTTAGTTTCCGAGCGCGTAGCGGTCCCACCTTGCAGCGGGTGCAAGCAGCTGTTCGCCTAGTGTAAAAATCCTGGCGATTCACCTCCTTACCTGCATCACTATATAAACAGATGGGTAGATGTGAAGTTACCACAGCATTCATTGCTATTTGCACTGTTTTGCTGCCAAAATTTTTAACGATAGCCGAAGCTTGACTCTCGGAATCAAACGAAGCTTTAGTTTGAAGCCTACTTCGTCAGAAGAAAAAGCTTCGGAAGAAAAAATATTTAGTTCCCAAAAAATTCAGAATTAGATGGCTAGAGTGCGCTCTACCGCTAGAGTTGAGCGTGAGGGAGGCGAAACTGAAGAATCGGAGACTGTTCCCATCTCCGAAGCGATGCAACGATCCGGACTGGTAACCTCGGAGGGAATCCATACTGCCGAGATAGAACAAACTGTTCCCATCCCCGAAGTTGCTGCCGAAACGGAAGAAGGAAATATTGAAGAAACTGATCCCGAAGATGATTATCATATTGTCGTGCCAAGTAAGCCCAGCCACTTGGACTTCGGCAAGTCGACTGTCTCTAAGGCTGATCTCTCCAAGATGGTGAAGTCAGGTTATTTCAGCGAGAGTCAGAAGAAGCTACTTCGCTTCGGGGGGGAAGAAACCACCCTGAAGCCAGAGAAGGATGAAATAGTCATTTTCAAGAGTTTTCTAAAGGCTGGGTTGAGATTCCCCCTCCATGGGATTATTGCAGATGTATTGAAGGAATTTGGGATCTACTTTCATCAGCTGACTCCTAACGCTATCGTTAGGCTTAGTGTTTATATCTGGGCCCTCCGAAGCCAGGCGGTTGAGCCGTTTGCCGACAGCTTTTGTCGAGTTCATGAACTACATTACCAGACGAAGGCTAGAAAAGATGGATTACATGATAACTTTGGTTGCTATAATTTTGCCTATTGGAAAACCACAAAGTTTCCTGTAATTAGCTACCGAAGTAAATGGCCGGCAGGCTGGAAGTCAGAGTGGTTTTATGTGAAAGTTGACGAAGACAAAGAGAAGCTAGTACAAAGCCCTCTTGAATTGATCTTCGGAGAAACAAGACCACGATGCCACATGACATTAGAAGGTCCCACTTGGGCTGCACTGGGTGAGTTTAAAATTATTTCAGAGCATATCAGTACTAGGGACCTGGTTCAAGAGTTCTTGGCCTTCAGGGTTTTCCCTACTTTAAAGGAATGGGAAATGCCGAAGCTAGAGGGGGAGAAGAAGAAAGGGGAGCTTGTGCGGTTACCTTACTATTACAAGTTTAAAAAATACTTTAAAACGCCTTGCCAAGAGTGGCTGGACACAATTGAAGTAATGTGCAATGAGATACTCGGTAATTACTCCAAAAAAGAAGATCAGTTGATGACTGCGGCCTTCGGTACCCGCCCGAAGCGAAGACTGAATCGAGTGCTAGACGCCTTGGGTTTTGAATACCCTGACTACGAACAACTGAATAAAATTGTCAAAGGCCGGAAAAGAAGGGTACCCGAAGCTTTAGATGAAGATGAGAAAGAACCGCCAAAAGGGAAGAATATTCTGAAGAAGAGAAAAGTATCATCTCCGAAGCGAAAAGTATCTGACGAAGAAGAGACTCCCGCATCACGCTCTACCACTGACGTGGAAGAGATTTTGAAGGTAATGACTGAATCCCTGCCTGTGAAGCTAAGTCCATTAGGGCCTCAACTGACGAAATTTTTTCAGAAGGAAAAGGAGCCCGAAAAAACGAAGAAAACAACAAAGAGACAAAGAATCATCGTAGTGACCGAAGTCATTGATAAGACACCACCGAGAGCTTCAGCTCGGAAAATACCAGCGGCTGAGGAAATATCAAATGTTGAAGTCGCACCTTCGGAAATCGCGGCTACCGAAGCTACCTCAGCCGAAGATTTGAACTTGGAAACTACGATTGAACATATCGACAAAATACTGCTAGAAATGGCCACAGAAGAAGCTACTACTGCCGCCGAAGAGACCATGACCGCAGTGTCTGGGAAAGGAAAAGAAATAGCTGACGATACTTCAGAGGACAAAACCTTCATGTTTCAAAATTTAGTTGGACAAGAATTGTCAAAAACCGAAATAGAAGAGCTTAAAGAATATGCCAAATCTTACGGCTATAAACCAGGAGCACTCCTCTTCGGAGGTATTGACGATGAAAAATTAGGCTGTATCCGGGATCAGACTGGAGCTAAGATTATCGGTACTCTATCAAAGAGTATCGGTTTTCCGAAGCTAGAAACAGATATTAGCCGCTACCGACGACAACATATCGTTGGTAGTTTATTTTATTCCAATTTCAAGGTAAACTACTTTTCCCTTGACTTTTATTGTTTTTAATAATGAAAACATTTCTAACGAAGGTTGTTTATGTGCAGAGTATGCTGTTGAGTAAGGCTTTGAAAATGCAGCAGGATCTGGAAGACAAAAAACACGAGGTTATGATTGAAAATTTAGAGAACAAAATAAAAGAGCAATCAGCTGCTATTGAAAAGAAAGACTTCGAGCTTCAGTCAACTGAAGGCTTATTGGCAGAAACCGAAGCTAAAATAGCAGAATTGAATACGAAGCTTCTCTACCAATCTGAACAGTTTGAACAAGAGAAGCAAGAACTTAATGCGAAACTTGAAGCCGAAGTCCAACAAAATTCAAATTTGAAAAAATTATTGTCAAGCCTTCAAGACAAATGTTTGGAGTTTAGCAATAAATGTATTGAGCGACTGAGAAAGATCTTCCACTCAGTTGGGGCTAGCAGCGAGAAATTCACTCCATCAACTGAAGATTTACAAAAGACCTTCGAACATATTGAGGGTGAAATTGATGAGCTTGACGAAGTTATAGCCGGGCACGGTGACTTCTGTGCCTGGGTAGCTTCTCGAGGCACTGCTGCAGCTTTTCTGAAAGCTGGCTGCGACCATGGAAAAATTGTTAACAGGCCCAATTTCACCCTGTCACCATCAATTTTAGATGACATTCCTGACCTC